>CM038670.1:425409145-426009145 GCA_021605145.1 Aegilops bicornis | reverse complement strand
AATCGTTGTTGTCCTAATGCAGTAAAAGAGAGCAGGGGCGAGAGAGTGGTATTTTATCGGAATGAACAAGGGGGTTTTGCTTGCCTGGCACTTCTGAAGATAGCATTGAGTCTTCATCGGTGTCAACGATCACAACGTCGGTACAACGCGTCACCGAGGGGAACAACACCGGCAAACAGAGAAGAAACACGATCAATGCAATGCACAATATGATGCATGCTATGACAGGGCAATATGAATGTGTTTTGGCTAATGCAAGCTAGAACAGATTAATATGAGTCCATTTGAACCAAAGATTCAAATGCAAACCCATTTTAAGAGGTCATAATAGTGCATTAACTTGTTTCACCTAAACAGCAAGGTTAATGTGTTCTAACATGCATGAAACCAGTACAGATGGATAGATTGGATTTTTCTGATCATTTTTCATATATAATTTATTTCATTTGGAGTTACGGTTGATTCTCTATGATTTTTAGAAGTTTTGGCTAATTTCTGGAATTTCCTGTAAAAGAATAAATCCAGAAGAAGAGTTACTGCGTCAGCATGACGTAGGTGTGATGTCAGCCGGTCAAAGGGCGACTCCATGTCAAACCTGACGTGTGGGGTCCACACGTCAGTGACTCAACTAACTAACAAGGGTAATTAGGGTTAGTTAATCAAGTTAACAGGCACTGGGCCCACTGTCAGTGTCTGTAGGGGGTAATTAGTGCTAAACTAAACTAGTTAGGGGCGGGGCCCACATGTATTGACCCCAGGGAGGTCAAACCCCTGGTCACATGGGTCAAACTTCGCCATGGCGTTGAGCCGCCCGGCGAGGTCGGGCGGCAGGAGCTTTAAAAGCTCCACAGAGCACGGCTGGATGCACTGGAGGCAGCTCTAGGAAGCTAGCAGCGCGGCGCGTCGGATGGTGGTGGTCTCCGGGCCTAGAATGGCATGTAGCATCGCCGACGACGACCACAGCGGCGGCCGGAGCTCAAGCGAGCTCGGGGTCGGGGCTACGGCGTGCAAAAAGGTCAAAATGAATCTCCTGCGAGGCTCTACGTGTTGCTGCGAAGCGTTGGACACACTGGCGTGACCAAATGCTCGCCGGAGCTACACCGATGACAAGCTCGGGCGGCGGTGGTTCTCGGTCTCGATGAATGCGACGGCTAGAGGACGGGGAAGATGCGGGAAAGAGAGTGGAAATGCAGCGGAGCTCACTGGGAGGTCGTTGAGAAGGTCAGTGGTCTCGGGGAGGCGTCGGAGACAACGGACGGGTGCCGGCGATCTCTGGAAGCAGAGGAGGAAGAAGACGAGGTAGTCGGTGATGCACGGCGTCCGGCGTCGCGTGGCTCCTCGTAGATGATGAAGACGACCCTGCGGTTCTCCTGGGCGGGCCGGCGAGGCGAGGGGAGCTCGGTGGGCACGGCTATGGCGAGCGGCAGCAACGGCGATGCTCGAGGAAGAGAGGGGGAGAGAGCCAGAGGAGGGGATGAGCATGGGGAGAGTGAGAGAGGGTCCAGGGGGCGCGTGGCGTTGCGGAGGGAGTCCAGGGCGATGAGGGGGCAGCCAGGCAGGCAGCTGCCGGCGTGGCACGCCGCGGTGCTGTGGCTGTCTTCTCCTCTGCCTTCTGGCAGGAGGAAGAAGACGCCCGTGCCCTCGGTGGGCTGGCTAGCTGGCTGGGCCGCTAGCTGGGCCGACCAGGTGGCTGCACAGATAAGTCCTTCTCTCTCTCTGTCTCTCGCTCTCTCGCTCTCTCTCTCTCTTCTAGTTTAGTTTCTGTTTTCTATTTTTCTGCAATTGTTTTGACTTAAATAAAATGCTAAGGCATTTTCAAAAACCCTGAAAATAATTGTGGGCTCTGTTTGGAATATTTCCAACAGCCCCCACTTAAGTTCAGAATTATTTGGACATTTAAAATATTATATAGCATTTAAATGCCCAAATGCAAATTGAGTATGATTTTATTCAGAGGCCAAATATGTCATGGAAAAATGTGCGACACCTCTGGTTATTGTTTCCAGCATTATCCAGAAATGAAGAACATTTTTGTAAGCCATTTGGACTTACTGAAAATATTTTAGGTGAACTAGTGAATTCCTTTAATGCTAGGGTTTAGGCAATCCCCATTCAACTTTCTGTAAAAAGTAAACATGATGCATCACCAAAGGCTAGCACTAGTGCATTGCCAGAAGCTAGGGATGTGACAATAGTGCACTCATGTGGAAAAACTGGTTTAAAGGTTTTTGGATGCACAAGGAGTGATCATACTTAGTGCAAAATGAAGGCTATCAAAAGATTGAGAAGCGTCCAACCAAGAAATGAATAATCTCATAAGCGAGCATTAAGCATAATTAACACCGAATAATGCACCACAAGTAGGATATAATTTCATTGCATAATTATTGACTTTCGTGCTTGCATAGGGAATCACAAACCTTAACACCAATAGTCTTACTCAAGCATAGTTACTCATCAGGATGATTCACATATCACATCATCATATCTCAAAACTATTACTAAGAATCAAGTTTATTTTGTCCAATGATCTTCATGAAAGTTTTTATCATATCCTTCTTGGATATCTAGCACTTTGGAACTAATTTTCAAATGTTGCTTTTGACAAGCTTAAACAAATATAAGTGAAGATCATGAGCATAATATTTCTTTCTCTCAAATTCATTTAAGTGAAGCTAGAGAGAATTTCTTGAAAATTTTACTAACTCTCAAATAAATCTAAGGGAAGCAAGAGAGCATTTCTTAAAAAATACTAAAGCACACCGTGCTAAAAAAGAAATAGGTGAAGCACTAGACCAAGTCCATAGCTCTTAAAAATTTAATTGAAGCATAGAGAGCAATTCTAACAAGTCATGACATAATTTTGGCTCTCTCAAATAGGTGTGTCCAACAAGGAATCAAGACTTAAAATTAATAAAACAAGCAAAGAGTCATATCATACAAGATGCTACAAGAAAAACAAATAGTATGTGACAAATAAAAATATAGCTTCGAGTAAAATACCGATGATCCTTAGAAGAAAGAGGGGATGGCACTCGGGGCATCCCCAAGCTTAGTTGCTTGCTCTCTTTTGGATAATAGCTTGGGATTCCGGGGAATCCCCAAGCTTAGGCTCTTCTTACTCCTTATTCCTTCATCCATCGTAAGATAACCCAAAACTTGAATATTTCAGCCACACAAAACTCAACAGAACCTTCGTGAGATCCGTTGGTATAAGAGAGCAAATCACTACTATAGGTACTGTAGCAAACCAATTCATATTTTGTTCTTGCATTATATCTACTCTATTCCAACTTTTGTATGGCAAAAACTCATCAAAGAAAACCATAGAGCCATCAAAACAAGCACACAACGCAAAGGAAACAGAATCTGTCAAAAAAGAACAGTCTGTAGCAATCTGGATATTTTGAATACTTCTGAAACTCCAAAAATTCTGAAAACTTAGGTCGACCTTAGAAATTTGTATATTAATCTTGTGCAAAAAGAATTGGCATTTTATCACACTCTAGTAAAAAATGAGAATTGTTTCTGTGAGCGCAAAAGTTTCTGTTTTTCAGCAAGATCAAACAACTATCACCCAAGAAGATCCTAAAGGCTTTACTTGGCACAAACACTAATTAAAACACAAAAAACACAATCATAACAGTAACATAATTGTGCAAACACTCAAGAACAGAAAGCAAAATGCAAAAATAAATTTTATTCATTGGGTTGCCTCCCAACAAGCGCTATAGTTTTACGCCCATAACTAGGCATAAAGCAAGGATGTAAGTTTTGTCATCTTTGTTCAACTCTTCAATCAAACACTTAGAATTCCTTAGGGATTTAGCATAGATGTTTTCAATGACAATACTCCTAGGAACAAATTTAAAGAATTCATCCTTGCCAAAGGGATCTCTTATAACTTCAACAAAATCCGGGTGGATGCTAATCATCTTAAGATCCTCTTTACTAGAAGTTGCACCCTTTCTCTTAGTAACTTGGGTAGTCTTACCAATTTTTACGGGATTTTTTTCAACAGTTTTAGCGGAAGCAAAAGCCGTACTCAAATTACTAAAGATTTCTTCCACTTTATCAATTCGAGACAGGCTTTCTTCAATTCTTTCATGGATTATAGTTCCCTTTCTTTTAAAAACTTAAAAACTTCCCAATTTTAGTAGCAAAATTATGAATCTTTTTATCCTTATTTTCAATATGCTCTTCAGTAAGAAATTTCTTTTCAATAGCATATAATCTTTCCATGACATGCTCAAGATTCAAAGTTGTTTCATTAATCATATGGGGTGGTGAGACTACTAAATTTCCCATAGCATTAAAAGCATCAAGAGAGGGACACATCAAGAAATTTCCACCGGTAACCGTATCAAGAACGAATCTATACCAAGTAGTGATGCCCACATAAAAACAACGACGAAGAACAATGGTAGATTGCTTTCGAATAGATCTATTATGAGCATTGCAAATTCTATACCAAACATCTTTCAATTTTTCTCCTCCCCTTTGTTTAATGTTGAGAACTTCATTCTTGGGAGTGCACGCAATAGAGGAAGAACTATCCATGACGATAATAATGGCAAACAAAATTGCACAAAAAACAGATCCGGCAAGAAAACGGCGAACAAAAAAGAGGGATGAATAAAACGGCAATTTTTTGTGAAGTCAGGGAGAGGAAACGAGAGGCAAATGGAAAATAATGTATATTGCGAGGAGATGAGATTTGTGATTAGGAACCTGGTATATGTTGAAGATCCTCACCGGCAACGGCGCCAGAAATTCCTTTTGATGCGGCTTGAAGCTACGTCGGTATTTCTCCAAAGAGGAAGGGACGATGCAGCACAGCGGAGGTAGGTATTTCCCTCAGTTATGAGACCAAGGTTAGAGAACCAGTAGGAGAACCAAGCAACACAACATAAACAACACCTGCACACAAATAAGAACTACTCGCAACCCGACGTGTAAAAGGGGTTGTCAATCCCTTTCGGGTAGTGGCGCCTCAAGAAAGGCAAACGTACATGAATAAAATTGTAGTAGATTGATAGATCGAACGCCAAATAAAATAAATAAGAATAAAACGCAGCAAGGTATTTTTGTATTTTTGGTTTAGTAGATCTGAAAATAAAAGCAAAGAAAAATAGATCACAAAGGCAAATAATATGAGAAAGAGACCAGGGTGACGATGCCATTAACCTAGGGTAGGGTCATAGGCCTGACCAATATGCCCTACCCAAGGTTAGTCATTCAAAGAGCAACAAATGATACAGACTGAAGTAACCTTGGAGTGCAATCCACTCGACCAATTGTCTCACTCGGATACCCTAATTCCACTCGACCGTACAAGAAACCACTCGGAGTATGGAAGACCTAAAGACACTCAGGACGGCAACGGTCAGGCGTTCACTCTGTAATCTTAATGTTCATTTATAGCTCTGTATAGCTGGCGTTACCAGTAACACCCTGCCTTAATGTACATTGAACCATGTGTAACGTGGGATGGTTGGGGTCCTGGTGCACTCTATATAAGCCACCCCCTCCTATGGCACAAGGGTTTGCACCCCCTGTAACTCTCACGCATAATCTAATTGTACAAGCCTCCGGGCACTGAGACGTAGGGCTACTACTTCCTCCGACAAGGGCCTGAACTCATAAACCTTGCATGCACAACCTCACCGTAGCTAGGATCTTGCCTCCTCCTACGTACCCCCTACTCTTACTGTGAGACTTACTCCCACGACAGTTGGCGCCCACCGTGGGGCAGGTGTCTTAGCGACTTCCTGTAAGGTTGCAGTTTTTTTGACCTTATTCAACATGGTTTCTGGTGGCGGTTTGGCTTTGGGCCGCGAGATCCGTCTCAGTGCGCTCGTTTTCATCGCCGACGACTCCGCCTGGCTCCAAGCGGCCCCCTCGACGTCGAGACGCTCCCCATCCGCGGGGCGATACACTTTCGCGCATGCGCTCACGATGTCCTTTTGCGGCAGCCGTCGACCCAGCATTGGTCGGCTACTGCGACATCCTCGCTCCTTGCTGTTCGCCGTCGCAAGCGATCTGGACGATCGCGGCTTCAGCGGCGGGTGAAGCATGCGGTGGCCCATCAGCCAGCCACCCCTTAAGTTGCAGCAAACGAGCCGGACGAATCTCTCTACGGACTGTTCAACCTGTCGAATGGTTCCGCCGAAACTCTGTTCGAGTGCGGGAGCAGCGACCCTGCGACAAAGGTCCTGATGGTCGACACGCCGTGCAGCCCGCCTGGTTTCCGTCGTAGTGGCGGAGGCGGTCCGTCGCGTGGTCATGACGAGTATCATCCCGAAGCCTTCACTTTGGAGCAGAGGGATGAGTTGCATCGGCGTAATGTGGAGGCCATCCACACCCCATCATCGAAGAAACCTCTGAGGCTCGGGCCTTGGAGGCTGTGCGCCTGGCCACCTTGGTTGAGCACGCCTGACTGGAGAATCTCCAACATTCACTCGACGAACGCGCCCGACGTCATATTCCTGAATCCGGTCGACGTCATCAACAATTGTTTCTGCCTGAACCTCAGGTATATCGCACACCGATCCAGAATCTTGCAGCTGCAACCCATATAGCAGAGTCGATTCAACCATCCCGTTAAGAGGATGGAAGAGGTTTGCTGCAGATTCGAGCATTGCTCCGAGCAGCGGGAGAACAAAACCCAGTTGCTTCTCAGTCACGCAACAGGATCCACAGCAGGTCCGTGGTGGCAGACACAGCCCAAGATCGCCTCCGCGGCGTGAGGGTCGTGGGCACCGCCAGGAGCAGTACCTGGGTCGGAACCACGAGCAATATGATCATCGACTCGGCCGTGATGACCGCTGTCGAGTGCCTACGCCCCCTCCGAGGGCCCGATCATATGTGCCCCGGCAATACGATGACATGCGCCCATATGGCGATGAGCGAAGGGCCCCAGTCGACCCAAGAGAGCCCGGGTTTGATGCAAGATCAGTTCTTGTGCAGGGTCTGGTCGACAGAGGCCGGGCACACAGAGAAGGACTAGACAGAGATCGTCGGATTGGTAGCAGAGTGCATGTTTCCGGGCCTGAGTGTTCAGCAGAGCCATCAGAGCTGCTGAGATCCCTCCCAACGTCAGGTTGGCGACGGGAGTGACTAAGTTCACCGATGAGTCGAAGCCAGACACTTGGCTAGAGGATTACCGAGTGGCTGTGCAGATGGGTGGAGGAAATGATGACGTAGCCATGAAACACCTCCACCTGATGCTGGAAGGTTAAGCCCGAGCTTGGTTGAATCAATTGGCTCCTGGTAGTATCTTCAGTTGGGAAGAATTGGCCCGAGTGTTTGTCAGGACATTTGAAGGCACTTGCAGACGACCAGCAGGGTTGACTGAATTACAACATTGTGTCCAGAAACCGAATGAAACTTTGAGAGATTACATCCAGAGATGGACCACTCTTCATCATACCGTGGAGAATATGTTAGAGCATTAGATAGTTTGCGCCTTCAAGGAGGCCGTTCGGTACAGGGAGCTTAACCTGAAATTCGGTCAGAAAAGGGACATGTCCCTAGCTCGGATGATGGAAATAGCCACTCGGTATGCTAATGGCGAGGAAGAAGACCGACTCCGTAGTGGCAAGAACAAACCAGTCACCCAGGACGCCGGAGGAGGAGATTCCAGTCGGAAGCGGAAGCGCAAAGCCGAGCCCGTAGGTCCTGGTGAGGCCGCAGGTTTGAACAAAGGGAAATTCAAAGGAAAGACTAAGGGGCCATGGATACCCAAGAAAGTGAAGGATCAAGAGGGAAATGATGTGCTTGATTTGTCGTGTCACATACACACCAAGAAAGATGAAGAGGGAAACCTGATTTACCCCAAGCATACCACTCGACAGTGCCGACTCCTGATTCAGTGCTTTCAAGAGGGTCAGCCCAGTGAAAAGGAGAAAGAATCTGATAAGGACGAGGACAAAAAAGAAGAAGATGGTTATCCCAATGTCAATGCCACTTTAGTGATTTTTGCTGACGTTGAGAGCAAAAGTCGATTGAAAGTTATCAATGGAGAAGTAAACATGGTTGCTCCGGCAACGACGACGTATCTGAAGTGGTCAAAAACTCCCATTACATTCGACCTGTCCAATCATACAGCGCACGTTGCTACCCCCGGGCGGCGTTGGTGGTCGACCCAGTAGTTGGGGGCACTCGACTGACTAAGGTCTTGATGGACGGTGGTAGTGGTTTGAACATTTTATACGCTGAGACCCTCTGAGGGATGGGCATTCCGATGTCCAAGCTCAGTGAAAGCAACATGCGATTCCACGGAGTCATCCTAGGGAAAAAGCTGATTCACTCGGTCAGATCACTCTTGATGTGGTTTTCGGCGAGTCAAAGAATCACCGCAAGGAAAAGTAAACATTTGAGGTCGTGGATTTTCGCAGTGCCTATCATGCTATTCTGGGCAGACCCGCTTATGCTCGTTTCATGGGTCAACTGTGTTACGTATACCTCAAGTTAAAGATGCCTGTCCCCAGAGGTGTGATCACAGTCACTGGGAATCGGCAGAGAGTAGAAGAGTGCCTCCAGAAGGGCTCAAAAATTGCCGATGAATAGATGGCAGCAGTAGAAATGGAAGAGTACCAGAAGAATGCAGATTTGAGTTATTTGTTGCATGCTAAGAAGCCTGCTTCAGAGTCCGCATTTCAGTCGTCCGGCGAAACAAAGCCAGTTCACATTCACCCGACTGATCCCAATGCTGCTCCGACTCATATCTCAACAACACTCGACAGCAAATAGGAAGAAGCGCTCATCCAGTTCCTCCGTGAGAACTAGGACATCTTCACATGGAAACCATCTGACATGCCGGGTGTACCCAGGGGACTGGCTGAGCACCGTTTGCGGGTCGACCCAAAAGCAAAACCCGTCAAAGAGCATCTCCGTCGGTTTGCCGTGGAGAAGAGGAAGGCAAGTGGCGAAGAGGTGGCTCGGCTTCTGGCAGCTGAGTTCATCCGCGAGATATACCACTCTGAGTGGCTGGCCAATGTTGTCATGGTCCCCAAGAAAGATGATTCACTTCGTATGTGTATCGATTTGAAACACATCAATCGGGCCTACCAGAAAGATCATTTCCCTCTCTCCCGCATCGACCAGATCGTTGACTCAACTGTGGGGTTGAGCGCTTGTCCTTTTTGGACGTGTATTCCGAGTACCATCAGATCCGACTGTATGGGCCTGGTGAAATAAAAACAGCCTTGATCACCCCATTCGGGTGTTTATGCTATGTTTCCATGCCTTTTGGTCTCCAGAATGTTGGTGCCACATTCATGCGTGTGATTCAGAAGTGTCTGCTCACCCAAATTAGTCAAAACATGGAAGCATACATGGATGACAGCGTGGTCATGTCACGTAAGAGTTCCGACCTACTGACTGACCTCGCTGAAACCTTTGCCAACTTGAGAAGATACGATATCAAGCTGAATCCATCAAAGTGCACATTCGGAGTCCCAGGAGGAAAGTTACTCGGTTTTCTCGTTTCTGAATGAGGGATCGATGCAAACTCGGAAAAGGTTGGAGAAATCCTCCGAATGAAACGCCCCGTGCGTGTGCACGACGTTCAGAAGCTTACTGGTTGTTTGGCCGTGTTGAGTCGATTCATCTCTCATCTTGGTGAAAAGGCATTGCCTCTTTGCCGACTGATGAAGAAGTCTGACAAGTTCAAGTGGACTCCTGAAGCTGAAGCAACGTTTGTAGAGCTCAAAGCCCTGCTTTCCACCCAGCCGGTGCTTGCTGCCCCAATTAGCAAGGAGCCTCTACTACTGTATATTGCAGCCACTGGACAAGTTGTCAGCACTGTGCTCACGGTCGAGCGGGAAGAAGAAGGCAAAGCCTACAAAGTTCAACGCCCAGTGTACTATATTTCTGAAGTCTTGAGTCGGTCCAAGCAGAGATATCCGCATTATCAGAAGCTTGTTTATGGAATTTACTTGACCATGAAGAAAGTTGCACACTATTTTTCAGACCACTCGCAGTGCCGCTCCATTATCAGAAATTCTGAACAATAGGGACGCAACTGGTCGAGTGGCAAAGTGGGCGATTGAGCTCCTTCTGTTGGATGTCAAGTTTGAGGCGAAGAAAGCATTCAAGTCCCAAGCAATAGCAGATTTCCTTGCCGAGTGGATTGAACAGCAACAACCGACTCAGATTCACTCGGAGCATTGGACTATGTTCTTTGATGGGTCCAAGATGTTGAATGGCTCTGGTGGTGGAGTAGTCCTGGTGTCCCCCCAGAGGAGACAAGCTCAGCTATGTCCTCCAAATTCACTTCGATTCTTCAAGTAACGAAGATGAGTATGAGGCACTTTTGTATGGGTTACGTATGGCCATCTCACTCGGTGTCTGTCGTCTGATGGTCTACGGTGACTCAGACTTGGTAGTCAATCAAGTGATGAAGGAATGGGATATCAGGAGTCCAACAATGACTGGTTATTGCAACGTAGTAAGGAAACCAGAGAAGAAGTTTGAGGGGTTGGAGCTCCACCACATACCCCAAATCAAGAATCAAGCAGCAGATGACCTGGCGAAGATAGGTTCCACTCGGAAACCCATCCCTAGTAATGTGTGTTTGGAGCATATCCACACCCCATCAGTTCAAGAAGATCCCTTCATAGAGGAGCCCCCGCAACCGATAAGTTCAACCAATCTGACTGAAATCGATGTCCCAGCTGTAGTCGACTTGATCATGGAGGTTCTGGTGATCACCCCCGACTGGACGGTGCCATATATGGCATACCTGCTCAGGCAGGAGCTCCCAAAGGATGAAGATGAGGCCCTCTAGATTCAAGGCATTCACTATGATAAGCGGACAACTTTACAGGGAAAACATTACCGGGGTCACCCGACGTTGTATTTCTCCAGAAGAAGGTCGAATGATTCTAAATGAGATCCACTAGGGAACCTGTGGCCACCATGCGTCCTCTCAGACCATTGTTTCCAAAGCATACCGAGCGGGGTTCTACTGGCCACGTGCAAATGAGATGGCTAAGGATATAGTCGACAAGTGTGAAGGCTGCCAGTTTTACTCAAACCTGTCTCACAAACATGCATCTGCCTTGAAGATTATTCCACTCGTCTGGCCTTTTGCAGTTTGGAGATTGGACATGGTTGGAACTTTCAAAACCGGCAGAAGTGGTTTCAGTCATTTGCTCATAGCAGTCGACAAATTCACCAAATGGATCGAAGCCAAGCCCATCAAGAATCTCGATTCAAGCACTGCCATCAGTTTCATCAGAGAGCTGATATTCAGATATGGAGTCCCTCATAGTATTATCATAGATAACGGCTCCAACTTTGGTTTTGATGAGTTCAGAGTGTTTTGTGCTTCCCAAGGCACTCGGGTCGATTACACATCTGTTGCGCACCCGCAGTCGAATGGGCAGGCAGAAAGGGCAAATGGCTTGATCCTCCAAGGGCTAAAACCCCAACTGATGCGTGATCTCAAGAATGTTGCTAGAGCCTAGATGACTGAATTTCCCTCCGTCCTATGGGGATTGAGAACAACTCCCAACCGGTCGACCGACCGAACTCCTATCTTCATGGTGTATGGTGCTGAAGCGGTACTTCCGAGTGACTTGCTGCACAACGCCCCCCGAGTGGAACTCTTCTCAGAAGCCGAAGCAGAGCAGGCACGCCAAGATCCAGTTTATCTCCTGGAGGAAGAATGAGAGATGGCTCTGATCCGGTCTACCATCTATCAACAAGACATACATCAATTCCATGCCTCTCACGTCAGAGGTCGAGCATTCAAGAAGGAGACCTTGTGCTCCGAGTGCACCAGAAACGACCTCACAAGCTCGCTTCGGCCTGGGAAGGTCCCTTCATCATCACCAAGGTGCTCCACAATGGAGCATATCACCTCTACAATGTAGCCAACAAGAAAGAAGACGAGCCACGTTCGTGGAACGTGGAGCTGCTCCGCTGTTTTTATACCTAACAACTCAGATGGACGAGCTGTAATAAGAATCCTTCAGTCTGCTTATCAAAGACGAGATTTTTTGCAGTATCTTAATGGTTGTTACTCCATAAGCATATGTGTCCAAATCCCCCAGTGGGTGCTTAGCCGCGACCCCGTACTCGCCTAAGTTAAAAATCACTCCGAATAAAGAGCAACCCTCTCACTCGAGGGCTTAGCCGCGACCCCATACTTTCCTAAGTTAAAAATCACTCTGAGTGAAGAGCAACCCTCTCACTCGGGGGCTTAGCCGCGACCCCATACTCGCCTAAGTTAAAAACCACTACGGGTGAAGAGCAACCCTCTTACTCGAGAGCTTAGCCGCGACCCCGTACTCACGTAAGTTAAAAAACCACTCCGAGTGAAGAGCAACCCTCTCACTCGGGGGCTTAGCCGCGACCCCATACTCGCCTAAGTTAAAAATCACTCCAACTGAAGAGCAACCCTATCACTCGGGGACTTAGCCACGACCCCATACTCGCCTAAGTTAAATATCACTCCGAGTGAAGAGAAACCCTCTCACTCGGGGGCTTAGCCGCGACCCCATACTCGCCTAAGTTAAAAATCACTCCGAGTGAAGAGCAACCCTCTCACTCGGGGGCTTAGCCGCGACCCCGTACTCACCTAAGTTAAAAATCACTCCGAGTGAAGAGCAGCCCCCTCACTCGAGGGCTTAGTCGCGAACCCGTACTCGCCTAAGTTAAAAACCGCTCCGAGTGAAGAGCACCCGTCTCACTCGGGGGCTTATCTGCGACCCCGTACTCGCCTAAGTTAAAAAACCACTCTGAGTGAAGAGCAACCCTCTCACTCGGGGGCTTAGCCGCGAACCCGTTTCGCCTAAGTTACAACACTACTCCGAGTGGAGAGCAATCCTCCCACTCGGAGGCTAGCTGCGACCCCGTACTCGCCTAAGTTGAAAACCACTCCGAGGGAAGAGCGACCCTCTCACTCGGAGGCTAAACCACGAATCCGATTGGCTTAAGTTACAAAAATACTCCGGGCTGCATCACAAGTACAACGTCCGCTCCATCCCAATCGACAATGACAACGAGGTGCAGATCGTGTGCAGCATCCAGTGCTCGCATTCGCGGCCCTCTTGTCGGAGTTGCGTCACAAGTACAAGGTCCGCTCGATCCCGAGCTGCAAGGACGACGAGGTGCAGGTCACGCGCGGCATCTAGCGCTCATGTCGGCGCCCCTCTCGTCGGAGCTGCGCCTCAAGTACGACGTCTATTCCGAGTGAAGAATCAAGTTTCACTCGGAGTTAAAAGATTTGAAAGTGGTAAAGGCAAAGCAACCATATTCAAAGAACAATCAAGTTCAGATAAATCCAGCAGGGTTTAGAACTGCGAACAGAAGTACTCGGGCATTAGGCCCGAAGGAGTTTAACGTTTACAAAATCACTCGGCATACCGAGGCAAATAAAGTTATGGCATCAAGTTTTTCACCCGACAAGAGGAGGGCTAGCCGGCTCGAGAACTCGTCCAGGTCGATTCCATTTGCAATACGAGTGGCAGCGTCGATGAACGTCTCCATGAAGGATTGGAACTGAAGCTTCTTGGTGTTGGCAACCTTGATAGCCGCCAGCTTTTCTTCTTTAACTTCTTTATAGTGGACGCGGACCAGAGACAGAGCCACGTTAGCGCCACACCGAGAAGATGACTTCTTCCATGCCTGCACTCGACCAGGGATTTCATTGAGTCGAGTCATCAGAGACTCAAGGTCGTTCTGGAAAGTCATGCCTGGCCAGAGCTCCATGTGGATCCGCGACACCACCACCTTCAGTCGTGCAAGATAGTCCATAACGCTGGTGAGGCGAGATTCCAGTCACAACACGTTCATCGCAGCTTTGTCCTTGATGGGGGAGTTAATGGGGTCCAGGTTCGTCTCGATCCGCCTAGTCTCTTCCTCGAAATTTTGGCAGAATTCTGCGCACACGGAAAAATGGTGAGTCGACAGTCTTATGATGAGTTGACAGTTGCAAATCAGTCGGGCAAGGGAAAGTACCTCCAAGCATAAGGAACATCTTCTTGCCGAGTCCTCTGAGATAAGTTTCCAGTTCGTCTCTCCTCCGAGTGAGATCTCCAACTTTGTCGGTCAGGGCCACCTTGTCTTTCTATAGCTGCACGACTTCCTTGTTGGCTTCATCAACGACAGTCTTCTGCTTGGCGTTTTCTTCTTCCAACTTGCCGACTGAAGCCAGCTTCTTGTCGGCAAGATCAGTTTTCTCCCGCTACTGCCTTCTCGAGTCTTTGAGGTCAAGGTCCTTCTGCTCCAGAGCCTGCTTCATTTTGTCTAAAGAAATAACATTCTTTAGACGAGCTTGGAGTTGACGATTTTCACTATGCACATCTATTGGAGTGGAGTCACTTGGTTTAAAGATCGAAAAGAAAAGATGACAAAACAACAGTCGATAAGTTGCTAACTCACATGGCAGTTGCTTCATCCTTAGCTTTCTGCAAATTCTACTTGGTCAGTTCTAGATCAAGATTGAGCTGAATTTGTTTCTGCTCCAATTCAGCGAATTAGGCTCCGAGCTCACAAGATTTCTGCAGTCGGCAAATAAGACACGCCAGTCAACGGAAACAAAGATCGATTGCTCCCGAGCGATGAGATACAACTTCAAGTTATTACGGCAAAAAAGAGTTCTAAGACTACCGTCGAATCAAACATTCAACAGTAGTCTCGGGGACTACACCCAGTGGGTGCACTTGGCGTGCCCCCACTGGTTCGATTTCCCACTCGAGATGGTCTGCCCAGTACGAGTGGAAGGAGTAAAGAAGAGACAACATTTGTTCTCAGACCACCCCCGACTGCCCGCAGTCGACCGTGGTCTCGGGGACTACACCCAGTGGGTGCACTTGGCGTGCCCCCACTAGTCCGGTTCCCACTTGGCACGACCTGTCTAGACCGAGTGGAAATACTACAAACAAACATTTCGCAAAGACCCCCGCCGAATCAAACATTCAACAATGGTCTCGGGGACTACACCCAATGGGTGCAGTCCGCGTGCCCTCACTGATTCGAAAGTACACTCGACACCTAATCGATTCAAATGACAAAACTACACAGCAAGAAGTCAAAACACCCGGTGGGTGAGTGGATGCAAGGCGCAGGCCCATGATATATGCACATTAAAGGTTCCAAAACACTCACCCACGGACATCTTACGAATAATAAAGCAGCAGTTTTCAAGTATCATATCCTAACAGAGCAAAGTTCAAGCTAAAAGACCAGTCGGAAATTGACTCACCTGGACATTGGTTTGAAGAGCAGAGCTGGCATCGTAGGCAGCCTTGCTAGCCTCGTGCACCACCTTCTTTTGCTCCATCATAAGTCCTGCCTGGCGTATAGCCTCCTTAGCAGTGCTTACTCGGTCCTCTGGGACGCGATGAGTACCAAAGAGTGGAGTCGGTGGAACAGTCGAGGCAGCCAGACACTACAAAAAAAATACACTTCCGTGATGATACGTGTTTGTCACAGTAGGTCGCATTTTTTGTCATGCATGTACATCCATGACAAATTTATGACAGAATCAAGATAGTCATACCTGTGTTGTCATAGAAGTGTTCCATGACATTACAAAAATTATCATCACGGAAGTGTCCACTTCCATGACGATAAATCGCGCGTCACAAAAGTGCTTTCATCAAGGGTGACCGACACGTGGCATCCACCGTAACGGCACGCCGTTAAGCTATCGGGTCAGGTTTTGGATCCGATAACCCGTTAACAGCCCCGACCAATGGGGATTTTCCACGTGTAAAATCATCATTGGCTGGAGGAAACACATGTCGGCTCACCGCAGGGATGTATGCCATCCACTCATTGGATGTATAGGCGCCTATGATACGTCGACACGTGGCACGACCCAACAAGTTTAATTGGGCGGCCCAATTAAAGGCCCACAAGTTTTATGGACCATAATGGGTCGGCCCAAATTAAAGGCCCACAAGATTTTATGGACCATAATGGGCGGCCCAATTAAAGGCCCACAAGATATTATGGACCATAATGGGCCGGCCCAGCTAAAGGCCCATGAGATTTTGCGGGCCATAATGGGCCGGCCCAGCTAAAGGCCCACAAGATTTTTCTGTGCTATAATGGGTCGGCCCAGGTAAAGGCCCACAATATTCTTGCGGATCATAATGGGCCGGCCCAGCTAAAGGCCCACGAGATTTCGCCAACATTAATGGGCCGGCCCATCTGTAGGCCCACAAGATTTTGAGGACCCTAGTAGGCCGGCCCATTAACTAGCTGCCATGTTTTGGGCCAAATGCCGGCCCATATCTGATCTGGTCCATTAATGGCCTGCCACGTTCCGGGCTTAAAAGCGGCCCATATGAGATCCGGCCCTTTATAAGCCTACCACGATCTGGGCCAAATTACGGCCCAGATCAGGTCCGGCCCTTTAAGAGGCTTTGGGCTCAATTATGGCCCATATCAAATTCGGCCCGACAACTGGACACTGTGCTTTTGGGCCCACTTCCTAAGGCTCACTTAGTAATTCGGCCTGATATTAGTTTTGGCCTGTTAAGGGCCCGTTTAACATTTCGGCCCTATATTAATTTCGGCTGTTAAAAGCCCGTCATATAGTTGGGCCTAACTACGGCCAGATTTGCATCCGGCACCTTCATGACCGATATCCGATTGGGCCAAACAAGGACCGAGACAATTTTGGTTTCATTAAAGCCCATGATTTGATTCGCACAATCATGGGCCGGGTTCATTTCGCTGCTTTGCATGCCCGTGGAGCTGCTTTCAGGCCCAACCTACATCGTGATTGCATGACGGCCCGATTATGTACCCTAATTTTACGGTTTGGCGGTTTATCATGAAGACAGGATATATATACAAAGAAATGACTGCAGCATCATGAATAAGAAAAAACCTAGACTATACAATAAAGAAATTACGGCATATTACATCCACTGGGCATCAAAGTTCGCCACTATGATAATAAAGCATAAGCAGACAGCAGATTACATACACTGGGCATCAAAGATCGCCACCAGTGCAAATAAACACGCCGACAAAATAATATACAAAACCGACATCACTTCAATAGAGTTCAAGAAAGGTTAGCCTCATTGGGAGCCGCAGCGCAAGCAGCCTAAGCAAGATGATGAGACTGCGCTATTGTTCAACACTTATATCTTCCTCACTCGAAAGATAAACAAGCGACGGATGAGCGGGTTTTGCACGTAAAAGTATCAATGCCGACAATTCATAACATTTCTTATCGATTTAATAAAGTGACACAGTTTAAAATTGCATTAACACAATATGGTATTGTTCAGTCAAGACATGGCAGGAAATGACATTGTGAAGGAGTTGGCAGCTTCACGACAACACCGGATTACAGATCAAGAACTCATAAGTATCAATGGTTAGTGTGCTTTGTCAATTTATACCATTTCAAATTGGCAAATAAAGAGACGGTTTAAATAATAGTAGAATGATATGACATTGTTCATAGTTAAGACATTGCAGAATATGACATTGTCTTTGTAGTGGGTAGGTTCACCACACCAATCGGATTACGGATAAAGAATAAGCATACATCCAAAGGCAAAAGAAGATCACTTGCTCTGTATAGTTTAATTTACATGGTATGAAGAAGGAACTTGGTTGTACAACTGAAAACTTAAATTGAGGAAGGACAAACTTTTGTTTATGAACTACATAATAAACTTTAAATAAGCAATTTGATGCAAACACCAAAAATAAATAGTTGTTGCAGTCATGCCTAACCAAATATATACAACAAAGTTTGAAGGCTTGAGATGGACAAACTTACATTATTGGTGAAGACAGGCTCTATAAAGGCCTTGTCCATGCTGATGGGGGGGCAATTCAAGAAGTTTACCACATAATCTTCTTCAAAAGCATTACCTTTATTCTACATTTTGTTAAGAGTAAATATAGATGTGATAATATACAAAAAAATGGAGAATATTTAAGATAAGATGAAGAGTGATGCTACATAACCAAGTAGCTATAAATGTAAGTGCAGCGACACAGCAAAAGGTACAACCAAGAGCAATGCACATCTAAACTTCTTCAAGACCAACCTTATGGTAAGAGTAAATATAGATCCGATGTGTAGAAAATGGAGGGCAAAGGAAAATAAGCTGCAGAGTGATGGTACATGAACAACTACTGTCATTATAAGTACACCGATAAAGGACAGCATGTACTTACAAGAACAATGCAGAGCTAAAAAACATTGGCATTGGATATATTCTACACTAATGTAACCATTCATACAGATCAGATAATTTGGAGCGAACAATTGATAAGCAAGCTATCATAAATACTGCTGTCACATAATGAACCAGGTTTGTATGCAAGTACAGTGATACATGACAACATGTACTAACAAGATCAAAGCAGCGGGCAGCATATTTGCGATATCCTGTCGTTCTTTTCTAACCGGAATTCTTCTTCGAGCAGATTTCCTGCAAAAAAGATCCGTAAGGCACATGCGGAAAAGTAGAAGTTCAAATTGTCATGTGATTTCATAGACAAGACCTCATCACAGGAACGAGACCGATTGCATAACAAGGTTTTTCCATTCAATGTCTTCTAAATTTAGCATAGGAGACTTCACCGAAATTCGTTTATAGACTTGCCACCAAAGTGTGATTTCCTCGAGTAACACCGACATCGCTGCAATGCTTCCTTGAAAAGCACAAGCAAGCTTTGCTCGTCATGACTATCCAGATTGACCTCGCCTAGTTACAACAATGTAATGTAAATCATTGATGTGTTCAACAGCAGAAAACAGGAAAATAATAACCATGAATAATAGCACTTACACGTAAGTTGGACAGAAGATGTGAAAATGGTGTTTGTCTTCACAATAATCTTACCATGATGGGAATATATGCACGTAGTCCCTAACAACATTGAAAGCATTGTCTTTAAACTGGGAATAAATGGAATGGGGTTCCAATCTGCAGGAATTGGCCGTCTCAGCTATGCGATAGGTCTTCGGCCGGTGGACTTGCTGCATTTTTCTTTGGAGGGATTTTTCTGTGGTACACCGGTGCTATGGCAAATGAAATCGGTATACCTTTTCTGGAGTGCAGGTCCTGTGTGGTGGGGCTAGTGGTGTGGCCCTTTGAAGTATGGGTACAGTCTGCTAGAGTCAGTCCTACGCTTTTGTGTCACCGGTTGTACAACCAATATAAGTGGGTGTCATTCGATTTCTCCGGCACCACCATGTTTTTCAAGGACTTTGCTGGTGCTCCTTCAGGTTCGGCAATCACCCTCTTCCTTTTTGATGTCTGATGCACACGAACAGCATTTGAGTGAAAAAACAAGGTATGATGACAAATGGAATATGTATTGATAATGGATGGGCATGGCATCTCGACATATATGATGAGTAAACTAAGCAGATGGCAGTGCAACAAAGTAGAAGAAATGCAAGACAACATATGCAAGATACCCGCAATCAATAAAACATTGCCAAATTAGAACAAGCACCTTGATGGGTGAACAGGACAGGCCATCTGCCTTTGACTCCTCGAGGTTAGAATAGTCATTAGGATCATATTTTGAACAAGAGTCAACAGGTGGGGATCGTATGAGTTTCATTGCATCCAGAATGGCACTCAATGCCTTGGTGCCAATTTTGTAAGTCATTGCAGTGTTTAGCTTCAAGAGTGGACTGCTGCTAGTGCGACACAAAGCAGCTACACAGATCATAGTGTAGATATCACGGAAAACCTTAAGCATCAGAGTAAAATCAGCAAAGTGGAACTTGCTTTGGAATATATGTGCTAGTATTGCCGGTACAGCTAGAAAGGCTTCAAGCATCAGCTCTCTTCAAGTGAAGGTGTGGTAATTGTTAATATCGATGTAACTACGAAGGCGACACATCGCGCATTTCCTTGCTATTCTTATAGGATTCAAGTGGGCAGGCCACTACAAATCCTATTCCTATGTTTACAAGATCCTACGAATCAAAGAGGCTCAAAGTGTCCATCACAACCGACCGTATAGACCTCTACACCGCAAATGTCCTCGCTCATCTTCAAAGACAAGGAACATATTGTACTACTAGCATACTCCCTCCGTTCCAAAATATAAGTCTTGGTAGAGATTTCCACTATGGATCACATACAGATGTATTCAGATACATTTTAGAGTGTAGATTCACTCATTTTGCTCCATATGTAGTCCATGGTGGAATCTATACAAATACTTGTATTAGGAACGGAGAGAGTACATATTAAAGAAGAACGAAAGAGGAACATGGTAAAGAAGAGCAATTAGATTTTGGATAATAAAATGTTGGTTGCGCAGTGCCCACACAAGATGAACCAGAGCGCATTAAGAATGCAACTCCCAAATCTCTCGACCATTTCAGGCGGTTGGATGAAGATCCCACGCCTCCTAACCCTTCTTCTTCCTCGTCTCTAAATTCTTCCCATGAGAACACCGCAGACGCCGCCGGGCAGACCACCGCCCCCACCACCTGTTCCTCCGCCACCCCCACCCCCACCCGCCGAGTTTTCTTCTGCTCAGCGAGGCCCCACAACCACCCGAGCCCCTTGGATCGCACCGGCGAACTCCGGCGAGCTCTCAAAAATCGACTGACCCAATTTTGAAATTTAGTCTACTGTGATTTAACTAGTGTGGAATATAAAAGGGGAAAACCATAAGCATTGGGAGTATAGTGTTGAGCATGCCATGGCGGATCTGAAGGTGCAAACCGGACAAAGGCAACTTCGCAACCAAGACAAGAAATCAGAGTAAAGCGGTGGCGATCTATTTTCTTGCTGCGATAAATAAGTTGAGCAGAATCTGAAAGAGTACCGCCTCAGTGCGGCGCTGCACGCATCTCACGAGAATTTGACGGTGGTGCGGTAGCGATGGCTGTCGGTGGCGTGGAAGCAGATCTAGGAGGGTAGACGGTGGCGGCGAGGCGGTGGACGAGACGGTCAGAGGAGCGGTGCTGCAAGGTGGACGACGGGGATGAAGCGAGAGGACGGGATGCAAGGATCCCGTCCAAGGCATGGATGAGAGAGGTCGATCTCTTGTAATGGACGGCGGCGGCGTGTATCGACTCCGCATGGTGGAGGAGGACGGCGGTGGATGGGGTGGCGGACGGCGGATGTGAGGAGGGTGGGGTGGAGAGGGTGATTTGGCACCCACGGAGTATGAATGGGGAAAAGGGAGGTAGAGAGGAAGGGGGGGACCATGTAATCAGGGCGATTGTCTCAAATGCGAGGAAATTTACAAACTTAGCCCCCGTTTCAAATTTCTACTACATCACAGCAACATTAGTCGGTTAGGGATAGGACGGTAATCTCGCATACACCGAATATTTGCCGACGAGAGTTTGTTTTTGGCGCCCACCGTGTATGAATATGAATCAGGGAGGGAGTCGATTTCGGCCGAGGGCACACTGTGTTTTGGCGCCCAACGTGTATGAATCCGGGTGAGAGGCGGTTACGTCACGTTTGGGTGAAATTACAAACCTACCCCTATCAAAACCTATAGAAATCCAGCAGATAGGCTTTATGGCGGTGGATAGGCGAGTGATTTCCATCTCGCAGATTTTGGTTTGAGCGGGGGTTCTGCGACTTTCCCCGCTTCGTTCAAATTTTGCACAATGCATCGCCATCGTGCCAACTCAATTCAATCTCGCTTTGTATTCTACTATTTTTTTCAAGGGATCCATTTTCAATTTGAATTACATTCTATATACATCATTTTTTTATATATTCAAGAGCACAACAAAGAATTCTACTCCTTTATATGTATAATATGATTTACAAATACAACGATCTCGAAATCTTAAGGTTGAATTCGAAAAAATTTAACCAAATTATGTTCTACTAAAATGTATGGGTCAGTAATATCTACATATTAAATAACATAGATGTGCGTGAATTCATATGAGTATGCATGTTTGATAGTTTATCAATTTTGGTTCGAGCATGGATTACATGTATCATCATCTCAAATTCAAATATTTGAATCCCTTTTTGTTCACTCCTTTCACGCCCATCTCTCTCGCATGCATGCTCCTTGAGGTAGCTATCACTCTCTTTTCTCCAGCTCACCAAGACGCTCACTTCATGTTTCTCCTATCCTCGCAAACATGGTCTCTCGACGCCTCCCTTGAGAAGTGTCACACTCTCCCTATCATTATACATTACACGGTTTTCATTATCTCTCACGCCTCTCACTGTTCTCTGGTATCACCTTGCACCTAAGCTTTCTTTTTCACCGCCACACACAGTCTCCACTCGTCTTTCACTCTGTCTTTCTCTCTATGGGATTCTCTCACACACCCTATATGTCTCTACATATTACTCATACCACTAAAATTACTCTCTCTCTCTCCTGTAGACACAACATTTGTTGGGGTCTCCTTTCGCCTCCATCCTGCATCGACATTATTCATTTGTTTACCGATCAGACAACCCCGACTACCGCCTCCTCTCTCTCACACATAGACACACACACACACACAACTCCTGCTTCCACTCCCCTTCCCGACTCACCGCCTCTCTCACACACACAAAACTCTCGCCAAGACCCGACTCGTATTTCTCTCACAAACATTTATCGACTGGCTAGCCTCTAGATAGGTTTATACACCCGCACACTCGTGCTTCCACCATCGCGTACATGTCTCTCTCCCGTTTCTTGTATCTATGTAGCTTTTTCTTCCCTTCTTGAGACACGCCCTCTCGATCGTGCACACACACACTATCGCCTCATTTTAAGCTGATACCTATCGCACACACACTACTTGTGTCTTCGTCACACATGCACTCCACCCTCCTCCACTCTCCCTCTCTATCACACACACATGGGCCTTTTGCAACAACTAGCAAGATGCCCATGCGTTGCACGGAACATCAAGATGCATTTGTATGAGTAGTTTATCTTGTGGGGGAAAATGATGAACGAGGGAAGGCCTTATTTGCAAATGTGGAGACGGGTGTGGGTATCTTTTTGCAAAATTGCCATAGTTTCCTTCCTATCCATCAGATATAGATCGGACGGCCTATATTGCAGGATGGCAGGCATACGACCATCACCGACAATGCTTTTTATAAGAGTAGGGATAAAAAATAGAGTTGGTGATGATGGTGGGCCTGCCATCCTCAAGAATGTAGGTCGTCCGATTTATATCTGACGGATAGGAAGGAAAATATGGCAATTTGCCCGCACTCTTCACCACATTTGCAGATAAGGCATTCCCTCATTCATCCTTTTCTCCCACAAGATCTTGATGTTCCGTGCAACGCACGGGCATCTTGCTAGTAAGAGTAGAAATTAGACATATACCACTTCTCGAATCTTGAAACCAACAACATTCCTCCCTTATCTCATCAAAACCGCCAAAGGAATATATTTTGAGTGAAACATAACATATTTTTAGTGATATACGTATTTCAAAACTAGACTTTTTTTTCTATCAATTCGGTGAATATGTATTAATCTACTTTGATCGTGTGGCAACGCATTGGCACATTGCTAGTAGTTATTATAATTTTTTGGACACCGAAAAACGGTGGAGTACATATACGAAGAAAAGAGGCGCACGCACGCAGTCGGCCTCTCGCTGTCTCGCACACATGAGTGTTACGTAAAGGCGACGTTAACAAATAAACCCTAAAACCCTAGGCGCACGACATTGCATTCAAGGGTACCGGGAACGTGGTGGAGCACTTTTGTAGGAGTTGATGGTCGGGACCACAGGTGAACGACTTGGAGCGCGGTGGCTCGCCAGTTGCCACAGATCGAGTAGCCACGTTTAAAATATCATTTTTTAGCGGGGTTAAGAGTTCCGATTTTCAATGGCACGTTATAAGTAGTAAGTAGTTTTTAGAACGATTGCTATGGAGCGAAAATGGAATTGATAGTACTACGTACCTCCTTGGCGTATGGTTGTATGGGTTTATCTTGTGAGATGTTGAACCTGGTAGTTCTAGGGCAAATACTATGGTTTAGATTTAGATGCTGGCCAGAATCGGAAGGGGAAACCCTTCTTTGATTAAAAAAAAACTACTACCTCCATTCTGGTTTACTAGTCCCCATCGTACTTGGGTCAAAGTTTGTCCACGAATTTTACTTGTAAAATGTGAATGGAAAATGAGATTTTGTTATACCCATACAAAAAAGGACTGGAGGGAGTGATTTCTCTGACACGGATGCGACCTCTCATAGCGCAGGCATTGAACCGGCGCGCCGGCCAAGAGGGCCGCACTTCGCAGTTCCGGCCGAAAGCACGCCTCGCCAAGGCAACCAGCTTAAGACTGCCCTACCGCCTTCATTGAATCGGGCGCTGCGTGTTTAAGCAACACGCCCTTCCATGAGCCGGCAGGCATTTTAGAACAGAAAACATGACTAAAATATACTCATGGTCTTGACTTGTTGTGCTCCCACTGGTAGCAGGAACTAGTAGAGGTTTTTCTTTATTTATAACTCTTCTGACTATTTTTTTGGCTTTGAAGTGAATCATGGTTGTGGACATTATGTATGAATGTGTAGATATCTGTGAACATGAGTTTGATGTGAAAGTTGAACTTGGAATGTCGGGCTTGCGTGTGAACTATACCATGTCCAATGCTTCGTCTGTCATTGTTTGGAAAGTAATTGTTGTTATTACATGACCCAAAAAAAACATTTTGTGCCACATCATGAGATGAACACACATCACAACATGCATGCTGACAGGATAAACATTTGAACCTAGCTATTATGAAGGAAATTTTGTATTGACAATAGTTTTAGATAGCAGGAGACACCTAGCCCGCTTCTCGCCTCTGCTAGCTTATTTCTGGCTTCTTCCATCTCTTCTTTGGCTTGGGTGAAGAGAGCATCTGATTGCTCTTTTCGCTTCTTCAGGAACTCAGCTACATTCTCAAGGGCTGCTGCACGCTTTCTTTCAGCCTTTACTAATGCCATGAGGACACGAACAACTGACGACTCCACCGGCTTGTGTGTAATCCAAAGCATCATCTGGGAATTTGCACCTTGTGTCTAATCCAACATCATTAGGGAACTGGCACCTTGTGTGTAATCCAGCCTCATTTTGGAAACATGATCTCGAGGTTGACCATACTTCCCTCCTCGCAAGAACTGCATCCTGACATGAAGTTACTTCTTTTTTTAGATCAATATTCAGAGAAACCTAGATCCATTTAGTAGAAGCCAGATAAATAAAACTCGGAGAAGTGAATTCAAAAGGAAAAGAAATATAAAAACAGACTACAAGGTGAGAACACCCACTTCCTACATCAAGTTAAAAACGAAAGCATTAGGACGATTAAGACTCTTCTTATTACACATCGAAGAACACCACGCTTAATAGAAACAGAAACTACAACATATACACATCAAGAACACGAGGCTAAACGAAAGTAATTGAAAGGGTGTTACTTACCAAAGCTCATTTTATGTGTTCGGTGCAGCTCCTCTTTAACTTGCCACGCTCCTTGAAGATGTCCCGAATATCCCGTGTTTGGTCTTCATTGCTCCTCCGCATGTTCACACTCGTGGTTTTAAAATCTCAACATGGCAAGAAAAATACTACTAGTAATACTCACGCATCTTGTGGGCAACATTAAAGCACTCGCCCCGCCATGTTAGAGCATCTCCAACAGAATCAAGAACGCCGGGCGCTTTAAAAAAGCGTTATTAGTGCTGAGATCGAGAAGTAGATACTAGAGAGTAGAGGATAGTTCTCAGCATAGATAGATAAAAAAGATAATTCAACTACTCCTCGTCGTCCGACTCCTCCTCGGTGATGTCCTCCTCCGACGTCTGACTGTAGGCGTGAAGATACCGATCGCCGCCGGATTCCTGTGGCGACGCTGTTCCTAGCCTCATGTTGAATTGAGCGTCCGCCGCTTACGCTTGTCCTCGCGATAGGCGGCTCGCTTCCGCCTCCTCTTATCCCTCTCCGCCTCCTTTGTGCGTAGAACTTCGCGCCATTGATGATGTCCTGCGGGAAGTGTTGGCGCCACACGCCATGCCTTCTCGCTCATCTCGGCGATGCCGAGACGGTGCTCCCGCCCGGTTGTCGCGACGATCCTCGTCGGTGCTAAGCCGCCGCAGAGGCGCTGAAGCTCCGCGCCAGCTCCCGGCCGGCACGCTGGGGAAGTTCAATGTTCTATGAGGCCACCGGAGGCGCCACGCCGCCGCCAGACGCTGCTGGGTGGCCTCGTGATGGTGTCGAAATTGCCGAGGCCGAGGCGCATCTCGCTGAACCGGATCTCGGCGGAGAAGCCGGAGGGGCGAGCGCGACGCCGCGGTATCCCAAGTTTCACGACGCGGGCGGCATGGTGAGCGGGGCGGCGAGGCGAAAAAGAGCAGGGAGAGAGCGGTGGCGAGGCACAGAGCGGTGGCAAGGCACGGAGCGGTGGAAGGGCGTTTGATTTTATAAAGCGCGCCGGACGCCGCGCGCCAAAACTAGCGACGCCCGTCATGCTTTTCACAAGACGCGATCCTTTCCCGACGTCTCTGCTATATCTACTCTCTTCTCTACGGTTATATTTATTTAATATTTAATATTTAATATTTATCTCTACTTCCTTTACTGTCTACTTTTTTTCTCTGTACTTTTTTTCTTGCAATATAGGCCGTCCGATTTATATCTGACAGATAGGAAGGAAACAAATGGGAATTTTGCAGAAAGATACCCATACCCCTCTCCAGATTTGCAAATAAGGCCTTCCCTCGTTCATCCTTTTCCCCCACAAGATAAACTACTCATACAAATGCATCTTGATGCGTGCAACGCAGGGGCATCTTGCTACTTCTAAAAACCTTTCCATCATTTGCCACACTACAAAGTTGCGGATGAAAAACCTACCCAAGCACAGCGACATGTGAGCGACACACAATTACCAAATGATATTCTATTGGACAATGGAGGCTATAACCAATTACTTTTACGGGAACAATAGCACCTGTGAAAATTGAAGGGTAGGTATGAACAAAATTGTAACTGCACATGTACTGCTAAGTGATTCAATACACACATTACCAATCGAGAAGGAGAACGATGGTCGCGGCGGCCTCTGTGAGTCATGGTCGGCAATGGGAGTCAGTTCATTGTCCACGACGGTGGTACTTCTGCGCTTGGCGTCGGCTTCCGGGAAGCAGATCCGAGACCGTGGAAGACGATGCCGGGAAGAGGCTCCGCTTCACGACGACGACGGTGGACCGGCTCCAAAGGCGTGACGAGGTCGTCGATGAGGCAGATGCGCCAAGGTGGACGAAAAGCGCCGATGTAAAGGGGAGGAGCATGAAGGCTGCGGTGCTGTGGAGAAGTCTATTTTGAGGTGGGGATAGAAGATGGGGAGTATTCAGGTGTACTACTCTGGGTGCCGGGGTGGGGTTGGCTGGGTAGGGTGAACTCGGTTACGAAAACGGCCCCCTACCAAGCATCGTCCGTAGGCCTGTTCAAGGCTATGATGGTAACTTCCCACCGTCGAATCAGGGTCGCATGAGATTTTCCCGCACGACCTCAAAATTTTGTGACATTGGACTCCCGTGTGGCGTGTTGAGTGATTCGGCTAAGAAACTAGCGAGTAGTAGTAGTAGTAAACTCTGCATATTAGGTTTGACCAAAGTCAAACTTCCTAAAGTTGACCAAGTTTATATAAAAATATAAACATTTACCATAACAAATATGTAAGATGTGGAAGTACATTCAATAATGAATCTAATGGTATTTATTTGTTATTGTATATGTTAATATTTTTGATAGGGAAAACTTTGTTTTGCCACTCTAGTTTTTGCCAACTTTGCTTATGCCACTCTAGAATTTGACATCTCACTTTTGCCACTGTTAGCTTTTTGATAATACATCACAAATGCCATTCCGTGGCAAAAGCGATAATTTTCATTTCACTTTTGCCACTCTTAGCATTTGACATGTATCACAATTGCCACTTGAAAATTTTGTTTTTGCCACGGAAGGGCAAAAGTGATATATTGTCAAAAGCTAAGAGTGGCAAAAGTGAAATGTCAAATTCTAGAGTGGCATAAGCAAAGTGGGCAAAAACTAGAGTGACAAAAACAAAGTTTTCCCTTTTTGTTATAAGCTTTCTGAGAGTTTACAAAACTTGACTTTGACAAATGCTAATACGTGGACTTAAATAAAAACAGAGGGAGTACACATTTGTTTTCTTAGTTTGTAGTGAACTAATCATTTGTTGAAATTGTGAAATAAATATATTAGGCTATTGACTTCGAATGTAATGGTCTATTCAATAGTTACAATCATTGTCGAATCCCAAGATGTATACAAGGCCTATAGTACTTCACAACATGCTCAAACTCACATAATCCCAGTCAAATGAGAATCTAAATGCATTTTATAGTTATTACTTTGTAGGATGCAACAAAAACAACCAAAACTCTACATCAGCCATTATAGAAGTAACATTTTGACATATCCCATTGTGTGAATGAAACGTGCAGAGAGAGCTTTTGAAGATGGAGCAGATAGGGCGGGAAAGATTGTATGTATGTGGACGAAAGAGTAGGAGACAAACCTAACGAGAGAGAGAGAGAGAGAGAGAGAGAGAGGAATAAGTTAGGTCTGTGAGAAAGATGGATACATGTAATATATGTGAGATGCGTGTGCATCCGGATTCTGTATACGTGGAAGGAGAAGAGACAACATGTTTGATGAGAGAGCTGAAAAACATGGACGAGAGGGGAAGGATCTCATGGGTTGAGGGATTGACAATTTTGTGCGGGGGAGAGAGGGATTGGTAATTTTGTGCAAGAGAGAGAGAGGTGGGGGAGGAGTCACCACCGTCAGCCACATCACCCTGCTTCCAAATGACCCCGCATTCTCTAGCGCGGTGTGGTCGCTGCCTTCGATCTGCTCGATGCCCTCTTTGAAGATTGAGGTGTTGTGCATGTTGGGGTGCAAAGAAGCACAAGCGAGAGTGGTCGCCGTATAACCTTAGATGGGGATGAATTGAGTGCTCGGGGGAGTGTGCGTGTGTGTTGTGCTGCGTGTGTGTGTGTGTGTGTGTGTGCGCGCGCGCGTGTGTGTGTCAGATATTGAGCGAAAACAAACCTAAGGAGTGAAATGGGTATTCACGAAGAGATTGTGCGGGCCTTGAGGTGGGCAGGGCCCAAGTGAGGGTGTCAAAATGTGCGCGTTGATGCATGTGTTACATGCGATCGTGCGAGGGATGGACGAATCGAGAGAGATGGTTGTTGTGTTACGGATGCTCCTCTCTCTTTCTCTCTCTCTCTCTCTCACACACACACACACAAGTAAACTATAAGACCGTTCTCTCATGTATACACAACGTATCGGCATCTGTCTATGTCCCACTCATGCATGATCATTTGCACATTCACACCTCTCTATGTCTCAGATAACACGCACACCGCCTCCACATTGCCCTTCCGCCACAACACACATATGGACACATACACACGTTCTCTCAGTCACACACACACAAAATAAGTATTAAAAAAAACTAGGGCGCACCTAAAGCGTCCAAATCCAAATAAACACAAACCGGAGCTAAATTCAAATATATGGAAATATTGCAGCGCCAAGAACTTTCCCAGAAAAAAACTTGAGTAATATTGGAGGATTGTTTTCACACACAAAAAAGGTTCGTGGATGTCCTTCGAGCGCGACACGGTGACGCACTGCTCGATCGATCAAGGGGCCATGGTTCACGCGCTTGCACAGCATTCCGTATCATGGCTGTGGTACTAACTTAAAAAAATTAATAAAAGCGCTGCCTAAGTCTAATGTTTACGTGTACTAGTACGGTTTTCTTTTACGGGTTTGCTATTTCACATCTAGATGTGAAATATTATCTCACATCTAACTCACTCACCCTTGATTTTTTTAAAGTCTTCCACTCACTCACCCATGATTTTTTAAAGTCTCCCATGGATTTTAAGGGTGAGGGAGTTAGATGTGAGATAATATCTCACATCTAGATGTGGCATAGGCAGACCCTTTCTTTTAAGTTTGACCAACCTTATATAAAACAAAAGTAAGCTCTCATACGCGCACTCATCAATATGCCGCCGCCGCCGTTGCGCATGCCGGGCGCCTCACTGTTCCGGCCAACAATTTCTCGCCCATCACCGCCGTGTCGCCGCCATCCTCGTGCCATGAAGCCGAGGCTCGCCCGGCCACATCGCTCTGCAGTCCCTCCTCGCCATGCCGCCGCTGCCAAGCACGCTGAAAGCAGCTGGTGGAGCCGCGTCTATGCACGCACTGCACGAAGAGGAGGACGAGCGCGTGCTCCAAAGACGCCGGCGAGGAGGAACTAAGCGTGTCATTGTCGTCTCCCGCGGAGGGAGGCGCTGCATGGTCGCTGCCAGCGTAAGCCGGTCGCTGGCGTGTCGAGCCCGCAAACCGGTGCGGACGTGGAATCTAACTTCGAGACCTTGAATGCCACGTGGATCCTGCAATCACGAAGGAGCAATTTGGTTCGATCGACTCATGTGAGCCGTTTGATGCAACATGGATGGCTAGAAGGGCTTCTTCCACCTCTTCGCCGTCTTGTTCCTTCGCCCGTCGAACTTCTTTCACAAATCGATCGACCCAAATTATACTACCAAGACGTAACGTATTAAGTACAGTAGGAACACGAAGATACGAAAGCAAGAGTACCAATTGCAAGAAGAACAGTAGTAAGACATAGTACTAGTACTACTCTACGTACTAAAGAGTTCAAATAACGAGAAAGAACATAAACATAGTTCTGCTTGGGCCTCAAAGACAACAAACCCTTGAAAATAAACTAAGCAACTAGTCCGCTTGACACCGCAGTAGAGAACCAGCATGAGCGACGGCATCGCCACCTACTCGAGTCCGAGTCCACGCCCTCGACTTTGTCCTCGCCCCTCTTCCTCTTCCTCTTCGCCGACGCTTCTTTGCTTGAACAGGACCGGGCTCTGCTTCTTCATCCAACCCATGTAGATATTTAAACAAAGGTAGGCATCCATTGCTGCGTACATGATGTGATCTTTATCTAATGTCTTCGACTCCCATGCATGATGAAACTCGTGATGAGGTTTCTTCAGTTTAGCGTACGAAGGATCAATCATGGCTGCTGCCAGGGTCAGCATTGAAGGTTGAGAGGAGGACACCAGGCTTGCCTTTTGGAGATCGAAGGGCTGGCCTACAATGAGACCTATCCGACGCAGGACATCTCTGTCGTTCTTAAAGCCTACAGTAACGAATTTCACTCTTTTGTCCTTGAGGAAGTTCTTAAAATCCTGGCACTCAACGTCGGCTTGGCATATGTGGTAGACCAAGCAAACTTTATGTACGCAAACCTGGATCACGGCGGGCTTCTTCCTCTCTTCGCCCTTTAGATCCTTCTCTCGTCCCCAGACTGTGGTGTACTCAACATCTAGCCCAAATGACCCACTCATCCGTTGAACTATTGAACATGCGTAGGAAGCGAGCAAGCCATGCTTTCACCGCTATGCGGATCCACGTGTGTAGATGACGATGAACCGATCGCCGGTGATGGCTTCTAACCTCGGTACTTTCGGCGACCATGGAGATTTGGAGGCCATGGATTTTGGAGGAGGGTTAGGAGAAGTTGAACTGTTGTACCTCGCAAAAAGCGGGAGCGAACTAATGTGAAAGGACGGGATGACTGGAGCGAACTGTTGTGAGGTAGAAGACGGGACGAGTAGGGCGGCGAACGGCGTGGAGTTGCTGGCTTGCCCGGTGGATAAACGGCTGCAAGCCCCCAAAGAGTTCTCGAGAACTATGCGGGACCCACTAGATGTCATGTCTACTAGACCCATATCGTAGGCCTGACGGTATAGCTTATGCCTGTTCGCACGCCATGCCGGCGCGTGGATGTAACTTCACTTAATTCCGTCAACCGTCGCGCCTCCCACGACCTTCGCTTCCCTCGCGCGATTGCGCCCTTTGAGACTTCGACCGGCTATAAATGAGCAATTTTTTTGCCTACTCCGCATGCATGATACTCCCTCTGGTCCTTTTTACTCCCACAACCGCTTGCAAAGTGTTTGACCAAATATATACTTTTTAACTCACCTTATATTAATTAACCAGCCACACCAGTACACTCATTCGATACAATATTCACCACACAGGGCGGTACGTTATTTACAAGAATACCATCTAATCTATCGTCAAAGCTATACTTAGCGATTAAGGGTGCCACCTTATTGGCCGAACGGCTAATCTTTGACAATTGAAGATTGTTGATCAACTTCGAGATGCTCAACGCTTTCATCTTCGTGTCACGACAGCAGACTGTCATAGTCCCCCGATGCAAGAGACGCTACCACAAAAGCGCAATCAGTCTCTAAAATTACATGATTATGAAGAGAAATACCTATGTAGAGACCGGCAATGCAAGCCCTAAGCTCCGGTTGCTCCACGCTTTGACATGCATCAATGAAATCCCACGACCAAATTTATACTGAAAATATCAATACCTACAATACTTATTATAATGAGTATAAGAACTATGTTTTATAATGAGTGTAAAAATATTGATTTGACATTGTGAATGTTGATACTCCCTCCGTCTAGGTGAGTAAGTCATCTTAGGCTGTGCACCGTGACCAAGGAGGAGGGGAAACGAGAGACATTAATGTTTATTTGCTAATTAAATAGTATTGCATGCAATGAACTAACCACTGCATGTCATGTTTGATAGTCTCAGGTCATTAAAAGCATGCACACCCTCATCTCTTATTGGTTGATATGTCAAGAAACAAGAAACGAGGTAGAAGTTAATGCACCACGCCTACGTGTTTTGGGATTATTTGGTTTTCGTAAGATGACTTACACACCTAGCTATTAGAGTACCACTACCTCCCTTCTAGTTTAAAGGGCTCGACTCAAAAATTTCACCTACTCTTAGCAAGATAGTAGAGGCGATGGAATAGTTTTTGAAGTCTGCAAAAGTACTCAACTAATGTTGTCGTTCTTCACAAAAAAAATGTGTTTACCAATGCATGCATGAACACTAGTTACTCTAACCCCCCTCTCTTCTTTAATTCTGTGCCACATCAAGATGTTTGCTATTCCGTGTGCATGATACCAGCTAATATACCACCATTATGGCCAGCCTTAATCATCTCATGAAATAATTTAGTGCACCTTGAAATATGAACATGTGTGGGGCGTGTATGTTTTTAATGACTTGAGACTATACCTAGCCCGGCATGCAAGATGACTTATTATGCACTGCTCCCCATACTGCAGGAAGCCCGCTCGTCTCCAAATCTTTTCCTCTCCATGTGTGGAAACAATATGCCCGCCAAACTCTCCTTCTCCCTCCGGGCGGTCCCACCACTCCACCCAGTGTGAAAAAAAATCTGCATGCATGACCCTCCTTCCCCACGCCGTCCAATCCGTTACAGACAGCAATATTTCCACCCCTTCGCTCCCCCGTAATTTACTCCAACAAATATGCCCACGTAGCTTTTACTTAACTTCAGTTGCATTGGGTCACTGACATACGGGCCCAGCAGTGTACTGGCCCACATGTCGCTGATTTAACCGACCTGCAGTTAAGTCATTGCAGCTCAGTCCATATTTTACTTAGGTGTGCCACTGCTCTCTATAAATACTGCGCCTCCCACGAAATCGCTAACTCCTCCCCCTCATGTTCACGTTCATCGCTATCTCCTCCCCCTCCCTCTCACGTCGACCACCATGGCATCGCCCCTCCCAAGCCCTAGGAGCCCCTCGCTGCACCGCGCAGACGGTCACGTGTCGTCGTTCCGTTCCTCGTCGTCACTAGTCGAGGAGGACGCGTCGGTGTTCCGCTCCTCGCCGCTACGCGACGCGTTGCCGTTTCGTTCCTTGCCGCCACTAGTCGAGGAGGACGCGTCGGTGTTCCGCCTCGCCGCGACGCCGACGCTGTTGCCTGCTCTCGCCGCCACTAGTCGAGGAGGACGCGTCGGCGTTCCGCTCCTCGCCGCGACTAGTCGAGGTGGACGCGTCGGCGTTCCCAATCTCGCCAGCACGTGCGTCGGAGGACGCGTCGGCTCCCCGCTACGAGGAGAACGCCGCGCCGCCCGCCGAGCCCCCCAGCCTTGAGGAGCTTTGGCAAGAAATGGATGTCGCCTTGTGGGAGGCTTTGCCTCCAGCAGAGCATGCCAAAATAGAGGCGGAGAAGAAGGCCGAGGAAGAGAAGCGCACCGCACAACAAGCTTTCTGGGAGATCTATGTTGCGTCCGAGAGAGTCAAGCAATTGGTTCTTTAGTAGAAGGCTCGTGGCGAGGGCCGTGAGGGTGGCGGCGACGCCCGTGCCGACGCCTCGAGTGCGATCGGGCCCAAGCGCCTCATCTACGCTTGGCGATGCGTGGACCGGTGCACGCTTCCAGCCAGGAGGAGTACTGTTGGCGCCGGATCACCAAACCGGTAAGATCGGCCGCCACGGCAAGCCGCCAATCAGCACCTCGCGAGTTGTGAGGCTGAGGAAGAGGCGTTGTCGGGCGCCATTGAAACGGCCGCGCACTGTGGCACTCGTGGCGCGCTGCAAGTGCTCCCCGCGCGTCGTGGCTTTTTAGGAGGAGTATAATTTTTGTTTCATAAGGCGATCTCATTAGTTTTGGGACGCAAATGATAAATCGAACGTTCAGGAATTTTTAGCGCCCTTAATTAAGTATGTAAAGGGAAAGTTTGGAAACGTTGTGTATTATAACGCATTTTGCAAGTACGTGCATATAGCACAAACTTTACTATAGACTATCGGACTACACGTCTCTCTCGATATATGCTTGCAGACTTTTCTACTCCCTCCGTCCAGGTCAATAAGTCATCTTTGGTTGTGCACGGTGACCAAGAAGGAGGGAAGATTTGTACACCTAGACGGAGGGAGTACTACTATTACTTATGTACGTGCAAATGCACGTTTAAACATTACGAAGCGGTTTTTGTAAAAGTAAAAAAACAGCACTAGTCATGCTTGTGAAACGATTCCAACGTGAGTACTACTACTAGTAGGAGTACCAGGGGCCAATTCTTTTAGGCTTCTAGATTAGTAATCCCATAACTACTACCCGTCCTGGTTTATTGGTCCCCATTGTAATCTTGTCAAATTTTGATCATAAATTTAACTAATGAAATGTTAGTGCATGTCACATGCACTACTCCATCGGTCTAGGTGAGTAAGTCATCTTAGGCTGTGCACCATGACCAAGGAGGAGGAGAAAACGAGAAACGTTAATGTTTATTTTCTAATTAATAGTATTGCATGCAATGAACTAACCACTGCATGTCATGTTTGATATCTCATGTCATTAAGAGCATGCACACTCTTTATCTCTTATTGGTTGATATGTCAAGAAACAAGAAACGAGGTAGAAGTTAATGCACCGCACCTAAGTGTTTTGGGATTACTTGGTTTTCGTAAGATGACTTACACACCTAGATGCACCGCGCCTAAGTGTTTTGAGTAACATTTTATCAGTTAAATCTTTGGTCAAAACTTAGCACAAATTACAATGGTGAGGAATAAACCAATACGGAGTAGTAGTTTAGAAGCCTAAATAAATGAGTGAGGCGCCTTATTGTTACTCTCCACTGTGACTAGTCTTGTGGGAAAAGCTGGGGAAGCCGCCAAAAGAACTGTCCCTAGGAGTAGTAGCTAGGGAGCAAGTGTGGGAGATGAACCGGAGAAAGTAAATGCAGAGAGATGAAATACAAAAAAAAACGGAGGGATGTGATGGTTGCTTGTCCGTTTATTTTACCAGGCCACTTATTACTGGGAGTGGTTGGGTTTTGTGATATACGGCTTTACTGCCGCGCCACGAGTGAGAGGTGAGTGCAGCGCCGCCCTCTACACTTGTACTACATCGGTCGTGGTTTATTAGTCCCCCATTGAATTTGACTGAATATTTAATTGACAAAATGTTAGTGCATGTCAACAAAAACTATATCGTTGGATTCGTATTTGAACATAGTTTATAATTTTAGGTGACATGCATCAGTATTTATCGTACTATATGTAATGTTATTTCAACTTTTGGTCGTACTAATCTATAGTAGTAAGGTGCTCGTATGCTGCAATCAAGAGTGAAATGCATTGATCGGGGAGTTGTTTATTTTGACAAAGGATGTGGGGGTCATCTCATGTGTAACGGGTACCGATAGGTTTCTTCGGATATTATCTCATCTCTAGAGCTCACAAACATCCGGGTGAAATAGATAAAAAGGTATCTTCTGCAAACAAAAGCGTTCAACTGTTCAACCTGCATCCAAAACTTGTGAAGAAATAACACTTATTGTGCTTTGCAAGAAATGATCTTTAAGAATTAGTTTTTGAGTATCGATTGTTATACATGTTGGCTACAGATGACATGGCACTTTCTTATAGTCAACAGTTGGCTATACTATTAAGTAATATTAACCATGCCCTTATACACCTAGACGGAGGGATTAAATCAGGATGACTTGCAAGGGGCGAGGAGATGTAAGAAATGGTTCATCGTAAGTCTTTCACCAAGATTGTAGTAAAAATTCATACATGGAAGATTCTAGACTAAACCATAAACGGATACACTTTTATTCATGCGCGATACTCCAATAGAGCAAGATCCTCGCATGGAAGTCTCCACATGCTTAGACAAATGGATTACATTGAGCGAAGACTAATGATCAACATTTAACTTGATAATGCGATTTTTTTAGAAGAACAGGAGGCTCCTCCCTAGTTCCATTATCAAATGAAACCCAAAGTGTCTTACATCAGCTCACTGAGAGGAGCAGTTCAAAGGAAGGACTATGGCGAAAGCCACTCAAGTTTAACGACAAGCTTACAGAATCAAAAGCGGCAAAGACACGGGCCATAAGCGCCCACACACACACTACATGTTTTCTAAGTGCACTTGATAATGCGTATGTCCAGGTGAACCTCCTTGGAGTCCCCGTGCACCGAGTCGGCGGGTAAAGGATAGAACAGATGCCATGGGTTTTCCAAGTCCACATTGGAGGGATAGTCCCAGCTCCTCAGATTCCAAGTTCGTCCGATGAGGCCGGTTTCGCCGCCACGTGACCCAGAGGGGTAGTAACATTGACCTCGCACCCGTACATCCGCCTCGTGTCGATTATCGGCGTCGGCGACGCCTCGACGACGCTACAAAGACGGGCGGCGGCTTTCTGGCCTCGCCGGTGCCCACGATCAAGAGGAAGACGCTGCCGTCCTCCTCCGAGACTAGCAGGCGGCGGTGATCCTCCATCGACTCCGGCATGGTGAACCGGTAGCACGTGTCGTACTTGTTGTTCTCTGCCAAGGGCCAGCAGTGACCGCTGCACGCATCCGTGAGGTGATGCACCATGTCCGCCGGTGAGCCACAAAACGGCATCGGGCACTCATAGCAGTGGACGAAGGGCTCCTTGGAGGCATCGACCAGGCCGTCCATGAAACGGGAGTGGCTGTAGGGACGCTATGCGCCCGATTGAATATGTGAGCAAGTTACTACGAGATTTAATCCGAAGAAGCACAAAATAAATCATGACGGCTATAACAGAGATGAAACTAATCATGTGGACTAGCATAGTAGTAGGATACAGAGTAGAAACATGAATTCTACGACGATTTTGAATAGGAAGGACAGAAACACATACGGTGCAACGGGAGCAGCACCGTTGGCATTGAGGTTGTCGCCCATGTCGTTGAGGAAGAGGTTGCCGAGGTCGGGGAGAAGTCGTCGGTGAAGTCGTGTCTGTCGTGATCGCAAGAGTGTGCTCCCAGATTTCAACGGCCTTTGCCGAATGGAGCGCAGGAGGGAGTGGTTGTAGGGGACGCTGCGGCCGCCGAATGGAGCACAGGAGTAGCACACGAAGCAGTAGATGGTGTCCTTACTAGTACTCCCTAGTCTCTATCTATCTATATATATCTACTCTTATAGAAAACCGAGTTGGTGATGATGGTATGCCTGCCATCTTATAATATAGACCGTCCGATCTATATCTGACGGATAGAAAGCCAACTATGACAATTTTACAAAAGATACCCGCACCTCTCTCCACATTTACAGATAAGGATTTGCCTCATTCATCCTTATCTCCCACAACCTCATGCTCCTCCCTATGTCTCAATCTATACTACTTTTTTTAATAACAAATCAGATAGTGCTGCACCGTCCACTGCACGCCCGGCTGAACACGCCTCCTCGCCTCCATCATCACCAACTGAGTCTTTTATAGGAGTAGGAGTAGAGAAAAAACCGAGTTGGTGATGATGGTGTGTCGTGCAATGCACGGGCATCTTGCTATTTTTTTTGCATATAAGTCCAAACACCACGTAGACACGGTCTTTGAGCACGGTTCGTAGTCGTTCCACGCTCGGGCATTGAAGTTTGTAACTATTTTAGATTAGAATATACTACTCCTCCGGTGCTAGTAGTAGAGCAGAGTCCTACTCTACTACTCTACTCTAGCAAGCTAGGGCATAATCTTGTAGTAGGTCTTTGTAGGGAGTACCAAAGACGGTGATCGATCAAGCAAGTTGTCTTGCATCGATATGACCCTACGCCGGGTATGTGTCTAAATAAGTCAAGCGGCGTGCTGTAGTCATCATCACCTGTCCACTTCCCGCAGCACATATTCGCTTCTCCATCTTTGTCCGCACATAATCTCGTCCAAGCTTCCATCCCCGCTAAGGCGCCTCCCCCCCTCGTCCGAAACCCAAGCACTAACAATGGCAGAACCGAGTGGCATACGCTGAAAGAGTGGCTGGAATTCGCTCTCCACAGAGGTAATCAAGCTCATTGTTTCGCGTGTGGACAATCTCAGTACCATGCCGCTCGCCGTGTGCTCGTTGGGGCTGTACCGTTTACTCAAAGCCCTCAGGCCGGAGCTTTTTAAGCCAGCTCCTTGCTTGCTGATGCCGCCGATCTTGAAACTGCAGGTCACGCAGCATAACGATCGTAGGGTGGCGAGCATCAACCCCCTCCACTGCGATCCGATCCCCGTCAGCCTCAGCTACATTAACGGTATGTACTGGGTCGGCGTGAACACGTCTTGGATGGTGCTCGTCGACGGTCACGACAGCTGGATGCTCGTGGAGGTCTACACCCGGTGATTGATCCCCCTTCCTTCGATTAACCTTTGCCTTTGCTTTGGCACCGCGGCCCAGAATACGCGGAATCTAACAGTAGCCAACATGATACCAAGTTTGATTTGCTCAAGGTTGTAATCTGCCAAGTGCCCACAAGATCTGCGAATTATAAAGATTTCAGGCTAATTGCGTTCTTCAACCGCGGTCTCGCCTATCAGACAGTGTCAACTGCGGTAAGTGGATAAATCTGCACGCCCATCGCAGGATCATACATCCTCCATGGTTCTCGATGCCATTGAACACAAGGGCTTCATTTACTGTTGTCGACTCCTTCTATGGCTGGACGTATTGCATGGCCTACTCGATCATCGCTACAAACGGCTGTTACAGCAGTATGTTACTTTCCTATGATATCATTATGGCTTGCTTATATTACTGTCAACATCTGCTAAAAAATATTCATGCTCATAACATGTTGTTCTTAAGATTGACTAAATCAAGAGCCCTTTTTGTTTGACTCCAACTTGATATGATGTTGTAGGCCGCCTGGTGTCCCTACCCTTCCTAATCCGGAACCTTTCAAAGAAAAGCGGCATGGCGATTGCAGGTGGTTCTGGCTCGATCGGACAACGGCGAAAGATTGATGATCATTCGCACGCATCGGACGTGTTGTTTCGCGGAATACAATCACGATCCGCTGTGTCTTTGAGCAGGATCCCAGCTTCTCCGGGCCTTCAGGAATTTTGACCGGAGGCTGGTAAGTAGCCTTAGTACACGCTCGCTCTGTTTGTCGGACTGAATTATCCGATTAACGAGGAGATAACCGACGGTAAGGATCATGATGACAGCGGTTTCGTTCATCGTGCAAAACTGTGTGTACACAGCGTACCATGCGTCTCTGCATGCACCATACCGATATGTGCCACCACGCTCTGCAGGCCAAAAGTAGGAGAGGGTCGCAAGTATCGGACTTGACCTCTTGGCTGGAGTTTCCCCCATCGTGCACCCATACGGTTCAAGCCGTCGACCAATCTCCACAGCTTAATAAATAGTAACGTCTAAGCGAGCAGTTAGTTAGCTACGATACACTTGGTGTAGTAGGATCTTTATTTAGTTTGATGCATACACTTGTTCTTTTTGGTAGCCCTTTTGTAATGATGGCTGATGTTTGGTTTGGAAGAGAGAGTTGCGTCTTCACTCTTCCGCCTGCTTATCGCTTCGCTGCACCCCCAGCCCTGGTTGCCGCTGCTGTTTTCAATGTACAATCAGTAGTATATTTAAATACATTGGTTGAATATGTGTTGTTTTGGAAGTCGTTGCATGGTTCGATCCTTTAGTGCCCGTGCACTGCACGTAGCTCATACTATTTTTCTTATGGAACACATTTTCCACTTGTTGATAACATGTAGCCTTGATGAAGGCCCAATAGAGAAGCCCATAATTAAGCTGGAAGGAGACTCTCACATGAATCCGGCCTGTACATGCTCATGGTCCCCTAAACATAAATAAGTAAATAAATAAATAAAGCTAAATGCTCATGCACTAGTTCTTTGGGAAAATAGGTAGCCCAATATTTCTTTTTGAAGAATACCCAAGCTAGGCCTATTTGTTTTCTCCGAATTACTGGGCTGCAAATCTTTCAAGACGAGGAGGGATGCATTTCATCCTGGCCAAAGAGTGTGGTCAATGTCTGTTAAAACTAATATCAAAAGGGGTTGAAAAATCCAAAAAAATTATAGCAAATGGGATATTAGTTTTTTTTATTTTGTTCTTCACCGATATCTTATACATATTTCATTGGATTTAACATGACATAGTACTAATTTATTTTTAAATTTGTTTTAGTATGGCTATTAATTTTTGGATTAAGAATGTTTCGTTCCCCAGCAAAAATTTGCGAATTTTCAAAATTTACCACATATTTAGTTAACTTTTTGACCACAGTGCTTGACGAGAAAATGGCGGCAATTCTAAAAATGGAAAACGGGCTGCAATAAATTCCATATGAATTAGAAAATGAGTAAAATTGTAAAAATAATAGCAAATGGGCTGTACACGCCCACATATTTCGAGGCTGACTTGTTTACGCAAGGCTTTGTCGGTGAACACACGATTCTAGCGGCGATCGTTGGATGTCCATCCAACGGCCGACGTGCTTCTTCAGTCTCTGATCTTCCTGCTCCAGCCGCCTAACCTAGCACCGACGGGAGTGCCTGCTCCCTCCTCTTGTGGCCAGCTGTGATACCGTGTAGGCTTTCCCGGCCCACCCTACTCCCTCCGCTGGCCTGGCCGCACGCAATCAACTGCCTCCTTATTACGTGAAAAAAAATGATTCCTCCCAATCGACATCCGGGCGCACCGGTTGGGAGGCTGGCACGTGGGCCTACTACGTTGACGCAGCACGCAGGCTTGTCAACTTAGTCAACAAATGATTCTAGCAGCAGAACCGTTGGATTTGAATCGAACGGTCCTGCTGCTCCTTCAATCATCGCTCTTCTTGCACCGGCCGCCCAAACCAGACCGGGAAACCGCTGCTCCTGCCTCCAGTGGCCGGCTGTGCTGCCGTTGAGGCCTCATCGCCCCGTACTACTCCCACCGCTAGCCAGGCACTGCGGCGACGGCAGCCTCACACTGCAGCCGAACCAGTAAACCCTCGTACTCCTCTACGCGTGGGCATCCACTGCCGCGTCTTCCCGTCTCCGGCGTCGTCCCCTTCCTAGGCCTCGCCGTCGTCCACCGCCTTGGTGCTCTCGGCACGGCGTGGTCAATGTGGTCAACGACATTCCATCGGAAGAGTACTGTACGTGGAGAGGCTGACAGCTGGGTCCACGGCCACATCCCAGTTTTTTTGTGATTCGCCAAGTAAGTCGCTTTTGTCAGGCCTGTTGGGCTGCAAATCTTTCAAGACGAGGAGAGCTTTCATTTGGCTGGCCGAGAAAATGGCCCATCAGTAATGAGAATGGGTTGTACATTTTTATTTCGAGATTTTAAATTACATTAATTTTTATGCACGGAGAATTTGTTGGATTTTATATTGATATACATTTATTTTTAAAATCGGTTTGAATGTGAGTCGAAATTTCGGGATTAAAAACAGTTCGGACCGCACCAAAATATGCAAAATTTCGTATAATTTTTTAACCGTACACTGATATGGGCTATAATGCTAACAAAAAGAATATGGGCTCCAAAAAAACCCTTAAAAATTAGCAAATGGGCTGTAAATTATTAGAAATAATGCCAGATGGGTTGTATCTTTGTTTTCCACAGATTTGAGGCTTTCCTAAAAAAGGTTGGCGACAAGCGGTGAATGTTGGATGTCCATTCAACGGCCGTCGTGCTTCTTCAATCTCTGCTCTTCTGCTCCGGCCGCTTAAACAAGCACCGGGGACTGCCTGCTTCCCTCCTCCTCAGCGGCGGCTATCTTTGCCACAGCAGCCTCACCGCTCCACCATACTCCCATCGCTGGCCTAGCCATCCCTATACTCACTCACACCTGCTGTTATTCTCCGGCGACGGCAGACGAACTAGTAAACCCTCGTACAGTCGTACTCCCCTCCGCGTGGGAAACAACTGCCGAGTCTTCCCTACCTCCGTGTCGTTCCCTTCCTAGGCCTCGCCGTCGTCCACCGCCTTGGTGCTCTCGGCGTGGCCTGGTCAACGCGTGGTCATCGACCGACATGCATCTGAAACGGATTTGTCACGTGGAGAGGCCGACAGCTGGGTCCACGGCCGCACGCAAGGAAATGCCTCCTTATTACGCGCAAAATAACGATTCCTCCAGCTGACATCAGGGACCCACCGAAAGGGCCTCTGTATTTCGCGAAAAAAATGTTACCGCCGCTGACAGCTCGGACCCATCAGCTATATCTTCGCATGCAAGGAAGTGCCTTCTTATTATGCACAAAAAAATGGATACTCCCCCTGTTAGCTGGGACCCAGTATAGTGGCAGGCTGACTTGTGGGCCTACTAAGTTGACAGGGACGGAGGGCTTTGTCAACTTAGTCAATATGCACGATTCTAGCTCAGTGACCGTACGATGTCCATCCAATGGCCGTAGTGCTTCTTCAACCTCTGGTCTTCTTGCTCCAGCCGCCCAAACCAGCGCCGTCGTGCCTCGTGCTCCTGCCTCCCGTGGCCGGCTGCGATGCGGTGGAGGCCTCACCGCCCCCTACTACTCCCACCGCTAGCCAGGCCATCCCTCTACTCACCCACACCCCCTTTTATGCTGCGGCGACGGCGGCCTCACACCACAGCGAACCAGTGAACCCTCGTACTCCTCTACGCGTGGGCATCCACTGCCGCATCTTCCCTGGCTCCGCGTCGTCCCCTTCCTAGGACTCGCCGTCGTCCACCACCCTGGTGCTCTCGGCACGGTGTGGTCAACGTGGTCAAGGAACGGCTTCCATCAGACATGGATCAGACGTGGAGAGGGCCGACAGTGGGTCCACGGCCGCAGCAAGGAAGTGCCTCCTTATTACGCGCAAAATAATTATTCCTCCACCTGACAGCGGGGACCCACAGGATGGGCCACCATATTTCGCGAAAAAACGTTTCCTCCCTGACTGCTGGGACCCACCAGCTACATCTTCGCATGCAAGGAAGTGCGTCCGGGCAAAAAAAAACAAAACGATTCACCCCCTGACTGCTGGGACCCACCAGCTACATCTTCGCACGCATGGAAGTGCGTCCGAAAAAAAAAGGTTCGCCCCCCTGACTGCTGGGACCCACCAGCTACATCTTTGCACGCAAGGAAGTGCGTCCGGGCAAAAAAAAACCAAAACGATTCGCCCCCCTGACTGCTGGGACCCACCAGCTACATCTTCGCAGGCAAGGAAGTGCCTGACAGTCGGGACCCACATGGTCAAGGCGTACGTAGCATTGTCATTCTGGTCGCGAACGTGTACGTACATACTAGTCGTTGTAGAGGCGCGCACGTAGCATGTACATGTACGTACAGTGGCCAGGGTGCAAGAAAGAAAATATGGCCACGTATGTGTACATACGGGCGGGGTCTTGAACGCCTACTCGCGCATACGTACGGCGAGGGCTCGTGTACATGGCTGGGTCGGAACGGAGAAACAGCGTCATTGTCGTGTTCATGGGGAGCCAAACCGGCTGGGTCAGAACGGAATGCGTGGTGTGTTCATCGGGAGGGCTTGGACGGAACAGGCGATGGAAACGAGGCCTGGCGTACCGCACAACGGAGGAAACGGCCTTGTGTTCGACCGGCCACGTTCGAAACGGGATCCTGTTCATCGGGAGGGGTGTGGCGTACCGCAAAACGGAGGAAACGAACGTCCTACGGTCGAAATGGGGGTCCTATTGATCGGGAGGGGTGTGGCGTACCGCAAAACGGAGGAAACAGACCTCCTACGGTCGAAACGGGGGTCCTGTTGATCGGGAGGGGTGTGGCGTAGCGGAAAACGGACGAAACGGACTTGTGTTGGAGAGCTACGGTCGAAACAGGGGTCATGTTCATCGGGAGGGGTGTGGAGTACCGCAAAACGGGACTCCACGGGATACTGTTCATCTCCACCGTCGACCTCCTCCAGCCTCCACGGTCTATCGTCGACCTCCTCCAGCCTCCACGGGCTCTTGTTCATCCAGCCTCCACCGCGCGCTACTCCACCGGCTACTATTCAACCACCCCTCCACGGGAACCCCTCCACCGTCTACTGTTCATCCAGCCCTCCACAACACGGGGTCCTGTTCAACCACCCTCCACGGCCACCTCTCCACCGCTCATCGCTCATCCAGCCCTCCACACCACGGGGTCCTGTTCATCCGGAGGCAACGCCACGGCTCATCGCTCATCCAACCCCATAACGCTCCTTTGTTCATCCAATCGATCGGCTTGATTAGCAGCAGAGAGAACGAATTGTCCATCGGGTTGATTAACAGCCATCCATCAATCGCTTCGGGTTCGAGAACGCGTAACTGCGGTCTGCAATCGCCGGGTTCGATTAGAGCCCAACGCCTCACTCGGGTTCGATTAGAGCCAACGCCGCACACACGCCACAGACGTCTGAGAGAAGCAGCGCATCGCCGGCCCCGATCTCCCAACGTAACCGGCAACTCCCCGAAATTTTCCTCGCCCTCGCTTCTACCACGGTTTTTTCCGTCATGGACGGCCCAAAGAATGTCATGCAGTTGCGCCTCCGGCCTGCCCAGGACGAAAAGCCCATTTTCTGTCATGATTTTTTGTCATAGAAGTAGGAGCCCACCACATCTATGATGATACGTGGTTTTGTCACAATTATCGTCATAGAAGTGTCATATGTATGACAGAAAAAAATTTCGTTCGGCCCAAAATGTCACGGATGTGTCTTTTTTTTGTAGTGAGAGGAGCTGAAGTCTGGAGTTGTGCAGTCAGAGCAGGGGCCTGAGCAGTCGACACCGAAGGATGATCAGTTGACACAGGATCGGCAAAAGAAACAGTAGCCTGAATTGGATCTCCAGATCACTGTACGATTGGTTCTGGCGCTGGTGTCGACTGAGGTACCTTACTGGCAGGCGCCCTCCTGCTCGAAGTCCTGCTCTTCCTTCATGTGTTCTTCTGAGGCACGTGATCGTGGTCATCGTTGTCTGGAAGCTCAATAACATTCGGTGGTGCTACAAGACACTCTACCATAAGTGTTCAGTTGACCAACAGAACAATGGACAAAGAGAAGGGGAGGCAGTTGAGTTATACCTCCTCGAGAAGTGGCTGCATTGTCTTGCCCCTTGTCAATATCCATGGACGTCCCACAAGTAGCCCCACTGAAAGTTCCAAAAACTCACTCGGTCACTCGGTCAAGCAAATGGATGAGTCGACAACAGTATAGAAGACAAACGAAAGAAACAAACAACTATGCAGAGGTAACAGGAACATCCACCTTGATCTTGGGCAAGGCCTTCCGAGGCTTCGAAGGGGTGGTCTTGAGCTGTTTGGCAGCCTTCTCAGTCGGCTCTGGCAACGAAGTCCCGGTGCGCTTGGAGGAGCTGCCTTGCCACGCTCACCTGTAGGGTCATGGGTCTGTTTAGATCGATGTTCTGAGCAGGGCGGTGAATCGACCTCTTCACTATCGTCCGGGTCATCGCTGTCATCTTCATTGTCATCAGGGGATTGCCAGTCGCCACTCTGGTCTGTGCTCTCCTCTCCTTCCTGGAATTGTTCTTCGTTTGGCATCGAATACATCTTGTTGTAGATCTACAAGGCACAAGTCAAACAAAATCAGTCGGGTCCAAGAGCAACTGCGAATTGAAACGAGAAAACACTCGGCGCTATAAACTTTACCTCTTCTGGCTCATGGTCGGTGTCGAATGGCTGAACTCTCCTAGACCCCCTGGGGTTGTCCTTGTTCCAAGTGATGCTTCGCAGCCATTGAGCCACTGTCTCCTCGGGGACCTCCTCCGGGTGGACCCGAGCGGTGTCTCCAGGGCCTGAATACATCCACATCGGGTGGTCTCGGGCTTGGAGTGGCTGGATGCATCGACTGAGAAACACCTCCAACAGATCCATGCCAGTCACCCCCTCCCGGACCAAATTGACGACCTGGTCGACTAAAAGATTCACCTCGCCTTTCTCCTCGGGGTCCATGGTCAAGGAAGAGGGTTGACGGAGTCTCTCCATAGTGAAAGGGGGGAGACCGGTTGACTAGCCAGGAGTCGGAACATCCTTGCAGTAGAACCAGGTCGATTGCCACCCTCGAACTGACTCGGGAAGGGTCATGGCAGGAAAAGTACTCCTACCTCTGGTCTGGATCCCTAAACCCCCGCACATTTGAATCACAGGCGTCTTTTCGTCAGTCGAATGGGCCTTCTTCACCGACTGAGATCGACAAGTGAAGATGTGCTTGAACAGGCCCCAGTGTGGCTGACAATACAAGAAGCTCTCGCACATCGAGATGAAAGCAGTGAGATACGTGATTGTGTTTGGAGAGAAATGATGGATTTGGGCACCGAAGAAGTTCAAAAAACCCCTAAAAAATGGGTGCGGAGGAAGGAAAAAACCTCGGTCAACATGTGTGGTGAGGAGGACACACTCGTCCTCGCGTAGCTGAGGCTCCGATTCCCCCTCTAGCAATCTCCAAGACTTGTCAGTAATCAGGCCATCCTCGAGGAGCTTCTCCAGGTCGTCCTGCTCAACGGTGGAGCGGATCCAATCTCCCTGGATCCTGCCCGGTGGCAGACCGGACCGTGAGGATGTCCCCCAAGCCGTCTTCTTGCCCTTTGCCGTCGTCGTCGCCTTCTTCGCGCGCTCCATGGTCGCCGTCTTGTCCTTTCCCATCGCGGCGGACGGCGGACGGGCGGAACAACGACGTCAATAGTGGAGGAGGATGCAGTGGAAGGAAGAATAGAGAGGATGAGGCGCACTGTGCAAACGCATCGGCCTCGACGACCTTATATGGGCCCATTTCTGAGTGGCTTACCCATGGGCCCGAGCAATCCTATCAAATCCCGCAACAGTCACACGCCTGATACGTGGTGAAAAAGGCGGTGCAAAAATCCAAGCGTCCCTATCCAACCCCTCCGATTAGTACGGTACGCTCCGTCCCGTGCGCTTCCCCGAAATTTTGAATCCCGTGAGATCTGGGAAGAGCAGAGCAATCAATCGCGCCGAAGATTTCGTTCCATATCAACACTCGAAGATTGTCAGTATAGTTCACTCGACGACGACCTCTGAATCGATCAAGGCAACTGAAACGAGGTTGAAGCTTTAGCATAAATCGTAGACTCCAGTGAAATGCCTCTGAAGCATGGAATCGAGTCGGAGTCAACTTCAACTCTTTCTTCACTCAGACATCAATCCATTCGGGGGCTAATGATGATGCCATTAACCTAGGGTAGGGTCATAGGCCTGACCTATAGGCCCTACCCAAAGTCACTACCCTAGAGTCAAGAACATTCAAAGAAGAACAAAGGATACCGACTAGAGTAACCTTGGAGTGCAATCCACTCGACCAATTGTCTCACTCGGATACCCCAATTCCACTCGACCATACAAGAAACCACTCGAAGTACGGAAGACCTAAAGACACTCAGGACGGCAACGGTCAGGCCTTCACTCTATAATCTTAATGATCATTTATAACTCTTTATAGCTGGTGTTACCAGTAATGCCCTGCCTTAATGTACATTGAACCCTGTGTAACATGGGATGGCTGGGGTCCTGGCGCACTCTATATAAGCCACCCCCTCCTTTGGCACAAGGGTTCGCACCCCCTGTAACTCTCACGTATAATCCAGTCGACCAAGCCTCCGGGCACCGAGACGTAGGGTTGTTACTTCCTCTGAGAAGGGCCTGAACTCGTAAGCCTTGCGTGCACAACCTCACCATAGCTAGGATCTTCCCTCCTCCTACATACCCCTACTCTTACTGCCAGACTTACTCCCACAACACCGGGGGGCGTAGGTTTCACTAGCGGCTTCTCCCGAGAAAAATAGCAAAGCGTGGGTGAGGGAGTCATGGATTAGGGGGTGTCCGGATGGCCGGACTATAACCTTTGACCGGACTCCTGGACTATGAAGATACAAGATTGAAGACTTCGTCCCATGTCCGGATGGGACTTTCCTTGGCGTGGAAGGCAAGCTTGGCGATACGGATATGTAGATCTCCTACCATTGTAACCGACTCTGTGTAACCCTAACCCTCTTCGGTGCCTATATAAACCGAAGGGTTTTAGTCCGCAGGACGAACAACAATCATACCATAGGCTAGCTTCTAGGGTTTATCCTCTCTTATCTTGTGGTAGATCTACTCTTGTACTACCCATATCATCAATATTAATCAAGCAGGAGTAGGGTTTTACCTCCATCGAGAGGGCCGAACCTGGGTAAAACATCGTGTCCCTTGTCTCCTATTACCATCCGCCTAGACGCATTCGGGACCCCTACCCGAGATCCGCGGTTTTGACACCGACATTGGTGCTTTCATTGAGAGTTCCTCTGTCGTCATCTTTAGGCCCGATGGCTCCTCCGATCATCAACAACGATGCGCCCAGGGTGATACTTTTCTCCCGGACAGATCTTTGTATTCTGCGGCTTTGCTGGGCCAATTCGCTGGCCATCCGGAGCAGATTGAAAGCTACACCCCAGCCACCAGGTCAGATTTGGAAGTTTGAACTACGGCCGACGTCCGCGGAGACTTGATCTTCGACGGGTTCGAGCCATAGCTGCGCCGCCAAGACCGCCACGAGGGGCATGATCTAGCTCTGCCGCGAGCGGTGTCCCGGAGGTCGCATGGTTCCGCTCCGACCTTTAGCTCGAGCCGATCAGGCCGATCGAGGACGGGTGGCTGGACACCGCCTCGGGGCTGCGATCTCTACGGCGATCGAGCCATACACCTACCCTGGCCCTTTGCGGCTTCAGACTCCAAGGTGTCGGACTCCTCTCCGGACTCCGAGCCTTCCGCTCCCCCGCCAATCGAATCCGATTTGGCGCCGATCATGGAATTCACTGCCACAGACATCTTTCAGCACTCGCCCTTTGGCGACATCCTGAATTCACTAAAGTCTCTCTCTTTATCAGGAGAGCCCTGGCCGGATTATGGTCAGGAAGGTTGGGACGCGGACAACGAAGAAATTCAATGCCCACCCACCACCCACTTCATAGCCACTGTCGATGATTTAACCGACATGCGCGACTTCGACTCCGAAGAAATCAACGATATGGACGACGATGTAGGGGAGGAACATGAACCAACACCTATAGGGCAATGGAGAACCACCTCATCTCACGATGTATACATGGTGGACACACCGAAAGGAAGCGACGACGAGGAACAACGGGACGCTGCGAAGGATCATTCCCTCGAAAAGCAGTCAAAACGGCGACGTAAGCGCCGCTCAAAGTCCCGCTTCGACAAAGACAACAGCCATACATACCCAGCCATAGAGCAGGGCGAACCGGTGGACGGCATTTAACATGCTATCGAAAGCAACCGTCCGAACAGGACAACTGGATAAACAACCCGTCCCGGCGAAGATAATAGTCCGAACGATCTCACGCCCGGACAAGTTGTCGGAGCAGAAGAACCTCCACAAAAGGCTCATCGCCATCGCACGCATCGAAAAAGCGAAGCGGAAGCTCAAAACAGCGGAAGATGCACTCGTAATCGATGGAGCAAAGTACTCAACACCGTTAGACAAATACGGCGACGATACCGAACAAAGAGCTACCCAAAGAGAAAACTACTGCCCGAATTTGATGAGGAGGCCGAGAGCCCCGCAATCAAAAACAAGGAGGCCACCCGGTCGGATGGATGACCCCATGGCAAACAGAGAGCGGCAAACAGCGCCGCACACAAGCCGGCACGCGATCCGCACAGGGATTCGCATCAAAAAGATGGTCCAGTTAGATCTATCTATAGGCCAAGAAAGCAAGCTCTAGTAAGCAACGCAACACATCAAGTACCCGAACATCACGGTACACCTAAATATAGGGGTGCCGCACACCCCCTATGTTTCACCGATGAGGTGCTGGATTACGAATTTCCAGCGGGATTCAAGTCCGTAAACATAGAGGCATACGACGGAACAACGGACCCTGAAGTCTGGATTGAGGATTACATCCTCCACATACACATGGCTAGAGGAGATGATCTCCACGCCATAAAATACTTACCCCTCAAGCTCAAAGGGCCAGCCCGGCAGTGCCTTAAAAGCCTTCCCGAAAACACCATTGGACGTTGGGAGGAGCTCGAGGATGCTTTTCGGGCAAATTTTCAAGGGACCTATGTCCGACCTCCGGATGCCGATGATTTAAGTCACATAACTCAACAACTCGGAGAGTCAGCCCGTAAATTTTGGAACAGATTCCTTACTAAAAAGAACCAAATAGTCGACTGTCCGGACGCCGAAGCCTTCGCAGCTTTCAAACACAACGTCCGAGACGAATGGCTCGCCAGACACCTCGGCCAAGAAAAGCCAAGAACAACGGCCGCATTAACAAGCCTCATGACCGCTTTTGCGTGGGAGAGGATAGATGGCTGGCAAGATGCAGTACCAGCGACCCAAGTACATCCGAAGTCAGGGATGGAAACGGGAAACCACGACGCAGCAAGGACCAGCGTCGGACCAAGGGAAACAGCCCGAAGAGCACGGCAGTCAACGCCGGATTCAAAAGCTCTCGGCAGAATCATAAAAAGTTGCCCTTAAGGATAACAGTGGATGAGCTATCTAACTTAAACAAAATCTTGGACAAGATATGCCAAATCCACAGTACTCCGGAAGCTCGCAAACCAGACCCACAGAGACTGTTGGGTCTTCAAGCAGTCCGGCAAACTCAACGCCGAACACAAGGGGCTCGACACACCAAGTGAGGACGATGACGAACCCCACAAGCAGAGCACCGAAAACAAAAGAATTTCCCACAAGAAATCAAAACAGTAAACTCACTTCACGTGACAAAAGGGAAAAATAGAGCGGTGCCCACAGAGGTATCGCCGCCATATACGGCCTATCCTGCAGGAGTCCCGCCATCGGTTGTTAAAACCAATCACCTTCGACCATCAGGATTACTCTAGAAGTATACGGAATGCAGGTTGGACTGCCTTAATATTAGATCCGATAATTGGCGGACTCCAATTTACACAAGTCCTAATGGACGGCGGTAGTGATCTAAACCTGCTATATCCGGACACAATCCGCAAAATGGGGATAGACCCAACCAAATTTCGCCACAGAAACACTTCCTTTCAAGGGGTAATGCCAGGCCCATATGCCCATTGTACGGGCTCTCTACGGCTAGAAGTTGTGTTCGGCTCACCCGACAACTTCCGCCATGAAAAAGTTAACCTTCCACCTCGCCCCATTTACAAGTAGCTATCAAGCACTATTGGGACGCCAAGCTTTCGCCCGCTTTAGCGCAATACCGCATTATGCATCTCTTACACTTAAAATGCCCGGGTCCACGCGGCCATCATCTCGTTAAAGGGAAACATCGAGGGTTCCTCGAGTCCGGAAAAATTGTGCGGTTGCCTTGACAGCCACACAATAAACCGCTTCACCAATACAAGCACTTAGACAGTCGTCTGCACTCGACACGGCTGGACGAGTCCGGCGTAAACATACAAGGGCTTACTAGACGCATACCGCATAAGGGGCTCGCAAGATGCACAACAAGAGACAATAAAGCTCAATTTTATTCATTTTTTGAATTGTACTTCGTTTATTTAATATAACGTACATTTTCGCATACGATCTTTTTCAACTAAGTTCCTCTCTTTACAGATGAACACCGTGCTACACCCGTCCAGGGATACGCCACAACGGAGACACAGCGCAGACGCGATGAGGGACCCGTTGCAAGGATTCTTTTCAGATTAAGACCCTGTGTAAACCTTTTTTATTGTCTCTTGTTGATACACATCCCCGGTTTCTTGCTATAACCGAGGAGGAGGTCATGGCGTTTTGGCATAGGCCACGCCAGAATTTTATGCTGCACTCGGACACCAGGGGCTTATTACCAAGGGCGTTGTTCGCCCGCTTTTCATAAAGACCGAATACCTTAGGGAGTGTTCGGCATCTCGAGTTAGGCCTTATATGCATCAGCTCGAATCATGTCTTTGGTCAAATGTTGGGTTTGCGGCTCCGTGTTTTGCTGCCTTACGTTCCGCTCTATCGGCTAATGCGGCACGAGGAGAACTACTGCGACAGTGCCCGGTTCGCCAAAGCGAGCACCTCAAGAGGGAAAGCCAAAAACTGATCATTATGATATAGCATGAGACTGGTCAACCACTCGATGACCCGCTCGAATCTTTAGAATTCCTCGCATTGACGCAGGGCCGCTTTCCCGTCAGCACATACGCCCAATTCGGGTGAGCGCTGGTGCCCCTAGGGGCTATATAGTAGCCCCACCGTCGAACTCCTATGGCTAAGTGGAAGTGATAAAGCATTATAGTCCGGTTGCCTAGTTTGCTGCGCCATCACCTCCTTTGTAGGACCAAGACGTTGGATCAAGTGTGAAAAGGCGCTTTTTGCAAACACCCCCGCATTATATGCGTGGGGGCTGAAGCCAAGGACTGCCATCTTTCAGGTTATATACACATATACATTAACGGCCACACAGGAGGTATTTTAATTCTTGAATGCACAAGTATAAAAAGCTTTTATATTCCATTGAAACATTGTTTCACAATAATACATGTTATTCGAGCATAATATCCTTCGAAAGCACTGCGTCTCTATTAAACGAGCGCCTGCAGAACTTCACGAAAATAGTGCTTGATGTACTCGGCTTCCGTCCGAATCTTGGGATGCAACATCGGTGGCCTTCATCTCCGCCCGGTATGTCTTGACACGGGCAAGAGCCATCCGTGCACCCTCTATGCATCTTGACCGCCTCATTGCTTTGATATGCGGCACCGCACCAAGGAACCGCTGCACCAAGCCAAAATAACTCTTCGCTCGGGCCTTTTCGCCACAAATGAGTCACGACATCCTTCATGGCAAGTCCGGACAACCTATTCAGCGCCGCCCATTCGGCCAAACGATCTGTTAATGGAAGTGGACGCTCTGGATTACGGAACTGCGACCAAAAAATCTCTTCCATCTCGTGATCCTTTTGATCTCGGAAGTGTTCGGTCGCGTCCGCAGCACTTGCCGCCAAGTCCAGATAAGCATCCTCCGCACTCCACAGCCGGTCCAACTGAGCATATTTAGGATCCCTGAACTTCCTCTGCAGCAGAAAGGGCTTTCCAGCTGCGATATCTCCGGCCTGACGTAGCTCCTCCTTCATAGCTCTCACCACAGAGCGAGCATCCTTGGCCTCGGTGGTGGCCTTCTTGAGGTCCTCTTGCTCCGCTCGACCTTCTTTTTCAAGAAGCTCGCAGCGGTCGGTAGCATTCTTCAACTTCACGGCCATCTCGGCCATTTCCTCCTTGCTTCGGCAATGAGCAGCCTGTTTGGCTTTTAGCTCTTCGGTCGCCTTTAAGGCAGCCGCATCACTTTTTCTGGCCTGCTCCTTGGCTCGGGCAAGTCTCACCGCAGGTTCTCCATGGCAGCGGCACCATCTGCATCAAGCATACATGTTGTAAGGCACGGGCATCTAGCTCCCTTACCAGGTGTTCGCGGAGAAATTGCATACCTTGTGACTCATCAAGCCGCTTATTGACAAGTGCGATGTCGGCATCCGCCACGTCAAGTTGCCGCTTTAGTTCGGCAAATTCATCAGTCCGGCTAGCCACCGGACGCTTCGTCACCTACATAGGAAGGCCGGCATATTATACCTGGGATTATGATCCTCGGCACGCTGTCATTTTTGACAACGCACCGAGTCTCAGGGGCTACTATCTACACAGGGCGCATCTTATATATGCGGAACCGTCAAAAGGTACATCATTGCATCGTACCTCAAAACCCGTCAAGAAACTCTGGCGGCCTCGTACAACCCGCTCTCCGCTGACGAAATTTTTTCAATCACCGTACCCATCAATGCACGGTGATCCTCTGAGATAGACGCTCGCCCGAGCAGATCCTTCAACTCCACCGACCGTGCACCAGGCGGTGCCGGACTCGTCTGATGGCCTCTTTCGAAGGCCGGACACGGAGGGCTTTGGGGGGCCCTACGACCGCCCTCCTCCCTTGCCGGATTCGGGGAAACCCTCCGCGACGACACCTCAGGATCGTTCGCCTCGCTAGGCGGTACGGGCAGGGGAGGCGCCCGCCTCCATCATCTCCGGACGAAGATCCTCAGAGACGAGCTCACGAGAAGGGCCGAGATCCGAACTACAAGGTAAAATTTCGGTCATCTTCAGAAATAAAACAGGGATGTCCCTTATTTTAAAACTCCCCTCTCTACTTACGGCTCGCTGGAGGGCTGATCTCCTTGGGGAAATAGTGCGGCTGGGGCATCTCCCGGCGCAGGACCCTCTGGCGAAGATTTCTTCCCCCGCTTTGAGGCCTTGGTCTCTGGATCTTCAAAGGTGGTCCTCTTCTCCCCCTGGATGGAGGGATTCTTGATCCCTCCTTTCTTGATAACCTCCTTCATGGAGGCGTAGGCTTCCTTGTTCCCCTTCGCCTTCTTCCAAAGGCGCAGCCTCCAAAGATCTTGGTCAACACGGGATCCGCGTGGTCTCGTGGAGGGGGGCCAGCACTGATCAGTTTTGCTTCGCTATCCACTCCTGCTTAAGGGACAGCTCTTTTAAGGGCAAGTTTATGATAAATATACGGATAAGCGTGTCAAGATGCAGGACTACTTACTTGAGTATCCGGGTGATTGCAGCTCAGACCTGCGTCCTCGGTCAAATCCGGACACATTGCTTGTGATCCGAAGAACAGTTTGTACATCTCCACGGGCGTTGCGCCCATAAAATGTTGGAGAGCTCATGGTCCCTCCGGATTGAACTCCCACAGGCGGAGGGGGCGACGTTTGCAGGGCAGGATGCAACGAATCAGCATGACCTTCGCTACTACGACCAGATTGATCTCTCTCTCTCTAGGAGGTCTCGTATACGGCCCTGCAACAAGGGCACGTCCATGGACGGCCCCCAGTCAAGCCCTTTATTGACCCATGACGCCAGCCGCGGTGGAGGACCCGAGCGAAAGGCAGGTGGCGCCACCCATTTGGTGCCCCCGAGCTGTGGATATAAAACCACTCTTGTTGCCATAGACTGAGCTCCTCTTGAAAAGAGCCCTCGGGCCATGAAGCGCCAAGATTCTTGCTTATAACAGCCCCTCCGACTATGCCTGTTGCCCCTTGATCATCTTCGCTCCACCTTGAAGGTCTTGAGCCACAATCCGAAGTGAGGGTAATGCGGAGGAAGGCTTCAGACATCTGACGATGAACAATGAGATGTGGAGGATGGACTCCGGATCCAAGTCGTGAAATTCCAGCCCGTAATAAAACATGAGCCCCCTCACGAAGGGGTCCGTTGGGAAGCCTAGCCCCCGAAGGAAGTGAGACGTGAACACCACGCTTTCACCGGGCTTGGGAGTGGGAATAACCTGCCCTTGGGCAGGCAGCCTATGCGAGATTTTGTAGGTTAGATACCTGGCATCTCTTAGCTTTAGGACGTCTTCTTCCGTGACGGAGGAAGGCATCCACCGGCCTTGAAGGTCGGAGCCGGACATCATCGAAGGTCCGAAGCGCATGAATCTGGAGCTTTGGGTGTTGGAACTCGAGGCGAGGGGCGGATTCGATTGAGATTGAGAAAAGGAGCGGGCCTTGGTCTCTTTATAAAGAGGTTGAATACCAGAGCCCTCCCCGTGACCGCTCGGGACTCGCCGATAGAGGAGGCGTACTAACGGCACGATCAAGTTACCCACGCCGTATTAATGAGAATCCCGGAATAAGGGGACACGATCTCTGCTTTGACAAGACGTGCCAAGGAAACCGCCTCGCTAAACACGCTGAGGTGGGACAGTAAAAACAATTCGAATAAAGGCTTGACCGTGGTGTGATATCATGCTGCGGAATACTCAGCAGATTGAACTTGTGTAAATATTATTCTCTCCACTGTGGTATGTGGAACTTATTTTGCAGAGCCGGACACTATCCTTGTGTTCAAAATATTCTATGAAGTATTCTGAGGAGGAACCGCCTTGCAATGCCGAAGACAATATGCACGCCGGACTCGTCGTCATTGAAGCCTGGTTCAGGGGCTACTGAGGGAGTCCTGGATTAGGGGGTGTCCGGATGGCCGGACTATAACCTTCGACCGTACTCCTGGACTATGAAGATACAAGATTGAAGACTTCGTCCCATGTCCGGATGGGACTTTCCTTGGGGCGTGGAAGGAAAGCTTGGCGATACGGATATGTAGATCTCCTACCATTGTAACCGACTCTGTGTAACCCTAACTCTCTTTGGTGCCTATATAAACCGGAGGGTTTTAGTCCCAGAGGATCTAACAACAATCATACCATAGGCTAGCTTCTAGGGTTTAGCCTCTCTTATCTCGTGGTAGATCTACTCTTGTACTACCCATATCATCAATATTAATCAAGCAGGAGTAGGGTTTTACCTCCATCGAGAGGGCCCGAACCTGGGTAAAAACATCGTGTCCCTTGTCTCCTGTTACCATCCGCCTAGACGCACAGTTCGGGACCCCCTACCCGACAGTAGGGTTTTGACACTGACAGTGGGTAAACGAATTACTGTTGGGCAATTGATAGAACTTGAAATACTCATGACGATATCTAGGCAATGATCATTATATAGGCATCACGTCCAAGATTAGTAGACCGACTCCTGCCTGCATCTACTACTATTACTCCACACATCGACCGCTATCCAGCATGCATCTAGTGTATTAAGTTCATGGAGAAACGGAGTAATGCAATAAGAATGATGACATGATGTAGACAAGATCTATCTATGTAGAGATAGACCCCATCATTTTATCCTTAGTAGCAACAATACATACGTGTCGGTTCCCTTACATCCGAGATCAAGCACCGTAAGATCAAACCCACTACAAAGCACCTCTTCCCGTTGCAAGATAAATAGATCAAGTTGGCCAAACAAAACCCAAATATCAGAGAAGAAATACGAGACTATAAGCAATCATGCATATAAGAGATCAAAGAAACTCAAATAACTTTCATGGATATAAAAAGATAGATCTGATCATTGATACGTCTCCAACGTATCTATAATTTTTGATTGCTCCATGCTATATTATCTATTGTTTTGGACTATATTGGGCTTTATTTTCCACTTGTATATTATTTTTGGGACTAACCTATTAACCGGAGGCCCATCCCAGAATTGCTATTTTTTTCCTATTTCAGTTTTTCGAAGAAACAGAATATCAAATGGAGTCCAAACGGAATGAAACCTTCGGGAACATGATTTTCTCATCAGATAAGACCCAGGAGACTTGGACCCTCAGTCAAGAAAGCCACGAGGCGGTCACGAGGGTGGAGGGCGCGCTCCCCCCCCCTCCCCTAGGGTGAGCCCCCCTACCTCGTGGGCCCCTCGGAGCTCCACCGACGTACTTCTTCCTCCTATATATACCTACGTACCCCCAACAGATCAGATACGGAGCCAAAACCCTAATTCCACCACCGCAACTTTCTGTATCCACGAGATCCCATCTTGGGGCCTGTTCTGGAGCTCCGACAGAAGGGGAATCGACCATGGAGGGCTTCTACATCATCATCATAGCCTCTCCGATGAAGTGTGAGTAGTTACTTCAGACCTTCGGGTCCATAGTTAGTAGCTAGATGGCTTCTTCTCTCTTTTTGGATCTCAATACAATGTTCTCCCCCTCTGCGTGGAGATCTATTTGATGCAATCTTCTTTTTGCGGTGTGTTTGTTGAGACCGATGAATTGTGGGTTTATGATCAAGATTATCTATGAGCAATATTTGAATCTTTTCTGAATTCTTTTATGTATGATTGGTTATCTTTGCAAGTCTCTTGAATTATCCGTTTGGTTTGGCCAACTAGATTGGTAGTTCTTGCAATGGGAGAAGTGTTTAGCTTTGGGTTCAATCTTGCGGTGTCCTTACCCAAAGGATGTAAAGGGTTGCAAGGCACGTATTGTATTGTTGCCATCGAGGATAACAAGATGGGGTATTTATCATATTGCATGAATTTATTCCTCTACATCATGTCATCTTGCTTAAGGCATTACTCGCTTTTCATTAACTTAATACTCTAGATGCATGTCGGATAGCGGTCGATGAGTGGAGTAATAGTAGTAGATGCGGCAGAGAGTCGGTCTACTTGTCTCTTGACGTGATGCCTATATACATGATCATACCTAGATACTCTCATAACTATGCTCAATTCTGTCAATTGCTCAATAGTAATTGCTCACCCACCGTAGAAAATACGTATGCTCTTGAGAGAAGCCACTAGTGAAATCTATGGCCCCGGGTCTATTCTCATCATATTAATCTTCCCACGCTTTATTATTGCTTTGCTATTTTTTTACTAATCCTTATATTTTACCATACATCTTTATAAAAAAAATACCAAAAATATTATCTATCATCTCTATCAGATCTCACTCTCGTAAGCGACCGTGAAGGGCTTGACAGCCCCTATTCGCGTTGGTTGTGAGGAGTTATTTGCTTGTGTAGGTACGAGGGACTTACGTGTGGCCTCTTACTGTATTGATACCTTGGTTCTCAAAAACTGAGGGAAATACTTACGCTTCTCTGCTGCATCATCCTCTTCTCATCGGGGAAAACCAACGCAAGCTCAAGACGTAGCAAGAAGGATTTCTGGCGCCGTTGCCGCGGAGTCTATGCAAAAGTCAACATACCAAGTACCCATCACAATCCCTTATCTTTCGCATTACATTATTTGGCATTTGCCTTTCGTTTTCCTCTCCCCAACTTCACCATTGCTGTTTTATTCGCCCTCTCTTTCCCAATCTCCTCCTCCTTTTTGCGTTTGCCTTTTTCTCGTTCGTTTGCTCGCTCGTGTGTTGGATTGCTTGCTTGTCACTATGGCTCAAGATAATACCAAATTGTGTGACTTTACCAATACCAACAATAATGATTTCCTTAGCACTCCGACTGCTCCTCTTGCCAATACGGAATCTTGTGAAATCAATGCTGCTTTATTGAATCTTGTTATGAAAGATCAATTCACCGGCCTTCCTAGTGAAGATGCCGCTACTCATCTAAATAGCTTCGTAGATTTGTCTGATATGCAAAAGAAGAAAGATGTCGACAATGATGTTGTTAAATTGAAGCTATTTCCTTTTTCGCTTAGAGATTGTGCTAAAGCTTGGTTTTCGTCTTTACCTAAAAATAGTATTGATTCTTGGAACAAGTGCAAAGATGCTTTCATCTCTAAGTATTTTCCTCCCGCTAAGATCATCTCTCTTAGGAATGATATTGTGAATTTTAAGCAACTTGATCATGAACATGTTGCACAAGCTTGGGAGAGAATGAAATTAATGATACGTAATTGCCCTACTAATGGTTTAAATTTGTGGATGATTATACAAATTTTTTATGCCGGGTTGAATTTTGCTTCTAGAAATCTTTTAGATTCGGCCACGGGAGGCACTTTTATGGAAATCACTTTAGGAGATGCTACTAAACTCCTAGATAATATTATGGTTAATTATTCTCAATGGCACACTGAAAGATCTACTAATAAAAAAATGCATGTGATAGAAGAAATCAATGTTTTGAGTGGAAAGATGGATGGACTTATGAAATTATTTGCTACTAAGAGTGTTTCTTCTGATCCTAATGATATGCCTTTGTCTACTTTGATTGAGAATAATAATGAATCTATGGATGTGAATTTTGTGGGTAGGAATAATTTTGGTAACAACGCATATAGAGGGAATTTTAATCCTAGGCCATATCCTAGTAATCCTTCTAATAATTATGGAAATTCCTACAAAAACTCTTATGGAAATTTTAATAAGATGCCCTCTAAATTTGAGAATAGTGTTAAAGAGTTTATGAATTCACAAAAGAATTTTAATACTTTGCTTGAAGAGAAATTACTTAAAGTTGATGAGTTGGCTAGGAACTTTGATAGAATTTCTCTTGATGTTGATTCTTTAAAGCTTAGATCTATTCCTACTAAGCATGATATCAATGAGTCTCTGAAAGCCATGAGAATTTCCATTGATGGGTGCAAGGAAAGAACCGCTAGGATGCGTGCTATGAGAATTTCCATTTATGCTTTGTGTGATTTGGGTGCTAGTGTTTCCACTATTCCTAAAACTTTGTGTGATTTGCTAGATTTCCGTGATTTTGATGATTGCTCTCTAAACTTGCATCTTGCGGATTCCACTATTAAGAAACCTATGGGAAGAATTAATGATGTTCTTATTGTTGCAAATAGGAATTATGTGCCCGTAGATTTTGTCGTTCTTGATATAGATTGCAATCCTTCATGTCCTATTATTCTTGGTAGACCTTTCCTTAGAACGATTGGTGCAATTATTGATATGAAGGAAGGGAATATTAGATTCCAATTTCCATTAAAGAAAGGCATGGAACACTTCCCTAGAAAGAAAATAAAATTACCATATGAATCTATCATGAGAGCCACTTATTGATTGCCCACCAAAGATGGCAATACCAAGATCTATCCTTGTTTTTATGCCTAGCTAGGGGCGTTAAATGATAGTGCATGTTGGGAGGCAACCCAATTTTATTTTTAGTTTTTGTTTTTTGTTTCTGTTTAGGAATAAATAATCCATCTACCTTCTGTTTAGATGTGGTTTTATGTTTTAATTAGTGTTTGTGCCAAGTTAAACCTATAGGATCTTCTTGGATAATAGTTATTTGATCTTGCTGTAATTTCCAGAAACTTTCGGTTCACGAAAACAATTGTTAAAAATCACCAGAACGTGATAAAATAGTGATTCCAATTTCTGTTGATCAATAAACAAATTGCCTAGGTCTTGCTAGTTTTTATGAGTTTTTGGAGTTCCAGAAGTTTGCGTTAGTTACAGATTACTACAGACTGTTCTGTTTTTGACAGATTCTGTTTTTCGTGTGTTGTTTGCTTATTTTGATGAATCTATGGCTAGTAAAAGAGTTTATAATCCATAGAGAAGTTGGAATACAGTAGGTTTAACACCAATATAAATAAATAATGAGTTCATTACAGTACCTTGAAGTGGTCTTTTGTTTTCTTTCGCTAACAGAGCTTATGAGATTTCTGTTGAGTTTTGTGTTGTGAAGTTTTCAAGTTTTGGGTAGAATTTTTTGATAGATTATGGAACAAGGAGTGGAAAGAGCCTAAGATTGGGGATGCCCATGGCACCCCCAATATAATCCAAGGACACCAAAAAGTCAAAGCTTGGGGATGCCCCGGAAGGCATCCCTCTTTAAATCCACTTCCATCAGTAACTTTACTTGGAGCTATATTTTTATTCACCACATGATATGTGTTTTGCTTGGAGCGTCTTGTATTATTTGCGTCTTTGCTTGTTATTTTACCACAATCATCCTTGTTGTATGCACCTTTTGAGAGATCCATACTTGAATTGGAATTTGTTAGAATACTCTATGTGCTTCACTTATATCTTTTGAGCTTTATAGTTTTGGTCTAGTGCTTCACTTATATCTTTTAGAGCACGGTGGTGGATTTGTTTTAAAGAAACTATTGATCTCTCATGCTTCACTTAGATTATTTTGAGAGTCTTATTTAGCATGGTAAATTGCTTAAAATAATAATATGCTAGGTATAAAAAAATATAGTAAAAACTTTCTTTTGAGTGCGTTGAATACTAAGAAAAGTTTGATGCTTGATAATTGTTTTGATATATGGAGGTGATAATATCAAAGTCGTGCTAGTTGAGTAGTTATGAATTTGAGAAATGCTTGTGTTGAAGTTTGCAAGTCCCGTAGCATGCACGTATGGTAAACGTTACGTAACAAATTTGAAACATGATGTGTTATTTGATTGTCTTCCTTATGAGTGGCGGTCGGGGACGAGCGATGATCTTTTCCTACCAATCTATCCCCCTAGGAGCATGCGCGTAGTGCTTTGGTTTTTGATGGCTTGTAGATTTTTGCAATAAGTATGTGAGTTCTTTATGACTAATGTTGAGTCCATGGATTATACGCACTCTCACCCTTCCATCATTGCCTCTTCGGTACCGTGCATTGCCCTTTCTCACATTGAGAGTTGGTGCAAACTTCGTCGGTGCATCCAAACCCCGTGATATGACACGCTCTTTCACACATAAACTTCCTTTTATCTTCCTCAAAACAGCCACCATACCTACCTATTATGGCATTCCCATAGCCATTCCGAGATATATTGCCATGCAACTTTCCACCATACCGTTCTTCATGACACATTCATCATTGTCATATTGCTTAGCATGATCATATAGTTGGCATAGTATTTGTGGCAAATCCACCGTTCATAATTCTTTCATACATGTCACTTTTGATTCATTGCATATCCCGGTACACCGCCGGAGGCATTCGTATAGAGTCATACTTTGTTCTAGTATCGAGTTGTAATCATTGAGTTGTAAATAAATAGAAGTGTGATGATCATCATTCAATAGAGCATTGTCCCAAAAAAAGAGAAAGGCCATAAAAAAGGAAGGCCCAAAAATAATAATAATAATAATAAGAAGGGACAATGCTACTATCCTTCTTTTCCACACTTGTGCTTCAAAGTAGCACCATGTTCTTCATATAGCGAGTCTCATATATTGTGCTTCAAAGTACGTAGCACCATGTTTTTCATATAGAGAGTTTCATATGTTGTCACTTTCATATACTAGTGGGAATTTTTCATTATAGAACTTGTCTTGTATATTCCAACGATGGGCTTCCTCAAATGCCCTAGGTCTTCGTGAGCAAGCAAGTTGGATGCACACCCACTTAGTTTCTTTTGTTGACCTTTCATACATTTATAGCTCAAGTGCATCCGTTGCATGGCAATCCCCACTCCTTGCATTAACATCAATTGATGGGAATCTCCATAGCCCATTGATTAGCCTCGTTGATGTGAGACTTTCTCCTTTTCTGTCTTCTCCACATAACCCCCATCATCATATTCTATTCCACCCATAGTGCTATATCCATGGCTCGCGCTCATATATTGCGTGAAAGTTTATAGGTTTGAGATTATTAAAGTATGAAACAATTGCTTGGCTTGTCATCGGGGTTGTGCATGATGAGAGCATTCTTGTGTGACAAAAATGGAGCTTGACTAAACTATATGATTTTGTAGGGATGAACTTTCTTTGGCCATGTTATTTTGAGAAGACATAATTGCTTAGTTAGTATGCTTGAAGTATTATTATTTTTATGTCAATATGAAGTTTTGTCTTGAATCTTTCGGATCTGAATATTCATACCACATTTAAGAAGAGTTACATTGAAATTATGCCAAGTAGCACTCCGCATCAAAAATTCTCTTTTTATCATTTACCTACTCGAGGACGAGCAGGAATTAAGCTTGGGGATGCCTGATACGTATCCAATGTATCTATAATTCTGATTGCTCCATGCTATATTATCTATTGTTTTGGACTATATTGGGCTTTATTTTCCACTTCTATATTATTTTCGGGCTAACCTATTAACCGGAGGCCCAGCCTGTAATTGCTTTTTTTGCCTATTTCGTTTCAAGAAACAATATCAAACGGAGTCCAAACCGGATGAAACCTTCGGGAACGTGATTTTCTCATCGATAAGACCCAGAGACTTGGACCCTCCGTCAAGAAAGCCTTGAGGCGGTCACGAGGGTGGAGGGCGCGCTTCTACCTCGTGGGCCCCTGAGCTCCACCGACGCATTTCTTCCTCCTATATATACCCACGCACTTCCAACAGATCGACACGGAGCCAAAACCCTAATTCCACCGCCAAGAACTTTCAGATCCACGAGATCCCATCTTGGGGCCTGTTCGAGCTCCACCGAAGGGGAATCGACCACGGAGGGCTTTACATCATCATCATAGCCTCTCCGATGAAGTGTGAGTAGTTTACTTGAGACCTTCGGGTCCATAGTTAGTAGCTAGATGGCTTCTTCTCTCTTTTTGGATCTCAATACAATGTTCTCCCCCTCTCTCGTGGAGATCTATTTGATGTAATCTTCTTTTTGCGGTATGTTTGTTGAGATCAATGAATTGTGGGTTTATGATCAAGATTATGTATGAGCAATATTTGAATCTTTTCTGAATTCTTTTATGTATGATTGGTTATCTTTGCAAGTCTCTTCGAATTATCCGTTTGGTTTGGCCAACTAGATTGGTAGTTCTTGCAATGGGAGAAGTGTTTAGCTTTGGGTTCAATCTTGCGGTGTCCTTACCCAAAGTGATGTAAAGGGTTGCAAGGCACGTATTGTATTGTTGCCATCGAGGATAACAAGATGGGGTATTTATCATATTGCATGAATTTATTCCTCTACATCATGTCATCTTGCTTACAAGCGTTACTCGCTTTTCATTAACTTAATACTCTAGATGCATGCTGGATAGCGGTCGATGAGTGGAGTAATAGTAGTAGATGCAGGCAGGAGTTGGTCTACTTGTCTCGGACGTGATGCCTATATACATGATCATACCTAGATACTCTCATAATCGTGCTCAATTACACAATTGCTCAACAGTAATTGCTCACCCACCGTAAAATACTTATGCTATTGAGAGAAGCCACTAGTGAAATCTATAGCCCCCGGGTCTATTCTCATCATATTAATCTTCCTACGCTTTATTATTGCTTTGATTTTTTACTTTGCCTTTTATTTTACCTTGCATCTTTATATCAAAAATACCAAAAATATTATCTATCATCTCTATCAGATCTCACTCTCGTAAGTGACCATGAAGGGCTTGACAACCCCTATTCGCGTTGGTTGCAAGGAGTTATTTGCTTGTGTAGGTACGAGGGACTTGCGCGTGGCCTCCTACTGGATTGATATCTTGGTTCTCAAAACTGAGGGAAATACTTACGCTACTCTGCTGCATCATCCTCTCCTCTTCGGGGAAAACCAACGCAAGCTCAAGACGTAGCAATCATAAACTCAAAGTTTATCTGATCCCAACAAACACACCGCAAAAAGAGTTACATCATATGGATCTCCAAGAAACCATTGTATTGAGAATCAAACGAGAGAGAGGAAGCCATCTAGCTACTAACTACGGACCCAAAGGTCTACAAAGAACTACTCACGAATCATCGGAGAGGCACCAATGGAAGTGGTGAACCCCTCCGTGATGGTGTCTAGATTGGATCTGGTGGTTTTGGACTCTGCGGTGGTTGGAATTGATTTTCGTCAGCTCCCCTAGGGTTTCTAGAATATTGGGTATTTACACAGGAAAGAGGCGGTCCGGGGGGCACCCGAGGTGGGTGCAACCCACCAGGGCGCTCTTGGGCATCCTGGCGTGCCCTGGTGGGTTGTGCTCCCCTCGGAGCACCCCCCAGGCGGAGCCTTGGCCCATTGGGTGTCTTCTGGTCCAAAAAAATCTCCGTAAATTTTCGTTGCATTTGGACTCCGTTTGATATTGATTTCCTGCGATGTGAAAAACATGCAGAAAACAGCAACTAACACTTGGCACTATGTCAATAGGTTAGTACCAAAAAATGATATAAAACGATTATAAAACATCCAAGATTGATAATATAACAACATGGAACAATCAAAAATTATAGATACGTTGGAGACGTATCAGTTCCAACCGGGTAATCTTGTATGGCTTCATCTTCTCAAAGACCGCTTCCTCAACGAGCGCAAGTCAGAGCTACTACCACGCGCCGATGAACCCTTCAAGGTGCTAGCACGCTACAACGACAACGCTTACAAGATTGACATCCCACGCGACAAGTACAACATAAGTGACATCTTCAATGTCAAAGACTTGACCAAGTAACATGGTGATGAAGATCACGATCCGTGGACGGATCTCTCCCAGGGGGGGGGGGGAGATGACGTGGAGCATCCTTCCATCATCCCCATGGACTCTACATCAACACAACAAGCCGCACGTGGACCTATGACAAGAGCTAGAGCACCTACAATGGAAACCGAGGTGAACTCCTTCCTACTCGACATGCATATGGATACAAATGGAACTTGGTTGCTACCTCTCCAAAATACTCTATGCCTTATTAGGTACGAAGAGGAACACCCCCAAGCAGCTCAGGAGCATCACCAAGGAGTAGAAAGACCACCCCATGGACTCGAAGATCAAGACGGAGTGCAACATCAGCAACAATGGAAGTCCCAGATGACCTCGTGCGCACGGACCCTCGAGACCCCGTGCCCACGGACTACTCAGAGAGTTGGCGTTGTAGCACCCCGTGCGCACGGGCTTGTACCATGCACACCGGACCCCCGTGCGCACGGGCCTAACTAACCCCGTGCTCACGGGCTCTCCAGGATGGACGGCTATGATCACCTGTTCGAGCCCCTCTCCAACCACTTCGACCCAAAGCCTATATATCCCATTCCTAGGGTTAAGTTTAGGGTTAGCAACGTATTAGATGAGATATTTGTGAGCTTTTCTCCTTCTACCTCCCCCCATTATGGAAGAATCCTTGTGGATTTCAAGTCCTCCATAAGGAGAAGTTTACCTTCAAGACCTCGTTGAGGGAGTCCTGGACTAAGGGGTCCTCGGGCGTCCGGCCCGTTGTCCATGGGCCGGACTGGTGGGCTGTTAAGACATGAAGACCGAAGACTGTACCCGTGCCCGGATTGGACTCTACTTGGCGTGGAAGGCAAGCTTGGCAACCGACCATATAGATTCCCTCTGTTGTAACCGACTCCATGTAACCCTAGATCTCTCCGGTGTCTATATAAACCGAAGAGTGTTGTCCGGATAGGGACCCATTACCATAGTCATACATGCTAGGCTTCTAGAGTTTAGCCATTATGATCTCGTGGTAGATCAACTCTTGTAATACTCATATTCATCAAGATCAATCAAGCAGGAAGTAGGGTATTACCTCCGTAGAGAGGGCCCGAACCTGGGTAAACATTGTGTCCCCCGTCTCCATTTAACATCGAGCCTAGACGCACAGTTCGGGACCCCTTACCCGAGATCCGCCGGTTTTGACACCGACATTGGTGCTTTCATTGAGAGTTCCATTGTGCCGTCACCAAAATGGCTGATGGCCCGCCTTGTTGTCAAGGATAATATCATCTCCGGAGGAGTCCTGGCCCCAGGCTAAACCCTCCGGCTGGGTGGCTTCGTCATGACCGCCAGTTCGGCCCTTAAGCCGACGTTGACCTCTCAAGTCATCAAAAATCGCCTCCGCGTTAATCCCGAAAACTCCTCCCGGATGGATCCAACGGATTTATCATTATTGAGCGAACTCCTGGATCGCATAGCCGCCTTGGGGGCCGCCACAGACTACGATCGGATTGGGCTTAAACCCGACCAGAGAGAAATTAAAACTCCGCCGATCACCGACCAGATAGCGGTAGTCGAGGAGCGGTAAAACTCTCCTGCTATATTAAAGACGAACTATGTTCCGATCTCCAATCTGGAAGGGCCGGGTATTCTTCGGCAGAAAGGCAGGTCTCGTCCTCCGAACATAGAGTCGGACGACGAGCCTAAAAAATCAGTCGATATCCCAGAGCCCGAACTGTCAGACCTGGTAGATCTCCAAACTCCGGCTCCAAAATCGGGTTAGGGTCCGGATTTAATTCCACCCACCCACCCGGACATAGACGCCCGCATGAGCATCAAACAACAGTCACAGGAAACGGTCCACCACTTCTGGGCCAGATTCCTCCTTGTCAAGGATAAGGTGAAAGACTGTCGCGACGAAGACGCGATAGCAGTATTCTGCAACAACTACGCGGACGAAGGTATCCTCAACGCCATCAGTCGCTGCCGCATACTAAAGTTCGCTGACTTAGCAACTATCGTACAAAAGTACAGCGCGATGGAAAGCGCCTAGAAAACTCATGCAGCTTGCTGGGAACCGTCGGTCCCAACTCAACTCCCCCTACAGGCAAAGAGGACGCACCCCCGTGGCACGCCCAGCCCAACAGTCAAAAAACATAAACCCATCACGCTGCACGGCACCATTCTGGAGGGATGGCTCAATGGCCCATGCAAAATACACACGATGCTAGATACCGTGGCAACCCACAACCTTAGAGCATGTTGGATACTTCGGCAGGTAGCCAAGAGCGGCGAGGACATCCTTATCAAGGACACCCCAGAATAGCGCCCTCCAGAAAACGACGACACAAGAGTATTGATGGTCTTCGAGACATTCGCTTCAAACAATAAAGCATAAAAGGGCACTGCACGATCTCGCCGAAGTCTGTCAGGTCGCCGCAATTGACCCCTGGAACGACACGGCCATAACCTTTAATGCTAGTGACGAACCCAAATACAGAACAGTCCGAGTGCCAGCCACATTAGTCCTCAGTCCCATTGTGGACGGTTTTCGACTTACAAAAGTCCTCATGGACGGCGGCAGCGGACTAAACCTCATTTACGAGGACACGTTCCACAAGATCGAAATAGACAGGAGCCGCATCGAGAAAAGCAGCACAACCTTTCGAGGTATCATTCCCAGTCGGGAAGCGCGGTGTGCAGGAAAAATTACACTTGATGTGCTATTCGGCACGCCGGACAATTATCGGTCCGAAGAAATAACTTTCCAGGTGGCCCCTTTCAACAGTGGATATCACGCCCTGTTGGGGCGAGAAGCCTTCATGCGCTTTCAAGCTGTACCTCACTATGGGTATATGAAGCTAAAAATGCCCGGTCCTAATGGAATAATCACCCTCGTCAGCGATCCAGATAAAGCACTCCGCGCCGAGAACGAAACCACATCCCTGGCCCTTGAGGCATTATCTGAGGCCCTTGCGGCCGAGGAATTAACCGCACTACGCGCCACTGTGGATAGGGACGATGTGATCCTGGACAAACGACCCAAGTCCACTTACTTCAAGACAACAGAAGAAATAGTCAAATTTCAGGTCCATCCAACAGACCCGAAGAAGACAACATCTATCGGAGCGCAACTCAGCCCTATAGTTGACGCCGCACTACGAGACTTCTTGTGCGAAAACTGTGATATATTCTCCTGGCACCCCTCAGATATGCCAGGAATCCCGCGCGAGTTGGCCAAACACAACCTCAACATACTGAAGGGATATAAGCCGGTCAAACAAACACTGCGGCGCTTTTCCGAACCCAAACGACAAGCTATGGGGGAAGAGCTAGCCAAACTCATCGAGGCCAGATTCATCAGAGATATTAAACATCCGGACTGGCTGGCAAACTTCGTAATGGTACCAAAGAAGGATAAATCTTGGCGCCTATGCGTTGATTTCAAAGACCTTAACAAGGCTTGCCCTAAGGATCCCTTCCCACTTACTCGCATTGATCAAATCATTGACGCTACTGCAGGACACGACTCGCTGTGCTTCCTTGATGCATATTCCGGATACCATCAAATCAAAATGAAGGAGTCCGATCAAGCCGCAACAACATTCATTACACCATACGGGCCGTTTTGCTTCAACACCATGCCTTTCGGGCTCAAGAACGTCGGCGCCACCTACCAGCGCATGATCCAAACATGCCTCGAGAAACAGATCGGCAAGATAGTGGAGGCCTACATGGACGACGTCGTCATCAAAACTAGACATGTCGAGTACATATGACATCAAACTTAACCTGGAAAAGTGCGTCTTTGGCGTCCCCGCTGGAAAACTACTGGGCTTCATCGTCTCTAATAGAGGAATTGAAGCAAATCCAGCCAAAATCCGAGCTCTGTCACAATTGGCTACGCCGACCGAACTTAAACAGGTCCAAAAACCCGCTGGGTGCGTGGCAGCTTTAAGCCGCTTTATCTCCTGGTTGGGGGAAAAGGCACTGCCCCTTTATCGCCTTCTACGGTGCACCGATAAATTCGGGTGGACAGACGCAGCGACAGCCGGACTGGAAGAAATAAAAGCCCTTCTAGCAAGCAACCCAATCCTGGCCACGTTAAATATCAGCGAACCAATGCCGTACTTGTCGTCGAGCGAGGACAGGACGGACACAAATTTCCTCTCCAAAAACCGATATACTACGTATCCACCGTCCTCACACCATGCAAATCCCGGTACCCTCACTATCAAAAGATAGCATATGCAGTCTTCATGGCATCTCGAAAGTTGCGACACCACTTTCAGGAGTGTTCAATCACGGTGGCTTCTGAAGTGCCCCTCAATGATATAATAAACAACCGGGACGCCACGGGCCGGATGGCCAAATGGGCCATTGAGCTCCTTCCATTCGACATCACGAACACACCACGTCGAGCCATAAAATCCCAAGTACTGGCTGACTTCGTCGCCGAATGGACAGAGGCCGAACTCCCTAAAGAGTATGACGCTTATTCCAACTGGGTTATGCATTTTGATGGCTCCAAAATGTTGGCGGGGCTAGGAGCGAGCGTCGTATTAACGTCTCCCACGGGAGATATCGTCCAGTACGTACTCCACATATTATTCACAGACTCCAACAACGCTGCCGAATACGAGGCCCTGCTACATGGCCTTCGGATGGCCATGTCAATGGGCATACAACGCCTGGAGGTGCGCGGGGATCCAAACCTCGCAATATCCCAAATTAATGGAGACTTTGATGCCAAAGATCCAAAGATGGCAGCTTATCGCAACGCTGTCTTAAAAATGTCGGCTCGGTTCGAGGGGCTCGAATTTCATCACGTCGCCCGTGAAAGTAATCAGGCGGCAGACGTCCTGGCTCGCATCGGCGCTAAGCGCGACCCCGTCCCACCTAACATATTTCTCGAAAGGCTCTTTAAGCCATCCGTGGTGTGGCAAGGGGGAGACAGCAACGACAGTCCCGTTCCGAACACAAACATAGATAGCGAACACGCCGACATCATCGGAGGCTCAGCCACCGAAATAACACCATTGTCCCACCTCATTATGGCAGTCATTGCCCCATGGACAGAACCATTCTTGGCCTACCTTAATAGGAAGGAGCTCCCAGAAGACCAGAACGAGGCTCGCCGCATTGTCCGGCGTTCGAAGGCCTATAAAGTTCACGAAGGAGAGCTCTACAAAAAAAAGCACTACCAGAGTCCTTCAAAGGTGTATCTCCGAGGAGGAGGGGCGGAAACTCTTGGCAGAAATTCACGCTGGTCTCGGTGGGCACCACGCCGCAGCCAGGGCACTTGTCAGCACGGCCTTCCGGACAGGATTTCATTGGCCTACGGCCAAAGCAGACGCGCAGGACCTCATCCAGTGCTGCGTGGGATGCCAACTCTTCGCCAACCAAAGCCATATGCCCCCAACCGCTTCTACTTAACAATCCCCATTACATGGCCCTTTGCACCGGGGCTTGGACATGGTTGGACCCCTTAAAGGGGAGCCATAAGAAAAAATATCTGCTGGTCATGGTGGATAAATTCACCAAGTGGATAGAGGCTAGACCAGTTAAAACGGCCGAGTCCGGACCGGTGATTGCATTTATATCCGATGTGGTGCACCGTTATGGTGTCCCGCACAGCATCATCACCGACAATGGTTCCAATTTCACAGCCGATGAGGTAAAAACCTGGTGTGCTAATTTGGGCATTAAGCTTGATTACGCCTGCATCTACCACCCGCAAACAAACGGTCAAGTCGAACGAGCCAATGGTCGATTATGAGCGGCATCAAACCTGTGCTAGTGTGGTCTTTGAAAGAATCGGACAAGCACCGGGTTGAGGAGCTCGACCAGACTTGGGGCTGCGGACCACGCCCAATCGTGCTACCGGATACACACCTTTCTTCATGGTGTATGGGGAAGAGGCTGTATTGCCCTGCGAAATTATACATGACTCACCTCGAGTGCGTATGTACAAAGAGAAAGAGGCCGAGTTGGATCGGCAGGACAGCCTAGATTCCCTGGAGGAGGAGCGCGACGTCGCCAAAGCCCGTTCAACATTTTATCAACAACAGGCTCGAAGATATCAAAGCCGAGAAGTACGGGACAAGACTTACAACCTTGGCGAACTCGTTCTACGCTTGCCGGAGAAGAAAAAAGACAAACTCAAGCCCAAATGGGAGGGTCCCTTCATAATTGAGGAAGTTCTTACCGGAGGAGCGTACCGTCTTCGTGATGCATCCGACAATCGCCTAGAGCCTAACCCCTGGAACGCGGCCAGACTCCGAAGGTTCTATGCCTAGCGTCGAATTCTTTGTTAGTCTCCTTCTCCCCTTGTTTCCATTATTTTTGCTCTCTTTTACACCTTTTTTCGCTACATAGCTCTCATACGGCTTGACCGAACACTGCTGACGTACATATCTTTACATATGTACGCCCATTATGCATGGGGGCTTCTTGTACAGAAGCTTTTCATTATTCACTGAGCATCAAGCTCTTCACATATGAGTTTTTTCCATATGTACCTTTTCTTCGCCATTATATGCATCGATATGACTTAAGTTTTTGCCAAGCTGGGTTGCCTGCCTCCTGTGCTTATGCCCTACATTCCCGTTAGTTCAGCTAGGGCATAAAGGGAGCACCTCTGCAATTGTTACTGCCGGGTCATCCGGATGTGTACCTCAGACTGGGTGAAGCCGAAAGCTAGCGTTCTTAAGGGAATATTCGGTCGGCGAATTAAAGATGTTTTCTGTACTCACTCCATTACGAGCCCCTGAGAAGTCTGTACACGCTGTGATCTTCACATCATAATTCGGACATGTATCCTAATGCATGCACACCCAGGGAAAGGAGCCCTTAATGGAACTATTCTCTCTGGAAGATGTTTCTTTTCAATGTAATACAACATAACTAGCAGAATACAACTTGTCTGTTCAAGCAACTATGACCCCTACGCCTAGTTTTCCAGGCATATCCCAGTCTATTCGGCCGTGAGGGTATTCGGAAACACTTCGCACCATCGAGTCTGGAGGTTGAAACGAAAAGGTCTGCCATGACAAATGCTATACAATTCAGCTATAATTACATAGGGTAAGGAAAGTACATAGTCACTTGGACTCAAACACTTCCTTCTCTATACCATCCAACAGGTGGTCTAACTTACAATCCTGTTGGGAATATATGGCGGCCACCTCTACTTGGTCATACACTAAACTAACAGGAATTTCTTCCCCATTCGAACCTAGCGGTCTGACCCGAGCCATGTGATTAGGATCAAGCTTGGTATACCGAGTTTTCACCATGGCCCAAGCCTCTCGCGCACCCTCTCGACAGGCCGATATCTACCATAGTCGGATACGCCACCATGCTCCTTTGAACAGCTCTACAAGCTCCTCCATACTTCCTGGAGGGGAGGCGGATGGCCACAGGGCCTTGGCAACACTCCGCATCGCCAGCCGCGCCTATTCGTGCACTTGCGACAGACTTTGCAGCAGATCACTCGATGATCCGGACACCTCCTCTTCAGGACGGCCCGTCAATATATCTGCAGTTATAATTATACCAGTTCCATCCATCTCCGAACTACTTTAACAATAGTTCGGACACATACTGAATATGCCGCCCCGCAGCTTCTTGTTCTCCTTCACGGAATTGGCTAGATGGGCCCGCACATCCTTCAGCTCTTCGCCTAGCTGGGTTTTGCAATCCTGGAGCAGGTTTTTCTAAACAATGTCCTGCTTCAGCACACGTTCGCCCGCAGCATGTAGCCTCTTGGCTTCTTGTTCATTCGCTTGCGCGACTTCCAGCGCCTCTTTGAGTTCCTCTGACAATCATGTCATGATATAGGCAGGACTGTTAGCATTAATGGCATATGATTATATTTTCTCGATGGAGGGGAATATTACCAGGCGACGCCTTTTTAGACTTTTCCAGTTCGACGGTAGCAGCATTTAGCTGCGCCCTACATTGTTCCAGCTCTTGGGTTAGCAGGTTGTTCTTATTTGTAAGAACCTGGTCATACAACGGTCCTTTAATCAGTTGTACCAACTGCTTTCAGTCCCGGGGGCGACTGGCATATTGATACGTCTCCAACATATCTATAGTTTATGAAGTATTCATGCTATTATATTATCCATCTTAGATGTTTTATATGCATTTATATGCTATTTTATATGATTTTTGGGACTAACCTATTAACCTAGAGCCCAGTGCCAGTTTCTGTTTTTTCCCTGTTTTTGAGTTTTACAGAAAAGGAATAGCAAACGGAGTCGAATTGACGTGCCAATTTTTGTTGATTTTTTATGGACCAAAAGAAGCCCTGGAGCAAAAGAGTTGGGCCAGAAGAGTCCCGGGCTGTCCACGAGGGTGTGGGCGCTCCCACCCCCCTGGGCGTGGACCCCTGCCTCGTGGACCACTCGGAGACCCCCCTGACGTGAAACCAACGCAAAAAATTCCTATAAATACAGAAACCCCCAGAAAATAACATAGATCGGAAGTTCCGCCGCCGCAAGCCTCTGTAGCCACGAGAAATCAATCTAGGCCCTCTCTGGCACCCTGCCGGAGGGGGCCATCATCACTGGAGGCCATGGAGGAGGATCCCGGAGGGGCCATCATCTCCATGAAGGCCAAGGACCAGAGGGAGAACCTCTCCCCATCAAGGGGGGAGGCCATGGAGGAGGAAGCACAAGGGGGAGAACCTCTCCTCCTCTCTCTCGATGGCGCTGGAGTGCCATCGGGAGGGGAATCATCGCCGAGGTGATCATCTTCATCACCATCACCATCATCATCACCATCCTCATCTCTTTTACGCGGTCCACTCTCTCGCACCCCGCTGTAATCCCTACTTGAACATGGTGCTTTATGACACATATTATGATCGAATGATGTGTTGCCATCTTATGATGTTTTGAGTAGATATCCTTTGTCTTTGGGTTGATTGATGATCTAGATTGGTACGAGTTCTATGTTTTATTTTGGTGCTGTCCTATGGTGCCCTCCATGTCGCGCAAGCGTGAGGGATTCCCGGTGTAGGGTGTTGCAATACATTCATGATTCGCTTATAGTGGGTTGGTGAGTGACTGAAACACAAACCCGAGTAAGGGGGTTGTTGCGTATGGGAATAAAGAGGACTTGATGCTTTAATGCTATGGTTGGATTTTACCTTAATGATGTTTAGTAGTTGCGGATGCTTGCTAGAGTTCCAGTCATAAGTGCATATGATCCAAGAATAGAAATTATGTTAGCTTATGCCTCTCCCTCATTTGAAATTGCAATGACGACTATCGGTCTTGTTAACAATTGCCTAGGACAATTCCGCACACCGATCCATCATTATTCCACACTCGCTATTTATAATATTTAGTAATATATTCTAACTTTATGATAACAGCACCTACTTTTATATTTTAGCTCTCTGATATCATACAAAGTTATCCTCTTCATACCCACAACGTAGTTTTATTTCTCGTTTCTAGTTGGAAGCAAACGCTCGGGTACGTAGAGTCGTATCAGTGGCAGATAGGGCTTGAGAGAATATTGATCTTACCTTTAGCTCCTTGTGGTTTCGACACTCCATACTTATCACTTCCACCTTTGGAAATTTCTATGATGATTCCCTGCACTTGGGGATTATCAAGCTCTTTTCTGGCGCCGTTGCCAGGGAGCAATAGCGTGGGGTTGATATTCTCGTGTGTGCTTGTTTGCTTTCTTCACTAAGTAGATTTTGTTTTTCCTTTTTGTTTCTGTTTAGTTGTGGGTGAAACATTTAAAAAAAATTAAAGAATTAAAATACAAAAAAAAATTACTTGCCTCTCATGCCTAAAAAGTTTTTCAAAAAGAGAAGTGATTGGAAAGTTATGCATTGAAGAAGTGAGGGTCGACCTTGAGCACTTTTGTTCATGCTCACGGATACAATGTAGAATTTTTCATGGTAGTTTCTCTGTAAATAATTATCCCCTTGTATATATCCATTGTATTATAAAAATAATGTGCCAAGCTTTGGTTTTAGGATGATTAGATTGCTTGTTTACTATGTGCAGAACAAAAACAGAAACTTTGGCTGTAGTGCATGAATTTACAATTTTTTTTACTGGTAGGTCAAATGGGTCTGAAACTTTTTGAACATTACTTCTGTACAAATTATTCAAATTTTCAAATTTATTTCATAATTTTAGGAGTTACAGAAGTTTACTAAACTTCCAGACTACTACAGACTGTCCTGTTTTTGACAGATTCTGTTTTTCGCGTGTTGTTTGCTTATTTTGATGAATCTATGGCTAGTATCGGGGGGTATGAACCATATAGAAGTTGGAATAAAGTAGGTTTAACACCAATAAATAAAGAATGAGTTCATTACAGTACCATAAAGTGGTAGTTTGCTTTATTACACTAACGGATCTCACAAAGTTTTTGTTAAAGTTTTGTGTGGATGAAGTGTTCGAAGATCGAGGAACTATCAATATGAGAAGAATAAAGAGAGGCAAGAGTTCAATCTTGGGGATGCCCAAGTCACCCCAAGTAAATATTTCAAAGGATACTCAAGCATCTAATCTTGGGGATGCCCCGGTTGGCATCCCATCTTTCTTCTTCAAAAAATATCGGTATACCTCGGTTTTTGTTTTGTTCACATGATTTGTGTCCTTTGTGTTTTTGTTTTTCCTTTAAGAAACAAGCTAGTATGAGATAGCTCTTAATTGATTTATAGAATACTTCATGTGCTTCACTTATATCTTTTAAGTATGATCTTATAGAATTGCTCTTTGTGCTTCACTTAAATCATTTGAGTATGGTTTTATAGAATGCTTCGTGTGCTTCACTTATATATTTTGAGCTTGGATATTGGTTAGTCTATATTAATTAAAGAATGCTCCATGAACTTCACTTATATCTTTTGGAGTATGAATAATACTATCATCTAAAGCGGGTTTGGAAAAGTGTCAACTTTAGGAACTAGTGATCCCACTATTCCGAATGAGAAGAATTTTGCTTATGTGGAGAGTAGAAAAATTTCTATTCTTGTTGATCATGAAAAGAATGCTTTATGTGATGGTTATATTGTTGAATTCATTCATGATGCTACTGAAAATTATTATGAGGGAGGAATATATGCTTGTAGGAGTTGCAATAATACAAGTTTCCTCTCTATGTGCTTAAAGTTTTGAAGTTATACTTGTTTTCCCTTCCTATGCTAGTTGATTCTTGTTCCTATAAATTATGTTCTCACAAAATCCCTAGGCATAGGAAGTGGGTTAGATTTAAATGTGGTAGTCATATTCTTCATGATGCTCTCTTTATGTATCAATTCTTTTCTTTTATGTGAGCATCATTGAAATCATCATGCCTAGCTATTAGGCATTAAAGAAAAGCGCTTGTTGGGAGACAACCCAATATTTACCCTTACTGTTTTTGTGTGTTTACATGATTAAGATACTGTAGTAATCATGTTTTATAGATTTTTGTTTCAATAAAGTGCCAAGTAAGACCTTTGGGAAGACTTGGGTGAGAGTTAATGTGATCTTGCTGTAAAAAACAGAAACTTTGCGCTCACGGGATTAGCTACCATTTTTTACAGAAGAGTGATTTTGAGTTGATTATTTTTGCGAAGATTAATAGACAAATTCCTCACGTCCACCAATTTATCTCATAATTTCTGGAGTAGCATAAGTATGGTTTCTGTTCAGATCATTACAGACTGTTCTGTTTCTGACAGATTCTGTTTTCATTGCATAGTTTGCTTGTTTTCTGGTTTCTATGGCTTATATTTCTAAATATAAATTGTAGAAATGATATGGTACAGTAGGCATTGTGTGAGAACAATTATGAACATTGTCTTTGACAGTACCAAAGTGAATGGTTTACTCTTTATCATACTAACCTATCTCACGAAGTTCCGTTAAGTTTTGTGTGATTGAAGTTTTCAAGCTTTGAGTGAGATATCGATATGAGGAGAATAAGGAGTGGAAAGACCTAAGCTTGGGGATGCCCAAGGCACCCCAAGGTAATATTCAAGGAAGACTCAAGCGCCTAAGCTTGGGGATGCCCCGGAAGGCATCCCCTCTTTCGTCTTCAAAACTATCGGTATACCTTACTCGGAGCTATGTTTTTATTCGTCACATGATATGTGTTTTGCTTGTAGCGTATTTTAAATTTTACTTTCTGTTTGAATAAAATCATTGGATCTGAAATCTTGAATGAAAAAGAATCCTCCCATGGGTAGTTAACTATTTGACTACTCAGTGTTCTTCACTTATATCTTTCGGAGTAGTTTGTCATTTACTCACGTGCTTCACGTATATCCTAAGAGAAAATGGTTGAATGAATTGAATATCATAAATCTGAATTTATATATGTTTCATATGCTTATAACATGGGGAGTAATGACTTCACACATAATAAGTATAGGTAGTAAACTTATTGAAAGTTAGCAAACGTAGAATTGGTCACTTGAACAATTCATGAAAGAATATTGAAGGAAGAGAGATTTCACATATAAATATACTATCTTGGACATCTTTTGCAATTGTGAGAACTCATTAAAAAATTACATGCTAAAAGGTTGATGTTGGACAAGGAAGACAACGTAATGGGTTATGTTTTCTTATATCCGAAATAAAGTATATTGTCATGGATCATCCAACATGCTGAGCTTGCCTTTTCCCCTTATGCTAGCCAAATTCTTTGCACCAAGTAGAGATACTACTTGTGCTTCCAAATATCCCTTAAACTAGTTTTTCCGTGAGAGTCCACCATACCTACCTATGGATTGAGTAAGATCCTTCAAGTAAGTTGTCATCGGTGCATGCAATAAAAATTGCTCTCTAAATATGTATGATCTATTAGTGCGAAGAAAATAAGCTTTATACGAAGTTGTGATATGGAAGAAATAAAAGTGACGGACTGCATAATAAAGGTCTCTATCACAAGAGTCAATATAAAGTGACGTTCTTTTGCATTAAGATTTTGTGCATCCAACCTTAAAAGCACATGGCAACCTCTGCTTCCCTCTGCGAAGGGCCTATCTTTTACTTTTATCTTCTACCTTATGCAAGAGTCATGGTGATCTTCACCTTTTCTTTTTACATTTTATCCTTTGGCAAGCACATTGTGTTCGAAAGATCCTAATATATATATCCAATTGGATGTAAGTTATCATGAACTATTATTGTTGACATTACCCTTGAGGTAAAAGGTTGGGAGGCGAATCTATAAGCCCCTATCTTTCTCTGTGTCCGATTAAAACTTTGAACCCATAAATATCATGTGAGTGTTACCAATTGCGAAAGATTAAATGATAGTTGAGTATGTGGAGTTTGCTAAATCAAAGCTCTGACATAGACCCTTCCTGAAAATAAGATGAATTGCAATTGTTTGATGACTAAGAGCACTGTTTGTTAGTTTTCAAGAAAGTTTATGATCTATACTTTAACATGTGAATAGCTTGTTACTTGATCATGAAAAGTTTTATGAGATGATCTACTGTTATGACATATAATGATGCTAGAAAAGGTGATTGAAATTATCATTGATGAAACTTCTGCACCTGCTAGCATTCACACTTCATAAATTATTTCTTTTATCATTTACCTACTCGAGGACGAGCAGGAATTAAGCTTGGGGATGCTGATACGTCTCCAACATATCTATAATTTATGAAGTATTCATGCTATTATATTATCCATCTTAGATGTTTTATATGCATTTATATGCTATTTCATATGATTTTTGGGACTAACCTGTTAACCTAGAGCCCAGTGCCAGTTTCTGTTTTTTCCTTGTTTTTGAGTTTTACAAAAAAGGAATACCAAACGGAGTCCAATTGACGTGCCAATTTTTGTTGATTTTTTATGGACCAAAAGAAGCCCCTGGAGCAAAAGAGTTGGGCCAGAAGAGTCCCGGGCTGTCCACGAGGGTGGGGGCTCTCCCACCCCCCTGGGCATGGGCCCCTGCCTCGTGGACAACTCGGAGACCCCCCTGACGTGAAACCAACGCCAAAAATTCCTATAAATACAGAAACCCCCAGAAAATAACCTATATCGAAAGTTCCGTCGCCGCAAGCCTCTGTAGCCACGAGAAATCAATCTAGGCCCTCTCTGGCACCCTGCAGGAGGGGGCCATCATCACTGGAGGCCATGGAGGAGGATCCGGGAGGGGCCATCATCGCCATGAAGGCCAAGGACCAGAGGGAGAACCTCTCCCCAACTAGGGGGGAGGCCATGGAGGAGGAAGCACAAGGGGGAGAACCTCTCCTCCTCTCTCTCGGTGGCACTGGAGTGCCATCGGGAGGGGAATCATCGCCACGGTGATCGTCTACATCAACATCACCATCATCATCACCATCCTCATCTCTTTTACGCAGTCCACTCTCCCGCACCCCGCTGTAATCCCAACTTGGACGTGGTGCTTTATGCCACATATTATGATCCAATGATGTGTTGCCATCTTATGATGTTTTGAGTAGATATCCTTTGTCTTTGGGTTGATTGATGATCTAGATTGGTACGAGTTGTATGTTTTATTTTGGTGCTGTCCTATGGTGCCCTCCGTGTCGCGCATAAGCGTGAGGGATTCAGCTGTAGGGTGTTGCAATACGTTCATGATTCGCTTATAGTGGGTTGGTGAGTGATCAAACACAAACCCGAGTAAGGGGTTGTTGCGTATGGGAATAAAGAGCACTTGATGCTTTAATGCTATGGTTGGGTTTTACCTTAATGATCTTTAGTAGTTGCAGATGCTTGCTAGAGTTCCAATCATAAGTGCATATGACCCAAGAAGAGAAAGTATGTTAGCTTATGCCTCTCCCTCATATGAAATTGCAATGACGACTATCGGTCTTGTTAACAATTGCCTAGGACAATTCCGCACACTGATCCATCATTATGTCGCACTCGCTATTTATAATATTTAGTAAAATATTCTAACTTTATGATAACAGCACCTACTTTTATATTTTAGCTCTCTGATATCATACAAAGTTACCCTCTTCATACCCACAACATAGTTTTATTTCTCGTTTCTAGTTGGAAGCAAACATTCAAAGGTAATGAGAGTCGTGTCGATGGCGTATAGGGCTTGAGAGAATATTGATCTTACCTTTAGCTCCTTGTGGGTTCGACACTCCATACTTATCACTTCCACCTTTGGAAATTGCTATGATGATTCCCTGCACTTGGGGATTATCACATATGGCTATCCTATTCGGACAAAGAAAACTTACCCGCACATCTGTTAAATGCAGCTTTGTGGCTCTACTAAGCCTGTTTCGAGCAGCTCGGATGTATGCATATGCCGAACTGAAGGCATTGAATGCCTCTTCTGAGAACTCAGCGTCTCGTAAAATAGCTCTGCAGCGCCGATGATCATGGCGCTCTCCACTCCCGAGTTGGTAACGGACATATTCTCCGAACCCTCGGCCGAAAGACAGTCCGACATTGTTCCCATATCAACTCCCGTCTCACCGACGGGGTCTAAATCCCGGGCGCTGGGAGTACGGCTGGCCGGACCCTCGGACATAGTCTGGTGAACCTTTATCCTGATGCCAGACAAACATATAAGTTGCAATTGGATGTGACTACTAAAGTATACCTTCAAATCTCTACCTCTTTGACGAGGGACCGGTCGTGTCTTCACCGACCTTCCTTTTAGAGGCCTTGCTTGGCGCTGGAGCCGCCCTCTTTGGAGCCGCCCCTGGAGTAGCGTAACGCGCCGAACGCCTCCCCTGTGGAGCACGATGCAGTGCGATGGGTGAGGCGGTGCGAGGAATCTCTTTAGAGCAAAACTTTTTCTTGATAACTTACGTGGGAGGCAGGAAGAAGACCAGGGTAATCGGCGATAATGGCCACTTTCGTGCCATCGTAGCTCGCCTGATAAAACACCCCTTCTGCGAGTACCACGAATATATCCGGGTCTTCTTCGAACCCAGGATCCAGCTCCCGGTTGTGGTTCTCCGGCTGTGGGGCGGGGCTGTGAAACCCCTCGGTGATTTTTCGCCAATGCTATCATTAGCAGATTAGAAATTTGTCAAATGTAATCCGGGAAGCATAATGAGTAGAGAAGAAGGATTAGGTCTTACCCAACTGGGAGGATCATACATAGAATATCCATCTCTGCGATTGATGCGAAGAAACTCCTCTTCCTCCCCTTTGAACAGCTCGGCCAGTATCTTGGCTAGAGCGGCGGGGGTGTCCGGACCTTTCCGACCACAGCGGGAGGCGTCGTCCTCCCCATTGTAGTGCCACATTGGGAGCCCTCTATATTGAAGCGGCTGAACCCCTCGCACTATGGAGATCGCCATTACCTCAACCATTGTTAATCTGGACTAGGCGAGCTTCTTTATCTTGCCCAGGAGCTGACGAACCTCCGCACTGTCATCCTCTTCAAGGTCCCGGGGACACTAACTATGGCGTTTCTTTAGCGGAACGCTTGCAAATTCAGGGAGACCCTTTCGAACCGGGTCGGGAAGTGCAACGTCCTTGATGTAGAACCATTCGGAAGGTCATTCTTTAGGTGCCCTCCTTGGTGTGCCGGACAGGTATCCGGTATCGGTAATGCGCCACACTTCGGCTCCGCCCACTTCAAATATTGACCCCTCGTGGTTACGCGGGACAAGACAAAACAAATTTCTCCACAGTTCAAATTGGGCTTCAACACCCAGAAATAACTCGCATAGGGCGACGTAACCTGCAATGTGCAGAATAGAGGCGGGAATGAAGTTGTGTAGCTGGAGGCAATAATATTCCAGAAGCCCTCGGAGGAACGGATGGACGGGAAATCCGACGCCTCTTAGCAGGTAGGGGACGAAGCACACTCGCTCCCCCCGGATGGATTGGGGAAGTCCTCCACCTGAGTCACGCCGTTGAAGGAGGCCAGCCCTGCTAGAACAGGGACCAGATCCGTGGGAGGAAGAAACCCCTGCATTTGCAACTTTGCTAGCTGACTATGAGACACAGAGCACTTCTTCCACTCGCTTCTCTTTGGGCTGGAGCGGGAGGAGGAGCTGGGGATGCTAGCCATGTTGGAATGGTTTCTCCTAGCAGTCTCCGGGGATTTTCTCGGCGCAGTATCGCATGGATCTGAGATTCAATATCTTTAATAGGCGCTCTTTCTTGCACGGACAGGGTGTTATTCATAAAAATACCATGACGTTCCGCATCCACTCGACACGTGGAAGACGAAGTTATTAGCGCACAACACTCACCGCTGCGGTAAAAAAACGCCCCCGCGTCGCTCCCGTGCGATCGACACGGGCGGACTCTGCAGCCCTAGCCACCGCCGCCAGTATCCAGGCCACCCCTCTCCGCCGCTGCCGAGGACGCCGCACTCGGCACGGCGGGTCGTCTCCTGGTTATCTGCGCATTGCCATGGTGCTGGTGTCCGGATCCACCCGATCTGATGCATCCGCCCGGCTGCTCGGGTTCGTCTTCGGCGGCGCTGCTTTCGGCGGCGAGCGGTAGCGATGCTGCGAGCTGACGGTCGTCAGGGCGCTTGCGGATCCCTTTTCCTCGTGTCCTTGAAGGCGGGGCTTCTGCCAGCTCCATCCAATCTGGGGCGCGCACTACGATGGGCAAAGGGGAGGCGGCTGGCTTGGAGCTTGCCTTGCTGGGGTGGCGGCCGTCCTTCATGGATGGGGTGATGACAGTTGTGGCATGCTCTCCGTCGGTCAATTCCAGCAGATAGATTCAGTTGAGCGCCTGCACCCAATCTAAGCCATTCTCCATCCCATTGTCTGCTTCAGGTGGCTAGTGACATCCCTCAGTTCCCATGCGTGCTTTGGGAGGATAAGTTCCAGCCGCTCTCGATCGTTGCGTCCACCAATCCCAAGCACAAGACACCAAGAAACGGTGTGATGCGCTGGCTACTTGATAGCTCGTGGATGGGTGGTCGTGAAAGCAGTCTTCTTTGATCTAGCCATCGACAAGTTTCGGACTTCTCCTTCGAAGGAAAACAAGGACTAGCGTATATGGCGCTCTTTGGAAACGTTGATTGGATAGGGACGGTCGTGGTACATCGCAACATCCAGCATAACCAGCTTCATCAGGGTGTCGCGAAGCTCTGTTTTTGTTGACACCTTGGGACATGTCTGCACCAAGATTTCCAAGGGTTCACATGCGGAGAATTCCATGGCGTGATTGGGGGATATGCAAATAGTGAAGGCGGGGTCGTGGATGCGCTGAAGACTTTACTTCACGTGCAGTTGTTCAGACTTGGCTTACGGGGTATGTTCCCGTCCAGACTGGGCACGAGTTCCTGTGAGCTTGCTGGTACATGACTTGCAGTAGTAGCCTTCGCAAGTGGGGGCGGCAGCATTGAAGGACTTCTTTGTTGGTGGTGCTCCTTTGAGTACCGAGACGTGATTTCCAGGATGAAAACCCAAGGTCTGGCCTTTATTGGTTGTGCCTGGCAATGACCTTGTTGAAGACATTGTTTTGGGAATGCGGTCTTTCTTTAGGGTGAAAACCTACGATCTTTGATCGCGCAACGACAACGCTTGTGCATTGTTTCCTTCCTAGAGGCATTGCTTTTGGAGAACCTTCTTTCTAGTCCGGGTGTTGTCTTTGGTGGTGGTTAGAGTGCTGCTACTGTGGATGATTGATCACCGCAGCAGGGTTTTTCTCTCTCTCTCTTTTCTTTTTTGCTGTGTGCATCCTGGATGTTTTGAGGCATCTTGTTGGTGCAGAGGCTCGGTGTAATTTGTATCATCTTGATATTAATATATTCCCCTTTTCAAAAAAATAAAAGATTTAGCGCACAGAAGCCGAGGGTAGCAGCATTAAATTAACGGCCGAATATATTATTTGGAGAAGGAACCCGCCTTGCAATGCCGAAGACAATCTGCGCGCCAAACACCTCGTCATTGAAGCCCGGTTCGGGGGCTACTGAGGGAGTCCTAGACTAAGGTGTCCTCGGGCGTCCGGCCCGTTGTCCATGGGCCGAACTGATGGGCTGTGTGAAGGCCGAAGACTGTACCCGTGTCCGGATTGGACTCTACTTGGCGTGGAAGGCAAGCTTGGCAACCGACCATATAGATTCTCTCTATTGTAACCGACTCCATGTAACCCTAGATCTCTCCGGTGTCTATATAAACCGGAGAGTGTAGTCTGGATAGAGACACATTACCATAGTCATACAGGCTAGACTTCTAGGGTTTAGCCATTACGATCTCATGGTAGATCAACTCTTGTAATACTCATATTCATCAAGATCAATCAAGCAGGAAGTAGGGTATTACCTCCATAGAGAGGGCCCGAACCTGGGTAAACATTGTGTCCCCCGTCTCCTGTTACCATCGATCCTAGACGCACAGTTCGGGACCCCCTACTCGAGATCCGCCAGTTTTGACACCGACACTCGTCTCCTAGGAGTGGGAAGAACCTTTATCATTGTATGTTTCCTTTGATTGTGTTTGTGAACTTGTGGATCTTGTGTTGCTACTCTAGTGGATGTGTCATTGGGTATTGTTGGAGTGATATCCTCTTTGTGTTCTTTGGTGTTCATTCCTTTTCCCCCTCCAAGTGTGAAAAGATCCAGCTTAGGGTTTCACCCTACAACATCTGGCCATGTGCCCAATGGACGGACGCATCTAGTCCTCCACCTTCGGCTAGAGGCCCTATGTATACATTTTCTGAACTATACACATTAGAAATAGTTTTACAACCAAATAATTCAAACCTAACAAATAGTTCTACAATTAAATAGCTCCAAATTTGAATAAAAACGCAACCAAATAGTTTTACAACCCTATCGAAATTGTGTTAAATACATGAAAAGGAAATGAACGGAGACATGCACTTATTACCAATGTGAGTCCACATGTGCTCAACCAAATCATTTTGGAGTTGCACATGCGTATGTCAATCACGCATTTCACGATGGAATTAGGTGAACTGTTCAAATGTTGCCGGTTCTTGGTGCTCATGCACAACATTTTCACCCTGGTATTCAAACCCTTGGTCGTAGATGTTGTCATCGCGCTCATCCTCCATGATCATGTTGTGCATGATCACACAAACAATCATCACCACCCAAAGCTTCTCGGTGCTCCATGTCAATGCAGGGTGTCGAACGATACCCCATCGAGATTGAAGCACACCAAAAGCACGCCCCACATCCTTCCTAGCACTCTCTGGCTATTGGGCAAATCTTTGTCTCTTCTCTCCTTGGGATTGCGTATTGTCATCACAAGAGTTATCCGCTGAGGATAGATACCATCAGCTAGGTAGTATCCCTTATTGTAATGGTGGCTATTTATTTCAAATTTGACCTCTGGGAGTGGCCTTCTGCAAGCCTTGCGGACACTGGAGAACGCTGAAGCACGTTGATATTATTGTGAGATCTTGCCATGCCGAAGAAAGAATGCCATATCCAAACATCTTGTGAATCCACTGCTTCAAGTAATGACAGTGGCACCTTTCACATGCCTCTTGTACCGACCTGTCAAGCAAATGGACAGTTCTTCCACTTCTAGTGCATATAATCTATGCTACCAAGCATCTCTGGAAATCCCCTATCCGCATTGATCACCAACAACTAGGCTATATCTGCGGCATTTGGCTCTCTCAGATACTCAGGGCCAAACACTGCCACCACGGCAGGAACTCCTTTTAAAACGCGAACATAGGGCAGCTATGCAAAGGGTGGTCGTGGTTTTGGCGGCCGGGCTGGACAGCGAGGATGTGGCTGAAAAAAATAAGCGGCGGCGGCCATGGCAGGGGGAGGGGCAGGCCACATAGGGGAAGAGAAAAACGAGTAGTGTGTCCCCGATAGACGGGCCAAGGAGGACAAGGGTGCGCTGTTCATTTTGACGCAAACGTGGCCCAATTTGGGTCGGGATTGAGTCGGCGGCGGACAAAAAACGGGCGCTTATGCATTTGCTCCCTCGCGTTTGGTCGTGATTTTTATCCATTTAGCCCCAAATAAACGCAACACGGCCATTTAGAGTCGTGCGTTAAAGCTGATGTCATACTAGTCTAACAAATCTAACACGCAAATCTGCGCTCACATGGCCGGATCCCATTTCACGTGTCGCTTAGCATATGCTTCAGTTTATACCATGCTTTGATTAGTACTATGAACACCATGGAATCATTATTCCACACTCTTTATTTATAATATTTAGTAATTTATTCTAACTTTATGATAATAGCACCTACTTTTATATTTTAGCTCTCTGATAGCATACAAAGTTATCCTCTTCATACCCACAACATAGTTTTATTTCTCGTTTCTAGTTGGAAGCAAACGTTCAGTGTATGTAGAGTCGTGTCAGTGGAAGATAGGGCTTTAGAGAATTTTGATCTTACCTTTAGCTCCTTGTGGGTTCGACACGCCATACTTATCACTTCCATCTTTGGAAATTGCTATGATGATTCCCTGCACTTGGGGATTATCACATATGGCTATCCTATTCGGACAAAGAAAACTTACCCGCACATCTGTTAAATGTTGCTTTGTGGCTCTACTAAGCCCGTTTCGAGCAGCTCGGATGTATGCATCTGCCGAACTGAAGGCATTGAATGCCTCTTCTGAGAACTCAGGGTCTCCTAAAAAATAGCTTGCAGCGCCGATGATCATGGCGCTCTCCACTTCCGAGTTGGTAACGGACATATTCTCCGAACCCTCGGCCGAAAGACAGTCCGGCACTGTTCCCATATCAGCTCCCGTCTCACCGACGGGGTCTAAATCCCGGGCGCTGGGAGTACGGCCGGCTGGACCCTCGGCCATAGTCTGGTGAACCTTTATCCTGGTGCCAGACAAACGTATAAGTTGCAGTTGGATGTGACTACTAAAGTATACCTTCAAATCTCTACCTCTTTGACGAGGGACCGGTCGTGTCTTCACCGACCTTCCTTTTAGAGGCCTTGCTCGGCGCTCGAGCCGCCCTTTTTGGAGCCGCCCCTGGAGTAGCGTGACGCGCCGAACGCCTCCCCTGTGGAGCACGATGCAGTGCGATGGGTGAGACGGTGCGAGGAATCTCTTTCGAGCAAAACTTTTTCTTGATAACTTACGTGGGAGGCAGGAAGAAGACCAGGGTAATCGGCGATAATGGCCACTTTCGTGCCATCGTAGCTCTCCTGATAAAACACCCCTTCCGCGAGTACCACAAATATATCCGGGTGTTCTTCGAACCTGTGATCCGACTCCCGGTTGTGGTTCTCTACATAAGCGGTGTGAAACCCCTCGGTGATTTTTCGCCAATGCTATCATAAGCGGATTAGAAATTTGTCAAATGTAATCTGGGTAGCATAATGGGTAGAGCAGAAGGATTAGGGCTTTCCCAACTGGGAGGATCATACATAGAATATCCATCTCTGCGATTGATGCGAAGAAATTCCTCTTCCTCCCCTTTGAACAGCTCGGCCAGTATCTTGGCTAGAGCGGCGGGGGTGTCCGGACCTTTCCGACCACAGCGGGAGGCGTCGTCCTCCCCGTTGTAGTGCCACATTGGGAGCCCTCTATATTGAAGCGGCTGAACCCCTCGCACTATGGAGATCGCCATTACCTCAACCATTGTTAATCCGGACTGGGCGAGCGTCTTTATCTTGCCCAGGAGCTGACGAACCTCCACACTGTCATCCTCTTCAAGGTTCCGGGGACGCCAACTATGGCATTTCTTTAGCGGAACACTTGCAAATTCAGGGAGACCCTTTCGAACCGGGTCGGGAAGTGCAACGTCCTCGATGTAGAACCATTCGGAAGGTGATTCTTTAGGTGCCCTCCTTGGTGTGCCGGACAGGTAGCCGATATCGGCAATGCACCACACTTCGACTCCGCCCACTTCAAATATTGACCCACTCGTGGTTACGCGGGACAAGACAGAACAAATTTCTCTTCAGTTCAAAATGGGCTTCAACACCCAGAAATAACTCGCATAGGGCGACGTAACCTGCGATGTGCAGAATAGAAGCGGGAATGAAGTTGTGTAGCTGGAGGCCATAATATTCCAGAAGCCCTCGGAGGAACGGATGGACGGGAAATCCGACGCCTCTTAGCAGGTAGGGGACGAAGCACACTCGCTCCCCCCGGATGGATTGGGGAAGTCCTCCGCCTGAGTCATGCCGTTGAATGAGGCTAGCCCTGCTAGAACAGGGACCAGATCCGTGGGAGGAAGAAACCCCTGCATTCGCAACTTTGCTAGCTGACTATGAGACACAGAGCACTTCTCCCACTCGCTTCTCTTTGGGCTGGAGCGGAGGAGGAGCTGGGGATGCTAGCCATGTTGGAATGGTTTCTCCTAGTAGTCTCCGGGGATTTTCTCGGTGCAGTATCGCATGGATCTGAGATTCAATATCTTTAATAGGCGCTCTTCCTTGCACGGACGGGGTGTTATTCATAAAAATATCCTGACGTTCCGCATTCGCTCGACACGTGGAAGACGAAGTTATTAGAGCACAACACTCACCGCTGCGGTAAACAACGCTTCGCTGCCGCTCCGTCTGGCGAAGCGACATCGGCGGACTTCTGCCCTAGCCGCCACCAAGATATCGAGCCACCTCTCCGCCGCCACCGAGGACGCCGCAAGGCGAAGTATCGCGGCCGACGGCGGCGGCGGGGGACATTGCTCGTGGCGCTGGGGGCACTCGGCACGGCGGGTCGTCTCCTGGTTATCTGCGTATTGCCATGGCGCTGGTGTCCGGATCCGCCCGATCTGATGCATCCGGCTCCGGCTGCTTGGTCTGTCTTCGGCGAAGTGCTGCTCGGCGAGCAGGTGCGATGCTGCGAGCTGACGGTCGTCAGGGCGCTTGCGGATCCCTTTTCCTCGTGTCCTTGAAGGCGGGGCTTCTGCCAGCTCCATCCAATCCGGTGGCGCGCACTACGATGGGCAAAGGGGAGGCGGCTGGCTTGGAGCTCGCCTTGCTGGGGTGGCGGCCGTCCTTCATGGACGGGGTGATGACAGTTGTGTCATGCTCTCCGTCGGTCAATTCCAGCAGATCGATTCAGTTGAGCGCCTGCACCCAAGCTAAGCCATTCTCCATCCCGTTGTGTGCTTCAGGTGGCTGGTGACATCTCTCAGTTCCCATGCGTGCTTTGGGAGGATAAGTTCCAGCCGCTCTCGATCGTTGCGTCCACCAATCCCAAGCATAAGACACCAAGACACGGTGTGATGCGCTAGCTACTTGATAGCTCGTGGATGGGTGGTCGTGAAAGCAGTCTTCTTTGATCTAGCCATCGACGAGTTTCGTACTTCTCCTTCGAGGGAAAACAAGGACTAGCGTATATGGCGCTCTTTGGAAACGTTGATTGGATAGGGACGGGTCGTGTACACGTGCAACATCAGCATAACCAGCTTCATCAGGGTGTCGCGAAGCTCTGTTTTTGTTGACACCTTGGGACATGTCTGCACCAAGATTTCCAAGGGTTCAACACATGCGGAGAATGCCATGGCGTGATTTGGGGATATGAAAATAGCGAAGGCGGGGTCGTGGATGCGCTGAAGACTTTGCTTCACATGCAGTTGTTCAGACTTGGCTTACGGGGTATGTTCCCGTCCAGACTGGGCACGAGTTCTTGTGAGCCTGGTGGTACATGACTTGCAGTAGTAGCCTTCGCAAGTGGGGCGGCAGCATTGAAGGACTTCTTTGTTGGTGGTGCTCCTTTGAGTACCGAGACGTGATTTCCAGGGTGAAAACCCAAGGTCTGGCCTTTATTGGTTGTGCCTGGCAATGACCTTGTTGAAGACATTGTTTTGGGAACGCGGTCTTCTTCAGGGTGAAAACCTACGATCTTTGATCGGGCAACGACAACGCTTATGCATTGTTTTCTTCCTTGAGGCATTGCTTTTGGAGAACCTTCTTTCTAGTTCGGGTGTTGTCTTTGGTGGTGGTTAGAGTGCTGCTACTGTGGATGATTGATCACCGCAGCAGGGTTTTTTTCTCTCTCTTTTTTCTTTTTTTGCTGTGTGCATCCTGGATGTTTTTAGGCATCTTGTTGGTGCAGAGGCTCGGTGTAATTTGTATCTTCTTGATATTAATATATTCCCCTTTTCAAAAAAATAACAAAATTAAGCGCGCAGAAGCCGAGGGTAGCAGCATTAAATTAACGGCCGAATATATTGTTTGGAGAAGGAACCCGCCTTGCAATGCCGAAGACAATCTGCGCGCCAAACACCTCGTCATTGAAGCCCGGTTCGGGGGCTACTGAGGGAGTCCTGGACTAAGGGGTCCTCGGGCGTCCGGCCCGTTGTCCATGGGCCGGACTGATGGGCTGTGAAGACATGAAGGCCGAAGACTTTACCCGTGTACGGATTGGACTCTACTTGGCGTGGAAGGCAAGCTTGGCAACCGACCATATAGATTCTCTCTGTTGTAACCGACTCCATGTAACCCTAGATCTCTCATGTGTCTATATAAACCGGAGAGTGTAGTCCGGATAGACACACATTACCATAGTCATACAGGCTAGGCTTCTAGGGTTTAGCCATTACGATGTCATGGTAGATCAACTCTTGTAATACTCATATTTATCAAGATCAATCATGCAGGAAGTAGTGTATTACCTCCATAGAGAGGGCCCGAACCTGGGTAAACATTGTGTCCCCCGTCTCCTCTTACCATCGATCCTAGACGCACAGTTCGGGACTCCCTACCCGAGAACCGCCAGTTTTGACACCGACACTCGTCTCCTAGGAGTGGGAAGAACCTTTATCATTGTATGTTTCCTTTGATTGTGTTTGTGAACTTGTGGATCTTGTGTTGCTACTCTAGTGGATGTGTCATTGGGTATTGTTGGAGTGATATCCTCTTTGTGTTCTTTGGTGTTCATTCCTTTTCCCTCCAAGTGTGAAAAGATCCAAATTAGGGTTTCACCCTACAACATCTGGCCATGTGCCCAATGGATTTGACGATCTGGTCCTCCACCTTCGCTAGAGGCCCTATGTATACATTTTCTGAACTATACACATTAGAAATAGTTTTACAACCAAATAATTCAAACCTAACAAATAGTTCTACAATCAAATAGCTCCAAATTTGAATAAAAACCCAACAAGATAGTTTTACAAACCTATCAAAATTGTGTTAAATACATGAAAAGGAAATGAACGGAGACATGCACTTATTACCAATGTGAGTCCACATGTGCTCAACCAAATCATTTTGGAGTTGCACATGCGTATGTCAATCACGCATTTCACGATGAAATTGGGTGAACTATTCAAACGTTGCTGGTTCTTGGTGCTCAGGCACAAATTTTCACCCTAATATTCAAACCCTTGGTCGTAGATGTTGTTATCATGCTCATTCTCCACGATCATGTTGTGCATGATCACACAAACAATCATCACCACCCAAAGCTTCTCGGTGCTCCATGTCAATGCAGAGTGTCAAACGATACCCCATCGAGATTGAAGCACACCAAAAGCACGCCCCACATCCTTCCTAGCACTCTCTGGCTATTGGGCAAATCTTTGTCTCTTCTCTCCTTGGGATTGCGTATTGTCATCACAAGAGTTGTCCGCTGAGGATAGATACCATCAGCTAGGTAGTATCCCTTATTGTAATGGTGGCTATTGATTTCAAATTTGACCTCTGGGGAGTGGCCTTCTGCAAGTCTTGCGGACACTGGAGAACGCTGAAGCACGTTGATATTATTGTGAGATCTTGCCATGCCGAAGAAAGAATGCCATATCCAAAGATCTTGTTAAGCCACTGCTTCTAGTAATGACAGTGGCACCTTTCACATGCCTCTTGTACCGCCCTGTCAAGCAAATGGACAGTTATTTCACTTCTAGTGCATATAATCTATGCTACCAAGCATATCTGGAAATCCCCTATCCGCATTGATCACCAACAACTAGGCTATATCTGCGGCATTTGGCTCTCTCAGGTACTCAGGGCCAAACACTGCCACCACGGCAGGAACTCCTTTTAAAACGCAAACATAGGGCAGCTATGCAAAGGGTGGTCATGGTTTTGGCGGCTGGGCTGGACAGCGAGGATGTGGCTGAAAAAATAAGCGGCGGCGGCCATGGCAGGGGGAGGGGCAGGCCGCATAGGGGAAGAGAAAAACGAGTAGTGTGTCCCCGATAGACGGGCCAAGGAGGACAAGGGCGCGCTGCTCATTTTGACGCAAACGTGGCCCAATTTGGGTCGGGATTGAGTCGGCGGCGGACAAAAAACGGGCGCTTGTCCATTTGCTCCCTCGCGTTTGGTCGTGATTTTTATTCATTTAGCCCCAAATAAACGCAACAGGGCCATTTAGGTCTAGTTTGGCAACGCAGTTTTTGCAAAACCACAGTATTCCAAAACCTCATTTGAATGTGTGGGCAATAAATACTTTAGTTTCTAAAAAGCGTAGTTTTCTCAGTTTTGGTAAAACTGTGGAGGCGTTTGGCAAATGGCAGTTTTATTAAGTTAACTAATTTTGACCGGTTGTTCTGTCATTGCATGGATAATCTTGACCATACCTAAAGCCGAACCTAATTCAGCTGCACTCACGGCCGGATGAACTCGTGCTAACGGCCACCGTATGCATGCTGGGCATGAGCACGTTCTCTACTACTCCTACATGTTTGTATACATTGTGAGTTATCTCTTGTGATCTATCAAAGAGGGAGCATTGTGACAGGGACTGAAGGTGCAGCTCGCGTGTCTAGAAGGAGTGGTAAAAATTGGTCAAGACATAAAAATCGAGGGCTCTCATAGGAAAACGGAACCTGGAAGCGTTATACGGCTGCTCGCCGACCTGTTGAATACCTAGAAGGGGTCGGGAGCAACACACCCCTGTACGTGTTTTTGGATGGCGCTGAGTCATCCGTGCATGTACTCTGGCCAGATAGATTGGTCATAAGAAGATGGACTCAGGAGGCCAATGAGCCAGCGTTTCTTAATTTTGAAAAAAGAGGTCCTGACTTCCTTTTCAAATACTACAAAAATACCACAGTTTCAGAGATACTATGGTTTCTTAAACTGCAATATTTTTTTCTATACAAACACCTCAAAGTATTTAATACTGAAGTTTTTTCAGAAACCACAGTATGCCTACAAAACTTCAAAAATACTTAAGCTCCCTAACGCACCCTTAGAGTCGTGCGTTAAAGTTGACGTCATACCAGTCTAACAAATCTAACACGCAAATCTGTGCTCACATGGCCGGATCCCATTTCACGTGTCGCTTAGCATATGCTTCAGTTTATACCATGCTTTGATTAGTACTATGAACACCATGGAATCATGGAAAAGCTCGTAGTCTCTTGCTAATTAACACATTGCACCAAGGCCACCACATCGATCCGAGTAGATGTGGATCAACATAGACATACTGGATGTAGGTACAAAAAAAAGTACCTATCGATCCGACTAGATGACTAAGCATTATTTTGTTTTGCAGTTCTTATAGCTAAATATCACGATCCGATCGAGTAGACCAAGAGGGACTGCCTGGATGGATCCGCCTCCAGTTGGCTCGTGTTGTCCAGAGGAGAGGCTAACCTCTTTCTAACAGTTTGGAGGAAATTAAAGTTAAGCATGGGACTGGTTCAAACGATAGAGCCACATGTCAGTCAGCAGAGCAAGATACTCTCCCAAAGAAAATTCCAAATTCCAAAGGGCTGGATGAGGCTGCCGTTGAAATTGCCCGGTATTCTACTACTACTCCACATAGTAAAAAGTTGTTTTTCGGCAGTCGAGAATTCAGTGTATCTGAGCATCAAAGTGCCATTTGTCAACGCAATTATCCTAGTACAAATAGTTTAACTCGGTAAAAAATTGGATCTGCTTAGCAGTTTTTGTGAAAGGGACCTGCTTTGTGTGATGCCGAGCGGTTGAATATTTCATCGCCAAACGTGCATACTTAAACCGCTAATGATAGCAGTATCACCACTTCTTAAGTGCATTTTTATTGTTATTATTATTAGTACCGACCTTGCCCAGATGCTGTTGCATCCGCGAGGCTCTGACACTTGTAGCACAAGATAAAACAAAGTGTAATGATAGAGGAGGTTCTATAATGTAATCGCCTACGTAACATGGGTGGATCGAGTATACAGCAACTAGTACGACAGGATCTCTAGTATGTATGGTTATGATGTTCCGTGTCGGTTATGAGAAGGACAAACTGAATCTTTTTGGCAATTAGAACTAGATAATTCTCCTCAATTTTAGTAGATTTTTTTTTCAAAAAAACTTTCAATCTATTCATTTTTAATCTCTACTCTACCTCTACTACTACAGAGACTTGATGCAAAGTACGATTATGACCGGTTCGTGGAAACTAAAGACGGACGCAGCGCCAGTGTAGAGATGGCTCACTATTCGCTTTCATCCATTGATCTTTGTCAATGGCAACGCGGCATGGTGCGTTCGTCCAACGACGTACATGACACGACAGGAAGTGTCTTCTTCACTTGTGTGCCCGTTTCGCCCGCGCACAGGCGCTGTGTGATGGATCGGATGGGTATCTTTGGCCAGCAAATATCTCACGCCGCGCCCACTAGTTTGTCGACTCGCTTCATCTCCAAATAGACGATGACGATAAAAAATGTAGTATAAAAAATATGAAAACTTATGTCCACCAAGATCTATTTCAATAATGAATTTATTCACTATTATATATTTTTTTAAACAAGACAAAAGATTTGCCATTTCATTGAATAAGGAAGAAGTTTTGGAACAAAGCCGCAAAGCGGCGATAATAAAAGAAAGAACTACTCTCGCGACATTACAACACCCAACTGCTTCGCACCGGCCAAAGCCCAAAGGGACACCTCCTCTTTAATCTTGGAAATGAGAATCATCGAAGGGACGGCCGTGTTACGGAAGATTCTAGCATTGCGTTCGGTCCAAATCTTTCATAAGATGAGCATCATCAGAGAGGCCAACGCCTTGGGAGATCCAACCTGTGTGTGTGTTGTTAGTCCACCAATCTCTCACCAAGACCCTCGTCGCCCAGGTGACCGTGTTGACGTGGTGCAATCCAAGCCACGGAATAATATCATTCCACACCCGAAGAGTGAATCGGCATTGGAAGAGGAGATGAGCCGCAGATTCCTGACATTGCTTGCATAGAGGGCATACACCATAATTGGGCCAACCCCGCCTAATTAAGCGACCAAACGTCCAGATCCTATTTTGCAGAACAAGTCAAGCAAAAAATTTGCACCGAGGGGAGCCCATACCTTCTAGACCGATTGCACCAGATACGAAGTAGTAAGCCCTTTAAACTGTGCCTTGTATGATGAAGAGGCAGAGTACATATCATCTTTAGTGAACTTCCATACAATTGAATCCTCCATCCCCTCTTCAAGGGTGAAGAGAATTCAGCTTTCCCCAAAGATTTGCAAACTCTTGGACGTGACCAAGGGAAAGGCCATTGAAAATGTCGATGTTAGAGATCCACAGATTGTTGTGTAGAGCTTGTTGGACGGAACAATTTTTCTTTCGAGAGAGGTCGAAGATGCGAGGCGCGATGTCACGGGGTCTCAAGCCCTGTAGCCAAGAGGAGTTCCAAATTTAATATTATACTGGTTGTCGAGTACTCTCTCCGTCCGGAAATACTTGTCATCAAAATGAATAAAAGAGGATGTATCTAGATGTATTTTAGTTTTACATACATCCCTTTTTGTCTATTTTAATGACAAGTATTTTCGGACGGAGGGAGTAGTTTTTTGTGCATATTTGATCAAACTTAAACGTAATAAATCAACTTTGTAACTATATGGAGCCTTAGCATTACGATTTTTCGACTGTCTACTACAGAAAGATTTACGAGGCTCTGACGAGAGAGGGACGATAACAGCGGCGAGCAGCCTTCCTTTGAATAAATCATTGGGTGGTCTGATGCACGGATGTAGTTTTAGTTTTGATGTTCTTTATACTACCTTAATAGTTGACGAATAAATTGAAGTACAATCGAGACCATTTCGATCAAGCGAGCGCACGCATAATTAGGATGGGTACCCTTATGCCTATCTTCCCCATGAACCCATGTAAATTAAAGATATGGTGGTTGCAAGTTTATCCGAAGCATGATCGATGGAACAAGAGGGAGACACGTGCATACGTGGATGGATTGCTGTGTTGGAAGTTGCCGCGTTACTGTGCCGATTCTGTAGGTATGTATTGGTATGGGCTCACGGGTGTGGTGGTCCTGTTGGTTTAGCCCAAAGTGGCCAGGCCAGGATGCGTGCATCCCACATGGAGTCATCTCCCGACACACACACACATCAGGTTTTGTTTGGTCCAGTTTTTCTGCATGGGCTCCCCAGCGAGCGCCCTCCGTGTGCTTGACACCTTTGCACACTGCATATATATCGAGTTTTCTTCTCATAGAGCATATCCGGCCAGTTACCTCAAACTGGCCTCAAACGCCTGGTCGGTTCGTCCGATCACTGATCGGTCACGAAAATCTAACCGAGGCAGGCACCTCAAACGGGCCTCAAACTCTCAGATTGACCGGCACCCTTCACATCCAGCCTAAATATGAGGCGGATATAGACGCGCCTGGTCGCGTCCGTCACGTCAGCTCGGCCCACCGCGACCCTGCAATTATCCCCACATCCGGAGAACCCTAGACACCGGTCAATCCGAACTCCACTTCACTCCCTTCTCCGTCCACTCCACTTCCGATCCCCTCCCCTCCGATCCGATGGCCGGCGACGGAACCAATGGCGGATTCGGTTCAGAATCCGACGTGTCGAACATCGACGTGGAGGAGGTGGCCCTCCGCATCGCATTGCGGAAGTCGCTGCTCGAGCAAGGCGGCCCCAACAACGGTAGATCTTCCTCCTAAGCGCTCGTGGCCCGTCGACACAGCGCCGACGACGTCGCCGGCCCTTCCCGTCTGCCGCGTAGCACGGGCAACTCTGCGCCGCTCCGCTACGCCAGGTACGCCGCCCACCTCCACCATCATCTGGTCTATACGTTGTACCCGACCATCAGTGGGTCCTCGTGCCTGCGTGGGGGCCGACGTGCACGCGGATGCCCGAGTCCGAGACACGTGCAACCCGATGTGAGAGGCAGCGGGCGAGGAAGAGGGGAAGGCGATGTCGGCCCGTCATTCACCCTCGAGTGCGCCAGTGGATCCTGAGGCCATGCTCCTCGCTTCGGTCCTCCCCCGATCTCTGACGACGGCGAAGACAGATGCACAACGCCTCCGCCGAAAGAATTCCACGACACTCCGGCTCGCCATCGAGATATCGGAGCGCGAGGCAACCAAGGAGGTTGCGGTGAAGGCGGTCCACCATGCAAAGGAGCAGGACCGCCAGATCCGTAGGCTGTGAGGCATGAGTTGTTGAAGAAAATATGCCCTAAAGGCAATAATAAAGTTGTTATTTATATTTCCTTATGTCATGTTAAATATTTATTATTCATGTTAGAATTGTATTAATCGGAAACTTGATACATGTATGGATAGATAGACAAAACACTGTGTCCCTAGTATGCCTCTACTAGACTAGCTTGTTAATAAAAAATGGTTAAGTTTCCTAACCATAGACATGTGTTTTCATTTGATGAACGGGATCACATCATTAGGAGAATGATGTGATGGACATGACCCATCCGTTAGTTTAGCATATTGATCGTTCAGTTTTATTGCTATTGCTTTCTTCATGTCATATACATATTCCTTTGACTATGAGATTATGCAACTCCCGGATACCGGAGGAATACCTTGTGTGCTATCAAAGGTCACAACGTACACTACTGCAGGATGGTCCAAATGCGATAGTCGAATCAGAGACCCTTCGACGAAACTGTATGCGATGCAATAATCACAAACGGTGGTGTAAAAAACCTTCAAAAAGGTGCAAAACGTTTGCGATGGCGGCGACATCAAACACAGTTCATATTAGATTTGTGTGTGCGATGAGTGGCAAACGGTTAATCTAGAAGAATTGTTTGCGATGATGCAGAACAACAGAAACGGGCAGCCAGATGAGGGTGTGTGCGATATACGACATACAATTCATTAGGATGAACTGTGTGTGGTTAGGCAACACAATGGAAATGGTTCAACTGAACAAGATGTGTGTGATACGCGGCAAACAGGTCCGTAATCAGAAATGTGTGTGAAGACCAATAATAACACAGACAATTGCTGCTAATAAGCCATATGATTTGCTCTGTCTATAGAAGAATAACATGTATATATATAACTGAAATAAACATCCAATTACATAAGTGATTATACAGATCATTCGCACACACCTCAATAAACAATTGCATGCCTTCTAAAGTAGGAGAAACGATCTTCTAGTCATCTACTTCTTGTGATGCTCCTGCCACTGCTCTATGGCTCGATCCCTCGTCTAGGGCAGGAAGAAGACAGTTCCGCATGTCAACGATCCGCCTGTACATCTCGTAGCTTGTGTACGCGTCTATGGCCGCGTACTTGACGTGTTGTTCATCTAGTATCTCATGCCAAACACTGTGCCAGGCGTTCTTGTCCTTCTTGCTCTCATCCTTCATCTTCGTGTAGTAGGGGTCGATGATGGCCAAGGCGAGGTCAACCAGGGAGTTCAGTTTGATGTTGTCGCTGCCCCAGACCTTGTAGTGGTGCTGGATGTTGACAAGATTCAGGCATTTCAAGCCCGAAACCTCGAGCGCTTTTAGATCGTTAGTGGTGTCCACCATAGCAAAAATGTAGTCGGAATTGTTGATAAACCTGGAGAAACGATCGCAAGGCCCTATGGTCAGGTGGTAGTGGTAGACGAGGACGTCATGTCACACACACACAACTGGGCGACAACAACCTTCTGATCGTGCCCGGCACGACCGAAGGTGTAATCGAGGTCGAAGCCGACCACTTGGTACTTGTCCTCGGCAAGGAACTGCTCCATAGTTTGGATGGATCTCTCCACCGAGACAGGATCGTTCGTGTACACCACCAAGAGAGCCTTCCCCGTCACGTGGGTGTCCACGACGTCATGCATGGTGAACTACCCGCCATTGTCTTCGTCGGACGCTGGGAGCACCATTGGAGCCACGGGGAGCACCGTTGGAACCGCTGGATGCGAAGGAAATATGCCCTAGAGGCAATAATAAAGTTGTTATTTATATTTCCTTATATCATGATAAGTGTTTATTATTCATGCTAGAATTTTATTAATCGGGAACTTAGTGCATGTGTGAATACATAGACAAAAAAGAGTGTCCCTAGTATGACTTTACTTGACTAGCTCGTTAATCAAAGATGGTTATGTTTCCTGACCATAGACATGTGTTGTCATTTGATGAACGGGATCACATCATTAGAGAATGATGTGATGGACAAGACCCATTCGTTAGCTTAGCATTATGATCATTGAGTTTTATTGCTATTGCTGTCTTCATGACTTATACATGTTCCTCTGACTATGAGATAATGCAACTCCCGAATACCGGAGGAACACCTTTTGTGCTATCAAACGTAACAACGTAGCTGGGTGATTATAAAGATGCTCTACAGGTGTCTTCGAAGGTGTTTGTTGGGTTGGCATAGATCGAGATTAGGATTTGTCACTCCGTGTATCGGAGAGGTATCTCTGGGCCCTCTCGGTAATGCACATCACCATAAGCCTTGCAAGCAACGTGACTAATGAGTTAGTTGCGGGATGCTGCATTACGGAGCGAGTAAAGAGACTTGCCGGTAACGAGATTGAACTAGGTATGGTGATACCGACGATCGAATATCAGACAAGTAACATACGGATGACAAAGGGAACAACGTATGTCGTTATGCGGTTTGACCGATAAAGATCTTCATAGAATATGTAGGAGACAATATGAGCATGCAGGTTCCGCTATTGGTTATTGACCGGAGATGAGTCTCGGTCATCTCTACATAGTTCTCGAACCCGTAGAGTCCGCACGCTTAACGTTCGATGACGATTTGTATTTTGAGTTTATGTGATTTGATGCCCGAAGGTTGTTCGGTGTCCCGGATGAGATCAGGACGTGACGAGGAGTCTCGAAATGGTTGAGAGGTAAATATTCATATATTAGAAGGCTATATTCAGACATCGGAAAGGTTTCAGTGATTCGGATATTTTTTGGAGTACCGGGGAGTTACGGGAATTCGCAGGGAGAAGTAATGGGCCTTTTTGGGCTTTAGTGGAGAGAGGGGAGAAGGGCCAAGAGGTGGCGCGCACACCCCCCTTCCCAAACCAAATTGGACAAGGGGTGGGGGTGCGGCCCCCCTTTCCTTCTCCCTTTCCCTCTCTTTCCTTCTCTCCTACTCCGAATAGGAAAGGGAATCCTACTAGGACTTGGGAGTCCTAGTAGGACTCCCTATGCTTGGCGCGCCCCCTAGGCCGGCCACCTCCTCCCTCCCTCCTTTATATACGGGGGAGGGGAGCACCCCAAAGGACTCAACATTTGTCTTAGCCGTGAGCGGTGCCCCCCTCCCAAGTTACACACCTCGGTTATATCGTCGTAGTGCTTAGGCGAAGCCCTGCGCCGTTAACTTTTCATCATCACCGTCACCATGCCGTCGTGCTGACGAAACCCTCCCTCGGCCTCAACTGGATCAAGAGTTCGAGGGACGTCACCGAGCTAAATGTGTGCAGATCGCGGAGGTGCCGTGCGTTCGGTACTTGGATCGGTTGGATCGCGAAGACGTTCAACTACATCAACCGCGTTACTAAACGCTTCCGCTTTCGGTCTACGAGGGTACGTGGACACACTCTCCCCGCTCGTTGCTATGCTTCTCCTAGATAGATCTTGCATGATCGTAAGTAAAATTTTGAAATACTACGTTCCCCAACAGTGGCATCCGAGCCAGGTCTATGTGTAGATGTTATATGCACGAGTAGAACACAAAGAGTTGTGGGTGATAATAGTCATACTGCTTACCAGCATGTCATACTTTGATTCGGCGGTATTGTTGGTTGAAGCGGCCCAGACCGACATTACATGACCATGTTCATGAGACTGGTTCTACCGCCGTGCTTCGCACACATGTGGCTAGTGGATGTCTGTTTCTCCAACTTTAGTTGAATCGAGTTTGACTACGCCAGGTCCTTGTTGAAGGTTAAAACAACACACTTGACAAAAAATCGTTCTGGTTTTGATGCGTAGGTAAGAAGGGTTCTTGCTAGAAGCCCATAGCAGCCACGTAAAACATGCAACAACAAAGTAGAGGACGTCTAACTTGTTTTTGCAGGGCTTGCTGTGATGTGATATGGTCAAGACGTGATGATATATAAATTGTTGTATGAGATGATCATGTTTTGTAAAAGTTATCGGCAATCGGCGTGGAGCCTTATGGTTGTCGCTTATTGTATGAAATGCAATCGCCGTGTAATTGCTTTACTTTATCACTAAGCGGTAGCGATAGTCGTAGAAGCTATAGTTGGCGAGATGACAACGATGCTTCGATGGAGATCAAGGTGTCAAGCCGGTGACGATGGTGATCATGACGGTGCTTTGGAGATGGAGATCAAAGGCACAATATGATGTTGGCCATATCATGTCACTTATTTGATTGCATGTGATGTTTATCTTTTATGCATCTTATTTTGCTTAGTACGGCGGTAGCATTATAAGATGATATCTCACTAAATTTCAAGGTATAAATGTTCTCCCTGAGTATGCACCATTGCGACGGTTAAATGCGTGCCGAGACACCACGTGATGATCGGGTGTGATAAGCTCTACGTTCACATACAACGGGTGCAAACGAAGTTTTGCACACGCAGAATACTACGGTTAAACTTGACGAGCCTAGCATATGGAGATATGGCCTCTAACACTGAGACCAAAAGGTCGAGCGTGAATCATATAGTAGATATGATCAACATAGTGATGTTCACCATTGAAAACTACTCCATCTCACATGATGATTGGATATGGTTTAGTTGATTTGGATCACGTGATCATTTGGATGACTCAAGGGATGTCTATCTAAGTGGGAGTTCTTAAGTAATTTGATTAATTGAACCTTAATTTATCATGAACTTAGTCCTGGTTGTATTTGCATATCTATATTGTAGATCAATTGCTCGCGTATAGCTTCCCCGGTTTATTTATGATATGTTCCTAGAGAAAACTAAGTTGAAAGTTGATAGTAGCAATGATGCGGACTAGGTCCGTGATATGAGGATTATCCTCATTGCTGCACAGAAGAATTATGTCCTTGATGCACCGCTAGGTGACGGACCTATTGCAGGAGTAGATGCAGATGTTATGAATGTTTGACAAGCTCGGTATGATGACTACTTGATAGTTTAGTGCACCATGCTTTACAGCTTAGTACCGGGACTTCAAAAATGTTTTGAACGCCATGGAGCATATAAGATGTTCCAAGAGCTGAAATTGGTATTTCAGACTCATGCCCGAGTCGAGAGGTATGAGACCTCTGACAAGTACTTTGCCTACAAGATGGAGGAGAATAGCTCAACCAGTGAGCATGTGCTCAGAATGTCTGAGTACTACAATCGCTTGAATCAAGTGGGAGTTAATCTTCCATACAAGATAGTGATTGACGGAGTTCTCTAGTCACTATCACCAAGTTACTGGAACTTCGTGATGAACTATAATATGCAAGGGATGACGAAAACGATTCCCAAGCTCTTCGTGATGCTAAAATCGACGAAGGTAGAAATCAAGAAAAGCATCAAATGTTGATGGTTGACAAGACCACTAGTTTCAAGTAAAAGGGCAAGGGAAGGAAAGGTAACTTCAAGGAGAATGGCAAGCAAGTTTTCCACTCCCATGAAGAAGCCCAAAGCTAGAACCAAGCCTAAAACTGAGTGCTTCTACTGCAGAGGAAATGGTCACTGGAAGCGAAACTGCCTCAAATACTTGGCGAATAAGAAGGATGGCAAAGTGAACACAAGTATATATGATATACATGTTATTGATGTGTACTTTACTAGTGTTCATAGTAGCCCTGGGTATTTGATATTGATTTAGTTGCTATGATTTGTAGCTCGAAACAGGAGTTACAAAATGAACAAAGACTAGTTGAGGGCGAGGTGACGATGTGTGTTGGAAATGATTCCAAAGGTTGATAAGATCACCATCGTACACTCCCTTTACCTTCGGGATTAATGTTGAACCTAAAATAAATGTTATTTGGTGTTTGCATTGAGCATAATATGATTGGATCATGTTTATTGCAATACGGTTATTCATTTATGTCAAAGAATAATTGTTATTCTGTTTACATGAATAAAACCTTTTGTGGTCATACACCCAGGGTGAATGGTTTATTGAATCTCGATTGTGGTGATACCATATTCGTAATATTGAAGCCAGAAGATGCAAGGTTAATAATGATAGTGCAACTTATTTGTGGCACTGCCGTTTAGGTCATATTGGTGTAAAGCGCATGAAGAAACTCCATGCTGATGGGCTTTTGGAATCACTTGATTATGAATCAACTGATGCTTGAGAACCATGCCTCATGGGCAAGATGACCGAGACTCCGTTCTCCGGAACAATGGAGGGAGCGACGGACTTGTTGGAAATAATACATACTGATGTATGCGGTCCGATGAGTGTTGAGGCTCGCGGCAAGTATCGTTATTTTCTGACCTTCACATATGATTTGAGCAGATATGGGTATATCTACTTGATGAAACATAAGTCTAAAATTTTTGAGAAGTTCAAAGAATTTCAGAGTGAAGTGGAAAATCACCGTAACAAGAAAATAAAGTTTCTACGATCTGATCGTGGAGGTGAATATTTGAGTTATGAGTTTGGTCTTCATTTGAAACAATGTGGAATAGTTTCGCAACTCACGCTACCTGGAATACCACAGCGTAATGGTATGTCCGAACATCATAACCGCACTTTATTAGATATGGTGCGATCTATGATGTCTCTTACCGATTTACCACTATCGTTTTGGGGTTATGCTTTAGAGACAGCTGCATTCATGTTAAATAGGGCACCATCTAAATCCGTTGAGACGACACCATATGAACTGTGGTTTAGCAAGAAACCTAAGTTCTCGTTTCTTAAAGTTTGGGGCTGCGATGCTTATGTGAAAAAGCTTCAACCTGATAAGCTCGAAACCAAATCAGAGAAATGTGTCTTCATAGGATACCCAAAGGAAGCTGTTGGGTACACCTTCTATCACAGATCCGAAGGCAAGATATTCGTTGCTAAGGATGGATCCTTTCTAGGGAAGGAGTTTCACTCGAAAAAAGTGAGTGGGAGGAAGGTAGAACTTGATGAGGTAATTGTACCTTCTCTCGAATTGGAAAGTAGCTCATCACAGAAATCAGTTCCAGTGATGCCTACACCAACTAGAGAGGAAGCTAATGATGATGATCATGAAACTTCAGATCAAGTTACTACTGAACCTCGTAGGTCAACGAGAGCACGTTCCACACCTGAGTGGTACAGTAATCCCGTTCTAGAAGTCATGTTACTAGACCATGACGAACCTATAAACTATGAGGAAGCGACGATGAGCCCAGATTCCGATAAATGGCTTGAGGCCATGAAATGTGAGATAGGATCCATATATGAGAACAAAGTATGGACTTTGGGTGACTTGCCCAATGATCGGCAAGCCATAGAGTATAAATTGATCTTCAATAGGAAGACAGATGCTGATAGTAGTGTTACTATCTACAAAGCTAGACTTGTAAAAAAAAGGTTTTTGACAAGTTCAAAGTGTTGACTAGAATGAGATTTTCTCACTTGTAGTGATGCTTAAGTCTGTCCGAATCATGTTAGCAATTGCCACATTTTATGAAATCTGGCAAATGGATGTCAAAACTGCATCTTTAATGGATTTCTTAAGGAAGAGTTGTATATGATGCAACCAGAAGGTTTTGTCGATCCTAAAGGTGCTAACAAAGTGTGCAAACTCCAGCGATCCATCTATGGACTGGTGCAAGCATCTCGGAGTTGGAATATACGCTTTGATAAGGTGATCAAAGCATATGGTTTTATACAAACTTGTGGTGAAGCCTGTATTTACAAGAAAGTGAGTGAGAGCACTACAACCTTTCTGATAAGTATATGTGAATGACATATTGTTGATCGGAAATGATGTAGAATTTTTTGGAAAGCATACAGGAGTGTTTGAAAGGAGTTTTTCAAAGAAAGACCTCGGTGAAGCTGCTTACATATTGAGCATCAAGATCTATAGAGATAGATCAAGACGCTTGATAAGATTTTTTCAATGAGTATATACCTTGACAAGATTTTGAAGTAGTTCAAAATAGAACAGTCAAAGAAGGAGTTCTTGCATGTGTTGCAAGGTGTGAAGTTGAGTAAGACTCAAAACCCGACCACGGCAGAAAATAGAAAGAGAATGAAAAGTCATTCCCTATGCCTCAGTCATAGGTTCTATAAAATATTCTATGTTGTGTACCAGACCTATTGTGTACCTCACCATGAGAGGGTACAATAATGATCCAGGAGTTGATCACTGGACAACGGTCAAATTTATCCTTAAAAGGACTAAGGAAATATTTCTCGGTTATGGAGGTGACAAAAAGTTCGTCGTAAAGGGCTACGTCGATGCAAGCTTTGACACTGATCCAAATGACTTTGAGTCTCAATCTGGATACATATTAAAAGTGGGAGCAATTAGCTAGAGTAGCTCCATGCAGAGCATTGTAGACATAGAAATTTGCAAAATACATACGGATCTGAATGTGGCAGACCCATTGACTAAACTTCTCTCACAAGCAAAACATGATCACACCTTAGTACTCTTTGGGTGTTAATCACATGGCGATGTGAACTAGATTATTGACTCTAGTAAATCTTTTGGGTGTTGGTCACATGGCGATGTGAACTATGGGTGTTAATCACATGGTGATGTGAACTATTGGTGTTAAATCGCATGACGATGTGAACTAGATTATTGACTCTAGTGCAAGTGGGAGACTGAAGGAAATATGCGCTAGAGGCAATAATAAAGTTTTTATTTATATTTCCTTATATCATGATAAATGTTTATTATTCGTACTAGAATTGTATTAACCGGAAACATAGTGCATGTGTGAATACATAGACAAAACAGAGTATCCCTACTATGCCTCTACTTGACTAGCTCGCTAATCAAAGATGGTTATGTTTCCTGAACATAGACATGTGTTGTCATTTGATGAACATGATCACATCATTAGAGAATGATGTGATGGACAAAACCCATCCGTGAGCTTAGCATTATGATCGTTGAGTTTTATCGCTATTGCTTTCTTCATGACTTATACATGTTCCTCTGACTATGAGATTATGCAACACCTGAATACCGGAGGAACACCTTGTGTGTTATCAAACGTCACAACATAATTGGGTGATTATAAAGATGCTATAAGGGTGTCTCCGAAGGTGTTTGTTGGGTTGGCATAGATCGAGATTAGGATTTGTCACTCCGTGTATCAGAGAGGTTTCTCTGGGCCCTCTCGATAATGCACATCACTATAAGCCTTGCAAACAGTGTGAATAATGAGTTAGTTGCGGGATGATGCATTACGGAACGAGTAAATAGACTTGCCGGTAACGAGATTGAACTAGGTATGGTGATACCGACGATTGAATCTCGGGCAAGTAACATACCGATGACAAAGGGAACAACGTATGCTGTTATGCGGTTTGACCGATAAATATCTTCTTAGAATATGTAGGAGCCAATATGAGCATCCAGGTTCCGCTATTGGTTATTGACTGGAGATGAGTCTCGGTCATGTCTACATAGTTCTCGAACCCGTAGGGTCCGCAAGCTTAACGTTCGATGATGATTTGTGTTACGATTTTATGTGATTTGACCGAAGGTTCTTAGGAGTCCCGGATGAGATCATGGACATGACGAGGAGTCTCGAAATGGTCGAGAGGTAAAGATTCATATATTGGAAGGCTATATTCGGACATCGAAAAGGTTCCGAGTGATTCAGGTATTTTTGGGAGTACCGGGGAGTTACGGGAATTCGCCGGGAGAAGTAATGGGCCTTATTGGGCTTTAGTGAAGAGAGGGGAGAAGGTCCAAGAGGTGGCGCGCGCCTCCCCCCTGCCCAAACCAAATTGTACAAGGGGTGTGGGCGCGGCCCCCCTTTCCTTGTAACATCTCAAATTTTCAATTTGGAATGTTATACATAGAGCATCATTGCATACCATATTTTCGTTGCATTTTTGCTCGATCCTAGAAATTCTACACAACTCAAGGACCCACGGAGAGAGTTGGGGATTTCGTTATTTTCATATTTGAGTTTTCTCAAATTTTGAAAATAGGATCATTTGATTTTAATTATTTTCTCTTCAATTATTTCTACTATCAAAATATGAGAGAGGGAATAAAATGAATTTCCCAAAATAAAGAAATAATGAAGATTTAATAATAAAATCAAATAAATGTTGGAGTTTTTTGCCATTTTATTTGAATTTAGGAAAAATGCGCGTTTTTCAAAATTGCATCGAGGCCCCAAATAAATGTTCACTTAGTCCGGCTTGATTTTAGAAGCCGAGGAAAATTTATTTCGGGATTTTTGGAGTTCGTTTAGTATTTCTTTTTATTTTTCTTCTGTGCGGAATTATTTAAAAAAAACGTGCAACCGACCTACGGGCCGTGTCCGCCCGGGACTCCGGCCCGAGGTGGCTTTATAAGCCGGGGGAGGCCAGCCCGAGGCCCGCCGCCTTGACCCCAAAACCTAGCCGCCCATGACCCGCCACTGCCGCCCGCCCCAGCCGACGCCGCCGGACCCCGCCGCCGCCAACTCGCCGGATTACGCCCGCCGAGGTTCGCCGCCGCCTCATTTTGCGTGCCGCCGGTTTTTTTAAAAAACCCGAGCGGTTTTTCTTCGGTTTTTTTAGTTTTCGTTTTTTTAGATCGGTTTTTTTCCGGTTCGGTTAAATAGCGTTCGTTCGTTCATTCGTTTTTAACGAACGCGTTCGTCAGATTAGTTTAGTTAACGAATGTCCATTCGTTAACCCGTTCGTCGTTTTTTCTTTTTCTCGGACTTAATTCGTGATTTTTCTGATCGCGATTCCTGATCCGATTTTCGTTTTAGTATAACTTTTCGCTCGTTTATCGGAATCAGGCGATTCAAGCGCCTGGAGTTTCGTCTCGGAACCCTCTTTCCGAATAACCAACTTAAACAAGTTTTTGCTTCTGTAAAATTTGACCTAGATCCAGATTAGTAAAACAAAGCTGTTTTCTTCCGCCGTTTGACTTTCGTTGCTTCGTTTGAGTTGATTCTTTTTGCAAACCAGAGTTCTTAAGTTGAACTATCTCGTTAGGTCTATTTGAGTTTTACCTATGCATTAGATGAGTACTTATTGTATGCTTGTTTGTTTGTCTATGATAGAATACCCGGAGTGCGCCGCGTGTTACTTCGAGTCTCTAGGTTTCGCGGATCATCAGCAAGGCAAGTAACACTTTGATCAGACCTTTTCTACTACCCAGTTTTATTCATTAGATCTATCCTCAAACATTGCATGATTAGGATCTAATTAAATTGTGGGATGGGAAGTAGATTGAGGTAGTACCTATTACTGCTTTTATTATCAAACCCTTGGGAGTTACTTCTACGTTTGCTTATTATGCTATGCTATGCTAGTAGACGTGGATTGGGTGAGTGTATTCCATGACAGATGTGAGATTGTTGATTAATGGTTTATTTAAGGTGGCAACTTAAACACACATCTGGGTGGATTGAGGCATCTGGTTTCCATCAGGATTTGCCTGTATTTTCTTCGGACCGCCACCCAGGCCCAAAGGGATCATGAGATTATTCAAACTAGAAACTTCCGTGTGCAGCCACAAGCCATTATGGGCTCTGGCATAGTTGATTAAGTTGTGCGAACTCTTACGGGTAGACTAGCGGATGTAGGGGAAAGTAGGTGTACCGGTCTACCCACATGTAAGGTGCTAGCGCTCAAAGACTTCTGTCTCGGTCATCCGCTTCTCAAACATCATGTAGTGCGAGAAATCCAACGAGGCGATCGAATCTTGTGGGGAAAAGTGCAAACCTCCGCAGAGTGTATAAACTAATCATGGTTAGCCGTGTCCCCGGTTATGGACATCTTGAGTATCTAGTACTTGGATATCATGTGAATCTCATCATGTTACTTCTAATTAATATTGTTGGGTTTTTAATGAGTACTTTTAATTGGGATTGAGAATGATGTCAACCATTCTCAATGTTTCACAACCACCATGTTAGTTAAATAAATTTATTCCTTTGCAGTAGGGAAAAATTGGCTTTACGCAAAAACTGTAAACATAGAGCTTTCCACCAGCCAAATATGCATGTAGTATAGCTTAATCCATTATTATTCTCTATGTGTTACATTGCCAAAGATATTCCATGTCTTGGCCCGTTTTGCTGCAACATTTCATGTTGCAGACTTTTCAGACAACGAGTAAGGTGCTTAGGTCGTGGTTCTATACTCAGTGATGCCGTTGGAGTTGATGGACTCGCTTATTCTTCCAAGCCTTCCGCTGTTATCAGATTTAGATGGCCTTAAGCCATATTTATTTTATTAAGTTCTCTCTTTAGACATTCGATTGTAATAAGTGTGTGATTGCTACTCTGTTATAAATCCTCCGAGTAATCGTGTGTGGTGTCGACATTCTTGATCCATGGATGACACCGAGCACGTAGATCGACTGTTTGAGGTCTGGTCGCTACAAAGATGGTATCGAGCACACGCCGATCAGAGGACACGGCCATTAAGCTAAAGCCCTAGATCACTACTCTCTTCTCATTTACGACTCCTCATCTTTTCTATTCTTTTAGGATGACGGAAGCGAGGATCAAGTTCACCCAGCCGGATGAAGATACACCCTTTGGACGACATCTGAAGGAAGTCACTAAGTACCTGAACATCGGTATACCAAGCTTCACCGGGACCTACAATTCCACTTTACCTGAAGAAGAGCGCTGGAAGATTCAAGCTCAAGTTCCCGGAAGGACGATTGCGCCAGTCACGGAGCCCATAGAGTGTGTTTTCAATGCACCAACTTGGAGTCTGGAAAAGAGCATGGCAGCTCACATAACCGTGGGACGCATTGGAGAAGTTTACAAAGAAGACCTCAAGGATACTATCTACCAGATTTATGGCGCCGAGATGAACAATGGGAGATAGTTGGCACTAAGAAGGATTGATCCATTGCAGCTTTCATCCAGAGTTAAATCAAAGCACATTCGGACGCCAGAGAACCAGATGTCAAAGCGCAGACATGATGGAGTTGCGCATGTGAAAAGCCAAGATTATCGAACTAGAAGGAGAACTAAAGGCCACTCGCAAGGACTACATGGAGGAGATTGTAGCTCTAGTGGGACAAAACGACGCTCTTAAGGAGAAGATTGCAGAACTCATGGGAAATTCAGCACCCAGAGGAGAAGATGAAGATTGCACCTGTCCAGAGAACTACATCATCATCGACGACACCGATTCCGATCCTAGTGATGATGATTTCGAAGATGAAGCCGGAGCAGATATCATGGAGTCTTCATCGGAGCAGTTTTTCTAGTTGACCACCATAACAGTAGTAGATTCCCCCATTAAAGATTAGTTTTAGTTCCAGCACTTTGTAACGATAGATAGACCGTTGTATGCCCTGTTTGAATTGATTGGAGTGATATTGTGTGATTTGTCTCATGTGCATATGGGTAGTGTTTCTTTCTAGACCTCATTCTATTCTAAACCCTCGTCTTTTCTATAAACCCTCAGATGCCTCCGAGACGCGACCCCGGATTTGTTTTCCCGCCAGAGATCACTCAGTTGATTCAGCAGCAGAATGCCTTGATTCAAACATTTTTACAGAACCAAGGCAACAACAACAACAACCCACCGCCACCACCACCTGTTGACCATTTGACTCGTTTCTTGAGGCTGAATCCGCCGGTGTTTTCCAGTAGCACCGAGCCGATTGTTGCAGATGATTGGCTCCGCAAAGTAGGGAGGGAGTTGACCACTGCAGGATGTACAGATGGAGAAAGGGAGAAATTTGCGCACATCAGCTTGAAGGACCCGCAACAAGATGGTGGGAGATTTTACTGACCACTTACCCTATAGACAACATCACATGGGATCTGGCCAGCAAGCCTTCCGTCTTGCCCATGTTTCAGCAGGAGCTATGTCCATGAAGAAGCGCTGAGTTTTGCAACTTGCGCCAAGGAGGAAGACGGCCACAAGATGTGGATGATTTCAGTAAGTTAGCACGTTATGCCCCAGATGACGTTGCTACGGACGCAGCTAAGCAGGAGAAGTTTCTAGAAGGACTGAATGATGAGCTGAGCATGCAATTGATGGTAGCCACCTTCAATAACTACCAGGAGTTAGTAGATCGTGCTCTTATCGTTGAAGGGAAGCAGCAGCAGATTGACAATCGCAAGAGAAAGTATGGACAAGGGAAGTATAACACTGGAGCTCAGCAGAAGCTTCGCTTTACCCCGAAGCCAGGAGGACAATTTCAACATACTCATGGAGGAGGCAGCTCGCACAATCATAATGGCACAAAGAATGGAAACGGGAATGGAGGAAGCAATTGACAAAACCGCACCAACCCGTCGACGCCAACCAAGGTAGACCTGAGCCACATCACTTGCTTTAAGTGCCGTAAGACCGGGCATTATGCAAATGATTGTCCAGAAGGCCAAAGTGGTAATGGTAATGGAAGCTCAGGAAAGAAACCGAAGTCTTTCAACAGGGGACAAGTGAACCACGTTACCATGGAGGAGGTTGAAGTTCAGCCAGATGCAGTAATAGGTAAGTTTTTGGTTAAGTCATTTACTGCAGTTGTTCTTTTTGATACTGGTGCATCGCATTCATACATATAAAGGGGATTTGTGGATAAGTTTAGCCTGCCCACTAGGACTCTTAAGACACCCATGCTAGTAAGCTCACTGGGAGCGGAGTATACGACCAGTCAAGGATGTTTTCAAGTGCCATTTAGTATAGGGAGGCATGTTTTCCCAACGGATTTAATTATATTGGAATCCCAACGTTTGGATGTGATTCTTGGTATGGATTGGCTGTCGATGTATGGAGGAAACATCGATTGCGCCAGTAAGACAATTTTGCTTACGACACCAGAAGGAAGGAGAATCAAGTATGTATCACGGCATGAGCCGAGAAGGGCACATGTAAATTCCTTTATCGTGAGTTGTGCAGGAGGAAGTACCAGTGGTAAGGGATTTCCCGATGTATTCCCGTAAGAGTTGCTGTGCATGCCACCGGATAGGGACATTGAGTTTCGATTGAACTATCGCTGTGCACCGGGCCGATATCAAAGAGACCTTATAGGATGCCAGCCCAAGATTTGAAGGAAATTAAGAAGCAAATTAAGGAGTTCTTGGATAAAGGTTTTATTCGCCCAAGTTCTTCGCCTTTGGGGATCACCAAGACTTCTAGTGGAGAAGAAGGATGGATCATTAAGAATGGTTGTTGATTATCGCGGATTGAATGAAGTGACCATTAAGAACAAGTTCCAACTGCCGATGATCAATGACTTGTTTGACCAATTGCAAGGAGCTAAGGTGTTTTCCAAGATTGATTCGCGATCAGGGTACCATCAGTTGAAGATTCGAGAGCAGGATATACCTAAGACGGCTTTTACCACTGTGTACGGGCGTATGAGTATACCGTTATGTCATTTGGTCCGACTAACGCACTCCGCCTATTTAATGAACATGATGAACAAAGTGTTTATGGAGTTTTTGGATAAGTTCGTCGTGGTGTTCATTGATGATATTTTGGTTTACTCGAAGAATGAAGAGGAACATAAGGAACACTTGCGTTTGGTACTCGAGAAGCTCAGAGAACACCAGTTATATGCCAAGTTCAGCAAGTGTGAGTTTTGGTTGAAGGAAGTTGGATTTCTCGGACATGTTATATCCGGGGAAGGTATAGCAGTGGACCCCACTAAAGTTGCCACTGTAACAAACTGGGAAGCGCCAACAACAGTTGGAGAGATCCGGAGTTTCCTTGGACTCGCAGGATACTACCGAAGATTTATTGAGAATTTCTCAAGGATTTCGAAGCCTATGCCAGAATTGTTGAAGAAGGATACCAAGTTTATTTGGACTGAGGAGTGTGAGGCTAGTTTCCAAGAGTTGAAGAAGCGTTTGGTTACCTCACCAAAGATTAATCCCGCTGCACCAAAGCAAGGATTACGAAGTTTATTGCGACGCTTCACGCCGAGGACTTGGAGCAGTGCTTATCACGAGGAGGGAAGAGTTGTTTCAGATGCTTCACGACAGCTTAAGCCTCATGAGCTAAACTATGCTACTCATGATTTGGAGTTAGCAGTCAGAGTGCATGCGTTGAAGACTTGGAGACACTTTCTTATTGGGAACCACTGTGAGGTGTATACGGATCATAAGAGTTTAAAGTACATCTTCACGCAGAAGGAGTTAAATCTCAGGCAGAGAATATGGTTGGAGCTCATCAAGGATTATGACATGAGATTGCATTATCACCCTGGAAAGGCTAACGTTGTAGCAGACGCGTTGAGCCGTAAGATCCATGTCAACACACTACTGACGGGAGAAATACCAAAGGAGTTAGCCGAGGATCTTCGAGAGCTATGTTTGGAAATAGTTCCGAGAGGCTATGTAGCAGCATTGGAGATTAAGTCAACTTTGATGGATAGAATCAGGGAAGCTCAGAAGACTGACAAAGAGATTGCCTCTATAAAGGAGAAAATGAGCGAAGGAAAAGCTAAGGGATTTCGTGAGGATGAGCACGATACCCTATGGTTTGAAGACCGCGTTTATGTGCCCAATGACCCGGAGATCAGGAAGTTGATCCTACAAGAGGCACATGATTCACCATATTCAATTCACCCAGGAAATACCAAGATGTATTTGGATTTGAAGAATACTTTCTGGTGGACCGGAATGAAGAAGGATATTGCAGAGTACGTAGCAGTTTGTGATGTATGTCAGAGGGTGAAGGCAGAACATCAGAAGCCAGCAGGATTGTTATAGCCATTGCCTATACCCGAATGGAAGTGGGATAAACTAGGTATGGATTTCATCACGGGATTGCCCAGGACTTGTTCAGGCTATGACTCGATTTGGGTTGTAGTCGATCGCTTGACGAAGGTAGCTCATTTCATTCCAAAGAAAGACTACCTACAAAGAGTGCCAAATTGGCTAAGATATACATGACGAGGATTGTATGCTTGCATGGAGTTCCGAGGAGTATCGACGATAGAGGAACCCAATTTACCTCAAAGTTCGGAAGCAGCTTGCACGAAACTTTGGGAACCAGTGGAGTTTAGCACAACTTTTCATCCATGCATGAGATGGACAAACCGAGAGAGTCAACCAAATTTTGGAGGATATGCTTAGAGTTTGTGCCTTGGATTATGGATCCACTGGGACGAAAATTTGCCATATGCGGAGTTTTCTTACAACAACAGCTTATCAATCTAGTTTGAAGATGGCCCTTTCGAAGCCTTGTACCAAGGAGGTGCAGGACCCCGTTGTTGTGGGATGAAGTTGGAGACCGCCGATTGTTTGGACCGGATTTGATTAAGGAGTCCGAATGTAAAGTAAAGTTAATTCGCAATAGGCTCAAGGTAGCCTACCAAGATGTAAGAGCTATGCAGACTCAAAACGCAAGGAGACAGAATACAAAGTCGGAGACAGAGTTTATCTTCATGTATCGCCACTTCGAGGAGTTAAACGTTTTGGAGTTAAGGGAAAGTTAGCACCCCGATTTGTAGGACCATATCGTGTTTTGGAACGTATGGGAGAAGTTGCGTACAAGTTGGAATTACCCGAAGGTTTGTTAGGTGTTCATGATGTGTTTCATGTTTCTCAGTTGAAGAAGTGTCACGCAGAGATGTCTGATATACCACTGAGAGATACAGTGCCTCTGGAAGCAATTCAGTTGAAAGACGATTTGACCTATGAGGAGAAACCAGTTAAGATTCTCGAGTTTGCTAGTCGAGTCACCCGCAGCAAGGTCATTAAGTTTTGCAAAGTTCAGTGGAGCCACCACACTGAGGATGAAGCCACCTGGGAGCGAGAGGAAGATTTGCTTAAGGACCACCCTCACCTATTTTCTAGCCAACCCGAATCTCGAGGGCGAGATTCATCTTAAGGGGGTAGGTTTGTAACATCCCAAATTTTCAATTCGGAATGTTATACATAGAGCATCATTGCATATCATATTTTCGTTGCATTTTTGCTCGATCCTAGAAATTCTACACAACTCAAGGACCCACGGAGAGAGTTGGGGATTTCGTTATTTTCATATTTGAGTTTTCTCAAAATTTGAAAATAGGATCATTTGGTTTTAATTATTTTCTCTTCAATTATTTCTACTATCAAAATATGAGAGAGGGAATAAAATGACTTTCCCAAAATAAAGAAATAATGAAGATTTAATAATAAAATCAAATAAGATTTTATTTTGGAGTTTTTCGCCATTTTATTTGAATTTAGGAAAAATGCGCGTTTTTCAAAATTGCATTTAGGCCCCAAATAAATGTTCACTTAGTCCGGCTTGATTTTAGAAGCCGGGGAAAATTTATTTCAGGATTTTTGGAGTTCGTTTAGTATTTCTTTTTATATTTCTTCTTTGCGGAATTATTAAAAAAAGCAGAACCGACTCCATTTGCCGTGGTTCCGCCTCGGGACTCGGCCCGAGGTGGTTTTATAAGTCGGGAGGCCAGCCCGAGGCCCACCGCCTCAGCCCCCCAAACCCTAATCCCACCCGCTGGCCAAATACCACGGACCACTTACGCCCAATACCACGACCTCGGCCACCGCATTACCGCCTACCACGGACTCATTACTAACTCACGGATTACGCCACGAGGTTCGCCGCCTCATTTTATGCGTGCCGGTTTTTTTTAAAAACCCGGTTTTCTTCGGTTTTTTTAGTTTTCGTTTTTTTAGATCGATTTTTTTTTCTGGTTTGGTTAAATAGCGTTCGTTCGTTCGTCCGTTTTTAACGAACGCGTTCGTCAGATTAGTTTAGTTAACGAACGTCCGTTTGTTAACCCGTTCGTCGTTTTTCTTTTTTTCGGACTTAATTCGTGATTTTTCTGATCGCGATTCCTGATCCGATTTTCGTTTTAGTATAACTTTTCGCTTGTTTATCGGAATCAGGCGATTCAAGCGCCTGGAATTTCGTCTTGAAACCCTCTTTCCGAATAACCAACTTAAACAAGATTTTGCTTCTGTAAAATTTGACCTAGATCCAGATTAGTAAAACGAAGCTGTTTTCTTCCGCCGTTTGACTTTCGTTGCTTCGTTTGAGTTGATTCTTTTTGCAAACCGGAGTTCTTAAGTTGAACTATCTGGTTAGATCTATTTGAGTTTTACCTGTATATTAGATGAGTACTTATTGTATGCTTGTTTGTTTGTCTGCGATAGAATACCTGGAGTGCGCCGCGTGTTACTTCGAGTCTCTAGGTTTCGCGGATCATCAGCAAGGCAAGTAACACTTTGATCATACCTTTTCTACTACCCAGTTTTATGCATTAGATCTATCCTCAAACATTGCATGATTAGGATCTAATTAAATTGTGGGATGGGAAGTAGATTGAGGTAGTACCTATTACCTGTTTTATTATCAAACCCTTGGAAGTTACTTCTACGTTTGCTTATTATGCTATGCTATGCTAGTAGACGTGGATTGGGTGAGTGTATTCCATGACAGATGTGAGATTGTTGATTAATGGTTTATTTAAGGTGGCAACTTAAACACACATCTGGGTGGATTGAGGCACCTGGTTTCCATCAGGATTTGCCTGTATTTTCTTCGGACCGCCACCCAGGCCCAAAGGGATCATGATATTATTCAAACTAGAAACTTCCGTGTGCAGCCACAAGCCATTATGGGCTCTGGCATAATTAATTAAGTTGTGCGAACTCTTACGGGTAGACTAGCAGATGTAGGGGAAAGTAGGTGTACCGGTCTACCCACATGTAAGGTGCTAGCGCTTCCGAAAGACTGTGTCTCGGTCATCCGTTTCTCAAACATCATGTAAAAGCGAGAAATCCAACGGAGGCGATCGAGTCTTGTGGGGAAAAGTGCGCAAACCTCGGCAGAGTGTATAAACTAATCATGGTTAGCCATGTCCCCGGTTATGGACATCTTGAGTATCTGGTACTTGGATATCATGTGAATCTCATCATGTTACTTCGAATTAATATTGTTGGGTTTTTAATGAGTATTTTTAATTGGGATTGAGAATGCTGTGAACTATTCTCAATGTTTCACAACCACCATGTTAGTTAAATAAATTTATTCCTTTGCAGTAGGGAAAAATTGGCTTTACGCAAAAACTGTAACCATAGAGCTTTCCACCAGCCAAATATGCATGTAGTATAGCTTAATCCATTATTATTCTCTATGTGTTACATTGCCAGCATATTCCACGGTTTAATTGCTTTTCGGGCTGCAACGCTTTCATGTTGCAGACTTTTCGCATTTACGAGTAAGGTGCTTAGGTCGTGGTTCTATACTCAGTGATGCCGTTGGAGTTGATGGACTCTCTTATTCTTCCAAGCCTTCCGCTGTTATCGTATTTAGATGGCCTTAAGCCATATTTATTTTATTAAGTTCTCTCTTGAGACATCCGATTGTAATAAGTGTGTGATTGCTACTCTGTTATAAATCCTCCGAGTACTGTGTGGTGTCAGCATTACTGATCCAGGGATGACACTGAGCACAGAGATCAAACTATTTGAGGTCTGGTCGCTACATTCCTTCTCCCTCTCCCTCTCTTTCCTTCTCTCCTACTTCGAATAGGAAAGGGAATCCTACTAGGACTTGGGGGTCCTAGTAGGACTCCCTATGCTTGGCTCACTCCCTAGGCGGGCCGCCTTCTCCCTCCGTCCTTTATATACGGGGGAGGGGAGCACCCCAAAGGACTCAATATTTGTCTTAGCCGTGTGTGGTGCCCCCCTCAACAGTTACACACCTCGGTCATATCGTCGTAGTGCTTAGGCGAAGCCTTGCGTCGGTAACTTCATCATCACCGTCACCACGCTGTCGTGATGACGAAACTCTCCCTCGGCCTCAACTAGATCAAGAGTTCGAGGGACGTCACCGAGCTGAACGTGTGCAGACCGCGGAGGTGCCGTGCGTTCGGTACTTGGATCGGTTGGATCACGAAGACATTCGACTACATCAACTGCGTTACTAAACACTTCCGCTTTCGGTCTATGAGGGTACATGGACACACTCTCCCTACTCGTTGCTATGCTTCTCCTAGATAGATCTTACGTGATCGTTGGTAAAATTTTGAAATACTACGTTCCCCAACAGGATGTCCTCTCCGTATGTGTCGTCGTGGGTGTGCTTATTGTGTCGTGTGACGTGAGAGATGAACGTAAATGGACGCGGGTATAAAAGGGGGCCGGGCGGCCTAGATTCTCGGCGCGTCTGCATAGCAGTTTTTGAAGTGGGTAACTGCATCGTCATGTCGCGGCCGGCGCAACCGCATGCACACAAACGTGCGTGATCGTGCGCAGGCCTCAAACACTGGCAGCGCACATGGAGGGACGAGGGCAGAGCACGTGGAGGGACGCGAGAGCAGAGCGCGCCCGGCGGGATGCGAGCGCCGCGGCCACCTCAACCACAAGCAGCCACACACATAGAGCCGTTGAACATGCAGGAAGTGGTCGCCTACAAGCCGGCCGGCAGTTCTGTCACTGCGTAGAGAGCGGCCGTGTGCTACTACCTCCATCTTGGTCTATAGTCCCCTTTATATTCCGTGCCATACTTTGCCCTTCAATTTAACCAACAAAATGTTAATGCATATTATAAAAATTATATAATTGGAAACTATGTTCAAATACGAATCCAACTATATAATCTTTGGCGACATGCATTCATATTTTATTAGTTAAATCCTACTTATAAACCAGGATGGGGTATAATAGGTAATTAAACCGCAAACATTTTTTTGTATTAACCGTATGTGTACGTGGCCTTTCGTCCTCTTCTCACACGTCTTGTCACCCTGCTGCCGCAGACGGCTTATAGCGCAAGCTTGATCAGCACCGGGGGGGGGGGGGGCGTTCTTTTGGCCAAATGGTGGCTCGAAGTGGCGCCAATGAATCGTCGGTGAGCCCGTTCCCGCGCAAGCGGTGAAATCCCTTAAAATCCCAATGCTTACCGGCCTGCTATATAAACCCTCATGGTCATGAAGTCTCAAGGCCGTTATTTTCCCTCTCTCCTTGTAGCTTATCTCGTCTGCTTCTCCCACAATCGCCAATGGCACCGATCTGCCATCGTCGCTTAGCCACTCCGCTGTCATCAGAGGACAGCTCCACCTGGGAGGCTACACCGGGGCGGCAGCGCAGTCCTCGTCGTAGTGTAGTGTGCATGGCGTCCCTGTTGGGTGTGCGTGGAACACCCACCACATCTCCGTTGCCGCTGCCCGTCGGCAGCTATTGCCATCCTCCGTTGCCGCCACACCATCGTCGAAATCCAGGGCCATCGCCCGCTCACCGCCGTGGCCCGAAGGCGGGAGGTGGTGGTCATGGATGCCTCCCCATCGTTGGCCGCCATGGCCGCCAACCCACCATAGACCACCGGGGTCATCACCTGCTCCGCCATCGCCTCCCAAAGGCGGGAGGCGGAGGTGGAGGCCCGCACGTGCGTCAGCGACCTTGCGCGCTACAGCGAGTTCGTGCGGGAGGAGGAGGAGCACCTCATCAAGCACGCAAATAGCCTTACCGCCGCCGTGGCCGCGACAGACGCCGCCTCAGAGGCGAGGAATCAGGAGATCTATGAGGAGAACCACCGCTTTGAGAGGGGTGGTCTGGAGCGGCAGAGGGCGTTCGAGGTGAGCGTCGCTGAAGTTGCAGCAGCGACAGGCACCATATTGCAGTTGTCCAGCTCGTCGGTAGGCTCCTCCTCCTCCTCTGCCTCTTACTGAGCGTGCTCGGCAGAGGAGAGGCTGCCAGAAGTAGTACAAAGCCCCTCCGTAGTAGTAGTATTTAGGGGCTATTTTGTTTAGTTCATCTGGCTATAGATGTGGTGGAACTATACAACGTACTTAAAATTAGCTAGTATATATAGTTGAACTAGCTATTTCAGTACGTGGTTGGCAACAATTGGGGAAACGTTTGTTCGGTTTAGCTGTCGAGTTGAACTATTTGTATAAAGAACGACTGCTTAATCTATGAATGAAATATATGCTTAATTACTGAGTTTTAGTTGCAAAAATTCAATAGTGCTAGTGATTTTTAGCTGCATATTTTGACAAATTGCTGTGTTACAAGGTTGACAAATGTCAATGTTTCTAGATCAACAAATGTGAATCTTTCCAATTTGAGAAATGGCAACATACCCAATATGGAAGATGCAAATCTTACCAAATTGTCTGTACGTGGTTGTACACGGGTCATCCAGAACAACCGTTGCATTGAAGGGATGAACAAATCCTGCACTGCGAATTTTCCCTTGACTTAAGGGGGAAGACCATAGCTCTCACTTTGCATCCGGGTGTTCTATATAAAACGTTTGCGATCAAGAGCTGCAGAAATCCTGCTCGGCACATTTTCCCTTGGCTTCCTGGGGAAGCTGTCGGTTTGCATGCGGGTGTTCTAACTAAAACGTTTGCGATGAGTGTTTTATATTTAAAAACCATTGACGTTTTTTTCAAAAGAAAATCATTTGATAAGTCGGTACATTAAGAGAGAAAAACGCAAGTTCGTTCAAACCATATCTTTCATTCAGTCACACTGCGAATTTATATTCATATGATCGAGAATTCGAGATACAATATTAAAACCAAAAAACTATTTCCGGCGGCGGTGGAGGCGGCGTGCCGCGCCGTCATTGTCGTTGTCGTCCTCCAAGACGCCGTTGTTGAAGTATTCAAGGCAGCACAAAATGTTCTTCAGTTGTAAATCAAACATCATGTCGTCGCGCGATCGACGGGCGGGGAGCGGGACGACGGCAATTGGTGGCGCTGAGAGGTAGTGGTCGATGTCGGCGTCCCATGCCACTGAGGGGGCGCGCGCACGGGCACGGGCACAGAGGGTGCAACCAAACGCACGGGGACCGGAGTCGCGGTGGGTGAAGGGGCGCGCACGGGCACGGGCGTGGGCACGGCGGGTGCAGCCAAACGCATGGGGACCGGCGCCGCGGTGGGTGGAGGGGCGTGCACGGGCACGGGCGCTGGCGCTGGCATGTACACGAGATCGCGGGTCCGCGGAGATCTCGCTGACGCCTGTGGCTTCCAGCTCTGTGATAGTGCTCGGCGACCAGCCCATCAATGCTACGAGGATTGTCGCTGGCGCTGGGATGCGAGCTGGGACGGGAGCGGGGCAGCAACCGTTGCAGACAGGTCCTTCAGGGCCATGTCCATGAGGCCCCATTCCTCCTTATTTTCTATCTCCTCCGGCTCGGAGTCGATTTCACCAAACTTGAAGACTAGTAGCAGATGATCATTCTGTGCCATGGCGTTGGTGGAGGTCTGCGGGAGGGACTGGAATGGGAGGCGAACAGTAAGGCTGCCTGTATTAAACAGTGGCTCGGGCGCCATTAACGGAGAGGAAGGTGGGCGGCCATGGAAGTCAAAGGGCTCGCTTCCCAGTGAACCTGCACAGCGTACAGCTCACACGCTTCGCGGTGAGCCTGCGCATTGGAGGACATCTTGCATGCCTCTCGGTCAGCGTGCGCACCGGACTGCGCTCGCACGCCTCCCGTTCAGTCAAGCAGCTGTCCGCACGACACCTCCTATAGCCATTAAAACTAAGACATGTGGCGTCACGTGAATGGTTAACAGAACGCACATGATCTGAATTATACAAACGTTTGAGATATTAAAGTGGCATCTATTTTTTCAAAATGCTTTGTTGGTTGTTATTCGAGTGCGCCTTGTCTCAAAATGGACACGAAAAATACCACAACATGTCGGGTGCCATTCCATGATAGCATGCCAAGTTTCATGAATTTCAGATGAGTTTTGGATTTACTAGAATTTGAAAACAAAGTATCTCAACATTTTGCCAGCAATCAACAGTGCGCTAGTGTTTGAAATTCATTCTCATTTCTTGCATGGGACCTAAGCATGCACCCAAGGACACATATTTGACTTTTCAACCAATTTATATGCACTGGAGAATGTGCATGTAGTTCAAATTTGAACTATGCACATAAAATGCCTAGAAAACCCAGTTAATGTATAAAAATCTCCAAACGAACCCCGAAAAATTCCAAATTTTATCACAACACTCACTACTGGAATCAACAGATTTGCCGTCAGCCCACTCTTTGCCGTCCGCTAGTGGTCGGCAAAGGTAGGCTTTGCCATAAGCCAACAGAGAGCGGACAACAAAGAGGCAGCGGACGGCAAAGGTTGGCTTTGCCATGAGCCAACACTTTGCTGTGTGATAGCGGACGACAAAGAAGCTTTGTCTTCAGCTAGCAGACGACAAAAGAGGGGGTTTGGCCCACTGGCTATCAAACCCTAACGGCCCCCTCTTTACCGACCGCTAGCAGACGGCAAAACTTTCTTTGCCATCCGCTAGCAGACGACAAAGGTGGGGCGGACGACAAAGCTTCAAAATTGACTTTACGGCCGCGCCCCCACCGTCGCCCTCTCTCTATGGGTCTCCTCTCCTCTTTCTCCTCCCTCGTGCCACCCCGCGCCGTCCTAGACGCACCCTCCGCGCGCTGTCACCGCCCCTCCCTGCCTCCCCACCCACCTCCCGAGCCTCCCCAGTTTCCGCCTCCCCACCCAGCCGTGGGTCGGCCGGCCCCGAGGAGCGCTGCCCGTCACTGCCCCCTCCCCGCCCGTCGCCGCCCTGCCTTGCCGCCGCCCCGTCTCTGCCCCCTCCCCGAGCCATCGCCGCCCCCCCACGGTGAGCCCCTGCCACCCCCTCTCATGTTTTCTTTTCTTTTTTTCTGTTTTTCTTTTCTGTTTAGTTTAGGTTTTTTAGTTTAAGTTTTTTCAGTTTAGTTAGTTTAGGTTATTTAGTTTAATTAGTTTAGGTTATTTAGTTTAAATAGTTTAGGTTTAATTAGTTTAGGTTATTAGTTTAATTCATTTAGGATTTTTAGTTTAGGTTTAGGTTTAATTAGTTTAGGTTATATAGCTAGCTAGGTTAGATTATATATATTAGATTAGTGTTAGGTTTTAGTTAAATAGTCATAATTACAGGAAGTAAAAAAAGAAGAAAAAAGAAGAAGAAGAAGAAGAAGCAGAAGAAGAAGGAGAAGAAGGAGAAGAAGAAGAAGAAGAAGAAGAAGCAGAAGAAGAAGAAGAAGAAGAAGAAGAAGAAGAAGAAGAAGAAGAAGAAGAAGAAGAAGAAGAAGAAGAAGAAGAAGAAGAAGAAGAAGAAGAAGAAGAAGAAGAAGAAGAAGAAGAAGAAGAAGAAGAAGAAGAAGAAGAAGAAGAAGAAGAAGAAGAAGAAGAAGAAGAAGAAGAAGAAGAAGAAGAAGAAGAAGAAGAAGAAGAAGAAGAAGAAGAAGAAGAAGAAGAAGAAGAAGAAGAAGAAGAAGAAGAAGAAGAAGAAGAAGAAGAAGAAGAAGAAGAAGAAGAAGAAGAAGAAGAAGAAGAAGAAGAAGAAGAAGAAGAAGAAGAAGAAGAAGAAGAAGAAGAAGAAGAAGAAGAAGAAGAAGAAGAAGAAGAAGAAGAAGAAGAAGAAGAAGAAGAAGAAGAAGAAGAAGAAGAAGAAGAAGAAGAAGAAGAAGAAGAAGAAGAAGAAGAAGAAGAAGAAGAAGAAGAAGAAGAAGAAGAAGAAGAAGAAGAAGAAGAAGAAGAAGAAGAAGAAGAAGAAGAAGAAGAAGAAGAAGAAGAAGAAGAAGAAGAAGAAGAAGAAGAAGAAGAAGAAGAAGAAGAAGAAGAAGAAGAAGAAGAAGAAGAAGAAGAAGAAGAAGAAGAAGAAGAAGAAGAAGAAGAAGAAGAAGAAGAAGAAGAAGAAGAAGAAGAAGAAGAAGAAGAAGAAGAAGAAGAAGAAGAAGAAGAAGAAGAAGAAGAAGAAGAAGAAGAAGAAGAAGAAGAAGAAGAAGAAGAAGAAGAAGAAGAAGAAGAAGAAGAAGAAGAAGAAGAAGAAGAAGAAGAAGAAGAAGAAGAAGAAGAAGAAGAAGAAGAAGAAGAAGAAGAAGAAGAAGAAGAAGAAGAAGAAGAAGAAGAAGAAGAAGAAGAAGAAGAAGAAGAAGAAGAAGAAGAAGAAGAAGAAGAAGAAGAAGAAGAAGAAGAAGAAGAAGAAGAAGAAGAAGAAGAAGAAGAAGAAGAAGAAGAAGAAGAAGAAGAAGAAGAAGAAGAAGAAGAAGAAGAAGAAGAAGAAGAAGAAGAAGAAGAAGAAGAAGAAGAAGAAGAAGAAGAAGAAGAAGAAGAAGAAGAAGAAGAAGAAGAAGAAGAAGAAGAAGAAGAAGAAGAAGAAGAAGAAGAAGAAGAAGAAGAAGAAGAAGAAGAAGAAGAAGAAGAAGAAGAAGAAGAAGAAGAAGAAGAAGAAGAAGAAGAAGTTAAAGAAGAAGAAGAAGAAGAAGAAGAAGAAGAAGAAGAAGAAGAAGAAGAAGAAGAAGAAGAAGAAGAAGAAGAAGAAGAAGAAGAAGAAGAAGAAGAAGAAGAAGAAGAAGAAGAAGAAGAAGAAGAAGAAGAAGAAGAAGAAGAAGAAGAAGAAGAAGAAGAAGAAGAAGAAGAAGAAGAAGAAGAAGAAGAAGAAGAAGAAGAAGAAGAAGAAGAAGAAGAAGAAGAAGAAGAAGAAGAAGAAGAAGAAGAAGAAGAAGAAGAAGAAGAAGAAGAAGAAGAAGAAGAAGAAGAAGAAGAAGAAGAAGAAGAAGAAGAAGAAGAAGAAGAAGAAGAAGAAGAAGAAGAAGAAGAAGAAGAAGAAGAAGAAGAAGAAGAAGAAGAAGAAGAAGAAGAAGAAGAAGAAGAAGAAGAAGAAGAAGAAGAAGAAGAAGAAGAAGAAGAAGAAGAAGAAGAAGAAGAAGAAGAAGAAGAAGAAGAAGAAGAAGAAGAAGAAGAAGAAGAAGAAGAAGAAGAAGAAGAAGAAGAAGAAGAAGAAGAAGAAGAAGAAGAAGAAGAAGAAGAAGAAGAAGAAGAAGAAGAAGAAGAAGAAGAAGAAGAAGAAGAAGAAGAAGAAGAAGAAGAAGAAGAAGAAGAAGAAGAAGAAGAAGAAGAAGAAGAAGAAGAAGAAGAAGAAGAAGAAGAAGAAGAAGAAGAAGAAGAAGAAGAAGAAGAAGAAGAAGAAGAAGAAGAAGAAGAAGAAGAAGAAGAAGAAGAAGAAGAAGAAGAAGAAGAAGAAGAAGAAGAAGAAGAAGAAGAAGAAGAAGAAGAAGAAGAAGAAGAAGAAGAAGAAGAAGAAGAAGAAGAAGAAGAAGAAGAAGAAGAAGAAGAAGAAGAAGAAGAAGAAGAAGAAGAAGAAGAAGAAGAAGAAGAAGAAGAAGAAGAAGAAGAAGAAGAAGAAGAAGAAGAAGAAGAAGAAGAAGAAGAAGAAGAAGAAGAAGAAGAAGAAGAAGAAGAAGAAGAAGAAGAAGAAGAAGAAGAAGAAGAAGAAGAAGAAGAAGAAGAAGAAGAAGAAGAAGAAGAAGAAGAAGAAGAAGAAGAAGAAGAAGAAGAAGAAGAAGAAGAAGAAGAAGAAGAAGAAGAAGAAGAGGAAGACGAAGAAGAAGAGGAAGAGGAGGAGGAGCAGGAAAGAACAAGAAGAAGTTTAGGTTAGTGGGTGGTTTAGGTTAGTGCTAGCTAGGTCGAGGGGTCAAGGATCGAGGGGAATATATATTATTAATTAGTTCATGTTATTAATTTTTTTATCATGTTTATGGTGTACTAATTTCGTTTACTCTTTGTCATTGCAGGTGTTGACACATGGTGGGCGTGGATCGAGAGCACTCCGAGCCTCCTTCCTCGGCACGTGCTGGGAGGGGTGATGTTATTCCACCCTAGCACCTTCGGAGAGCGCTAGTAGACAGCATGCAGACACCAGCGGGTGCTTCTTCTTGGGCCGGGAGAGGTTGGGGGAAGACGAAGAGGGGTGCAACTAGAGGTGGATGTGGCGGCGGGAGAGGTAGGAAGGTTGGCGCTTCCTCGCCGGGCCACCCTCAATGATTCTCCGGACCACCGGAGTGCTCCATCTCAGGTGGACCCGTCAGACTTGGACCCATCATGGACTCTGGTCCACGAGCCTCGGGCCGACGAGTCTCGGGTCGCCGATCCTTTTCCCCACGAGACTCAGCCCCCGGAGTCTTCGTCCCACGAGACTCCGGTCCCGGCGTCTTCGTCCCACGTGACTCCGGAGACTAGTGGCCATGCTGATGGCGAGGAGACCTGGTCTGACGATTGTTTTAGCGAGGGCGAGCTGGTTGAGCAGGGCAAGAAGGTCTACCAGCGTGGTGGTATGAAGTTCCCGACCATGCCAGCGACCCGCGATCAGAGGTGGTTGATTGAGCCTAACAGGGAGAAGTAAGTGCATTTACTGTTTTTAACCTTTGTCCTTCATGTTTCTTCAAATCAATATCTAATGTGTTGGCCTTGTCATACTGCAGGGGTTGGATACACGCCGATGGTGTCCGCAGGCCCAACCAGGTCCTTGGTGTGCTTTGCCGGCACCACTTCCCGTAGTGGGTCACGTTGCCCGGTGAGGGTCAGGTCCCACAACTAGCATTGAGCTGGGAGCTGTACGTGGCTGCCCCGCCCCGCCGGAGGAGAGGGTCGACGGTGTCTTGTGCAAGACGGCGGCCGACATTGTGAGGCAGCGGTTTTGGGTAATTTCTCCTTTACAGAATTAAAAATCAACATTACCTAGTGATTGTACTAATCAGTGTTGTCTCGTTCGATTGCAGACCTTCTACAGGTGTTCTGAGGAACACGAGGCGGAGGCGGCTAGGGTTCTCGAAGCCGAGTGCAAGCGCCTACTTCAAAACTTACGGCACGAGGCTAGGGTGCAGGCTGTTCGAGACTACTATGCCTCGACTAACATTAGGAGGGCCAAGAAGAAGTGTCGCGGCAAGTATCTGAGTAAGGAGAAGTACATGAAGGTAATTAACTATTCCTAAGGCCTTGTACTTAGTTTCCTTGATTTCATTTGTAGGAGTAGCGCTGAAATTTCTCTTTGCCAAACTTAGGTGCCCCCGAGATGGTTTGCGGATAGGATGGACTGTTGGGAGGTGTTGGTGGATGAGTGGTGCTCTTCCCAATGGCTAGCTGAACACAACAAGGCCAGGGATAAGAGTGCCCAAATGTGAGGTGTGCCACACCATCAAGGGAGCTCCAACCTGTTTGAGTATGAGGATCACTAGGTATGTGGTTTGAGCCCTTAACGAATCATGCAATTTCATTCTTCATGCTAGCTTCATCCCTTAACTAATATGTTGTTCCTCTCTTTTAGGAGAAACACAACAAGAAGGACGTGCCACTGCTGTACGACCTTTATGCCATGGCCCATAATACCCCATTCAAGAAGGCCAAGGCATTCTCTGAGGATGACCTTGATCATCCAGAGAGCTTCACCAACATCTCCTCCCACAACAATCTCATGAGGTACATAGACTTTGGGAAGGCGACGAAAGGGGATGACTTCAACCCGAGCCAAAGTCCTTTTGATCTGGAGCTCGTGAAGCTACCTGGTGAGGGGAGGAAACATGGCTCGGTAGGCATTGGGGATGGACTGATACGTTGTCCTAGAAGTCTCCCGGAGATCAAGAAGCGCCAGGAGAGGTATCTTCCTGAGATAGCGCCTCGACCACGGCCAATGGAGCTCGCCATCGAGGCTATGGCCCAGGAGCTTCTGGCGGAGGCAAACAGGCAGGCTAAGCAGAGGGAGATCAAGCTGGAGGAGAGGACGGCTAGTCTGTTGGAGGCGGAGCGTAACCGGAAAGACGCGTCTCACCGGGCCCTATACGAGCTTCTCGTGGTAAGTTTCTCCTGCATATTAGCCAAATCATGCACGTAATGTTCGTTTCATTACTAACTAATATGACTGACTCGTGAAAACAAAATGTGCAGTCCATGTGCGAGAAAAATGGTCAGACCCCTCCGCCGATGCCCCAGATTTCTATAGCGGACACGGTAAGTTTCATTTGAATGGTCACTAGTTACTAGTATTCACATTTCAATTGCATCATGATAAGAAGATATTGCAAATGATCTTTGGTGCAGCATGCCTCCCGACAAGCGTCGACCGATCCTTCTCCGTCTCGCATTGGCGCAACCCCGACCCCGACCAGTCCTTCTCCGCCTGGCACTGGCGCAAACCCGACCGGTCCTTCACCTCCGTAACGGCGGTAAATTTTCTCTAGTGTTTTGCTTACCAAATGCATAAAGACCTAGACTTAGCTTTATTTCCTGCAAAATGCCTACCATAATGACCTAGACTTAGCTAATCTTCCTCCAAAATGACATAATTAGCTTACTTAGCTCCAAAATGATCTATACTTAGCTTTGTTTCCTCCGAAATGACCTAAGTTAGCTCTAATATGCTAAGTTATCTCTAATATGCTTAGTTAGCTAGGTTTGCTCAATAATGACATACACTTAGCTTACATATGTAAAAAATGGCATAATTAGCTTACTTAGGTTTGAAATGGCATAAAAATCTTGGTAACATCATATATGTCATATAGTTAGCTTATTTTCCTCGAAAATGACATAATAAGCCTAATTAGCTCCAAAATGATCAAATTTACCTAAGTTAGCTCCAAAATGACCTAAGTTAGCTCTAAAAATGCTAAATTAGCTCTAATATGCTTAGTTACCTGGGTTAGCTCAATAAAGACCTATAATTGGCTTACTTATGTCAAAAATGGCATAATATGCTTAGTTGACTAAAAAATGACCAAGTTTACCTAGGTTAGATCCAATATGATCCATTTTACCTACATGTTAGCTCCAAAATGACCTATTTACCTAGCTTAGCTCTAAAATGACCTACACAATTAGCATTTTTACCTAGCTTAGCTAAAAAATGGCAATTTTTTCCTACCTTAGTTAGAAGAAGAAGATAAAGAAGAGGAGAGGAGACTAAGAAAGAGAAGATAAATTCTTCTTCTTCTTCTTCTTTTTCTTCTAGCTAGTCTTCTTCTTCTTCTTCTAACTTTCATATTTCCTAATCAGATTTGCTTTAGATGAGGAGCCTGCGTTCATGGAGTCTACTCTTCTCCTTGTGCTTCTTTTATGTTCTTCGAAACTTGTTGGGGATATAATTGCTAGTGTAACCTGCCCAAGAGGGGCCGGGTTACGCTATGACGATTTATTGTATGAAGCCCAATATCAAGCTTGAAGATGGCGGTTCAGTAAAGGGTCTAAAGCCCGTAGGCGGCTTAAGGCCCATAGTGATAAACCACCGTAATGGCATGACTTGTGTTGTAAGGCAAGATTAACTAGTCACCAAGCCGGACGTTGTTTATGAGCCGGCCGGGACTCTGTAGGTCGCGGGGTGTCAACCCGTGTATATAAAGGGACGACCCGCCGGCGGCTTAGGGCAAGTAACATCAAATCGAGAGCCAGGCATAGCAGATTCACTCCCTGGTTACCGAAACCCTAGTAATTCCACCTCAACTGGATCGTAGGCTTTTACCTTCACCGAAGGGGCCGAACCAGTATAAACCCTCGTGTCCTTTGTCCCACTTTAACCCCTTTAAGCTTCCTAGTTGCGATGGCTTCACGACTAAGTCCTTTCACGAGGACATCTGCCGTGACAACTCCACGACAGTTGCGCCCACTGTGGGGCCAGCATACGGTGGATTTGAGTTCTTGAAGGGCAGCTTCGAAGGGCTCAAGGGATACGCTGTGGGGCGGATGACCAAGAGTCGTCACGGCAAGCTCTACATCGACGACGCCGGCTGGGGTCCCGACGCCAGCTGAATTGAGTACGGGTACCGGGTCCCCTTCGGTGGAATCCACGTCATCATCGGCCAGATTGGCGAGCCGGGCCCTGAGCCGGACATCTGCACCGACATTGTCGAGACGGCTCAGCGTGCGAGACCTGCCCGGGCTCAGCCCGCCGTGAAGCGTGCTTTCATAGGTTGCATCCATGGAGGAGAACTTTCTGAAGGATCCATGGACGGCGGTGAGACGGCCGTCTACTCCGATGGGGAGTCGTCCACTGGTGAGACGGATTCGTTATACCAATTGCAAGATGGCGGGCTTGGGGGCTGTTCCGATGGTAGCAGTATTCCGGACCCCTTTGAGCCGCCGAGCAGAGTAGGGATCTTCATGGCTGGCACTCAGCCCGGTCAAAATTCTACGGCTGCGGCAGCAATAACTTCCGGGTCAGGAGCGGCCCGCCGGCTCAGGTGTTGATTGATCTCATGGACAAGTTGACGGCCCTGTTAACCGCCACAGTTATTCCGGCGAGTCAAGCTGAGCATGATGCAGAGGTAGCACAGGTACGTGAGGAGATAGCCCGAGCCAAAGAAGCCCTAGAAGCTGAGGACACCAGATTGGCCGCGGAGCGGGCGGCTTTGGATGCTCGGGCTCAACAGATCCAGTCAGAGGCTTTCCAGCTTACAATGAGCCTGAACGCATCTAACGAGGTGATGAGGAGGAGGCACCATAAGGCTCAATCCCGTTTGCCTCCGGTCTATGATCCTGGGAATCTCTTCTGCATGCCTGGAGCCGGCCCTAGTAACCCGCCGGAGGCAAACCAGTTTGTAACATCCGGGGCAGGGGGACTGGTTTAGCCCCAGGTGATGGAACCTCCTGACGTGAATACGACCCCGCCTCCCTACGTACCAACACCATCGGGTCATTTTTCCAACCCCTTGGAGAATCTGATCGCTGCATCGGCACGTTTGGCGGCTCTCTCAGTGGATGGCGACTCTCCAACAGCAGTTGAGACGCGAAGAGTCAGAGAACTTCCTCAGACGGCTCTGGCTTAGCAGGAGGCTTATTCTATAGTCGAGACAGGGTTCATTCGACTCCTCGCCCAAGCCGGAGCCCAAGTTACAGCAGACATATGGATTCGGAGGCCTTGTCAAGCAACGCCCATCGCCGTAACCAGCCAGGTGGGCATAATCCGCACAAGACAGGATACGCCGAGAAGATGAGCGGCGGCTCAAAGAAGCGGCTCAAAGAAAGCGGCTCAAAGAAAGTGCTCACCAAACCTTCCTGGATTATCCAAATACTTCTGTTGAGGCAGGAGTGGCCACCAGAACTGGCGGCGTTCCTTGTTTGGTGTCGGCTTTGCGTAATGAGCATTTGCCCAAGGATTTCAAGGGACCCCGAAAGGTGCCAAATTATACAGCTGATTTACAGCCCGGGGCGTGGATTGAAAGTTATGAGATGGCCATGGAGCTGTTGGAGGTCAGTTATGCGGCGATGGCCAAGTACTTCACCATGATGTTGGACGGAGCGGCCCGTACTTGGTTGATGGGGCTGCCGCCTAATTCCATTGGTTCGTGGGCAGAGCTAAAAGCCCGGTTTATCCAGAACTTCAAAGACACCTGCAAGCAGCCCATGTCAATTGTGGACTTAACTAATTGCAAGCAAGAGGAAGGTGAATCCACCACTCATTGGGTGCCCCGGGTCAAGGAGATAATACATTCGTCTGACAAGATGGATGCCGGCTCTGCAGTCTTAATGTTGGAGAAAAATTGTCGATTTGAACCTTGGAAACAGAAGCTGGGGCGCCTCAAGCGTGATTGTAATGACATGGGCGAGCTGATGGCGGCTCTAGTCAAATACGCCGATTCTGATAGTACCAAGGATCCCGCGTCTGATGAAGAGAAGACAGGTGTAACATCCCAAAATTCTAAATTTTGGAATGTTAATATAATTAATTGAATTGTTTGTTTGTTTGCTTGAGTGAATTAAACTTGAGTGAAATTTGAACCTTTTCAAAAACTTTTGAATGGGAGGGAATAAAATGACTTTCCCCTTCTCCGGTAAATTCAAATTCATCCTATTAAAATCAATGAGAGAAGATGACATGACTTCTTCAACTATAAAGAATTTGAACGGAGTTTTGCAATTTAATTCTTTCAAATATTTGCACTTGCTTCTCTATTTTTCTTCCCCAGAAATACCGAGAAATAAATTCTTGCAAGCAAGAAAGAGCGGAGGAAAATGACCCTCCAAAATCAGGGGCATTTTTGAAAATATTTGAGCCAAGAAAACCAAAGTTTTTATTTAAAAATTATTTGCAAAAAGAAATAAAGCCTTTAGGGATTTTCTGAAAAACATTTTTTTAGTTTTTATTTTGGCCGTGGAATAATGCTCATCATCTACATTTTATTTTTCTGATAATTTTAGTATATAAAAACTCTTTATTCCGAATTGATTTGATTTCCTTTTTATTGTTTTAGTTTCCTAATTTTAAAAATAGGAATGGAATCGCTTTTATTAGGAAAACCTGCTGGCCCATTAAGCACTTTCTTCCTATTCTAGCCCAACAAGAGATCATCTCCTTCCTCTGCTTTCCTCTCACATTACAGTGTTTTCCATATCCATGGAGACAGGAAACTCCACCTTCCCGATCTCCCTCGCTCTTTCCATCCCAGCGCCTCCCGAGACCGCCTATAAAACCCCCTCCTCTCCTCGCTCCATTTTTCCCATCACCACGCCTCCCTGCCTGTAGCCTCCTCGCCACCGTCCTCCTTTTCCTGCCTAGAACGCTCACCAGTGAGCTCTCTCGAACCTCCCCATCGCCCAGCGCCACCTCCCAAGCGCCGACCCCTCCTCCGCCACCCCACCTCGGCCGCGACCTCGCCGGCCGAGCAGCCCTCCACATCGCTGCCTCCTTCCTGCCATCTCTGCCTCACGTACAGGTAACTCCCTTGTTGTTTTTTTTCGTTTTCAGATTTATTTCCGTAACAGATTTAGTTCCGTTCTTGTTTAGCTTATAACTTTTGATCTAGAAGTCCAATGATGCTGATTCTTTTTGCGTTAGATCACAATTTTCTTGTAGTTTCCAAAACTATATAATTTGTCTATGTTTGGATTTATAAAAATTGAGTTAGATCAGATTTGAATTAAAGCTTGTTTTGCTTATTCCGGGAGTTTAAAAATAGATTTTTATTTGATTCTTTTTTCTACTGATCACTAGTGATCATATTTACAAGTGGTAAAAAGTTCAAAATTGTTTGAGTATTTTAGCTTATTGTTTCATGTAAAACAAATTCTGTTTTAGTTCTATTCGAATAATAGCTACTTCTTTTTCTATAGTTGTTTTTAAATTATTTTATTTTATATTTCAGAAAGTTTATGTTTGGTTTCTATTAGTTAAACAGTAGGTGTTCAACAAGTTTTTATATTTATTTTTATTTTGTTATCGTGGAAATCAATTCAAGTTCGCTAATAACTTGCAATGGATTTCTCTACTGTTTTAACTCCCAATTGAAAATACTTTCAAAATAGCTTTATGAAAAAAAATACTTTATATTTTTGTCTTAACTAAATTTATATTTTATTCTTTGTTATTTTAGTGTTTTATTTTCCGTTAGACAAAACTATTTTTGTGAATGTTGTAGAAGAAGACTCCCTAGTTTTATTTGAAGTTCCTTCGGATTCTTATTCGCTCTCTCTTTTGTTTTGATTGTTAGTGTGAGTGCTTATGTGAATGATATGTTTGTTATATAGATTTCATCAGAGAGTGACGAGTAGTCTATCAAGTTATTTCTTGAGAACGATAATTCTTCTTCGTCAACATCAGCAGGCAAGTTCACTTTGATCATTGCTTTCATACCTATGTTTTTATTGCATTTAGTGGCATCCTTGCAACCACCCTCAAGAGTGTTATTGAATCCTTGTAGTTGAGTAGTATGCATGAGGTAGGAACCCATCACCCTGTTACCAAGCCCGGACGTTATTTATTTTAATGCTACGCTATAGTAGACGGGGTTTGGTATGAGTGCTCAGGAGTGGTGTGAGAATGAAGGATCTACGTCAATGACGACAACACCATGATGAAAGCTGCAAGGACTGCATCTTCAAGGCCTCAAGATTTCAAGACTCGAGACAAGAATTCAATACACACTCTTTGGGTGAAGGACGGTTGACGGGCACCTGGAGAAACCAAGTGGTTGGCCGGGATGCATGGAGAAGCGCCATGACATCTTGGCGGAAAGCTTCACCTGCACTCCAAAGAGACGGAAGAATACTTCATGCCCGGAAGCTTACTCGTGCAACCGCAAGTCATTATGGGCTCGCTTGGTTGACCTTAGTTGTGACTCGGCTGGGACGGTACTAGCAGATGTAGAACTACGGTAGGATGGGTTGAGTACCGGACAATGGTCGAGGAACTCTTTGGAAGACCATGTTTCGGTCATCTTGTTCTCAAACACCTCAAGTGCGAGAATGTAAAGAGAGGGATCGAATCTTGCGGGTAAAGTGTACAAACCTCTGCAGAGGGTTATAACCTAATCGATTAGCCGTGTCCCCGTTACGGACAATTTGAGCCTCCGGACTTGGATCTATCTCGGAACTCTCAACACCGGATTGATAACTTAATTGTGGGCAACTTATGATGATTTTGGGCTATGAGACATCGGTTGGCGAGAACCATGTCATGACAGAAACTCCATAGTACAGACTTCATTCTATTCTTTTGATGTAGGTAAAATAAAATCAGCTTTTATGCAAACAAAACTCGAATCTGAGCCACAAAGCCAAATTGCATATAGTATAGTTTTACCATCTGCTTTTCTCATGTTGTGATCTTGCGGTACATTCAATGTAATCGACCTACATGGCTGCAACTTATCATGTTGCAGATATTTCCTCGACAGTAAGAGTTACGATACAGGTTACGGTCTACACTCAACCCGCCGATGGCGTTGATGGGACTCCACACCCGCTTGATTGTTTCCGCTGAGTATTATGAGGTATATATCAGTTTTACATTATTTATACATGTGATTGCACTTTGATATATACATTGATGTATCAGGTGCCAAAGACATCTTGATCCGTGGATGGCACAAGAATACGTAGGCTTGACCGTCTGAGGTCGGGTCGCTACAACATGGAAGGGAAAGAAGAACGGCAACGAAAAGGGTCAGCAGCATAACCCGGCGAATCAAGGAGGCAGTAAGCGTAAGGCCGACGGTAACCCGGAGTTTGTGGATAACACCAATTCACAAGGTAACAATCAACGACGCAAGGGAGGCCGCCCTCGGTCCGGGCGGGTCAGTCCTACTCTTGAGCAATCGCTTCAACGAACCTGTCCCAAGACACAACACTCGGGAAAGGCCAGCCACTCACCTGTGGAAGGATTGCGCGATCATGAAGGCTTTCAAGAATTCCAACATGTTCGATGGCAACCATGGTTCTGGTGGAGGCTCAGGTGGAGGCAGTTTTGATGGCCCGGGTGGCGGCTCAAATTCCGGCTTTCAGGGAAATCAGGTGGTTATAATCAGCAGTCTGGTCAGGGAGGTCAGCAGCAGCAGCAATCGGGTTATCCAAGCAATCCAAAGCAGCTGAATAGTGGACAGTATCATGTGTTCACCACTAGCTTGTGCAAACAAGACCAGAGGCTTCATAAAAGGGTCGTGGAACGGCTGCTGAGCCGCAGTTCCCGTTATTTAAGGTGGTCAGGCAGCCTATTGTGTGGAGCAGAAGATCACCTCCCCGGGTTGACAATCCGGATCAGTTAGCCTTGGTGGTAGCACCTCAGGTTGGTGGATATAAATTCACTAAAGTACTCATGGATGGAGGTAGCAGCATCAACATCCTCTATTATGAGACCTTTCGACGTATGGGGTTGACTGACAAAAGTTTAAAGACATCCAACACTGTTTTCCATGGAGTGGTGCCCGGTAAGTCGTCATACCCAGTTGGTAAGATTGAGCTGGAGGTAGCCTTTGGAGATGAGCATGATTCTAGGGCTGAGAAATTAACCTTTGAAGTGGTCAAGATCAAGAGCCCATATCATGCTCTGTTTGGACGGCCGGCTTACGCCAAGTTCATCGCGCGGCCGTGTTATGTTTACTTGCAGCTCAAGATGCCGGGTCACAAGGGCACCATTACTGTGCATGGGAGTCAGAAGATAGCCCTGGAATGTGAGGAGGGTGATGCTGCTTATGCCGAATCTGTTTGTGCAGCAGAGGAGCTAAAGTTTTATAAGGACAACGTTGACCCGGCGGACATGACATCTTTGAAGAAGCCAACCACAGAGCATGACCCGGTGATGAAATTTAAGTCGGCTGATGACACCAAGCTTGTTGATTTTATTTCAGGCGACTCATCTAAGCAATTCAGTATCAGTGCCAATCTGGATCCTAAATAGGAAAGCACGCTCATCGAGTTCATCCGTGAGAACCGGAACATCTTTGCATGGAAACCTTCTGACATGCCGAGTGTACCAAGAGAACTCGCTGAGCACACTCTTAATATTGATCGAAAGTTTAAGCCGGTCAGGCAGTTTCTTCGGCGGTTTAACGAAGAGAGACGGAAAGCTATCGGTGAGGAGGTGGCCCGGCTCTTAGCGACCGGGTTTATTGTTGAAGTTTTTCACCCAGAGTGGTTGGCTAACCTGGTGCTTGTACTTAAAAAGAACGGCACCTGGCGGATGTGTGTGGATTACACGGACTTAAATAAGGCTTGTCCGGCTGATCCTTTTGCTCTTCCCCGTATTGATCAAATTATTGATGCTACAGCGGGTTGTGAGCGTTTGAGCTTCTTGGATGCTTACTCTGCTTATCATCAGATGAAAATGGCAGTTAAGGACTAGGAGAAGACGGCTTTCATCACTCCGTTTGAAGCCTTTTGTTATGTATCTATGCCATTTGGGCTCAAGAGTGCCCAGGCGACTTATCAGTGATGTGTACAGAACTGTCTCCACAATCAGATTGGGCACAATGTTCATGCTTATGTGGATGATATTGTGGTGGAATCCAGAGAGAAGGAAACCTTGATAGATGATCTGAAGGAAACCTTTGATAATCTCTGGGTCTACAAAATGATGCTTAACCCGGCCAATTGTGTGTTTGGCGTGCCAAGAGGCAAGCTTTTGGGTTTTCGGTCTCTAACAGAGGCATTGAAGCTAATCCGGAGAAGATCAAGGCAATCACCTCTTTGGCTAAGCCGGCGTGCATCAATGATGTTCAGCGACTGGCGGGTCGTATCGCTGCTTTAAGCCGGTTAGGTGAGAAGGCCATACCGCTGTATCAGATGATGAAGAAAACAGACAATTTTATCTGGAGTGATGTTGCTAATGCTGCCTTTGAAGATTTAAAGAGACAGTTATCTGAGCCGCCGGTCCTTGCGGCTCCCATTGATAAAGAGCCGCTACTGTTGTATGTGGCCGCTAGCTCACGTTCTGTCAGTGTTGCAATTGTGGTGGAGCGCAAGGAGGCTGGCAAGGAGCATCCGGTTCAACGGCCGGTTTACTACATCAGTGAGGTGCTTATTGAGTCTAAGCAAAGATATCCACATTGGCAGAATCTTGTTTATGGGGTGTTCATGGCGAGCCGGAAGCTTAAGCAATACTCTGTGGTCACCCCATCACCGTCGTAAGTTCTCGCTCCTTTGGGAGAAATCATTCGTAATAGAGAGGCTACGGTGACGAGTCGCCAAGTGGGCCATTGAGCTTGGGCCTCATGGTTTGAAGTATATGCCACACATCGCTATTAAGTCTCAAGCACCGTGGACTTCATCAACGATTGGACGTAACTACTGACGCTTGAGGAAAAGCCGGATAACGATATTGGACTATTCACTTTGATGGATCCAGTAATTGGAGGCTCGGGGCTGGAGTTGTTTTAACTTCCCCTCGAGGTGACAAATTTTGTTATGTGCTCCGGTTGATGTTTCCCTGTACTAACAATGCAGCTGAGTATGAGGCCTTGCTACATGGTCTTCGGATGGCTAGGGAGATGAACTTAAGCCAGGTAAGGTGCTTGGGCGACTCAGATTTGGTGGCTCAACAGGTGTCAGGCAAGTGGGATTCTAAGGATCCTCTCATGGCGGCTTATCACCGTGAAGTTGATGCTGTAGCTGGACACTTCAAGGGTTATCAAGTGGAGCACATCGATCGAAGGAAGAATGAGGCGGCTGATGCTTTAAGCCGGTTGGGATCTCAGCATAAGCCGGTGCCACCAAACACCTTTTTGGATGTTTTGCATAACCCTTCTATCAAGTTGCCCACAGAGGAAGACTTAGCTGTTCCAGATCCAGAAGCGGAGTTGGTGGCGGCTCTTCACGTCATCCCAGATTGGACAGTGCCATATTTGGCTTACATGACCCGGGGCGAGAATTTCCTGAGGATGAGACCTTGGCTAGACAAATCGTCCGGCGGTCTAAGTCCATGACAATTGTTCATGGTGAGTTGCATCATCGCAGTGTTACTGGGGCGTTTCAACGTTGTGTGTCGCCTGAGGAAGGTTAGGAAATACTTCGTGAGATCCATGAAGGGGATTGTGGTCATCACACCGGCTCAAAATCTCTTGTGGCCAAAGCTTTCCATCATGGTTTTTATTGGCTGACGGCTCATGCTGATGCGGAGGATCTGGTCAGTAAATGTGATGGTTGTCAAAAATTCTCACGACGAGCTCATGTGCCGGCTTAAGAATTAAGGATGATTCCAATTACTTGGCCATTTGCAGTCTGGGGGCTTGATATGGTTGGGCCTTTCAAAAGGTCCAAGGATAAAAAGACACACCTCCTAGTGGCGGTTGATAAATTTACAAAGTGGGTTGAGGCAGAGCCGGTCAGTAAGTGTGATGCAGCCACGACAGTTCAGTTCATGAAAAAGGTGATCTTTCATTTTGGTTTTCCACACAACATCATAACTGACAATGGTACTAATCTGTCCAAAGGCGCTATGGAAGAGTTCTGTCAACGAGAACATATCCGGCTTGATGTTTCATCAGTAGCTCATCCTCAATCCAATGGTCAAGCTGAAAGAGCCAATTAAGAGATCCTGAAAGGTATAAAGCCCCGGCTCATGGTCCCTTTACAACGGACGCCGGGTTGTTGGGTGGAGGAGTTGCCTTCTGTGATTTGGAGCATCAATACTACACCTAACAGATCTACGGGTTATACGCCTTTCTTCATGGTTTACGGGCGTAGGCGGTCCTACCAAGTGACATCCGTCATGACTCGCCCGAGTGGCGGCTTACGTTGAAGGCGATAATGAACAAGCTCGTCAGATGCACTTGATTTGTTGGATGAGAAGCGTGATTTAGCAATAGCCCGCTCGGCGATTTACCAAGAGGACTGCGCTCGTTATCACCGCCGGGTTAGGTCCGTAACCTTTCAAGAAGGTGGCTTAGTGCTCCGGCTCATCCAGGATCAGTCCAATATGCACAAGCTATCCCCGCCTTGGGAAGGACCCTTTGTGGTCAGCAAGAACCTGAATAACGGATCATATTACCTCATCAATGTTCGAGAGCACAAAGACTCACCTAAGTCGGAAGAGGAGACCCGCCGGCCGTGGAATATCGCTCATCTTCGGCCTTACTACACTTGAGCCACCGACTCTCATAATGTACATATTTTGACGATGTATATATTATGAAAAGTTATAAAGCAGGACCTCTGTCCTTCTCATCCTCAAAAGTTTATATGTCTTCATTATTATATTTTTAAAACAACCAACAGGGAGCGGATCATATTTGAATCCGGCTTTTCCTTTGGTACGGCTTATGATCATATTTGAATCTAGCCGTTAAAAATCATGATCACCAGGGGGCTTCCTGTTCAAACATAGGTCGTATTCGAACCAGAGAGAACATAGCTGTCGATACGCTTTTGATTGGCATACTGCCAAACCCACTAGGGGGCTTCTTGATCGTATCCGAATCATAGCTCAACCCCTTTTGGGTCTGACGTGGATCGTATTTGAATCAACGTCTTAAACAACTTTCAAGGTCATTTAGGGGCTTCCTGTTCAAACATAGGCCGTATTCGAACCAAAGAGAACATAACTATCGATACCCTCTTGATCGGCAACGCCAAAGCCACTGGGGGATATATGATCGTATTCGAATCTTAGCTTAACCCCTTTGGAACGGTTTACTGATCGTATTCGAATCAGAAGCCTCAAAATTTTGTCTGTTTTTTGTAAAAGTTTTGCAATCACAATTATTTGACTGTCTTGAGACCTTTTTTATCATATTTGAAAGCGTTTATGGGGTGGTTTCTATTCCACCGGCTTAACCTTGATCAATAAAGTTGTTAGCACATAACAAACATCATATGTGCCGACTTTTACAGAATTGGGTTCTCACCCTCATTGTTCGGATCACATAAACCGGCAGCGTAATCAAAGGATCACAGGTATACTGTTATGGTTATGTCTCAAAGATATAATTTAGAACCGGCTTCTTTATGATTTTTTGTTCATATTCTGGGTTATATATATGACCCGCCATGCGGTAAGCCGCCAAGGGACTTGTGATTTGTTCTCTATGCAGGACAATTAAAGCAGCTCTTAAAACATAAGGAAAGCAGAGGATCAACATAATACAGAGGAATATAAGATGGCGGCTTAAACAGTGTAGAACGCCAGACACATGCGTGATGGCACGACAAAATTAAGTGTTTTTCTACCCTATTACATGACTCCCCCAGTCCAAATAATGAAGCATTGTTTTTCAGCATGGCATAAATATGGGCCGCCTGATGGATCAAATGTGTTGTTGGCCTGAAGCTTCCGGTTCATCCCTTTCCGCTCCTCCGTCCGTTTCCCTGCCCTGGAAGGTTGATGATGACCAGTCAATGCCACTCAAAGCTTCAAATTCAGCTTCATCATCAATTAACCCGGCCGGATCAACTTCAAGGGCGAAGGTATGCTTACGAATTGGAGGAATCAAGCTGATTGCTTCATAATGTGGAGTTGGGATTCTCTGATTCTCGGCGTCATAACCCGGTTGGTACTTGGTAAGATCCATGTCGTTACCGATCAGAGTGGCCACAGGGCGTAATTCCTTCACGCAAGCGGCGAAATTCTTCTGATCAAATGGGGTGCCGTCCTCCTTCAGGCTTGGATACCCAAGGGCGATGTCGGCCGGGTCTAGCTCCGGTAGCCACGCCTTGGCCTGGCTTAATGCGGCTATGGCTCCGGCTCTTGCAGAAGCTCGTCTTAATTCCTGGAACCGCTGAGGTAGCATGGCAAGCCATTTTAGTACATCCGCCAGGAGAGTGGGAACTTCATTCGACAAAGCCTGAATTCAAACTTGGAGTTGGCCTTTTGGGTCTCAATCTCCTGAGCTTCCAGGCGATTTTTCAAGTCAGAAATATCCGATTCAAATTGACTAATGGTGGCCTGTATAAATGTCGGGTTACAGTCAGGATCATCATAATGCAACATTTAGTCCCAAGCACTTTGCAAGCAAAGATACTTGGAACTTGGGGGCTAATGTATGCTGAAGAACTCCATTTACAGTGGCGGTTAATGGAAGTAAGTCCCAAGCACTTTGCAGACAAAGGTACTTGGCACTTGGGGGCTAATGCATATTGCTGTTCAAGTACTTGATTAAAACATGACAAGGACCGGTTCAAACATGCTGTCTAAGCCAGCCCTTGGGCGCTACAGGATAAGCCGGCTTTCTTACATGTATTACTAAGCTGATATTAAGTCTACAACATATTTCATCATAAGCAGTAGACTTGGGGGCTGGTATAGTAAGGATAAATAAAGTATAGCTACAAGAGTTATACCTCAGATTTTTGGTGTATCTGTTTCACCATGTCAATTTCCATGTCACGGATGTTGTGCACTTGATTTATATAACCAGAGACGATTTCTCCAATACACAGATGAGTATAATCAGTGACATCCAGCTTGGCTTTGCGGTGTTCCAGAAGTTCTTCTTTGGCGGAGCACTTGGCCAGCACAGTGGGTCTCCCCGGCTCAACAAAGTCAGTTTTGATGATTTCGACGTCCGGGTCATCCGCCTTGGTAGGGCTAGGGATATCCGGGTTCTCAGAACCGGCAATGGCTTGCTCGACAGGCGGATCAGCAGTAGGCATTGGAATATTGTGGGCTGGTTCAGGCGGCGGCTCATGAGTGGAGGTGTCAGGAGCAGCCGTTCTGAGCTCCGGTTCAGTCAAGATCGGCTCTTTGGCCGGCTTGTTCTTCTTCGCCCTCTTGCTGGGCTTTACTTGTACGTTGTGTAAAAATCAAAAGGTTAGTGCAAAAACATGAGTAAGATAAGCACAAGATAAACATATTATCATTACCCTGGAGCGGTTTTGAAAGCTGGCATATTAGACTGCATTGATTCGCCAGAGGAAGGTGAAGTTCCCTGATAGTTTGAGTCATAAGAATTGAGTGGTTGACGAGTGAAACCCGCCAAAAGATAAGAAGAATGTAAATCAGAGATGACCTCAGTCCGGCGTTTTCTTGTTACATCAGGTAAGCCGGAGGAGAGTTTCGCATCCTTACTGGTCCGGGTCTGCCTCCGGCTCTCGTGAATCTGTCGCTTCAAAAGAAATTAAGGATCTTGGTAAGCTAAAGGATGTGAAAATCTTACTTTCCGGGTTACCCTTCGGACTTTCTGTCTCGGCAAAGGCTCGGAGTCGGAGGAAATTATAGTTACATCTTCAATCGCTACATGACTCGCTCCTGTATCCTCTTGATGATAATCAGTGTCAATAAGATGGTTAAAAAAGGAGCCTAAGGAGTCAAGAGCTACCTCTAACTTGGAGGTCTCTTCCAAATGAATCATATCCGAGGCTCCCCTTCTTCCGAGCAGCGGATTTCCTGGCGGCTTTCTTGGTTTTTCTGGCTTTCTTTGCAGCTTATTGGTCATACTTGACCTTCCAAAATTCGTCATCAGCCTGTGAATTACAACAAAGGTTTTGAGTAAAGATGAAATTGTTAAAGTTGAAGGTGAAAATGCTCAAGTCAATAGCTTACCGCTGGAGCCGGGTTAGCTTTGCAGAAAGGACTTAAACCCACTTTCCCGCAGTCTATTAGGCTCTCATTCAGAAGGGACTTGGTCATATCATCCACGACGTCCTCAGGTAAGTCATCAGGGCAGTGCCATAGAGGATCATTCTTTTGGCATGTGTAATCGCACATTAAGCCAGGGCGGCGACTCAAAGGAATGACCCGCGAGGCAAGCCAAACCTGGACCAGATCAATGCCGTTTAGGCCATTCCCCAGAAGAGCTTTGACCTTGCTTATGGTGGGGGCAAGTGTTTGACGTTCAGCCGGAGACAGTTTATCTGGCAAGGGGTGAGTTGACTCCAGGCGCAGGGCGCGAAAGCCGGGCAGAGGGTTCTCATTAGCCGGAGAAGTGTCCTAACAATAGAACCATGTCTGGTTCCAATCTTTAGGGTGACTTGGCGGTTCGACATACGGGAAGAGACAGTCTCTCCGTCGCTGGATTGAGATTCCTCCAAGCTCCCAGCTAGGCCCATTGGCACGTTCATTTTGATGGTTCAGATAAAATAACTCTCTAAAGAGTAGCAAGCTGGGTTGTTCTCCAAGGTACACCTCACGGAACACTTGAAAATTGCAGATATTTGACACGGAATTGGGTCCGATGTCTTGAGGTCGCAGGTCAAAAAAGTGCAAGACGTCTCTGAAAAGTTTTGAGTCGGGTGGAGTAAAGCCCTGGTTCATGTGATCAGTAAAAACGACAACTTCCCCGTCCTTGGGTTGAGGTTTTTCTTCTGTCGGATCAGGAGCACGATAGGACATGACCTCCTTCTTCGGTAGATAACCAGTCTTCACAAACTCGTTCAAGGTGTTATCTGTGACGATGGATCTAACTCAGTTGCATGTGACGGGTGCTTTGGGAGCCTTGGGCGGCATTATGAAGATGGAAGCCTATGACAAAATAAAAATTTCCTGCTCAAATTTAAGCCGGAGAAAATATTTCAATTCATATTCAAGATGGCGGCTTACGAAGGGGCCTAATGACAATTATATCAGATTATTCAAGCCGCCATGGGCATCATAAGCATTATTTAAACCACCATGAGGGGTCGGAATTATTGATTGAGCATTACCTTTTTTAAGCAAGCAATAAGAGTCGCCATGGCTAGGTGGATCTAACAGATACAGTTTTTTTGCATATTTGTCACAAAAACAAGTTTAACAGTTGGCAGTTGTTATTTTGGATCAAACGGTCGTTCAGAAAAGAAAATGTTCTAGACCTAAAAATCTAGTGCAGATGAGTTTGAGAGTTCTAATGAGGCCTTTGCACTAGAGAAAGGAATCTACTAGCATCTGAAATGGATGCGAAACAGTTACCACACAAGTTATATGTTCTTTTTGGATCAGAAGAAACTGCGGTGGAGGAACCGCAAAGAAACGATGAAGAACCATGAAGAACACGGAAGAACTTGAAAACCCTAATGCAGATCTGAAGTGCGGGAAGGTGAAGACTTACAGCTACAGATCTACTGCGGAGGATCGGCGCCGTTCTTTGATCGATACCATCTCTGTAGCGACCTGACCCAACATCGGTCAAGTCTCTGTGTCTGTACCATCCCAAGATCATGCTGGTACTCACAGTACATCGATAAAGTAATCAAAGTTCAATCACACCTGAATTTTATTACACGATTCTCATATAGAGTCTTTATTACAAGGGAATAAATTCGGCTCAAGGCCAACTCATGAGAAATAAACTACTAATGCTGCGGAGCGTCGAAGGTAAGCGAGTCCATCCGACTCAAAGGGCAATCGCCGAGCGCCGAGCGTAGCCTCACTCCCCGATCGGAATATATCTACGCAACATAATACGTTGCAGCCATGTAGGTCAGCTTTTGGAATAAGCCGGCAAGTCATGAAGAATAGCAATAATAAAGTTACTTCACTATATGCATTTTGGCTGTGGAGCTCTAAGTTTCATCATTTTGCGTAAAGCCAATTTTATCCTACTACAGTGGACTTATTTGCAAATTACTACAAATTGTTGGTAGTTATTGAGATGGTTCCGCCAAACAAAATCTCGTTCCCAATTATTAAGTCATAAACCCTCAAATTAATTCATTAGTTTTAGTGTTGAGATATCCGAATACTTCCAAGTTCCAGAGGCTCAAATGTCCGTGAATCGGGGACACGGCTAATCGATTAGGTTATAACTCTGCAGAGGTTTATGCACTTTCCCGCAAGAATCATTCCTCCTTTAAAGTCTTCGCACTTCATGGTGTTTGAAGACGGACGAATGAAACAGGGTCTTCCAAAGAGTTCTTCCGGCCACCGCCGGTACCCATCCAATCCTACCGTTCGTCTACTTCTCGTAGTAGTACCGGCCCAGCGTCACTACTAGGGTCAACCCAGCCAGAGCCCATAATGGCTTGCGGCTGCATGTAAGCTTCCGGTCATGGGGCATCCATCCTTCTCTTCGTGGCTGGGTGAAGCTTTCCGCAGGATGTCATGGCGCTTCTCCATGCATCCCGCCACCACTGGTGCTCCAGGTGCCCGGCCAACCGTCCTCCACCCAAAGTAGTGATTTTCCAAGTCCATCTTGATCATTGTAGTTCATGGGGTTATCATCATCATTGACTCTCACATCTTGCTTATGAATATCACTCATACCAAATCCCGTCTCACGAGCATAGCAAAATAACTACTACGTCCCCGGGGTCATGGTAACAAGGATTGGTTCATCCTACCACATGATACTACTCAAGTTTAATGACTTCAAGATTTCACTACTGCATGCATGGTGGGGTGGTGACAACTACTAATGCACAAAAACATAGGTATAGAAATAACATGATCAAAACTTGCCTTCTTGATGATCCTCGTAAGCTAAAGAGTCGTAGTAGCAAGCTTAGACTCAGGAAACTCTACCGAGACAAACAATAACACAATAAGCACAAAGCAAGAGGATCACACAAGATAACAAAAATAACATAACACAACAAAACAATCAAAGCCAAATCAAAAGGAAAACTCAAAGAAACCAATTCAAAGTTTTTTCCCTACTCCAAACAATAACAAAAATAGTTTTTATATAACAAAATTCCTTAATATAACCTAATCATGGTTTTAGGTTAACTTAACAGAAAAGGATTCACTAAGTAACTAGGAGCAAAAAGAATTAATTAAAAAGCTATTATAAAACTCATTCTAGGCCTAATCCAATTTCTATTAAGAAAATTAATTTAAAACTTTTATTAATTATAAATAAAAGTTCATCTACTAGAATGACAGAAACTAACCTAGAATAACTAATCACAAGTTAAAAATAAATTAATTTACTAATTAATTAATTAGGAAAACAGGAACTAGTTAATTAATTAGGATTAATAGGATTCTGTCTAAAACTAATTATTTATTAATCCTAAAATACCCAAATAAATTTCTAGGGTTTGGCAATGTCAAAATAAAGTGGTGACAAAAAGAATCATGCAAAAATAATTTTTCTAACTAAAGTTATAGCAGATTTACTATTCTGGCTAAAAACAATATTAAAGCATTTTAATTAATTTTAACATAGCTAAATATATATTTTTCAGAAACTACATAAAACTTGCAATCCAACAAAAAAAGAATCACTCAAAAATATTAAACAGAATAAAAGATATACATTTTTGAAAACTGAAACTATTCGGCTAAAACTGAAAATCAAAATAAAAAGAAAAAAGCCTAATGGGCCTATACTGTGCCCTGTGCGTTAGATAGCCTAACGGGCTCTAGGGTTTACTAAACACGAACCGGGCCTAAAAATAAAACCTAAACTAAAAACTAAACCGATCGGAATCCGGCCGGTTTTATAAAATAAAACCTAACCCTTCGGGGTTCTAATCCTGGCCATCGATCTAAGATCTGGACGGGGGATTGCGGTGACTTTCACTGGACCGCGACGGCGGGCGGCGGGCGGGCGAGAGGCGCCGGAGCCTCAAGGCCGGGAAGCTCGGGGAGTCGCCGGGAGGATGCGGGGAGGTCGGGAGTGGTTCGGTGGGGTCGTTGGGGGTCGGGGTGGACTAGGGTGGCGACGGCGGCGACTTTGGCGGCGGGGAGAGCTTCGGTGCTCCGGTGAGCTCGGGAGGGAGAGAGAGAGGGGGTCCGGCGAGGCTAGGGGGGGGAAATGGGGTGCGGGGGCTCGGCCCTTTATAGCCCTGGGGTCGGGCTTGCCTCGGAAGGGCATCGGGGTCGTTGGGATCCGGATCGCTTCGGGATCCGGCCGATCTCGGCGAGGTCGCCATGGCGAGGGGGAAAGGAGACGGGCGGGTCCCACGGGTCGCTGAGAGAGGGAGGGGAGGAACGAGCGGTGGTCAAGCCTAGGAGATTCGGGCGAGGCGAGGCCGGTCGGGCGTCACTGGCGGCTCGGCTGGGCTACACTGGCCGGGCCAAAGCGGGAGGGGTGCGGAGGGCGCGGCACTGGCTGGGCTGGGTGGCCTAGCGCCCGAGGGGGTTTTTCTTTATTTTTTAAATAAAACAAAACAAAAATAAAACCAAATCTAGAAATAATTTATATAGGGTATATATATACCAAAATGATCAGGGAATATTCCTTTCATTTGAACATTTTTCCAAAGGCAAAATCCAAACTTCATAAAAATCTATTTTTTTCAAATTCAAATAAAATTCAGATTTGAATCCAAATCTTTGGCAATGTTTTCCTCGATATTTTTGGAGTGTCATGTTTGCTCCTCTCATACTTTTGATCAAGTATTCATCGGGCTTAGTTTTTGAAATGTTTCCCATGTGCCAAAGTTTGAATTCAAATTCAAAACTCAAATGGCTCTGAAACTTCAAATGGCATTCAAATTCAAACAGGATGCATAGGATGCTTAGCTATAATTGTAAAACATTCCAAATAGGAAATTTGGGATGTTACACTTACGAAGGGGCCTAATGACAATTATATCAGATTATTCAAGCCGCCATGGGCATCATAAGCATTATTTAAACCACCATGAGGGGTCGGAATTATTGATTGAGCATTACCTTTTTTAAGCAAGCAATAAGAGTCGCCATGGCTAGGTGGATCTAACAGATACAGTTTTTTTGCCTAAGTGTCACACAAACAAGTTTCACAGATGGCAGTTGTTATTTTGGATCAAACGGTCGTTCAGAAAAGAAAATGTTCTAGACCTAAAAATCTAGTGCAGATGAGTTTGAGAGTTCTAATGAGGCCTTTGCACTAGAGAAAGGAATCTACTAGCATCTGAAATGGATGCGAAACAGTTACCACACAAGTTATATGTTCTTTTTGGATCAGAAGAAGCTGCGGTGGAGGAACCGCAAAGAAACGATGAAGAACCATGAAGAACACGGAAGAACTTGAAAACCCTAATGCAGATCTGAAGTGCGGGAAGGTGAAGACTTACAGCTACAGATCTACTGCGGAGGATCGGCGCCGTTCTTTGATCAATTCAGGTTGATGCAGCGGCCAAGATCGACGAAGATGAGGTGCTCTGCAGCGGTGGCGGCGGCGGCGGAGCTCGAGCAGCAGCGGAGTCACGAGAGGAAGAAGATGACAGAAAGGGGGAGAATGAAGAAAGACCTAAAGGTCGTGCCTATTTATAAGGAAAAGACTGACAGAGTGGGCGCGAGAAACAAGGAGACGGAAACATGGTTATCCAGCTACTCAGACGCCTCGATTCTCGGAACGACCATTAAAGAAAAGGATCCGTTGTGATATGATTGAACAAAATGTGAATTAAATGGCAGATGACGTCACGGCGAGTTATCGTGAATCTAGAAGATGACGTCATGGCGGGTTATGAATTTTGCACAGGTGGAAGAAAGAAGATTTTTCTTAAGGTATTGAAGATTGACATGAACCGGTTCAAATCAATCTGGGGCCTAATGTTGGGGATATAACTGCTAGTGTAACCCGCCCAGGAGGGGCCGGGTTACGCTATGATGATTTATTATATGAAGCCCAATATCAAGCTTGAAGATGGCGGTTCAATAAAGGGTCTAAAGCCCGTAGGCGGCTTAAGGCCCATAGTGACAAACCGCCGTAATGGCATGACTTGTGTTGTAAGGCAAGATTAACTAGTCACCGAGCCGGACGCTGTTTATGAGCCGGCCAGACTTCAGAGGTCATGGGTGTCAACCCGTGTATATAAGGGGACGACCCGCCAGCGGCTTAGGGCAAGTAACATCAAATCAAGAGCCAGGCATAGCAGATTCGCTCCCTGGTTATCGAAACCCTAGTAATTCCACCTTAACTGGATCCTAGGCTTTTACCTTCACCGAAGGGGCCGAACGAGTATAAACCCTCATGTCCTTTGTCCCACTTTAACCCCTTTAAGCTTCCTAGTTGCGATGGCTCCACGACTAAGTCCTTTCACGAGGACATCTGCCGTGACAACTCCACGACAAAACTTGTTGCAAACTTGTTGTTGGATATGTTGTTGGATATGTGTTGTTGCAAACTTGTTGTTGGATGTGTTGGATATGTGTTGGTATGCTTGTGTATATATATCTTCAAATGTGTGTGTGTTTGTGTATATATCTGTGAAATTCTATGAAATTGAATGAATTTAAGAGAAAACAGAAAAACAGGGGCTATACAGGCTCTTTGCCGTCTACCAGCAGACGCCAAAGAGCTTTGCCATCAGCCAGCAGACGGCAAAGCCGCCACGTGGCAGCTACCTGTGCAACCTGGGGGCACTGGGCTGGCCTATATGGTTACTTTGTCGTCTGCCGGCAGATGAAAAAGACCTTTGCATCTTTGCCGTTAGCCACCAGACGACATAGCATGCCACGTGGCAGCAACCTGGGTTGGCCTATATGGGCACTTTGCCGTCCGCTGGCAGACGACAAAGATGCAAAGGACTTTGTCGTCTGCCAGCAGACGGCAAAGCACGCCGTTAACCCCCTAACGGACCTAACTTGCCATGTGTGCCGTCCAGGATCTTTGCCGCCTGCTGGCGGATGGCACATACCATTTCATCTTTGCTATCCGCCAGCAGACGGCAAAGAGGCCTTTGTCATAGCTTATTCAGCCGAACCTATTGCCGTCTGCTAGCTGATGTCAAAGGCCTTTGCCGTTTTCCAGGCATGCCTTTGCGGTCAGCCATGGCAGCCGACAAAGTGTCTGATTCCTGTAGTGACTCCTGTTGTTCTATGTTGAGACTAGAAAATTTTTGAAAGCAATAAGAGGCGACGGATATCGTTTCGTCCCCAAAGGTGGCACATTCCCTATCGAAACCATCAGGCTTGTTGTGAGAAGCTCTGATTTGTGAGAAGCTTATGCCCAAACATGCCCCAGATGGGACAAAATCTTTACCACAACATGTTGATGCCGCTCCATGATAGCATGCCAAGTTTCATGAATTTCAGACAAGTTCTGGATTTACTAGAATTTAAAAACTAGGTATCTCAATGTTTGCGGCCGAGTGATGGTGGTAGGGTGTTTGAAGTTCATTCCCATTTCTTACATGGGACCTAAGCATGCACCCGGGGACACAGATTTGTTTTTTCAACCAATTTATATGAACTCGAGCATGTGCATGTTGTTCAAATTTGAATTATGCACATAACATGCCTAGAAATCATAGTTAATGTATAAAAATGTCCAAACGAATCCTGAAAAATCCAAATATTAACACAACACTCCTGTTGTCCTATGTTGACACTAGAAGCTTTTTAAAGAAATAAGAGACAACGGATCATTTCGTCCCCAAAGGTGGCACGTTCCCTACCGAAACCGTCAGGCTTGTTGCGAGAAGCTCTGGTTTGTGAGAAGCTTATGTGCAAACCTGCCCCAAATGGGACAAAAAAATTACCGTGGCATGTTGATACCTCTCCATGATAGCATGCCAAGTTTCATGAATTTAATATGAGTTTTGGATTTACTAGAATTTAAAAATCAGGTATCTCAATGTTTGCGGCTGAGTGACGGTGGTAGGGTGTTTGAAATTCATTCCCATTTCTTGCATGGGACCTAAGCATGCACCCAAGGACACAGATTCGATTTTTCAACCAATTTATATGCACTGTTGTAGCGACCTGACCCAACATCGGTCAAGTCTCTGTGTCTGTACCATCCCAAGATCATGCTGGTACTCACAGTACATCGATAAAGTAATCAAAGTTCAATCACACCTGAATTTTATTACACGATTCTCATATAGAGTCTTTATTACAAGGGAATAAATTCGCTCAAGGCCAACTCATGAGAAATAAACTACTAATGCTGCGGAAGCGTCGAAGGTAAGCGAGTCCATCCGACTCCAAAGGGCAATCGAGCGCCGGAGCGTAGCCTCACTCTGATCGGAATATATCTCGCAACATAATACGTTGCAGCCATGTAGGTCAGCTTTTGGAATAAGTCGGCAAGTCATGAAGAATAACAATAATAAAGTTACTACACTATATGCATTTTGGCTGTGGAGCTCTAAGTTTCATCATTTTGCGTAAAGCCAATTTTATCCTACTACATGGACTTATTTGCAAATTACTACAAATTGTTGGTAGTTATTGAGATGGTTCCGCCAACCAAAATCTCGTTCCCAATTATTAAGTCATAAACCCTCAAATTAATTCATTAGTTTTAGTGTTGAGATATCCGAATACTTCCAAGTTCCAGAGGCTCAAATGTCCGTGAATCGGGACACGGCTAATCGATTAGGTTATAACTCTGCAGAGGTTTGCGACTTTCCGCATAAGAATCATTCCCTCCTTTAAAGTCTTCGCACTTCATGGTGTTTGAAGACGGACGAATGAAACAGGGTCTTCCAAAGAGTTCTTCCGGCCACCGCCGTACCCATCCAATCCTACCGCTCGTCTACTTCTCGTAGTACCGCCCAGCCAGCGTCACTACTAGGGTCAACCCACCAGAGCCCATAATGGCTTGCGGCTGCACAGTAAGCTTCCGGTCATGGGGCATCCATCCTTCTCTTCGTGGCTGGGTGAAGCTTTCCGAGGATGTCATGGCGCTTCTCCATGCATCCCGCCACCACTGGGTGCTCCAGGTGCCCGTCAACCGTCCTCCACCCGTAGTGATTTTCGAAGTCCATCTTGATCATTGTAGTTCATGGGGTTATCATCATCATTGACTCTCACATCTTGCTTATGAATATCACTCATACCAAATCCCGTCTCACGAGCATAGCAAAATAACTACTACGTCCCGGTCATGGTAACAAGGGATTGGTTCATCCTACCACATGATACTACTCAAGTTTAATGACTTCAAGATTTCACTACTGCATGCATGGTGGGGTGGTGACAACTACTAATGCACAAAAACATAGGTATAGAAATAACATGATCAAAACTTGCCTTTGCCGATGATCCTCGTAAGCTAAAGAGTCGTAGTAGCAAGCTTCGCACTCCGGAAACTCTACCGAGACAAACAATAACACAATAAGCACAAAGCAAGAGGATCACACAAGATAACAAAAATAACATAACACAACAAAACAATCAAAGCCAAATCAAAAGGAAAACTCAAAGAAACCAATTCAAAGTTTTTTTCCCTACTCCAAACAATAACAAAAATAGTTTTTATATAACAAAATTCCTTAATATAACCTAATCATGGTTTTAGGTTAACTTAACAGAAAAGGATTCACTAAGTAACTAGGAGCAAAAAGAATTAATTAAAAGCTATTATAAAACTCATTCTAGGCCTAATCCAATTTCTATTAAGAAAATTAATTTAAAACTTTTATTAATTATAAATAAAAGTTCATCTACTAGAATGACAGAAACTAACCTAGAATAACTAATCACAAGTTAAAAATAAATTAATTTACTAATTAATTAATTAGGAAAACAGGAACTAGTTAATTAATTAGGATTAATAGGATTCTGTCTAAAACTAATTATTTATTAATCCTAAAATACCCAAATAAATTTCTAGGGTTTGGCAATGTCAAAATAAAGTGGTGACAAAAAGAATCATGCAAAAATAATTTTTCTAACTAAAGTTATAGCAGATTTACTATTCTGGCTAAAACAATATTAAAGCATTTTTAATTATTTTTAACATATCTAAATATATATTTTTCAGAAACTACATAAAACTTGCAATCCAACAAAAAAGAATCACTCAAAAATATTAAACAGAATAAAAGATATACATTTTTGAAAACTGAAACTATTCGCTAAAACTGAAAATCAAAATAAAAAGAAAAAGCCTAATGGGCCTATATCGTGTCTCTGCGTTAGATAGCCTAACGGGCTCTAGGGTTTACTAAACACGAACCGGCCTAAAAATAAAACCTAAACTAAAAACTAAACCGATCGAATCCGGCCGGTTTTATAAAATAAAACCTAACCCTTCGGGTTCTAATCACGCCATCGATCTAAGATCGGACGGGGGATTGCCGGTGACTTACGGACTCGACGGCGGGCGGGCGGGCGGCGAGAGTGCGTCGGAGCTTCTCAAGGCCGGGGAGCCTGGGAGGCGTCGGGAGGATGCGGGGGGAGGTCGGGGAGTGGTTCGGTGGGGTCGTTGGGGGTCGGGGGGGACTAGGGTGGCGGCGGCGGCGACTGTGGCGGCGGGGAGTGCGTCGGTGCTCCGGGGAGCTCTGGAGGGAGAGAGCGAGGGGGTCCGGCGAGGCTAGGGGGAATGGGGTGCGGGGGCTCGGCCCTTTATAGCCCGGGGGTCGGGCTTGCCACGGAAGGGCAACGGGGTCGTCGGGGATCCGGACCCTTCGGGATCCATCGATCTCCGGCGAGGTCGCCAAGGCGTGCAGGGGGAAAGGAGACGGGGCGGGTCCCACGGGTCAGTGAGAGAGGGCGGGGGAGGGAACGAGCGGGTGGCCGAAGCCTAGGAGATTCGGGCGAGGGGCGAGGCCGGTCGGGCCGGGCTGGCTGGCTGGGCATTAGTACTGGCCGGGCCAAAGGGGAGGGTGCGGAGGGGTGCGGCGCTGGCTGGGCCTGGGGTGGCCTAGCTGGCGCCCGAGGGGGTTTTTCTTTTATTTTTTTAATAAAACTAAAACAAAAATAAAACCAAATCTAGAAATAATTTATATAGGGTATATATATACCAAAATGATCAGGGGAATATTCCCTTTCATTTGAACATTTTTCCAAAGGCAAAATCCAAACTTCATAAAAATCTATTTTTTTTTCAAATTCAAATAAAATTCAGATTTGAATCCAAATCTTTTGGCAATGTTTTCCTCTGATATTTTTGGAGTGTCATGTTTGCTCCTCTCATACTTTTGATCAAGTATTCATCAGGCTTAGTTTTTGAAATGTTTCCCACAGGCCAAAGTTTGAATTCAAATTCAAAACTCAAATGGCTCTGAAACTTCAAATGGCATTCAAATTCAAACAGGATGCATAGGATGCTTAGCTATAATTGTAAAACATTCCAAATAGGAAATTTGGGATGTTACAACTGTAGTATGTGCATGTTGTTCAAATTTGAATTATGCACATAAAATGCCTAGAAAACCCAGTTAATGTATAAAAATGTCCAAACGAGCCCCAAAAATTCCAAAATTTAACACAACACTCCTGTTGTTCTATGTTGACACTAGAATTTTTTTGAAAGCAATAAGAGGCAACGGATTTAGTTTCGTCCCCAAAGGTGGCCCGTTCCTTACCGAAACCATCCGGTTTGTTGTGAGAAGCTCTGGTTTGTGAGAAGCTTACGTCGAAACCTGCCCCAAATGGGACAAAAATTTTACCACGACATGTTGATGCCTCTCCATGATAGCATGCCAAGTTTCATGAATCTCAGACGAGTTTTGGATTTACTAGAATTTGAAAACCTAGTATCTCAATGTTTGCGGCCGAGTGACGATGGCAGGGTGTTTGAAATTCATTCCCATTTCTTGCATGGGACCTAATCATGCACCCAATGACACAGATTTGATTTTTCAACCAATTTATATGAACTGGAGCATGTGCATGTTGTTCAAATTTGAATTATACACATAAAATGACTAGAAAACCTAGTTAATGTATAAAAATGTCCAAACGAACCCTGAATATTCCAAAATTTAACACAACACTCCTGTTGTTCTATGTTGACACTAGAAAATATTTGAAAGCAATAAGAGGCAACGAACATCGTTTCGTCCCCAAAGGTGGCACGTTCCCTACCGAAACCATCAGGCTTGTGTGTGAGAAGCTTATACCGAAACCTGCCCTAAATAGGACAAAAAATTTACCACAGCATGTTGATGCCGCTCCATGATAGCATGCCAAGTTTCATGAATTTCAGACGAGTTTTGGATTTACTAGAATTTGAAAACCAGGTATCTCAATGTTTGCGGCCTAGTGACGGTGCCAGGGTGTTTGAAATTCATTCCCATTTCTTGCATGTGACCTAAGCATGCACCCAAGGACACATATTTGATTTTTCAACAAATTAATATGCACTAGAGCATGTGCATGTTGTTCAAATTTGAATTATGCACATAAAATGCCTAGAAAACCCAGTTAATGTATAAAAATGTCCAAACGAACCCTAAAATTTGCAAAATTTAACACAACACTCATGTTGTTCTATGTTGGTGCACCGGAGCATGTGCATGTCGTTTAATTTTGAATTGTGCACCTGAAATGGCCAGAAAACCAATTTATTGTATAAAATGTCCAAGGAAACCCTGAATAATTCCAATTTTTTTATGACACACATATAGTTGCATGTTCACTGCAGATAAAAGTTCTAGCAATTCCAACACCGTCCATTGCCGTTGCGTCCCCACCATGTAATTCAAATCAAGATGAAAAATCAAGTAGATCCCACACAGTTTATATCACCAACCTTGTGAGATGCAGTACAAAAAATCCTGGAGCACCATCGGTGTATAGTACGCCTATGGCTTACGCGAGAAGCTGCATTAGCTACAGTCCACAGCCCGCGTGTCAAACACACTAGCTCGCTCCCCAAATATCATTTCACTGTTCAATCGTCACCGGAGAAAGATGGGAGGTGGACCTGCGTCGTGAAGGCAACTTCGGCGGCCCACTCCGATGAGAGCGCGGCCGCAGCCGTGATACGTCTCCAACGTATCTATAATTTCTGATTGTCCCATGCTATTTTATTATCAATCTTGTATGTTTTATAATAATTTCATAGTCATTTTTTGGTACTAACCTATTGACATAGTGCCAAGTGCCAGTTGATGTTTTCTGCATGTTTTTTACATCGCAGGAAATCAATACCAAACGGAGTCCAAATGCAATGAAACTTTACGGAGATTTTTAATGGACCAGAAGACACCCAATGGGCGAAGGCTGTGTCTGGGGGGCGCTCCAAGGGGAGCACAACCCATCAGGGCGCGGCAGGAGGCCCAGGCACGCCCTGGTGGGTTGTGCCCACCTCGGGTGCCCCCCGGACCGCCTATTTGCTCTATAAATACCCCAATATTCCAGAAACCCTAGGGGAGTCAACAAAAATCAATTTCAGTTGCCGCAGAGTACAGAACCACCAGATCCAATCTAGACACCATCACGGAGGGGTTCACCACTTCCATTGGTGCCTCTCTGATGATGCGTGAGTAGTTCTTTGTAGACCTTCGGGTCCGTAGTTAGTAACTAGATGGATTCCTCTCTCTCTCTCTCTCTCTCTCTCTCTTGATTCTCAATACAATGGTCTCTTGGAGATCCATATGATGTAACTCTTTTTTGCGGTGTGTTTGTTGGGATCGGATGAACTTTGAGTTTATGATCAGATCTATCTTTTTATATCCATGAAAGTTATTTGAGTTTCTTTGATCTCTTATATGCATGATTGCTTATAGCCTTGTATTTCTTCTCCGATATTTGGGTTTTGTTTGGCCAAATTGATCTATTTATCTTGCAATGGGAAGAGGTGCTTTGTAGTGGGTTCTATCTTACAGTGCTTGATCCGAGTGACAGAAGGGGAACCGACACGTATGTATCGTTGCTACTAAGGATAAAACGATGGGGTCTATCTCTACATAAATAGATACTGTCTACATCATGTCATCGTTCTTATTGCATTACTCCGTTTCTCCATGAACTTAATACACTTGATGAATGCAGGATAGCGGTTGATGTGTGGAGTAATAGTAGTAGATGCAGGCAGGAGTCGGCCGGTCTACTAATCTTGGACGTGATGCCTATGTAATGATCATTTCCTGGATATCGTCACGATTATTTGAGGTTCTACCAATTGCCCAACAGTAATTTGTTTACCCACCTTTTGCTATTTTCTCGAGAGAAGCCACTAGTGAAACCTACGCCCCCCGGGTCACTTTCTCATATTATTTGCCTTTGCGATCTATTTTCCATTGCTTTTATTTCCATACCTATTAAACTAAAAATACAAAAATACCTTGCCGTGTTTTATTCTTATTTATTTTATTTGGCGTTCGATCTATCAATCTACTACTCCCTCCGTTTCTTCTTAGTTCGCATATAAGATTTGGTCAAAGTCAAACTTTGTAAAGTTTGACTAACTTTATAAGAAAAAATATCAACAGTCGCAGTATGAAATCAATATTCTTAGATGCATCATGGAATGAATTTTTATACTATATAGCTTTAGTATTGTAGATGTTGATATTTTTTGATATAAATTTGGTCAAACTTTGTGTAGTTTGACTTTGACCAAATCTTATATGCAGACTAAAAAACGGAGGGAGTACAATTTATTTCACATCCATTTGCCTATCTTGAGGCACCGCTACCCGAAAGGGATTGACAACCCCTTTAACACATCAGGTTGCGAGTGGTTGTTATTTGTGTGCAGGTGTTGTTTACGTTGTGTTGTTTGGTTCTCCTACTGGTTTGATAACCTTGGTCTCATAACTTAGGAAAATACCTATCGCCGCTGTGCTGCATCATCCCTTCCTCTTTGGGGAAATACCGATGTAGCTTCAAGCCGCCATGTGTGTGCTAGAAAAGTGCATGAGCGCGACCGCAATATGCGATCGGGCGGCTAGGGCAGCCCAAATGGCCGTTGTTGCTTCTCAGGTGGCGGCAGCAACATCTGCCTCGGGGATAGCAACTGGCGAGAGCGGCACAATAGCTATCCGTTCCCCAGCGGCGGCCTTAGCCCTCATGGAGGCCGCCCACGACCATGTCGAGGCCGCCCACGCCCAGCTTGTGGCGGTCACTGCACAAATCGAACGAAGCTTCTCCGACAACGGTCGGCAACCCACGGCCGAAGAGTTGGCAATCGCCGAGAGCGTTCGAGCAGCCGTCTGTTCCTCTGCCGCATACCTTGCCACGACGGAGCCTGTCCAGGCCCAGATCGCAGCCGCCCACGCCCAGCTCAAGGCAGCATTTTCGAAAGAGATGGCGGACACCGATGGCGAGATGCTTGCCGAGTATGGTGCGATGGATGCCATGATGCCCCCTCCCCAGGAGACCGTCGGGCGCGAGCTGGACATGGAGGCGGTGGCGGAGATCGATGAGCACCAGCCATAGTAGTACTCCTTGTTTTGTTTAATTAAGAGCGCCAGTCTTTAATTTGTTAGACTAATGTTTAGGTCAGCTAGCTCTGTTTAATTGCTGAACTTGCTCGATTAAGAAGTGTGGGTGTGCTGTAGTCTCCTTTGTGTACCCAAATTATGCAATGACGTGGATGACCACTATAACCAGGGAAATTCGAACCAAAATTTTTGACGTTCAAACTCATCACACGCGGTGTCGGTGTGGAACGACACCTATGGGATCACAAGAATCCCTACTACGATTGCCAGGGCGCGGGGATGCGAGAAGAACGGGGCTAGTAGACAGCACAAGGATCGTTTACCCAGGTTCGGGCCGCGAGGATGCGTAAAACCCTAGTCCTACTTTGGTGGGTGTATTTCAGAGAGTTCTTGAGCTCTCAAACTAGTTGTGGTCAGTGCGTGGTTCGAAAGAGCCGAATCCTTCTCCAGTATGCCATGGGCCTCCTTTTATAGTTGGAAGGGGCTGCCAAAGTGGCACACAGGAGGTGGAAAGGCGTACAATGCCAAGAGCTTATCGCTCGTATTACAGGACAAGACACATTTAATGCGACGCTTAGGTGTCCCCTTGCTTTATCGGGGACGGGGGCGAGGCCCGTCCCGTCCGTCGCCGCTCCTCCTCGCTTTGACACGTGCCCTGGCCAGCGATGCGTGCGCCGCCATGTAGGCAGGCGGGCAGCTGAGGTGGCGCGGTGGTGGAGCCTTCACGAAGATCTGCATGCCGCCACGCAGGCGCTTGATGAGTTGGCCTGGGAGCTGCATGTTGCCACGCAGGTGCCCGCCCAGCTGGTTGGGCTGGCAGCTGCATGCGAATGGTGGTGGAAGCTTGGTTGCTGCGGGCTTGACGGTGGCCCCGCTGGCGTCCTTGGCGAGGGCCTTGCCGGGTGGCGCGCTGTCCTCCCCGGCAAGGGCCTTGTCGGGGGTCTGCTGGCCTTCCTCGGCAAGGATTTTGCCGAGAATCATCGTCTTCTAATCCTCATCTGATCTTGAATATGTCTTCACAAAGATCTGCATACCACCACAGAGGTGCCTTCCCGAGCCCTGGCCCCATGTCGATGTTGGCGTTGGGGGCCGTGGGCTCAAGGGAGGCTCACTCTGTTGGTGTGGGGCGAGCTGTCCTGGCAAGGATCTTGCCGGGGGAGCCTGCTTCGTCCCTCTGCTCTTTGTGGTCTTGGCCTTGGCGTTGCTCTGATTACCTTGGGCTTCGGTTACCTTGGCTCACCTCCCCTGTTCTGCTTGGTGTGGCCGTGGGCGCGGCTCCGACTGCCCGTGCATAGGTAAAGGGGTACAAAAGTGTGCCCCTCTTTTTGTACACCGACATGAGCCCCCGGGCCTGGGCCACACATAAGCACGACACGTTGTTGGGCCAGGACTAAAACTGTGCGCGGGCAGGCGGGGCGGTTTTTACGGCGGTAAGACTCTTCGCGCGCGGCGCTTCCCATGACCCGAGCGCGGCGTGGCGTGGAGGGGCGTGCCTGACGTGGGCGGCATGCGAGGGGCGGTTTCCACACACATGCGTCACATCACAGTAAATGGGCAGCGCGCCCCGCGGCTTCCCCATAAAAAGGGATAACCACGGGTGCACTGTTCCTTTTACCCTTCGCGCAACCCCAATCTCGGAGACCTTTGCTTGCCTTCCTCTTCTTCTTCAAGCTTCGTTCCTGCTTGCCGCCGTTGCGCTTCCGCCGCCCTTTGTCCTGCCCTCCTCCCCTAGCCGCCATGGCGCCAAAATCCACCAAGGGCAAGGGAGTGTCCAAGGACACCGGAGCCGCGGATCCGCCGTAGAGTGTGCTGGCGGTGCAGCAGACGCAGTCCGCCTTCTTCCCGTTGACAGTCGACGTGTTCGAGCTTTGGGAGTCCTTCAGGCCCTTGTGGGGAGTGAAGACGTGGGGGGGGGGGGATTCGGGGCATCCGGCCACGCGTGTCATCCCCGCTGACTGCGCCGAGGCTGCCCAAAATCGGTACCCCTTCTTTGTTGATTATTTTTCTTGTGGGCTCTGTCCTCCCTTCTCCGATTTCTTCAGCGACATCATGCACACCTTCGGCTTCCGCCTCCTGGATTTTACTCCAAATGCGGTGGCATGCATGGCCCTTTTCGCGCACCTCTGCGAAGGCTTCGCTGGGGTGCACCCCAACACGGCGCTCTTCCGCCATTACTTCTTCCCTCGGATCCAGACGGGAGGTGCCATTTTGGGTTGCATCGCTTGGATCCCAAGATCCAAGGGAGCGTACCCGGACGGCGCCATGAAGGAGAGGTGGGAAGAATGGCGGGCCCGGTGGTGCTGGATCAAAGAGAAGGACCCGCCGGCGTTCTGCAGAGTTCGCTGGGCGCCGCCGGTCCGCGGAAGCGATTGGAACGATGTCGACGCCGACGACGAGAAGCTCACGATCACCAACACCAGGATTCTCCGGCTTACCCAGGTTGGGCTCACCCTTGAGATGATCGGGGTGGACTTCTTTCGTCGCCGGATCGCTCCACTGCATAACAAGGGGAGGCCAGCCTGGCTCTGCACGAACCCCGCCGACATCATGCGGCTTCATCCCGGCCTCGACCACAACTTCACAGTGATGGGACACTCCCATTTCTGCCAGCGGCTCTTCCAGCTCGACGTGGGCCGCGACGGCGAGGTCGAGCGGACCGGCCAGGTCGCGAGGGCTGCCGCGAAGGCCGGCAAGGTCCTCAAGGGGCCTCTGTTCAAGCTGCCAACGGGGGTGGTCCCATTGTGCAACAACTCGCGCCGGTCCGAGATCATTGCCATGATGCCGGACTGCAACGCACATGGCCCCAACCCGAGCTGTAATGAGCCGGAGGACGCCGAAGTGTAGCAGTTCTTCGACACTCTGCATGAGGGGTACGTCTACACCGACGCCGAGCGGCTGCTTGTCCAGGATACCACCCGGCGGAGCTGGACTACATTGCCACTAGGGTGAAGGAGGCACAACTTGCCAGGGAGGCCGGCAGCACCGGCAGTGTGGAGGACAAGGCCGCGACGGGCGCGGAGGAGGAGGAGCTCGCTCGGTGGGCGACGGCTGCCGGGGGAGCCAGCAACGCCGGCACCGAGGCTCCTCTAGTTGAAGATGTGACCGGCGAGTCGTCGAAGGAGGAGGCCGAGACCGCAGGCCTGACGCCGGCTACGCGGAGAGGGCGAGTCCTGTGGCGGGCCAGTTCCAGAGAGCCGGTCCAGCCCGGCAGGGCTACGCGGCCATAGCTAACCTTGGAGGGGTCCGGGCGCCACACGAGGGCCGCGGCGGCAAGGAAGCCGGCAAAGGCCGCGGTGAAGAAGAAGACAACCGCCCCTTCTTCGTCCACGCGTGTCGAGACACCACCTCCTTCTCCTATCCTGGCGGATGTTGATACAGAGGTTACTTTTGATTATGGATCCCTCAGCCCGAGGAGGAAGAGGAAAAAAGCAGAGGAGGAGGCGGACGACGAGTAAGTATCCGGTTCCTTTTCGTTATCTCTGCCTCCTCAATCAGCGTTGCTCGTCTTGACTTGTCTTCATCTTTGCAGGGACGTGGAGACGCTGGCCTAGAGAGTGAAGAGGGCCAAGGTCTCGGCGGGTGGCCAACCCCCAGTTGGTACTTCGGAGGCGCCATTGGTGGTGTTGAGCAGCCCGGACAGCAGCCCCCGGTAGAGCCCCCAACGTAAGTTCATCACTCTTCTCCCGTCGACATGTCTTAGGGGCACGACATCTTGGTGCTGACCTTGCCAGGTATGCAGGAGGAGAGCAGCAGCAGGAGGAGCCACAGAGGGCTACTCCCAACATGCCGCCCCCATCGACCACACCGCCCCGAGGGGCGTCCCCGGCAAGGGCGCCAGGCACCGAGCCCACGCACATGGAGGAGGAGGAGGAGAACTTGGGCACCGGCGGCTTTGTCTCAATGCCAAATGTTGGCGGGGAGGAGACTTTCGTTTCCCAGCCAGGTACTGGCACAGGTAAGTCGTTCGCTGTTCGTCCCTGATTCGTTTTCCTTCTAGCTCTTGGTCCTGGCCTTGCCTCATCCCCTTTTTCGGCGTCCAGATTCCTCCTCAGTGAACCCAGAGGACGTGGACACCGTCATCGAGGGCGTCGCCAAGGCTGCCGAGGCGTACGCCGAGAAGATCGCCACCGAGGAGGCCGCCAGGGGCGCTGCCGAGGATGCCGCCAAGGGGCCTGCCGGGGAGGCCGGCAAGGCTGCCACCGAGGAGGCCGACAAGGGGCCTGCCGAAGAGGCCGGCGGGGCCGCTGTCGAGGAGGAGGAGGAGGTGGCTGGCGACCAGCCTTTCTCTTCTGCTGCTTCCGGCTCCGGCAAGTACCTGAGGGTGAGCGATAACTTGTTCGTCCACCTTCCAGGCGCGCCGAGCACCAGGACACCCGTTGAGGGGGAGGTGTTCGATGATGAAGTGCTTGCCACCGCCGGGCTTGAAGTCATCGACGAGCCGATCGTTGGCGGCGACGGTTCGCAGGAAGAGCGGCTCCTCCACGCCATGGGCGCCAGCTTCCGGAAGCTCCAGGCACTCCACTGCGCCCGCCTGGACAAGGCCAAGTCCAGGACGGCGGTGGTGGAGAAGGTGGAGGCGGACCTCCAGGAGCGCGTTGCCGAGACGCAGGACTGGTTTCGCGAGGCCCACAAGGAGCTCAAGGCCGCTCAGGGCGAGCTGCCCAAGCGCGACGTGGAGCTCACCATGAAGTTCGCCGACGTCGAGAAAGCTCAAGAGATGACGAGGAACTTGGCCGCGGCCGTCGAAGCCGCCCGGACTCAGCACGAGGCTCAGCATGAAGCTCGCCGACGTCGAGAAAGCTCAAGAGACGACGAGGAACTTGGCCGCGGCCGTCGAAGCCGCCCAGGAGGAGGACCTCGCCACACGCGAGGGAAAGCTTGCCGCCATGCTTCGCGACAAGGATGCAGAGGTGGAGAAGCTCGTCTTGCAGCAGACCAGTGAGCTGGAGCAGAGGCACAAAGAGGCACTCAATGCCTGTGCCTGTGTTCACGCCGGCAAGGTGAAAGAGCTGGAGGCGGAGCGCGACGGGCTGAAGGAGCAGGCCCTGAAGCTGTCCCAGGAGAGGGACACGCTTAACAGTGCCCTGACAGAGGCGCAGGGCGCGGTCGTCAGCAAGGCCGGGGAGCTCTCCGAGGCCAACAACTCCATCAAAGACCTCAAGCTGAAGCTGGAGGGTCTCGAGAAGGTGCCGGAGGAGGCCAAAACCCAAGAGGGGACCCTGGCCAAGGAGCTGGAGGCCGAGAAGCAGTTGCGGGAGAACGAGGGCCTCAACTTCGCGGATCACGTGGCGGGCGAGAACCGTTGGCTCGATCGCCTCGCCACCGTCGCCAACCAAAGCCGCCGCGGCAATGGCCATCATGGGGATGCCGGACGTGAGGTATGTCCCGGAGCAGAGCGTGAGCGCCAATTGCAGCCTGACCATGTTCTTTGATAAGGTCGTCGGCGCTCTGGAGCGGCTCCACGCCAACCGGGCGGCTTCACTGGTCGACGAGTCCCGGAGGTTTTGCCAGGGAGCCGTGACCAAGGTTCTCACCAAGGTGGCGCACTGCTACCCCGACCTCAACTTCGACACCGCGCTGGAGAGCTTGCCGGAGGGTACTGACCTCGGGCCGCTCAGGGAGCGCATAAAGCCCATCATCAGCCGAGTCGGCGGAATTCAGAGGGTGGAGAGCCAGCGCCGGGATTAGGCATCCCATTTTTTATCGCCGCTGCAGGTTCACAACCAAGACAATCGCTATCTTTAGTTAGAACCGCAGCAACAATTTGATGTAACATAACTCTGCATCACTTTTGGTATCATGCATGTTATTTTTTCCTGTTCGATTTTTCATTGTATGTCCGCGCTACGTAACTGGGTAGGCTTGCCGGCGCGTAAACCCAGGGCGGCGTCTTGGGGACGGATCCCCATTGGCCTGCCGGGTGTGCTTGCTGCCGGGCAAACCATCTTACTGCCCTTAGCGCGGCCGCCTGAACTGTCGAGTTTGAATCGAGTCAGAGTTAGGAGCGTTGCCAGGTGCGGAAGGCTACCCCACCACTCTCGACGCGGCCGCTTTGAGCTGTTGAGTGGACTCGAAACTGAACAAGGGCGTTGCCAATTGCGGGGGCCCCCTTTGCGTGCAGGTTTCCCATACATAGGCAAGATCTCCGAGGACGATAACCTTAAGTGTAAAAGGAAATAACCCAAGGCTCTGAATGACTTAGCTTTTCTGTTGCCGAGCCGGCGTCGTTCCTCCAGCTGCCTTCTTCTCAGAAACCAAAGGCGACGAAGAACTGCTAGGCTAACTACTAGACCAGATTCTCACAATTGCGCCCCCTACCTGGCGCGCCAAAGATGTCGGTGTGGAACGACACCTATGGGATCACAAGAATCCCTACTACAGTTGCTGGGGCGCGGGGTTGCGAGAAGAGCAGGCTAGTAGACAGCACAAGGATCGTTTACCCAGGTTCGGGATGCGAGGATGCGTAAAACCCTAGTTCTGATTTGGTGGGTGTATTTCAGAGAGTTCTTGAGCTCTCAAACTAGCTGTGGTCAGTGCGTGGTTCGTAAGAGCCGAATCCTTCTCCAGTATGCCATGGGCCTCCTTTTATAGTTGGAAGGGGCTGCCACAGAGGCACACAGGAGGTGGAAAGGCGTACAGTGCCCAGAGCTTATCGCTCGTATTACAGGACAAGACGCATTTGATGCGTAGCTTAGGTGTCCCCTTGCTTTATCGGGGACAGGGGCGAGGCCCGTCCCGTCCGTCGCCGCTCCTCCTCGCTTTGACACGCGCCCTGGCCAGCGATGCGTGCGGCGCCATGTAGGAAGGCGGGCAGCTGAGGTGGCGCGGTGGTGGAGCCTTCACGAAGATCTGCATGCCGCCACGCAGGAGCTTGATGAGTTGGCCTGGGAGCTGCATACTGCCACGCAGGTGCCCGCCCAGCTGGTTGGGCTGGCAGCTACATGCGAATGGTGGTGGAAGCTTGGTTGGCGCGGGCCTGACGGTGGCCCCGCTGGCGTCCTTGGCGAGGGCCTTGCCGGGTGGCCCGGCAAGGGTCATGCCGTGGCGCGCTATCGTCCCCGGCAAGGGCCTTGTCGGGGGTCTGGTGGCCTTCCTCGGCAAGGATTTTGCCGAGAATCGTCGTCTTCTAATCCTCATCTGATCTTGAATATGTCTTCACAAAGATCTTCATACCACCACAGAGGTGCCTTCCAGAGCCCTGGCCCCACGTCGATGATGGCGTTGGGGGCCGTGGGCTCAAGGGTGGCTCACTCTGTTGGTGTGGGGCGAGCTGTCCCGGCAAGGATCTTGCCGGGGCCGCTGAGGCTGCCCCGGCAAGGGTCTTGCCGTGGGAGCCTGCTTCGTCCCTCTGCTCTTTGTGGTCTTGGCCTTGGCGTTGCTCTGATTACCTTGGGCTTCGGTCTTACCTTGGCTCACCTCCCCCGTTCTGCTTGGTGTGGCCATGGGCGCGGCTCCGACTGCCCGTGCACAGGTAAAGGGGTACAAAAGTGTGCCCCTCTTTTTGTACACCGACACACAGGTTAAGCTATCTGAATCATTTGTGATGTTCACATATCGTACATAGTTCTGAATAAGGGACCGTGTCTGATGAGACTTTCTTGCCATAGTTTTTTTTTTGAAATGATTCCAAATTTTTGACTTCATGAAATATCTACCTCCCCGCCCCCTCCCCTTACCAAAAGTCACATTTCCCCTGTTTCCGCCTTCCTTTCCAAGTTGAAACCTTCACTCCTTGCTTGCAGCGCCGCCTCCTCGCCGGCGACCCTCCTTCACGCTGCTCAGCCTCGTCTATCACTACAAAAAAATACACTTCCGTGATGATACATGTTTGTCACACTACTAGGGAAAAGGCTAGAAGTAGCGCGGGTTTTAGGTGTATCAGTAGCGCGGGGACCGGCGCTACTAATAAGGCACTACAGCTAACACGTAGCAGTAGCGCGTGCTCACCGGCGCTACTACTATACAAGTGTAGCAGCAGCGTGCTTCGTGGAAGCTCGCTAGTGCTAATAGCTCTAGCGCGCGTTTCCTGGACACGCTACTGCTATCGTGGCGCTGCTGCTAACTTTTCTCCACTCGCTACTGCTAATTTTAGTAGTTTTTGTTTTTTTTTTCTGCATATTTGTTTTGTATTTGAACAGGCTTTACACAAGAATCTTTAGCAGATACAAATGTCATCATGATACACATACCAATGGCTGCGAGACCACAAATGTAATCATAACATATACATACAAATAGTCTCATCATAATCATCATCCAATACAAAGTGGTATCTCGTTATCTTCTTGAAAATAGCGATACATGCAAGTCTCTAATACTTGCAACTACAACGTCATCCATCTAAACAATGGTATATGTGAGAAGAGCTATCACTATGAGTGAGAGCGGAACTATCTTGATACATGAGGCGTGATTCTGGCGTCCTCTCTCGCGCTAGCGTGAACCTCAAGTAACTAGCTTCTCCTTCTTGCCTGCTTTTGAAGCCTTTATGGATGGCGCCAGAGACCCCATTCACTTGCACCTGACACTCAGGCCACTCGTTGTACACCCCCGGAACCTTCCCTTTGTACATGACATAGCACCGCCATCTCGCCATCAAGAAACTAGGTACCTGTTAGAGATGCATGTTCATCAAGAGGATGTACAATCATATGCACAAAATATATATATTAGAGAAACACGAAAAAGAAAGGGTTAATTAGCAACTAGATGCAACATACACTACGCAAACTAATTAACTAGAGGTACGCAGGTCATCGTACCCAAACAAACAAAGTAGCATTACGCAAGTTCGACAGGGACCGTGGACATCACAAAGTTTCATCACTACAGAAAGTATACAAGTTCAACTGACACATATCATCATCATGGGCATCGTAAATCACTAGAAGTTCCATCCTTCCATATCATCGAGGATGGACCCTAGCTCTTGAACAGCATGAGGTCTTGACGTTGCATGCCTATGCGAGTTCGGACGTCAGCTCGTTATATAGGGCCGTGGTGGAACATCCCCTTCTCATCGACGACTTCTTTCATGATGATCGTCGCAATGTCCCTTTGGATGCGAAAGAAGTCATCTCTAAGTTTATAATCCGCTTCTCCAAGAGAGTCTAGCCACTTGTGGATATGTTCATCATTTCTGCTTGTCATGCGAAGCTTTTGGTGATCCGTGTTGAACTCAATCATGAGACAGAGGATGTAGAATCCATCCTTCTTGCTTGGTTTTGGGACATGGATGCGTGAAGTTAGTTTTATCTTGTGAAACCCATCTTCTTGTTCCTTTGTTTCCTGATCTGCATGTGGCCACCTTTAATGTTGAAGCCTTGGAGAGCATCATCCAGAATATTCATTATGTGGGTGTAGTCCTTCTTCTCGTAGTCTCTGGAAGGGTCGAAATACACGGCGTGGGAGACTCGCGGGTAAAGAACGATAAGGACGGTAGCGCCCGTTGCTCTTGAGGAAAAGATACCTCAAATTATTCTTCATATGAGCGAGAAGGAATGATTGAAATGTACGAAAGGGTTGTCCGGAACTAACTTACTTTGGATGATAAGGTAGGAGGACAATTTCCTGGTCCTTATTCTGTACCATGAAGTTTTGGAGGTAGTCCCTAGCAGTTTCATGCTCAAAGTCGCCGAGACTCAAGAAAGACTCGTGCATGTAGTACGGATCCGCCACATAGATTTGCGAGACTTCTTCTCTCTTCATGACGGAGCTCATATGTAGCGCAAAAAGGCGGACGATTGTAAAATCGAGCCGCCTTGTCAGAAACATCTCAAAGATATGGTCAAACCGCAGGAAGAACACCTTCGCGGGCCGTGTGTCAACATAGCACTTCCCCTCAGGCACACGAGCCGCGTATGTCGGATATCCTGGATCCTTCGAGGCTAGTAGGCTTTTCTCAGTTGACAACACATGGTCGTGCAGTCTCCTAAGATCCCCTGATAGTGCCTCCAGCGGTTTCGACGGTAGCACCGGCTCTCCCGTGAGATGGAACATGGCTGCAACTTTCACGGGTACACGCTCTACAGAATCCATCATCTGGCTGCTATGTGCTCTGGCTTGTTTGGAGGCAGCTATTTTCCCTGATCTCTTCCTCTCCTTTTTCTTGGGCACACCTTCCAGACCCTTCCTTTACCCCTGCCCCAGTGTTCTCGGGCTAAGCACTATACGACCCTCGGCTAGTTGAGCCTGTGTTGAGGCGGCATTTTCAGGCGTGTTCTATGAGGATTTCATGAAGAGAGACTTTTTGCAATCCTTGCTACGACCTTCCTGCCCAGGCAGATAATCCATATCCTCATTAACATGCTGATAGCCCGATTCGTCATATGGTTGACTCATCATATCTATGTCACAGTCATACGTGTTTGTATTGAGGAAACCCATTGGGTCGACCTCCGTCTCATCATCCATTATATGTTCTACATGACCGATTACATCAGCCAGTACTATTGCACCCCCTTCATCACGTCGTCCGCCGCTCTCACCCGACACTACAGGAGCTCGTAATTGCGAAGGAGGGGTGGTGTTCTCCGCACATGGTTGTTGATGTGTGGTTATTGGTGTGCTCTCGGCCGGCTCTAGACGAATAAGATTCTTCGGCCATAGCAGCACCCAACCCTTGCAGTTTCCAGTCCGTGGCGGGGTCTCGTCGTCCTTTCCCACAGGATGTACTAGAGGAGGCAAATGCTCGTGCCCTGATTTCACACTGGACAAGCTAACCCTGAAGTGCCCAGCGGGGATCGGCTGGTTGTGGAACGTGGGATGCAAGTGGTTCATTATCATCCCCTTTCCCACGTCCACCTTCTGGCCTTTGATCAAGTAGAGTATGGTGCACGGGGTTTCTTTGGCCTGCAAACACATATGTCTGTGGCGTAAAATATCCGAAAGGCAACGAAAATGGAATATTCTAAATATATATGTTGGTGCGACATGTAATTACCGTGACGGCGTCGAGCTCAGCCAAAGACGAAGGCCCACGTAGCGTGCTAGAGAATGAGTATGGGCTGCTATGAGCTGGAGCAGCTGCGAGAGGAGGCCCGGTTGCGTAAGCAAGTGATGGTGTGGTGGTGTTGTTGTTCATGGAGTTGCTCCTGACGAAACTGGGCAACGGGAAATCATGTACCGTCTTGTCTGGATTTTCCTTCGTCCAGTTGATGATAGCTGGAACCAAGTTAGTAGCAAAATCATTTCTGCAGACGATTCTGACTGCATTGACGCTGCTGATAGCAACTCATTTTTCTCCTCGGCTATTTTTTTCACGTCCTCAGCTGCTTTTTTCTCGACCGCAAGCTTCACCTTCGCGTCGATGTCCTCCTGTCTAAACTTCTTTTTCTGCTTCTTGGCCTCCGAGCCCTCGTTGTAAAACAGCTTCCACGTGGCGCCGTCTCGGTAGCGTGCACACACGACCATATTGCGGCCGCTGGCCCAAAGGGAGTCCCTTAAGTTCGTTCAAGGACCGGTTGAGAGGGGTGTCCCACTTGGTACTCATTGGAGAAGTAGGGCTTTCAGCTGCAAGCTGGTGTTGCTTCTCCTGCAGAAGGAGTGTGAACTGTTTAGGAATGTGTAGTCGACTAGATATGGAGCCAAATGTAAGGTGGTAAAGAACAATTACCAGTAGTCTAATCAATTTCCTCGTGATCTTGTCAGTGTAAAAAACCTTCTTTTCCTTGTCCCACTTGTAGCGGGCCCTGATGAAGTCACGCTCCAAGGGGTTGGTGAACTTCACGAAGGGGTCTAGGAGACCCGCGGCTTCACGTTCCGCGTCCTCCTTGTCCCATATGGGCATTTTACCGAGGTAGCCATGGCTTCCGAGGCGATGCTTCCCCGTGTTCCTTTGCTGAAGGCTCTTGAATTTCGCAGCCTTAGCCTTGGCTGCTCGGTAGCGCAAGTGTCCTTGAACTTTTCGAACTCCTCTACTGTAAGTGTCGGATTTTCCTCCAGAATCTTGGACAGGGGTTCCTCAGCCTCAATAGCTCATTTCACCCTCCCTTTCCAGGAGGCCAAATCATTGTTGAACATGCCCATGGCGTGATTGTTCATCTTTTTCATCTGAGGATCATCCCATGGTTCTTCTATGTTATCATCCTGGTCGGGGAACTTGAATCTCTTGTGCAACTTTGTCAGGAGCAACTGCGTCAAATGTTCTTTACTCCTTAAGTCATCGTCGTTGAGGCTCGCGCATTCCCGTAGGATGCATCCTACTTGGTTCCCATAGCACTTGCGAGGTTCTTCCAGCTCTAATGGCTCAAACTTGCCAGGTGCCATCTTTGTGATCACTAGTCGTCCAATCCCTAGTTTGTTAGGTTTTCGTATGCTCTGCTTCTTCTACTTCTTCTTTTCAGTAGTGGCATCGGCGCCGGTACCATCCCTGCCGGTATCTTCCCCGCCGGTACCTTCCCCATCGGTCTCGGTGCCGCCCTCGGTCTAGGCGCCGCCATCGGTGCCGGCGCCGTCGGTGTCACTGTCAGCGTCAGTACCATCATCGAGGCTGACCTGCAAACCTTGCTTAGCAGTCAAATAGTCGAGGTACTCTTGTTCACCCTTATAACCCATCTCGTCTGCATCTTGGTTAGATGGCCCAGTTTCTTCGTTGTTTGACATGTTTCCTATGATTAAGTCTCCTCGTTTAATTCTAAAAGTATGAAAAAAAATGAGAAATGACATAAAAAAGAAATCTATGTTTGCCGGAATGGCGTTTCCCAGCAACTCCCAACACTCAATGTGCCTACTATGTAGCACAAATCATGCCAAAATTCACGGAAAATTTCGGCATGACCTTTGCTAAAAAATGGACATATCGAGCGCCTGAAATTCACCGGAATGGAAATGAATCAACATTCCGGCATAACATAGGCCACTCGGATCATTTACCCTGCACATAATCATCATTTTCCAAATATGACATGTCCAAAACATCACATGTCCAAATGACATGTCCAAATTCCAAACATGACACGTCCAAAACATCACATGTCCACATATCACATGTCCAGTTGAAATTTGCATATAAATTCAGCCTACCTAAATTCAGCGTACCTAAATTTGCTTTAACAAGGGATGTTGATTTGGACAATTGCTTAAATGCTGCCTTTTCTTTTAACTACAACTGCTTAACCCTAAATTTCTGTCCTATTTTAAAACGCACGGTTCATAAAAAACTAGCTAAATTCATAACTAAATAGATAACCTAATTAACCTACTGCCCTAACTAAAACCTAAGTAAATTAACCGAAAAACCCTAGCTAGCAGAGAGAGGAGGAGCGCTAGGGGGGGTTACAGAGGGTGCAGGGGTAAGGAGGTAGGCCCGACGATGACCGAGCTTGGGATGGGAGGAAGCAGAGGAGGGAGGCGTGGCGCGTCGGGGTCAAGGGCGAGCGCTGGCCGGGAGTCGAATGGGGTCGGGGCCGGGTCGGGTCGGGCGAGCGCAGGGGCGCGGCGAGGGCAGGGCCCCGACGGGATTTGGGGGGAAAAGAGGCGGGCTGAAGCAGAGAAAGTGAGGATTTTGGGTTAAGTGGACGTAGCAGTAGCGCGTTTAGAGAAAAAGCGCTACTACTATTACAGGTAGCTATAGCGGTTTTGTGCAGAAAGCGCTATGCTAACTTGACTAGCTGTAGCTCTTTTTCAGTAAAGCGCTACTGCTATAACCAACAATTTTCCTTTTTCTTTTGCTTTATTTTCTCTCACTTTTATTTTCTTTTTTTCCGAGAGCAGTGAACGAAGGGAAGGCGATATATATTGCATCATTTGACGGTTAAATATGTATAGAAAATAGGAACATATATATTACATCATTGGACCCATGCATAATAATGGCTAAGAGTGTATACAAAATAGGAACATATATATATATATATATATATATATATATATATATATATATATATATATTACATCTTTTGACCGATAACATACGGTTCCTTAGCGTTGACGTTTTCGTTTTTGAGTCAGCTTCTTTCCCTTCTTGTTCGTTGAAGAATAATTGAGCCCCTCATTGTGACTTTGCCTTTTCCATGGAGTACGATTTTTCTTAGGTAATGTAGTATTGATTCTTCTTTTGATGTATACTTCATCATCATCGTCATCTTCCCTCATTGGGTTGCCGTACTGATCGTAGTCTTCCTCGTTGGCGATTCCATCCATTCCAATGATGTTCCTTTTGCCTCTCCTCATGACAACACGGCTGGGATTGCGTGGGTCGGTTATGAAGAAGCATTGTGTCACATGCTTAGCGTGTACCCATGGCTCATTTTTTGCGATAGCGTTCACGGTAGAGCTCTTGGCGTCGGGTATAGTCATGGTAGTGAAATGCCGGTTTTCTCTTTCGACATTCTTAGCCCATCTGACACGGAACATCGTCGTGTTGTGCAGTCCTCGACCCTTTCGTAAAATCTTTCAGTTGCCGTTGTCGCTGCCGGTCATGCATTCCGTCGTCATCCCTGAGTTCTGATCATCACTGTCCATATCTTTGGCCTCTGTGTAGAACATGTATCCTATGATATCGTATGCCTGATAGGTTAGGAGGTTGGGCGAGGGGCCATGTGCTAAGGCGTATATGAGCAATCCGTCCTTAGAGCCCTCCTCCGGGGGATTAGCAATAATATGCTCTTTGAACCAATGCATGAAAGTGGAGTTGTGCTCTCTAGTAACTTCGGCGTCCGTCCTGCATACCCCCCAGTCATGATACTTCTTTGCGATAATTTCTTTGTGCAGTGCCACGAAAGGATCTACCTCGTCTAGGTGTTGTATCACTACCAAGTTTGCTATGTCGAAGTCGCTGCGTCGATCTGAGTATGCCACGTGCAGTTCACTCCGACTATTGGAGTGACCTTCTCCTTCGAGCCTCCCATCGTGCTTGTTAACGGGCAAACCAACACTAACATCAGGCGGCTGGTCTGCGCCATATAGAAAATTCTCGCAGAAAGAGATGCACTCTTGTGTCAGATAGCCCTGGACGATGCTTCCATCCAGACGGGACATGTTACGAACGAATCATTTGATGATCCCATCATCCTCTCAAACGGCATCATGTTGTGCAGAAATGACAGCCCCAAGTCTATTATGTCATCCACAATATGGACACACAGATGCACCATCACGTCAAAGAACGCGGGCGGGAAGTACATCTCAAGCTCATTCAGTATCACAACGATCTCTTCCTGTAGCCTTCGGAGCTGCTTCAGACTGATTGACTTTCGAGACATGACGTCAAAAAAGTTACAGAGACCAATAATCGTGTCACGGACGTGCTTGTCCATTATCCCTCTAAGGGCAATAGGTAATATCTGCGTCATCATCACATGACAGTCATGGGACTTCATCCCGCTGAACCTTTTCTTGTCCGTGTCTAGATATCTTCTTATCTTGCCACAGTAACCGGAACTAACTTTGACTCCGGTAAGGCACTAAAAGAATTGATCGATCTCGGCTTGACTTAAGGTGAAGCAAGAAGGGGGGCAATAATCCTCTTTCTTTATTTTGTTGCCCTTCTTCTCCCGCGCCTCTGTCTCCGTATCTATCTCAAATACATTTGTTTACGGGCGGCATGTGCGTATCTTCCCTGATTTTCAAATCTTGCAAGTCTTTTCTTGCCTTCGGCCCATCCTTGGTCTTATCCGGCATGTTCATCAGTGTCGCGAGCAAGCTCTCGAGGACATTCTTACAGATGTGCATTTGATCAAGGCAATGAGGTGTATCGAGTTTGTGCTAGTACTCCAAGTCCCAGAACACAGACCTCGTCTTCCATACCTTCAGCAGCGGCTCCGACACCTTTTTCATCGTATTTCCCGACGCGGGGCACTCCTTCCAGTTTTTCAATAGCTCATCGATTTCGACACCGCTCCGCTTACGTGGAGGTCCTCGATGCTCAGCGTGACCATTGAATAGATCTCCACAGTTTTTCCACTGGTCGTCATGTTCGAGCCATCTTCGGTGCCCCATTTACACATTCTCCCAGACCTGCCATCTTTCCTTGACATTAGCTGCTGAGACGTCGTATCATCCATGCACCGCGTGCATCCGCAATATCCATGGCACACCTGGCCTGCGACATATCCGTAGCCAAGATAGTCGTGCACCGTCGTGATCAGCGCGGCTCTCATGTAGAAATACTCGCCTTTGCTGGCGTCCCATGTCTTGGCCGGTGTTTTCCATAAAGTGTCTAACTCCTCCTTAAGTAGCCCTAGATACAAATTAATATTATTTCCTGGTTGTTTCGGCCCTTGAATAAGCATGCTCATGTGAATGTACTTCAACTTCATGCACAACCAGGGGGAGGTTGTACATCCATGCAAACACGTGTCATGTGCTATGGTTGGTGTTCTGGTTGCCAAACGGATTCGTGCCATCGGTACACGCGCCAAGCACGATGTTCCTTGCATCACATTTTAAATACTGATAGAAGCTATTCAACGGTCTCCACTGGCTTCCATCCTTGACGTGTCTCAGCTTCGGATCATCTCCATCGTCGGGCTTCTTCCTCTCCGCGTGCTAGCGCATTAGCTTTGCTTCCTTGGGATCTATGAAATACCGTTGGAGACGGGGAGTGATCGGTAAGTACCATACGACTTTCTGGGGACATTTCTTCCCGGCCTTCTTGTATCAAGAAGCATTGCACACCGGATAGCTTGTTTTTTCTGCGTGCTCCTTCCGATAAATTATGCAATCGTTGATGCATGCATGGTATCTAACATGCGGCAGATCAAGAGGGCACACGGTCTTCTTGGCCTCATCAACACTAGTAGGACATAGATTTCCTGCGGGAAAAACATCCTTTAGGTACTTCAGATGCTCATCGAGGCTAGTGTCGGTCCATTTGTTTTTAGCTTCGTCTTCAGGAGTCGGAGCATGAAACTCAAGCGGGTCACCTCAGGATTGCAACCATCATATAATGGAGTGTTCGAGTCTACCACCAGTTGCTCCAGCATAGCCTCCTCTCTAGAAGCAGCTCTCTCAGTACTCGTCTCCTTGGGCGATGCTTGAACATGAGGGTCCCTTGACGATTGAACTTAGAACCGACGAACTCTGCTGCATGGAGTCCACGTTCTCTTGCTGACATGTCCAGCCCCTTCTCCTCCGCCATGTCCGGCCCCTTCTCTGCCGCCATGTCCGGCCTCTTCCCCGCCGCCATTATCGATCATCCCTTCGTCTTGCCCAGTGTCGTCATTGGCTGCCCCGTCGGAGTCCTCAACATCATCATCCTCATCTTCAATTATCCGCCGAGTATAGCCATCCATGAAACCAGTCATGAGCAGGTGTGCTTCAACACGACCTTCGTCATAGGGGTCGAGCCAAACTATTCCTTTGCATCTTCGACACGCACATAAAACCTCTGTCAGGTTATTTTCTTTCATGTCCTGCACCACCGACCGCAACCACCTGTCCACCATCGTTCCACTGACTATCATGAACACCTGCACGGTAGTAATAAAAAAATTGATTATGAAAATGCGTGCATGCATCAAAGTCATACAAAAATTCAGCATGACCTTCCCTAAAAATAGGACATATATAGATCTAGAGTTTGCCCGGAATTTGCCGAAACGGAAATAAATCGACATTTCGGCAAAACATAGGCAACTCAAAAGCACAATTTGGCGTCAACTCATGCCACACACACAATTTCCATCATATTTCCCAATTATCATATCACACACACACACGTACACATATTTCCATTTTGCAAAAGCATGAAATTTTAATCACCTCTATCTCGAGATCGAGCACATGTTGTGTGGATGATGATGTAGGGAGATCAAAAGTGCACAAAGCTCTTCTTGACAAAGAAAGATCTAGTTAGGGGGCAAATAGGTCACCTAACTAAATGCTACATCTACCTAGCTAGCTAATTTGGGAGGAGACAACTTCAACTAGTGGAGGGGAAGGAAAAAGAAAGGAGATGCATTAATGGAGGTGGTGTAGTTAGCTAGGAGTAATGAAGAGAGAGAAAGGTAGGTAGAAGAGGGAGAGTAATGGGGGGAGAAGTATTGAGGAAGAAGAAGAGTGAGAGAGGGAGGATGTGGGAGGTAGGGGAAAGGGAGGAGAGGGAGATGGGGAGGGAGAGGTGGAAAAAGGTGGTGGGTCCTGCGTGTTAGCAGTAGCGCGGTAACAAAAACACGCTGTTGCTAAGAGCGTAGCAGCAGCGTGCTTTCCTATCACGTGCTACTGCTAAACGGGCCAACCGTGTGGACAATTTCAAAATTAGCAGCAGCGACGTGACTAAAAAGCGCGCTACTACTATGGCGTTAGCAGTAGCGCGCTTCTTGACGCCGCGGTGCTGGTAAACTTAGGTCGTTGTGTACTGTCGATGGATTTTTGTAGCAGCGCGGTTTAGACATCACGCGCTACTGCTAAGTTTACATCAGTAGCGCGCTTTCCCTAACAGCGCTGCTACTAATTAGCAGCAGCGCCTCTTTTTGTGTCGCGCTGCTGCTAAGATTTTGTGTATAAGGTTTTCCCTAGTAGTTAGGTCACGTTTTCTGTCATTTTATGACAGAATCAAGATAGTCATACATGTGCTGTCGTAGAAGTGTTCCATGACATTACCAAAATTATCATCACGGAAGTGTCCACTTCCATGACGATAAATCACGCGTCATAGAAGTACTTTCGTCAAGGGTGACCGACACGTGGTATCGACCGTAACGGGCCGCCGTTAAGCTATCGGGTCCGGTTTTGGATCCAATAACCCGTTAACAGCCCGGACCAATGGGGATTTTCCACGTGTAAAATTCTCATTGGCCGGAGGAAACACGTGTTTGCTCCTCGGTGGGCCAGATGTCGTCCGTCCATTGGAGGAGTCATGCCTATGATACGTCGACACGTGGCAGGGCCCAACAGAGGCCCATATAGGTTAAAAAGGTCGGCCCAGTCAAAGGCCCGTAGTACTTACTCAAGTACTAGTGGGCCGGCCTAATAACGACCTATTTAATAAAGGCACATTTACGGCCCGAAGCCAGATCTGGCCCATTAATTGTTCGCCGAATATTTGGGCCCAATTACAACCCAGTGACTTTCGGCTTGTTAGAGGCCCGATGTAGACATGGGCCCATTTCAGCCCAGTGTGTCTTTCGGCCTGGTAATGGCCCATGCTGACCATGGGCCATATATGGCCCGACGCGACATCCACCCCACTAACGGCCCGTGATAAAGGTGGCAACCGTTCAGCCCAACGTGACTTTGGGCCGGTTAAAGGCCTGTCATATAATTCTGCTCGTTGATGCCTGTACTAAGCTTTCGGCCTCTTGAAGGCCCATGATATCAGTGGGCCAACTAAGGCCCGAGATATGTTTTGGCCTGGTAACGATCCATCATATAACTGGGCGCAAAAAGGCCTGGTCTACCTTTCAGCCTGCTGAAGGCCGGTGGAAGACTAGTGAAAATTGAGGCCCAACATGAATTTCGGCCTGCTAAAGCCCCATGGGGTTTCTTCTGGGCCGTAACAGGCCAGCAGAATATTCAGCCAGTTAATGGCCCAACTCTACATGGGCCAAACTAAGCACTGGGTCCACAAAAGGCCCAACTAAAATTTGGGCCGAATATAGGCCGGAGTAAGTTGTGGGCCTGGCCCAAAGTGTGAAGGACCCAATGGCTATTCGGTCCCAAGAAAGATGCAGGCCGGCCCAATTGTGGCCCGCTAAAAACCAGGCCCGTTAGAGGCGAATGTTTCGGCCCGATCGACTACATCAATTTTTTTCAGATAGCGAATGATGGCAGTAACTAGTAGGAATTAAGAACAAACCTACTCTATACAATAAAGAAATTACGACATAGTAACTTAGAATAAACCTACACTATACATAAAGGATTTATGGTATATTACATCCACTGGGCATCGAAGTTCACCACCAGTGATCATAAAGTGCAACGAAGAAGCAGATTACAAAAACTGGGCACCATTGCAGCGTAACAAAATAATACTGAACCGAGACCACTTCCAAGACAGTTCAAGAAAGTTTAGCCTTGCGCGGGAACTACTGCATGAAATTTCTTGAGCAAAATTTGTGAGACCGGCCTAGCATGTCGGTCATAGCTTCCAGGTGTAGCTGTTTAGCAATGAGGTTCTCATTGGTGTTCTCTGCAATCTTTCTTAGAGATAGGACTTCAAGTCGAATTTAAGTTGCAGAATGCCTTTCTACTAGAACTTGGGACTGAAGAAGTCAAACTGATTCAGACAGCGAATTCTGCGAGCTTGTCTGACTCCTAGTCTCAAGTAACTTGAACACTGCATCAAGACAAGACTTTGGGGTTGTCTCGCTATCTTTAAGATGTTTTTCCTTCTTTGCTGCAATATATGTTGGGTTTGTCTCACAGCCTTCAGCAGACTTGTGCATGCCATCAGGCATATCAACCTGAAACAAGCCGAGAGATGAGAGGTTTTGCACGTGTATAAACAAAGATGATAATTGTGCTGCCAATTCCATCCAATTTCAAATTAGAAAATAAAGAGTAACTTCAAAATATCAATAGCATAATTTGGCATTGTTAATAATGTGGGGAGCTTCACCACACTACTGGATTACCATGTCAACATAAAAAGCATAGATGAAGGGCAAAGACAATCATTGTATCTATTTTGGTTAATGTGCATGGCATGTTGTTCATATCATCAGCCACATCAGTAAGACAAAACATGAGATGACAAGGTGCAAACGTGGGCTGCTTCACCACACATTGGATTATACATCCACAAAAACAAGCATACATATAGGGAGTATTGAGTAATGTGCATGGTATGAATAAGGAATTTGGTTTTACAAGTAAAACTTGGAACTTACGGTTGTTGCGAACATGCATTTTGATAGAACAACAAACTAAACAGCAGTAAACGATAGGGAGTATGAGCAAATTAAACAGCAGTTGAGGATAAATGCTCTAGAAGGACCGACTTACATTAACAGTTAACACTGGCTTTATAATGCCCTTCTCCATGTCAAGGGAATGATAACTCAAGAATTTCAGCACAAAATCTTGTTCATAAGCATTGCTTGTACTCTACATTTTGTAGAGAGTAATTATAGATATGATAATATTGGAAGGGATAGAGGGTAATGAAGATAAGATGCAGATTGATGCTACATAATCAACTACCAATCCCTGGAAGTACAAGCGTTATAGGACAAAATGTACTGACAAGAGCAATGGGCTACACTTCTGCACTGGCATTGTCTGTGTATTCAACTTTTTGGTAAGATTAAATATAGATCTGATATTTTTTAGCAAATGGTGGGCAAGGGAGATAAGACGCAAAATGCTACACAATGAACCAATCCCTCTTCCCATAATACAAGAGTGTTTTGAACACTGGTGTACTATACAAAATGTCCTTATATTATGGGACGGAGGGAGTAGCTGTTAATGTAAGTACAGTGATAGACGACGCTCAGTCCTTACAAGAGGACTGCAGAGCTAAACCTCTTCAAAAGCATTGGGTTGATTCCAAATTTATGTAAGAGTCCATACGGATCTTATAATGTCCACCAAATGGACGATAACGAGGCTAACATGTGCAGTGATGCTACATAATCAAACAACTATGAATGTAAGTATGGTCATACAGGGCAAGAGGTACTCACAATAGCAATGATGTGTGCAGTATAGTTACGAGATTCTATGGTCCCTTGAGAATGAGTGTTCTTCTGCTAACAGTTTTCGTACAAGTGAGGCGTTAAGGCAAATGCAGAAATGTAGTTCAAATTGTGATGTGATATCATAGACAGTACCTTACGCTGCAGACGAGACCAATGTGTAACAAGATTATTCCAGTCACTGTTTGATAAATGTAGCACTGGAGACTTTACAGAAATTTCGTTTAGAGGCTTGCATCGAAGTGCACTCGCCTCAGGTAGTAACGATACTTCATCAACGAGTGCTTGAAAAGTGCAACCAACCCTTGCTCGTCTTGACAATCCAGTTTGGTCCTCGCTTATTTTTTAAAAAATGAAATCTTGTGTCTTTTGTCAGCAGAAACATATGCAGTAATTACCATGAATAACATTAGTACATTACTTACGGGTAAGTTGCGGAGGATGACTGGAAATTGTTCTGTGTCTCCGGTATATTTCCATGAAGGAAAGATGTGCACAAAGTTCCTAACAACAATATAAGCTTCATATTCTAAACTGGGAAGAAATGGAACATGGGTCCTATTTGCTGCAATTGGGGCTCTCTCTCTCTGGTTCGAAAAGGGATTTGGAAACTGGATTTGGTGTACTCTTTGCTGGAATGGGGGTTTTGAGTCGTAGAGCTGGTGCTATGTCAACTGGCATCATCATACTGTTTGCTGCAGTTGGGGTCTGCTGAGTTGGGGCATCAGAAATGACAATTGTAGTAGGGCTAGAGTCTGCTAGAGTTGGGGTGTTTTGTGGGTCAGGTGATATTGCAACTACACCTAATGGGCTATTTGATTTATGAGGTGTCACTACCTTTTCCAAATACTTTGCTCGTGCTCCTTCATGATCAGCAATCGCCCTCTTCCTTTTGAACGTCTGATACACAAGAACAACATTTGAATGGATAAATATGGTATGATGACAGATGGAATATGTACTAAAAATGGATAGGCAAGGCGTATTCACATACACGATGTGTAAACTAAGCTAATTGGCATTATAACAAAGTAGAAGCAATGCAAAGGATCAGTTGCAAGATATGTGTGACCAATATAACCTTGGAAAGTTAGAGCAAGCACCTTGATGGGTGAATAAGATAGGGCATCTGCCTCTGACTCCTCCACTAGGGAGCTACATTGACTTAGGTCTCCCTCTAGCTCAGAATCCTTTATTAGGATCATATTACGAGCATCATCTCAGAGTGAAGAGCGTTTGCATTGCATTGCTTCCAAACTTTATTTCAGTCCCTTAATGCCAAGTTTGACAGCCATGGCATTGTTCTGCTTTATTCTTTTCATGCGCGCAAGCTCATAATCATTATGATGTTGTTCAGAATCTGAGATTCATGAAAACATACAAATTAGTCAGATTATCTATGGAATGCATTACGGATTCAAATCGAAGAGTGTCTCCCTATAAACCCCTGCATATGGAAAGTTCACCCCCAACCATGCTGACCAGACCACACACAGAAATACAAACCTCTTATGTCTCTATAACAGGCAGACACACATTTCAAAACTGAGGTAGGAACATTAGAATCATATCAAAGTCGTATTTGAACAAATAAACTACGGAATTATCAGTGGCATAATGTTTAGCTTCAAGGGTGGAGTGCTGGTAGTGTGACACAAAGCAAGTAGACAGATTGTATTCCATGTAAAATATCGTAGTCTATGTAAAAGCTGGAAATGACACTTTCTTTCTATACAATGCAGTATTCGTTGACCACACATGATGGAAGAGGTCACACAGAGAAATACTATTCACTCATGTCTATGGTTCCAGTATTTTGAAACAGGGCGGTCCAGGCTAAAAGAATATTGACATCAAATATGACAAGGCAATCATAGATGTAGTGACTCAATCATTTACTTGTGAGCGTGAATCAATCATTTACTTCAGAGCTTACTAGGACAAGTCTGCAGAATTGTAACTATAGTAAGAGATCGTCAAAAATCTGAATCAAGAAGTTTGTGTAGCACTTATTGTTTGCAACTAATCGACGTGAATAATTGGATATCATATCGAATGAGTAAGAAAGACAAGTAAAATTGTCAACAAACCTGGCCTGCAGTAGTAATCTTGGTCAATGTCACTATGACCAACAATCCAAAATGACTAGTGTCTATTCCTAGGGCCGGAATTTTGAAACCCCGTGAACTTTACAGGTACTAAAGATTATTGAAATACATCTGAACCATTAAGTGTAGGTAGCACTCAGCACACAACAAACCCTAGTGACAATCCTGCGTAATGAGTAATGAATCATTTAGAAAATGGGTGATGAGGAGTGGCTGCTGAGTGTTGAGGACGTATCTCAGGATAAATCGGGTTGGCTTAGTGGGTGCTGCACACCTGAGCCCTGAACGGACTGGGAAGGTAGGCACGGCGGCGTGCCCAGGCAGCAGTGACGCAGTTGGGCGAGCGGCTCCTGACCTCCTGTTAGCCCGGCGTCTCCTCCTAGATTCATGCCGTCCGTGGACGGCAAGTCGCCGGCGAGCAGGCGGCCGGGGGCGAGTAGAGATCGGAAGCGCGCAGCAGGAATCAAAGCCTGGGCTGACCCAAAATCCCAGGGTGGGCCGCCGTGGGCACCCTGTAGAGATACACACCCGAGCTGCAAACATGCATTTTCGAAACTAAATTAGGAACATTTAGCTGACAAACTAAACGACTCTGTTTTAATAATATCAGATTCGTAAACTAAACGACTCTATTTTAATAATATCAGATTCGTATTTGAACAACTATGCTTGTTTAGCTTCATGGGTGGAGCGGTGCTATTATGACACGAAGCATGTATGCTGATCGTATAGTGATCATAAAAGGGGAAACCCTAAGCATTTTTTAGCAAAAGAGGGTTTCCTCTCCGATTTCTATTAAAGAAACCACCACGGAACCAACATGATCAACTAAACCCTAAGCATGATCAATTAAACCCTATTATGACTGTGCCATGGCAGATTTAAAGCTGCAAACCTGGGAAATGCTATTTAGCATCCATTGTTTGCTTCGAACTAAGAACTAAATTCTAAGAGCTGAAAAGAAAGTACAGTAACCAAGTTACGACCGATATTTTGGTTGAGATCAAAAAGTTGAGGAGATATGAAGTACCACCTCTCTTGTGGCACCGTGTAGGCATCGGGGGTGCGATGGCTGTTAGTGGCGTTGAAGCAGATCTGCGACGGTAGACAGGTGCATCGGGGGATAAGTCCCGTTGCGGTGGAAGAGAAGGTCGTGTGAGCGGCCCCGGCAAAGAGGACGACTGTGCCGATGAACCGAGAGGACACGATGCAAGGCTCTTGGTCCGTCGCCATGGATGAGAAACGTCCATCTCTAGCAGTGGACGACGCGGTCTTGGTAGTCGCTCCAGCATGGTGGAGGACGGTGGCGATGGATGGGGTGGAGGATAGCGACGATGGATGGGGTGGAGGACGGCGGTGATGGATGGGGTGGCGGACGGGGGAGGCTTGTGTGGGGATGGTGTTCTAGCGCGGACGGTGTTTGAATGGGAAAATGCAGGGAGAGGTACGGGGCACCATGTTTTCGGGACGCGCCTGTCTGAAATATGGGAAAGTTACGAACTTAGCCCCCGTTTAAAATTTGGATGTCTCGTTGGTTGGGGATAGGATGGTAATCTCGCATCTCGCAAATATTTGCCCAGAGCGATTTCGGCGAGGAGAGGGTGTTTTGGCGCCCATGGTTGGCGCCCACGGTGTATGAACGGGGCTGACAGGTATGGCGGTTGTGTCACGTCTGAGTGAAGTTACGAACCTGCCCCTATTGAAAATATTTGCCTACATCGATTTCGGCCGAGTCGAGTTTGTTTTTCCATACTTGTGTATGAATGGGAAATGGAGGGAGAAAGCAGTGGTCTTCGTCTGAGCTTGAATCAAATGTGTTTTGCCGCCCATGTTTGGCGCCTTGTGTTGGAATGGGCTCAGAGGCGGTCGTGTCACGTCTAATTGAAGTTACTAACCTGCCCTATTGAGAGCGGTGGAAATCGGGCGATGGATTGTCCGTGTCGAGGGTAGACAGTAATTTCCATCTCCCAAACACTTGGCTTGGCGGTCGGCGTGGGAGTGGACATTTTGCCGCTTCTTTCAATTTTGGGACAATAAGCATCCACGTTTACCCTAGCAACTAAATTCGAATCCATTTTGTATTCCTATACGAATCTTTATAAATCATTCTATGTGTTTTTATATATCTTCAAAAGCACGACAAAGATGTATTGCACTGTCATATATGAATATGATTTACAAATGCCCGTACTCTAATTTAGAAGCTAGAATCCAGTTTAAGCTGATTTGGAACACTTTATGTCCAACTCAAATGTCACACGCAGCATAATGTGTACTCCCATTTAGATATGTACACAAGCGATGTATCAAGATTCAAATAACGAGTCAATCAACCAATAATGTACAAAACTATTAGACATATAAACACTTATAGAGTATATGGATCAATAATATCAACTAACATACATAAGCCAGGCCGCTGTACTTTTTTTGCTAGAAGAGCATCCCTTTTTTGGCGAAGCTAGTACAACATCTTGGCCCTTTCCGATGCGTGCCACTTATGGTCCATCTATACTACTATTATTGATGAATACACATTCAACCCGATTGACATATTTGTAGGTCTAGCACAACAATCAAAATGAAATGTCTCCGAGTCTTATCAATTAATACAGACTTGTGCTCAAATAAAATTACAAACAAAAAAAACAATTATTACATGATCTCTAAAACAAATAGTTTGATCTATTACATGAACAAACAACCCAAAGTTATTCAATGATGGAAAGAACATTTCACCTATGATTTACCAAGTGGGAATTTAATTTCCTTTTTTCCTTCAGGACCTTAACAATGCGGTCAGTCTCAGCTTGCTTCGTTTTGAAATCCACCAAATATTTATTGATTGTCTTGAGTATTGCTTGTGATTGTGCTGTTTGCTTCCTCAACATGTCAACTTCATCTCTAAGTGCAGAAGCAGAATCTCTTTCTACCACTAGTTTAGCCTCTAGAGCATCAACAGTTGGCAATTCATGATGCACGATTAGGCTGGTGCCACTGCTGTGGGATGATCCAACGTCCATGGGGACCTCGCTCTTTGATCTTGGGCTAACCTATTTTGCCATTAAAGTTCCGATTGGATTCTGAAAAGTTGAAGTTAGCAAAACATCTCAACTGGGAGTTATAACAGCAAACCAGTTAAAACAAACAAGGAATTAAAGAGTTCCAATTGGATGCTAAAAATTAGTTATTAACATCATTGTAACTGGTTGTTGCAGCAACAAAGCAGTTAAACAAACAAGTTTTGCAAAAGGTACCTGTTGTGGCATTGGAGTTTCTCTTGGATCCTGAAAAGTTGAGTAGCCAGTAACCTGACTAGAGCAACCGGTTGCAGCAGCAAAGCAGTTAAACAAACAAGTTTTGCAAAGGAACCTGTTGTGGCATTGGAGTTTCTCTTGGATCCTGAAAAGTTGAGTAGTCAGTAACCTGATTAGAGCAACAAGTTACAACAGCAAACCTGTTACACAAATATAATTTTGAAAATGTACCTGTTGTGCAATTGGACTTCCAATTGGATCCTGAAAACTTGAAGTTGGTAAGATGATTACAGCAACAAGTTACAACAGCAAACCAGGTAAACAAGGAAGTTTCCAAAAACATACATGTTGTGCCAATAGAGTTTCAGTTGGATCCTGCAAACTTGAATGTTAGCAATCAATAAATAAAGTTTTGCAAGAGCCATAAGAAACTAACATCATACTAGTAAAACTAACCAGTTTTGGCAACGTATTTAATTACACATGAACTAGTAAAACTAACAAGTTCTTGGCAACGTATTAAAGCAACAAGTCGGTACCGTTTACCGGCAACACAGACATCTGTAAATTTCTTTGATGTAAGCAAAGTGATTCCAACACATATATAAGTTAAAAAGATGGTGTCCCTCATATAAACCTAACAGTTGTCTATCTATGAACATGCAAACATTACTAGTGCTACAAGTGATAACATCAAACCATTTAAACAAACATGGTATCAGAACGTAAGTTACACGTGAATTCTACTGCACCCTAGAAGTACATATGATCAGCTATCTACGTGCTTAAATAGCTATTTAAGTTCAGGTAAACAGGTAATTCTTAACATTAAGTATCAAACACATAGATACGCGCAGTCTATAATAGGATTAACAGGCTATGGCATTATGTAATCAGTAGCAAACTAAATTAAGCCAAGCAACGTAATTGAACAATTTTGCAATAAGTGGCTAACTAAAATTCCAAAGAAGCAGGTAACTGAACTTACGCTAGCTCTTTGTAGAGGCACACTGCAACTTCTTTTTCTCTTACAAGGTTCTACGAAGGAGTCCATGGCATCAATTACTTGGATACGCAGTCCCAATACTTCTTTCTTCCCACACTGCATTGGTAATTCAAATGGTTAATCTGGTAAGATGGTGCGTCCTTGATATGTTATATGAGGACGTGTAGTCAGACTAGTTGTAGCCACACACATCACACTGGTTTTTACTGTATATTTCATGCAATTAAATTTGGCGTATCGAGATCGAAGAAATCTACAATAGGATGAAAAGACTGGCATCCTTCACATTATTGGCGAACTCGGTTCATAGAAACAAGCAATTCAACCATTCTGTGGATAAATCAAAAGCGCCACTGGAATATTTTTGTAGCGACCCGACCTCAGACGGTCAAGTCTCTGTGCTTGAGTGTCACCCCTGGATCGGTGTGCTGACACACACAATACTCGAGGATTTATAACGGAGGTAAATCACATGTATAAAGTAACGTAAATACTATTACCTCAATCGATATAGTGGAAGTAACAACAAGGTTTTGGATTCCCACCAACACCAATGGCAAAATTGAGTGTAGAAATCATAACCCTAACGTATCACTTACTCGTCGTAAGAATCCTGCAACATGAGACATTGCAGCCATATAGGTCAGTACATTGAATGTACTGGCAAATTCACACCACAAAGAAATGATGAATAATGGCTATCACTACATGCATATTTGGCTGGTGGAGGCTCTAAGTTTAGTTTTTTGCATAAAGCCAAAATTTCCCTAAATCAAAGGAATAAACTTTATTTAACTTCCAAGTTGGTTGAAAAATTATTGAGAAGGTTCCTCCAACTCAATCCCAATTAAAAGTTAACATCCCAACAAATTATTAAGTAAAGTGATGAGATCAACATGATAATTCAAGAACCAGATACTCAAGATGTCCATAACCGGGGACACGGCTAATCATGATTAGTTTGTACACTCTGCAGAGGTTTGCGCACTTTTCCCCACAAGACTCGATCTCCTCCGTTGGATTTCTCGCACTACATGGTGTTTGAGAAACAGATGACCGAGACACAGTCTTTCAGAATAACTCTTTACTTTGGGTGGACAGTTACACCTACTTTCCCCTACATCTGCTAGCCCACCACTGAAAGAGGGCATGCAACTTACTCAACTATGCTAGAGCCCATAATAGCTCGTGGCTGCACTCGGAAGTTTCTAGCATGAATAATCTTATGATCCCTTTGAGCCTGGGTGGCATTCCATAGGGTGATCACACGGGTACTCCGGGATTCCCTTGGGCATGCACTAGGTTCTCCAGGTGCCCGGGCAAACCACTGGGTGCTCCAGGGTTCCCCAACCATTCCACCCAGATGTGTATTAAAGTAGCCACCTTAAGTTAACCCTTAGTTAGTCATAACTCTCACATCTTTCATGAATTCTCTCAAAACTAAACCACGTATACGAGCATAGTATAGCAGTAAGCATAATGTAGTAATACCCAGGGGTTGAATGCAAGACAATAGGTTCCTACCTCATCAACTACTTCCCAACCCACATATTATCAATCCTACTCATGCAAATGTTTGAGGGTTGAAACTAATGCATAAAAACTGGGTAATAAAGGGGGTATGATCAAAGTGTGAACTTGTCTCGTATTGTTGTTGAAGATGAATCACACTCATAATTCCTGATAGTTGAACTCGTCACATTTCGGTCAATCTATCGTGAGCAAGCAATAGTAACCACACATAAGCAATCAAGCAAAAGAATCGAAGAAAAGATCTCAGAAAAGTTCGAAAATAAGTGATTAACTCTTGCAACAGAAAAAAATCTAACAACACCAAATTTATGCGAATTTGGCTTTATCAGAAAGTTTAGGTCAAGAGCTTCGATTTGCAAAAAGAATCAACTCAAACGGAGTCATCAAACTCGAGTTACGATCAAAAGAAGATTCAAATCAAATCTGTTTGAATTCAAATTTTCAAACTTTCAAAAACATGTTTAAGTTGTTTTACTGGAAAGAGGGATCATAATGAAGAAGTGGGCATTAGTTTCGTTGGATTTGGACAAACGAGTCGAAAGTAGTGATCGTTTTAAGATTAGGGACTAAACTGTAAATAAAATATTCACAAATGGGTCCCTGGCCGAAAATTAAAAGAAAAAGAAAAAAACCATCGAGCTTAACGCCGCTATCAGAAACCTAACGAGCGAAAACCGTCACATGTAAGTCTAAACGATTTAACGCGTTCGTTAAATAACTAGACTAAAAAGAAAAATCGTGTTTTAAAGAAAAACCGAGAAAATCAAAAATAACCGATCTAGGGTTGGGTTTTATACCGGTTTGGGAGTTTTCAATCAAAAACCGGCGGCGGCGGTTTCCGCGCCAAATGACGGATCGGCGAAGGCCATGAGGAGGCGCTGGGTAAGGCGTGGGCGGCGTGCCACAAGCTGGCAGTCTTGGCGACGCGGTGGCGCGGTAAGTAGGGCAAGTAAGCGGCAAGAAAGCGGCAAGGCGCATGGCGGTGAACAATGGCACAAGAGAGAGGGGGGGCTTCGGGTTTTATATGCGGGAGGAGGCGGCGCGGAGCTTGGAGGAGGGGCAACGGAGAGGCGGCGAGGAAGAAGACTCGGCCACGGCGGCGGCGACATACGGGCGGCGGACTCCCGCTCGGGAGGTCAGGGACGGCGGCGTGATGTGGGCTGGGCCGCGGCCTGTTGGGCCGGCCCTGTTCGGCGGCGGAGAAGAGTTTTTTTTAAAACAGAAAATAATTGAAAGAAAAGCCAAATAAAGTAAAAATAAAGGAATATATAATATAGGCATATTATATATCAAAGTTTTTAGAAAGAGATTTTCTTCTGCATGAACATTTTTCTACCATCAAATAAGTTCCACATAAATTCAAATAAATCAAACAGTGGTACAACTCTAATAAAATCCAATAAAAATCATTTTAAAAATACTAAAATGATTTCAAATTTATTTCTCTCCAATTTTCTAGTGTAGGGAATCATTTTACCTAATTTCCATATATTTTATTTTTGCAGAAAAATAGTAAGAATAAAACCCCAAATAACTCCAAATTGAAAATAATTTCAAAAGGACTTTAAATTTGATCCTTTTAAACTTCCAACTCATATTTCATATGTTTTGAAGAAGTCATTTTATCTTCTCTCATGAAAATCATTGAGTTGCTTAAAGTTTCTGAATTTGAAATATTTTCAAATGAAATTCAAATATTTTCAACAACCCTTTTCATTTAAATAAATGGAAGAAGTCATGTCATCTTCTCTCTAGGGTTTTGTATTTGAAAAGGATTTGAATTCATGGAGATTAGAAAGCAAAGGTGAAAGTTTGGGAAAGTCATTTCACCCTCTCATATAACTTTCAAAAGTTCCGAATTTCACTCAATTTCACTCATCACAATCAAGCAAACAATCAAACTATCTATTTAATATAACATTCCAAAATTTAGAATTTTGGGATGTTACAAACCTACCACCCTTAAAATGAATCTCGTCCTCGAGATTCAGAGAGGCTAGAAAGAAATAGGTTAGGTTTGGGGGTCTTCCCAAAATCCATCAACCGTCTCAGGGGGTCTGGGGTGCTACCACCCTTAGAAATATTGTTATGGTTCCATCAAAACTCATATACTCCATCCTTAGTGTCGGTCTTATCAGATTCTCGGGAAAATTCCTTCTCTAGGCTCTTCCGGTAGTGGCATAACCTTTACCGCGCTTCTTCTGTCCTTTCATCTTGGTAAGGTTCTTCTGTGACTGGGTCTTCTTATCTAACGGGTCTGGCGCCAATACTAAACAACTATCAATATCTCATGATGGTCGTCAATTTATGGTTTCTCCTGCAGGAAATGGGTCTGGGCTTCAATCTCACCATATATCCTACGATTGGCAACAGTTGCCTTGTACAAGGGAAAATACTTATACCATTTTAAGGTTCAAACAAGGTTTAATATCGTCGTCTCTCTACTATAGACAAGCGACTCAGATTTACCATCCCATATAGCAAGGCGAATAATAAGAGTAAGTCGGCATGGTGATCAATCCATCCCGCACCCAAATCATTACCCTGTATATGGTTTAGCGAATCTCGCATTCTATCACTCGGTCTTCCTCACAAGCGTTGCAGAATTTCTCTTGTCGACAAAATAAGTTCGGATAAATCCATTGATTCTGCAAGCGAAACAAACATCTATCGTTCCTTCACAACTCTCAGGTTTTATGTAAACTCCTATAAAATAAATGCATCGATAAAATCGTAACTTCTTCCAGGGTTTTTCCTTCGGCAAGAGTGTGCTTGCTTCTTGGCAGGTCCTGGGGCCTATGGGTTATGGCCCATCTCATCACTTGTAAACCTTGAACTCATCATCGGGGCAACTGCTCTTTATTCCAACTTCCAGCTTCCTAGCATTCTTAATTCCATCCAACTGTACTGTCTCCCTTCCTTCTATTGGTACCAAACTAAGATGTGATTACTCGGACTCATCATGGAGTTACAATTGCTCCATATTACCAACATTATACCTCCTTCATACTCCAATAGTACTTCATCTCTTCATATTCTTGGGGTATCCCACATATCGATACAAAACTCGTACCTATTTTGTCTGGAGTCCACTTCGTGGAATATCATTATCCTTTCCAGGGGTCAAATCTCCTCACAGGGTACTACCACCCTTGAAATGCACAAATTCATCCATAGACCCTATTTCTCATATCCTCAAAAATGGTCAAAATCTTCCTTCATAGAGTAACAACTCATAAAATCCAAATAAGTACCAACGATGCTAGCTTTATTGATTCTCAAATTACTACAATCTCCCTGCATTTCCATTACATGCCTCAACTCAACACCTTAATACAAAAGAATTGTTCCCACTACTACTAGTATATTTCTTTTGTTGCAACTCAACTATTTAGCACAAGCCTCCTTCTCTTTGGGACAATCCCTAGCAAAGTTCCCTGCTTCATTACAACAAAACATATTACTTCTGACAAGTCTCGAGGTTTCCTCATGATTACATAGCCTCCTTGGGTCCTCGGCTTCCTTTTTGGGCAACAGCTGAAGTAGTGCCCTGATTCCTTGCACCTGAAACAAGTGATATGACTCAGGTCCTTCCTGGATTCCAAATCTACTTCTCTTCCCGGACTTTTCCGTGCCAATTAGGGCTTCTATTTCCTGTGGGTCATACTCTACTTCTTCTGTCGGGAATTCTACTAGGTCCCCATTCAGACAATTCTGGGAGAAGTGTCCTTCTTCTCCACATGAATAGCATGACTTGGTGCAGGGTTTAATTGGGTCTTCTTTGGGTGTGTCCTACACCTCTTCCTTCATCACCGGTTTTTCTAAAATTTCCATGACGGCTCCTTTCATTGCTTCTTTCTTCTGTTGGATAGTTCATTGAACCATGGGGTAAATGTGACACTGAGCAGGGTAGTGGGTAGTCTCTTCACACAAGAAACAAAGTGGTTTGCCTAGTTGGGAATTCTTCAGCTGGTAACTTCCTTCACAATTAGGGCATTCATCCTTGTGTTCTTTATGGTTGTGTCTTATTTCTCCACAAAGCTTGCATGCACATGGTTTCTTCATATCATTTCCATAAGGCTTCAACTTCGGGGGCACAAGCCGAGACTTTGGCAAAGTCAACTTAATTTCTTTCCAAGTGGTTACTCCTTGCCATCCATTGATGGTTTGGTACATCCTCCACCAAGTAGCAGCACCTCTTTCAAAGCACTGAAGAGCATGCCGGGTCATATACTTTTTGATATAGGGTTATTATTCATGTGATCCTCCATGTTCTAAATCCATCGGTCCGTCTCCAATTGACTTATCGGTCCTGAAAATATAAGCTCATCTCCATTCATCCTCTATTGGGTCCAAGGGTTTTGGGTGGGATAAGAGAGATAGAGAGGGATACACACAATGCAAACAATAGTTTTGAAGAAACATATTTTATTTTGTGGCTGTCGGAAAAACATCAAACAAATGACAGCTCACAATCGTCGCATCTAACGTAGGTATACAATAGGGGTTTGGTCTTCTAAAGGTCCATAAATCTTCAAAGTCGCCAAACTCTTCAAGTCTGGTTCATGTCTCTGATGGCTTCTTCCAATCGTGCTTGTCCTTCTCAAGTTCTTTTGCCAGATATTCTCTGTTGACGTGAAGTCTCTCGTGACGTCCTTTAATATTTCTGGAGTTGCGTTCCAAACTTCTGGGTTTCAACATCCTTGGTATGAACCATGGTCCTACTGTCCTTCAGTTCCTGATAAATCTCCGGTATCTCGAGGTTTTGCTCCTCCAGCTTGGCTACTTTCAGCTTCTAGGTTCTGAGTTCTTCACGAAATGCTTTCTCGTCAAATACGACTTCCTGAAGGTCCATCTTAAACTTCTTGATGTAATACTCCAGATCCTGGCGATACACCGGCTAAGGTTAAAACTGCATCCTTTGCTGACAGATGCCCCATCAGCCTCCTACCATCCAATCCTTCCGAAGAAATGCATGTTCAACTTAGCATGGTGATAATAGCATAAGCGGGCGATACCATCATGGATATCCATATTTATGCCCATGTCTCTGCCATGAGCTATCATTCTAAATTATTATCTCCTGCCTTAGGGTTTTCTTGACAAAAACTTTGAGTTTTAACGCTCCATGTTCCGGTCTTTCTCCGACACACATTGATCTCAGGTATTGGCAGCTTCAATAGTCTCACAAGTTCCATAAGGGTAGTTTTCCTAGGTCAACCAATCTGGGAATTCTTCAGAGCCTTCAAATTTTCCTAGTCTTCAGAGTCTTCAACCGCTGCAGTTTCCATTTCTATAAGACAAGGTAAAAATCCTCTACATGTCGAAGTGGTCTTAGTTGCCCGATGTCTTGTACTTCTTGGAGTGGTCTCGTCAGTCGAATCTTCATGTGGTCAAAAGGGGAAAAGGGAATATTTGATAAAGCTCAAAAAATAAGAGAGGTAAGAGATCTTTTTGAAAATAAAGTTTTAGAGAAAATCTTTCCTATGGGCTTGCCAGTTTCTAGGGTCACGTCCTACAGTCAACATGTGCTCTGATACCATCTTGTAGCGACCCGACCTCAGACGGTCAAGTCTCTGTGCTTAAGTGTCATCCCTGGATCGGTATGCTGACACACACAGTACTCGAGGATTTATAACAAAGGTAAATCACAGGTATAAAGTAATGTAAATACTATTACCTCAATCCATATAGCAGAAGTAACAACAAGGTTGTGGATTCCCATCAACACCAACGACAAAGTTGAGTGTAGAAATCGTAACCCTAACGTATCACTTACTCGTCGTAAGAATCCTGCAACATGAGACGTTGCAGCCATATTGGTCAGTACATGGAATGTACAGGCAAATTCACACCATAGAGCAATGATGAATAATGCCTATCACTACATGAATATTTGGCTGGTGGTGGCTCTAAGTTTAATTTTTTTTTGCATAAAGCCAATTTTTCCCTACATCAAAGGAATAAATTTTATTTAACTACCAACTATGCTAGAGCCCATAATAGCTTGTGGCTGCACACGGAAGTTTCTAGCATGAATAATCTTATGATCCCTTTGAGCCTGGGTGGCATTCCATAGGGTGATAACACGGGTACTCCGGGATTACCTTGGGCAACCTTTGGGTTCTCCAGGTGCCGGGCAAACCCTTTGGGTGCTCCAGGGTGCCCCATCCATTCCACCCAGATGTGTATTAAAGTAGCCACCTTAAGTTAACCCTTAGTTAGTCATAACTCTCACATCTTTCATGAATTCTCTCAAAACAAAACCACGTCTACGAGCATAGCATAGCAGTAAGCATAACGTAGCAATACCCAGGGGCTGAATGCAAGACAATAGGTTCCTACCTCATCAACTACTTCCCAACCCACATGATATCAATCCTACTCATGCAAATGTTTGAGGGTTGAAACTAATGCATAAAAACTGGGCAATAAAGGGGGTATGATCAAAGTGTGAACTTGCCTCGTACCGTTGTTGAAGATGAATCGCACTCATAACTCCTTATAGTTCTACTCGTCACACTCCGGTCAATCTATCGTGAGCAAGCAATAGTAACCACACATAAGCAATCAAGCAAAAGAATCGAAGAACAGATCTTGGAGAAGTTTGAAAACAAGTGATTAACTCTCGCAACAGAAAAAAATCTAACAGCACCAAAATTATGTGAATTTGGCCTTATCAGAAAGTTTAGGTCAAGAGCTTCGATTTGCAAAAATAATCAACTCAAACGTAGTCATTAAACTCGAGTTACTATCAAAAGAAGATTCAAATCAAATTTGTTTGAAATCAAATTTTAATACTTTCAAATACATGTTTAAGTTGTTTTACTGTAAAGAGGGAATCATAACGAAGAAGTGGGCGTTGGTTTCGTTGAATTTGGACAAACGAGTAGAAAGTAGTGATCGTTTTAAGATTAGGGACTAAACTGTAAATAAAATATTCATAGATGGGTCCCTGGCTGAAAATTAAAAGAAAAGGAAAAAAAACTATCGAGCGAACGCTCGTTAACAGAACCTAACGAACGAAAACCTTTCGCTACAGAAATCTAAACGACGAACATTCGTTAAATAACTAGACTAAAAACAAAAACCGTGTTTTAAAGAAAAAACGAGAAAACCAAAAATAACCGATCTAGGGTTCGGTTTTATACCGGTTCGAGGGTTTTCCGTCGAAAACAGCGGCCAGTTTCGGCGTGAGCGAAATCTTGAGGCTGGCCCAGCTCTGGCCAGTCTGGCGCCTTGGCCAGTGATGTGGCCTTGAGGAAGTGCATCAATGGCCAGAGAGGCGGCGAGGAGAGAGAGAGAGAGGGGGGGCCGGGGCTTCGGATTTTATATGCGGGAGGAGGCGGCGCAGAGCTTGGAGGAGGGGCAACGGAGAGGCGGCGAGGAAGATGACTCGGCCACGGCGACGGCGATGTACGGGCGGCGGACTCCAACTCGGGAACTTGGGGACGGCGGCGCGACCCGGGTTGGGCCGTAGCCTGTTGGGCCGGCCCAGTTAGACGGTAGAGATTTTTTTTCTAAAACAGAAAATAATTGAAAGAAAAGCCAAATAAAGTAAAAAAAAGGAATATATAATATAGGCATATTATATATCAGGATTTTCAGAAAAAAAATTCTTCCGCATGAACATTTTTCTACCATCAAGTAAGTTCCACAGAAATTCAAATAAATCAAACAGTGCTACCGCTCTAATAAAATCCAAGAAAATCATTTTAAAAATACTAAAATGATTTCAAATTTATTTCTCTCCAATTTTCTAATGTAGGGAATCATTTTCCCCTAATTTCCATATATTTTATTTTTGCAGAAAAATAATTTGAATAAAACCCCAAATAACTCCAAATTGAAAATAATTTCAAAAGGACTTTAAATTTGATCCTTTTAAACTTCCAACTCATATTTCATATGTTTTGAAGAAATCATTTTATCTTCTCTCATGAAAATCATTGAGTTGCTTAAAGTTTCTGAATTTGAAATATTTTCAAATGAAATTCAAATATTTTCAACAACCCTTTTCATTTAAATAAATGGAAGAAGTCATGTCATCTTCTCTCTAGGGTTTTGTATTTGAAAAGGATTTGAATTCACGGAGATTAGAAAGCAAAGGTGAAAGTTTGGGAAAGTCATTTCATTCCCTCTCATATACTCCCTCTGTTCGGAAATAGTTGTCATTGAAATGGATGTACCTAGATGTATTTTAGTTCTAGATACATCCATTTTGAAGACAAGTAATTCCGAATGGAGGGAGTAACTTTCAAAAGTAATTTCACTCAATTTCACTCATCATAACCAAGCAAACAATCAAACTATATATTTAATATAACATTCCAAAATTTAGAATTTTGGGATGTTACAATTTTTCACTACCCCAATCATACACGCAAAAGGGGTGACGCCACCGTAGGGGCTGGTATGGGCGGCCGCCTCGGGTGGCTGGAAACTGTGCACCTAGTTTGAGTCGTCCAGGTTGGCCCAGGCTAGTTTTGTTCGTCCCAACGCACAAGCAGGCAATGTAAAAAAAATGAAGAAACACGTTTTAATTTGGATGGGCCAATAACATAAGTGCAAGGCAGGCCCTATAGCAGGCTCGTGGCCCAAACAAGCGCCTCCCATATCGATTGACAGTAGGAAAAATCCCCATTCGTTCACTCCAGCCTCCAGTCTGGTTCGCTCCTAACGTAGCTGCCACTGGACAGACCGAGACAGCACTTCCTCGCGCCCTCATTGGAGGGTGGTCGCCGGGCTTCAAGCGAATGGAAGGACAAGAAGATGAAGGTCCAACCCTGGGTGTAGCCTCCGTGGGATGCAGCGGCGGCAGCACGGGCATGGCATCGAGCTTGCGCAAACAGACAGTTACAGCTTGCAAGAGTAGCATGCGCAACGAGCAGGTACATCACATCCCGGATTATATCTAATTCAATTGTTCAATTTTTGGCCAATAGTTAAACCTGACGTTGTTGTAAAACTGCTTGTATGTAGGGAATCTATGAGAAAATGAAACCAATTTCTGCTTATTTTTTAACTCCGCCAATCAATACTGAACTGACTGAATCTAATGTATCTAATCAAGTTTCCTATGCAAACATACAAGCTCATGTTGTTCTTGAGCCTGAAGTATCTAATGAACAGACTTCTAATGAAGTATTTGATGCAAACATTTTACATGCTCCTGGTGATGAACATATAGTGTCTAATGAGGGATCTAATGTAAGCATTTTGCAAGCTCCCATTGAAGGATTTAGTGTCTAATGATGATCTGCTATGTTGAGAGAGACATAGAGATTTGCAGGCATTGATGACAAGCAAATTATAGTATATTTTCATGGCTTGAGGAAATGTCGAGGCCATCTACCAGAAAGTCCCTGTATCATGACAACGTAGCATAAATACTTTTCTAATCTGTTGTTTGAAACTATTGGCATACTTGTGCAGGATAGATATCTTGATATGCGGTTATGCGCCTTTGGTTATAGGTGCAATTACACTTCGATATTTTCAGCAAGAGAACGAATAATTCAAGCAGGTACAGACCATGTTAGTTGTCCTTGTACACTAATACGTCTCCAATGTATCTATAATTTTTTATTGCTCCATGCTACTTTATCTACTGTTTTGGACTATATTGGGCTTTATTTTCCACTTTTATATTACTTTTGGGACTAACCTATTAACCGGAGGCCAAGCCCAGAATTGCTGTTTTTTTCCCTAGTTTAGTGTTTCGAAGAAACGGAATATCAAACTGAGTCCAAACCGAATGAAACCTTGAGGCGTGATTCTCTCACGAGCGTGATCCGGGAGACTGGACCCTACTCCAAAAAGTGCAGAGGCGATCACGAGGTGGAGGCGCGCCCACTGGCGCGCCCTACCTCGTGGGCCCTGACAGCTCCACCGACGTACTCCTTCCTCCTATATATACCTACGTATCCCCAAGCGATCGGAAGAGGAGCCAAAACCTAATTCCACCGCCGTGCCTTCCTGTATCCACGAGATCCCATCTTGGGGCCTGTTAGGAGCTCCGTCGGAGGGGCATCCACCACGGAGGGCTTCTATATCAACACCATAGCCCCTCCGATGAAGTGTGAGTAGTTTACTTCAGACCTTGGGTCCATAGCTAGTAGCTAGATGGCTTCTTCTCTCTTTTTGGATCTCAATACAATGTTCTCCCCTCTCTCGTGGAGATCTATTCGATGTAATCTTCTTTTTGCGGTGTGTTTGTTGAGATCGATGAATTGTGGGTTTATGATCCGACTTATCTATGAATAATATTTGAATCTTCTCTGAATTCTTTTATGTATGATTGAGTTATCTTTGCAAGTCTCTTCGAATTATCCGTTTGGTTTGGCCAAGTAGATTGGTAGTTCTTGCAATGGGAGAAGTTTTTAGCTTTGGGTTCAATCTTGCGGTGTCCTTACCAAGTGACAGAAAGGGTTGCAAGGTACGAGGGACTTGCGCGTGGCCTCCTACTGGATTGATACCTTGGTTCTCAAAAACTTAGGGAAATACTTACGCTACTGTGCTACATCATCCTCTCCTCTTCGGGGAAAACCAGCATACGCTCAAGACGTAGCAAGAAGGATTTCTGGCGCCGTTGTCGGGGAGGTCTACGCAAAAGTCAACATACCAAGTACCCATCACAATCCCTATCTCTCGCATTACATTATTTGCCATTTTTTTCTCGTTTTCCTCTCCCCCACTTCACCCTTGCCGTTTTATTCGCCCTTCCTCCGTTCAATCTTGTGTTACCATGTGCCTTCTTTTTGCTTGCATCTTCGCTTGCTAAAAGTTTATGGAGGCACTAACATACGAGGAAAATATGGTTATAGAAATTTTCATGTTACTAAATTACCTCTCGTTATGTTGAGATTGCTATTCTTCCTTTCCGCTTCCTTGCATATGCTAGTTTTTGCTTGCTACAATAATTTGTTTGCCTATAATATGCCTATGCATAGGAAGTATGTTAGACTTAAGTGTGTTTGTCACATGTTTTATGATGCTCTCTTTATGCCTCAATTCTTGTCTTTCTTGTGAGCATCATCGAAATCTCAATGCCTAGCTAGGGGCGTTAAACGATAGCGCTTGTTGGGAGGCAACCCAATTTTATTTTTAGTTTTTTAGTTTTTGCTTCTGTTTAGGAATAAATAATCCATCTATCCTCTGTTTAGATGTGGTTTTATATTTTAATTAGTGTTTGTGCCAAGTTAAACCTATTAGATCTTCTTGGGAGATAGTTATTTGATCTTGCTGCAATTTCCAGAATCTTTGCGCTCAGTGCCCGAATTGTTAAAAATCACCAGAACGTGATAAAATAGTGATTCCAATTGCTGCTGATCAATAAACAAATTTTCCAGGCCGTCTAATTTTGGTAGAATTGTTTGAGTTCCAGAAGTTTGCGTTAGTTACAGATTACTACAGACTGTTTTGTTTTTGACAGATTCTGTTTTGCGTGTGTTGTTTGCTTATTTTGATGAATATATGGCTAGTAAAATAGTTTATAATCCATAGATAAGTTGGAATACAGTAGGTTTAACACCAATATAAATAAAGAATGAGTTCATTACAGTACCTTAAAGTAATCTTTTGTTTTCTTTCTCTAACGGAGTTCACGAGATTTCTATTGAGTTTTGTGTTGTGAAGTTTTCAAGTTTTGGGTAAATTCTTTTGATGGATTATGGAACAAGGAGTGGAAAGAGCCTAAGCTTGGGGATGCCCATGGCACCCCAAGATAATCCAAGGACACCAAAAGTCAAAGCCGGGGATGGCCCGGAAGGCATCCCCTCTTTCGTCCACTTCCATCGGTAATTTACTTGGAGCTATATTTTTATTCACCAACATGATATGTGTTTTGCTTGGAGCGTCTTGTATTATTTGCGTCTTTGCTTGTTAGTTTACCACAATCATCCTTGCTGTACACACCTTTTGAGAGAGCCATACATGATTTGGAATTTGTTAGAATACTCTATGTGCTTCACTTATATCTTTTGAGCTTGATAGTTTTGCTCGTAGTGCTTCACTTATATATTTTGAGCATGATAATTTTTGCTCTAGTGCTTCACTTAGATCTTTTAGCGCATGGTGGTGGATTTGTTTTAAAGAAACTCGATCTCTCATGCTTCACTTAGATTATTTTGAGAGTCGTTAATAGCATGGTAATTTGCTTAATGTTAATATACTTAGTGTTCAAGATATGTGAAACTTTCTTTTGAGTGAATTGAATACTAAGATAAATTTAATGCTTGATAATTGTTTTGAGATATGTAGGTAATAATATCAAAGTCGTGCTAGTTGATAATTGTGAATTTGGGAAATACTTGTGTTGAAGTTTGCAAGTCCCGTAGCATGCACGTATGGTTAAGGTTGTGTAACAAATTTGAAACATGAAGTGTACCTGGCTTGTGCATCCTTATGAGCGGCAGTCGTGGACGAGCGATGGTCTTTTCCTACCAATCTATCCCCCTGGGAGCATTGCGTGTAGTACTTGATTTTTAATGGCTTCTAAATATTTGCAATAAGTATATGCGTTCTTTTGACTAATGTTGAGTCCGTGGGTTATACGCACTTTTACCTTTCCGCATTTGCTAGCCTCTTCGGTACCGTGCATTGCCCTTTCTCACCTTGAGAGTTGGTGCAAACTTCGATTGCATCCAAACCCCGTGATATGATATGCTCTTTCACACATAAACCTCCTTATATCTTCCTCAAAACAGCCACCATACCTACCTATCATGGCATTTCCATAGCCATTTCGAGATATATTGCCATGCAACTTCCATCATCATCATTATGACATACATTAGTTTTGTCATATTGCCATTGCATGATCATTGAGTTGACGTAGTATTTGTGGCAAAGCCACCATGCATTATTTTCCATACATGTCACTCTTTATTCATTGCACCATCCCGGTACACCGCCGAAGGCATTCATATAGAGTCATATTTTGTTCTAAGTTTGAGTTGTAATTGTTGAGTTGTAAGAGAAATAAAAGTGTGATGATCATCATTATTAGAGCATTGTCCCAAGTGAGGAAAGGATGATGGAGACTATGATTCCCCATAAGTTGGGATGAGACTCGGACGAAAAAAAAAAGAGCAAGGCCAAAAAAGAGAAAGGCCCAAAAAATGAGAGAAAAGAGAGAAGGGACAATGCTACTATCCTTTTACCACACTTGTGCTTCAAAGTAGCACCTTGTTCTTCATGTAGTGAGTCTCATATATTGTGCTTCAAAGTAGCACTAAGATCTTCATGATAGAGAGTCTCTCATTTTGTCACTTTCATATACTAGTGGGAATTTTTCATTATAGAACTTGGCTTGTATATTCCAATGATGGGCTTCCTCAAAGTGCCCTAGGTCTTCGTAAGCAAGCAAGTTGGATGCACACCCACTTAGTTTCTTTTGTAGAGCTTTCATATACTTATAGCTCTAGTGCATCCGTTGCATGGCAATCCCTACTCCTCATGTTGACATCAATTGATGGGCATCTCCATAGCCCGTTGATTATCCTCGTCGATACGACACTTTCTCCTTTTTTGTCTTCTCCACACAATCCCATCGTCATATTCTATTCCACCCATAGTTCTATACCCATGGCTTGCGCTCATGTATTGCGTAAAGGTTGAAAGAGTTTGAGATTATTTGAGTATGAAACAATTGCTTGGCTTGTCATCAGGGGTATAGAAGTTGGGAACATCTTTGTGTGTGAAAATGAAGCATAGCCTAACTATATGATTTTCTAGGGATGAACTTTCTTTTGCCATGTTATTTTGAGAAGACATGATTGCTTTGATTAGTATGCTTGAAGTATAACTATTTTTATGTCAATATGAACTTTTGTCTTAAATCTTTCGGATCTGAATATTCACATCACAAGTAAGAAGATTTATATTGAAATTATGCCAAAGTATCACTCCGCATAAAAAATTCTCCTTTTCTCATTTACCTACCCGAGGACGAGCAGGAATTAAGCTTGGGGATGCCTGATACGTCTCCAACGTATCTATAATTTTTGATTGCTCCATGCTAATTTATCTACTGTTTTGGACTATATTGGGCTTTATTTTCCACTTTTATATTACTTTTGGGACTAACCTATTAACTGGAGGCCCAACCCAGAATTGCTGTTTTTTGCCTATTTCAGTGTTTCGAAGAAACGGAATATCAAACGGAGTCCAAACGGAATGAAACCTTCGGGAACGTGATTCTCTCACCGAACGTGATCCAGGAGAGTTGGAACCTACTCCAAGAAGTGCCAAAGGCAGTCACGAGGGTGGAGGGCGCGCCCCCCTACCTCGTGAGCCCCCTGACGCTCCACCGACGCACTCCTTCCTCCTATATATACCTACGTATCCCCAAACGATCAGAAGAGGAGCCCAAAACCTAATTCCACCGCCGTACCTTCCTGTATCCACGAGATCCCATCTTGGGGCCTGTGCAGAGCTCATGGAGGACATCCACCACGGAGGGCTTCTACATCAACACCATAGCCCCTCCGATGAAGTGTGAGTAGTTTACTTGAGACCTTGGTCCATAGCTAGTAGCTAGATGGCTTCTTCTCTCTTTTTGGATCTCAATACAATGTTCTCCCCTCTCTCGTGGAGATCTATTCGATGTAATCTTCTTTTGCGGTGTGTTTGTTGAGACCGATGAATTGTGGGTTCATGATCCAGCTTATCTATGAATAATATTTGAATCTTCTCTGAATTCTTTTATGTATGATTGAGTTATCTTTGCAAGTCTCTTCGAATTATCCGTTTGGTTTGGCCAACTAGATTGATAGTTCTTGCAATGGGAGAAGTGTTTAGCTTTGGGTTCAATCTTGCGGTGTCCTTACTCGATGTGAGAAAGGGTTGCAAGGCACGTATTGTATTGTTGCCATCGAGGATAACAAGATGGGGTATTTATCATATTGCATGAATTTATTCCTCTACATCATGTCATCTTGCTTACATGCGTTACTATGTTTTTAACTTCATACTCTAGATGCATGCTTTGGATAGCGGTCGATGAGTGGAGTAATAGTAGTAGATGCGAATCGTTTCGATCTACTTGTCTTGGACGTGATGCCTATATACATGATCATACCTAGATAACCTCATAACTATGCTCAATTACATCAATTGCTCAACATTAATTTGTTCACCCAAGTTTTAATTCTTATGCGATTGTGAGAAGCCACTATTGAAACCTATGGGCCCCGGGTATATGCTCATATTATGATTCTCCATCACTTTATTTACTTGCTTTGTTTTTACTTTGCTTTTACTTTTCACTTTGCATCTTTATACCAAAAATACCAAAAATATTATCTCTATCAGATCTCACTCTCGTAAGTGACCATGAAGGGATTGACAACCCCTAATCGCGTTGGTTGCGAGTAGCTATCGTTTTGTGCAGTGCGAGGGACTTGCGCGTGGCCTCCTACTGGATTGATACCTTGGTTCTCAAAAACTGAGGGAAATACTTACGCTACTATGCTGCATCATCCTCTCCTCTTCGGGGAAACCCAACGCAAGCTCAAGACGTAGCATACACCATGTTGCATTTTGTGTCTTTTGGTGCTTGTATCATTTAGTGTTTTATAAGCTGAACTACTTTGGATCATTAGCTGGTTTTCAAGTGCATGTAGCTTCACATTTCTGAAGTTATGTTGATTTCCGGAGTGCAAGTGCCTTCGTATTTTTTAAGTTAAATGTTCACCCCTTGTAACTTGAATTCATGGATCCGCCACTGCACACAAATCATACACGCAGGCCAGTACTAATTAAATGAAATGCAGGGACTTACGCTAGCTCGTTGTACAGGCTCACTGCAGCTCTGATTGCGCTTGGGATGTTCCATGTACAAGTCCATGTTACCACTTGCTTGGATGTGCAGGCCTTGTGCTCCTTGCATCCCCCATTGCATTTTTGACACGGCGAATGGTTGATCAAATAAGAGGAATCGACCTTGCTGTTGTACTAGAGGACATATAGTTACAAGCTTATACGGGTGTGCAGGATGTGTACCAGATCCCGTAGCGCCATCATGCTTCGCTAAAAAATGGTTTTGCTTGTTTCAGATGATATCTCCAGAAGAAACAAGAGTTAAAGTCAGAGTTGCTTATGCGTGTAAGCTAAGAGAGCAGTGAAAGGATATCTAAACATCGTCAGAACAGTGCACAAGGGAGTGATGTGTGGATACCTAGTTCGGGCCAGCGTCTGGGCATGCTCGCCTAGCTAGAGTGCGGGTCACATCAGAGCCATTGAGGGTGATGCGCTGGCGTTGGCTGGCCGCGCATGGATGCAGATCTTGAGTGGCAGCGGAGCGCTACGATGCAGTGGACGAGACCGTTCGTGAAGCCCTAATGCCCTCGGGGGGCGGAGGTGCGACGATGTACTCGGTGAGGTAGCCCAAGTGAGGTGGGAGACGGCGTCGGTGAAGCACACCTGATGCGGTGGAAGTCGGTGTCTGTGAGGCACGTCAGTTGCGGAGGCCGACGTTGTTGGTGGACCACCCGGTGCGGTGGAGGAGGGCGTAGATGAGGTAGCTCCGGTGCGGTGGTGAAGCGCGACCGTCGTCTTCGTCGTCCTCGTCCGGCACAGAGGTAGGTAAAGAGACGAGACAAGGGGTGATTCGAACTTTGCTTGGGTTGGCGGCGAATTAGGGATTTGAGCAATCTGGGCACGGAAGGGGACGGTGGAGAAGGGAGATTTTGCAGGGCTGGAATTGGGGCCACCAGATATTTCAATCCGAAACATGGAAGAGGGAACTTATTTTGTCGTCGTTCTTTTTTTTGGGGGGTGGGTGGCTGGGTGCTAAGCGTCCGTACGACACACGCGACCACCACGACACGACCCTGGTCTGCCTGGTGTGTCTACATTAGAGAATGCAAACGAATCTCCTTTCATTTGCAAACGAATCTGTATGTATTACCATGCCCGTGTTTTCCTTGCAAATAATTAGTCATTTGAAACGAGATACTATAAATTAGTTAACAAGGAGTTATTTGAAAAAAAAAATCAAAGCGGTATCCACGGTATCCACGCTAACGTGGATTAGAGTGTGTGTCACATAATTCGTTGTTTTAATTATGAACACCATGGTAGTGAGAAAACTTTGGACGGATTCAAACATATGACCTACAAAATAGCACAGCAATCGAGTCAATGCCAACTTTTCCAAACCTAGTATGGCACGAATTTGAAATAAATTACCCATATGCATGGTCCTCAGTTCAAATCTTACAATGTACATCGAATTGAAACATCGATATAAAGTCTCATACTATCTACATTCAAATGTTGTTTTAGCCCCCCACCTCAAAGACACACGCTACATACTTCCTCAGACGGTCAATCTTCCTCTCCTAACCACCTTAGGAAGCTATCGGTTCCGACACATGTTCATTCTTTCTCTCCATGTTTCGATCTCTAACTCTCTCAACTACACAACCCCCCTTTTCCACTCTGTTACCAAATGTATTTACCTTACACACCTGCCATTGCACCCCATGCCGAGCTCTCTCTCTCTCTCTCTCTCTCTCCCACCCTCTCTCGCAAGATACATGCATTGCCTATCTAGCCCCCCAACCTCTCGTGTGCATGCATGCATGTTGTCTATCTAGGTCACTACCTCGAGACTGTATCACTCTTTCTTCCGCGTGGTGGGCCACTCTCACTCAATCTCGCTCTCTTTATCTGAGTCTCGATTAACCTCGTTTTCTTTCACACACAAATGATATATCTCCATGTTCGGGCCTCGATCGATACTCAATACTCTCTCACGTAGATTGTCTATCTAGGCCAGTCCATCCAAGCCGCCCCCACTCTTTCGACCTCATGGCGGGCTACGCTCGCTCAATCTCTCTCTCTCACTCCCTTCCTCTCTCTCTCTCTCTATCTTTGTATGTCTCAATTGACCTCACTCTTTCTCGGACACAAACGATATATCTCCCTGTTTGAGCCCAATTCGGCATATTCATATTGTATTCTCTCTCACGCACATTGTCTATCTAGGTCACTCTCTCCAACCCGTCTCACTCTTTCGATTTCACGACGACCGACACTCGCTCAATCTCTCTCCCTTTATATATGTAATCGATTGCCTTGCTTCCTCCCACGCACAAAATATGTCTACATGCCTGTGACTGGATCATCTATCGAGCTCTATCTTATAGCCCTCACCCTTCCCAAAAGCTCAATCCGACAATATCCCTCCAGAGCATATATATCTTTTCAATGAATGTCGGACCACACTCACTTCGTCTCTCTATCTATATGTCTCTCGATTGACCTCGCTTTCTCACGCCGTATGTCCCACACATTGAAGCTACCTCTCCATCCCTGGCAAAGCCGGAGCTATTTACATTGCGAGGGGGACTCCAACCTTGGATTAATTTGTGTAGGCATTTATTCCGGTGGGTTTAGATTATATTTCGGCCCACAACTACTCCGAACACCGTCGCAACCCCCGCACCTCCCCCAATTGATTTCCCTCTGGCTCGGTCATCGCTCTTCCGCACGTCCTTTCTCGCCTTCAACGTCGCACCATGGTATTATTGCAAAAAACTCTATTGTTTTCTTTAATTATTACAAATAAGCTACAAAACTACACACCGATAGTCCACCTGGAATGGAACAAAATTAGACCCACAAATTAAAGTGTTACAAACTACACACCGAGGGGCCCACCTGTCATGAAACAAATTTGGACCCATATACAAATATAAAATAAAGGATGAGGATCGAACATGCGACCAGGGCCTTCAAGCCGCATGTCAATAGGCAACATACGTAGAACAACAATGTTTGTTGTACCCTCCTTTGTTCATATAATGTTTTTATATTACCACAACCTATTTATTGGATAACATGTAATATTATTTTTAGTACATTAGTGGTACCGGCTCGTTAGCACGTACTATTCGCCTTCACTGACTGGTGGGTTCCATGTGTGCTCTCTCTCTCTCTCTCTCTCTCTCTCTCCTCCCCTTCTGCGTTTAGATGCACGTGCAAACATGAAGAACTCGCGGGCGATGTTGCCGTTGACCATATCTGGACGTGTTCACAAGCTACGGCACCAGTTTCATGTACTAGTAGTACTAGTCAATGGGTACTTGCAATACACGTTAATTTGGAAGTATATTAAGTTCATGCGGATATTAAGTAGGATATTATTTGTGTGTTATTATGTGATTACCACTATTTTTGGCATGAAATTAACTGCACGCTAAACGTGTCGAGCGCTCGACATTGAAGCAGTCGAGGTCGTTGGATGAGAAGGAATGCATGTGGCTTGATGACGTTTTATATTTAATTTGATACGGCTCTAGCAGAACATTCAATCGATCAAACCATAGATTTTATTCAGTCTGACTCCAACTTTACATTCATACGACGATCGATCTAAAATAAACGGAAATGATAAACGTTCGGATTTTAAGCATGGCAATCCGAACGTTTTTCGTGGCAAATTTAGATTACGCGGCGGCGGCGGTGTCTTGCGGTGGGAAGCGGCTCCTCTGCCGTGCTCTGTGTGTTGTCGGGCCACTGATCGACGGCGACGTCTTGCGCCGTTGTTGGCATACTCCTGGATGTTGGCCCTAGCTTCAAGGAAGGCCACAATGTTTTGGACTTCGGTCTCCAGGAGCGAGTCAACTGGCGGGAGTAGGCGACTGGCGTTGGTGCAAAGAAGCGGTCGACGACGGCCATCCATGCCGCCGAGAACGCGCGCACCAGCGAGGGGCGGCGTTAGCAATGGCGGCGGCGGAGACATACGTGTGCACGCAGGCACCGGCTGCGAAGCGCTACGTCGGTGCATCTTGTGGCGCATCTGTTGGCGAATCTGCCAGCGTCAGCGTCGGTGCATCTTGAAGCGCATCTGTTGGCAGTCTGGCGTCGCAGCGTCGGTGCTGCGTCGATGCATCTTGTGACGCATCTTGTTGGCAGTGCTGCAGTGCGTGAAAAGTTGGCGGGGACCTCGTGGAACCCCGTGGCATCAAGCTCGGCGACAATGTGCGGCTCCCAGCCCATCAATGCCATGGGGATGGGCATTGGCGCAGTTGGGGTGACGGGAGCCGGAATGGGAGCTGGGACAGGCACGACGTCTTCCCGCAAGGCCGGTTCAAGCTCGTCCCAAAGCGCCTTATGTTCTTGAGACTCCGGTTGGGTGTCTTCCTCGGGAAACTGGAAGACTAAGGGCAGACCATCGTGATGCGGCATGGCGTACAGTTAGGTCAGGCTGGTTGGAGGTAGACGACAGGAGAATCAGAGAGGAAGAGAGGATATTGTAGCGATACCGGGTAGTGCAGGGTTGATTTTAAACTACGGCGCCAGCGACATTAAAAGTTGGAGCAGTTGGGACGAAGGTGGGCGGCGGAGCCTGGTCAAAGGGCTCGCCTCCCGGTGAGCTTACGCAGCGGTCTGCTCACACGCCTCCTATCAGCCGGCGCAGCGGTCTGCTCGCATGTCTCCCATTAACTCACACGCTTTCTTGGATGGCACCTGCCGATGAGAAGCGGGACTCATTGCGGCACGTAAACGCCCACGGTCTTCATAGTGAAAGCGTTCGCCTTAACGTGGCAGGTCTTGTTCCAAAATACCTTGGCTCTTCATTTGTGCGACTTCTCATAAGCAACCTATCTCAAATTGAAGAAAAAAATTATGTAGGAATATTTGTGCCATATCACGTGACAATGCTCAGTTTCATGAATTTCTGGTCACTTCTGGATTTTTTGAAATTTAAAATCCAGGATTCGAAACAATATCATAACCTGCATCATGCAATAAATTTTCAAGTGATACATCTTTCCTGTTGTATTTCTTAAGAAAGGATTTGTTCAAACATTTTGCTTAGTTAGACTTCAGACAAGTTATATATGCAGAGTAAAAGGATAATCCCTCCGTACCAGTGCATTGCCTGATATATTAACTCAAGTACTAGGCACGAACAAACGGGCTCAATTCTATGCTCATCCTGGTGTAGTACTCCTATTAGTACTAGGCAGTGTGGTTGACGGGTGACCTTGGGTAGCGGCGACCAACGGAATTGAACCGTGCTCGGCATGGTAGGTAATGTTGTCTAGTTACTAAAGCATCCCTCCATTGTTCATCGGTAGTCATTATGGACCGGGGACATGAGGGGAATTTCCTATGGCTGGAATTTTGGCCGCCAGATATTTCGACTCGAAACGCGGAGGCTCGACTAGTTGGGGTTGGCTAATGTGCATACCACGCACGCCACCAAAAGGACACGAGCCTGTTTTTTTTAGGATCAACACGAGCCAAGGTCTGGCTGGTATGTCGTTGGGTCCTACCATTTGATAATACGAAAGGAATCTTTTAAATTTCTGAACGAATCTATGTGTATTACTATGCCCGTATTTTCCTTGCAAATAGTAATCTCAACGTGGTAATTGATTTATGACAAGTTCTTGAATTAGAGTGAGTTTGTGATATAGTGATCTCAATGTGGATTTCACATTTCATGGTATCCTGATATGTCTCCAACGTATCTATAATTTTTGATTGTTCCATGCTATTATATTATCCATCTTGGATGTTTATGGGCCTTATTTTACACTTTTATATTACTTTTGGGACTAACCTATTGACCTGCAGCCCGTGCAGATCCTGTTTTTTTCCCTTGTTTGATGTTTGAAGAAAAGGAATATCAAACGAAGTCGAAATGGAATGAAACCAACTGGAGAAGTTATTTTTGTAAGGAAAGCTACCGGAAAAACTTGGAGTGCACGTCAGGAAAGAGACGAGGAAGCCACGAGGCAGGGGGCGCACCCAGCCCCCTAGGGCGCGCCCTCCACCCTCGTGGCTCCCCTGACGTACTTCTTCCGCCTATATATATCCATATACCCTAAAAACTTCGAGGAACAGAATAGATCGGGAGTTTCGCCGCCGCAAGCCTCTGTAGCCACCAAAAGTCAATCGGGACCTGTTAGGCACCTGGGAGGGGGATCCCTCACCGTGGCCATCTTCATCACCCCGACGATCTCCATGACGAGGAGTGAGTAGTTCACACTTGGGGCTAAGGGTATGTACCAGTAGCTATGTGTTTGATCTCTCTCTCTCTCTCTCTCTCTCTCTCTCGTGTTCTTGATTCGGCACGATCTTGATGTATCACGAGCTTTGCTATTATAGTTGGATCTTATGTTGCTTCTCCCCCTCTTCTCTCTTGTAATGGATTGAGTTTTCCCTTTGAAGTAATCTTATCGGATTGAGTCTTTAAGGACTTGAGAACACTTGATGTATGTCTTGCCGTGCGTATCTGTGGTGATAATGGGACATCACGTGGTTCACTTGATGTATGTTTTGGTGATCAACTTGCGGGTTCCGCCCATGAACTTATGCATAGCGGTTGGCACACGTTTTCGTCTTGATTCTCCGGTAGAAACTTTGGGGCACTCTTTGAGGTTCTATGTGTTGGTTGAATAGATGAATTTGAGATTGTGTGATGCATATCTTATAATCATACCCACGGATACTTGAGGTGACATTGGAGTATCTAGGTGACATTAGAGTTTTGGTTGATTTGTATCTTAAGGTGTTATTCTAGTACGAACTCTAGGGCTGTTTGTGACACTTATAGGAATAGCCCAACGAATTGATTGGAAAGAATAACTTTGAGGTGGTTTCGTACCCTACCATAATCTCTTCGTTTGTTCTCCGCTATTAGTGACTTTGGAGTGACTCTTTGTTGCATGTTGAGGGATAGTTATATGATCCAATTATGTTATTATTGTTGAGAGAACTTGCACTAGTGAAAGTATGAACCCTAGGCCTTGTTTCCTAGCATTGCAATACCGTTTACGCTCACTTTTACCACTTGTTACCTTGCTGTTTTTATATTTTCAGATTACAAAAACCTATATCTACCATCGATATTGCACTTGTATCACCATCTCTTCGCGAACTAGTGCACCTATACAATTTACCATTGTATTGGGTGTGTTGGGGACACAAGAGAATCTTTGTTATTTGGTTGCGGGGTTGCTTGAGAGAGACCATCTTCATCCCTCGCCTCCCACGGATTGATAGACCTTAGGTCATCCACTTGAGGGAATTTGCTATTGTCCTACAAACCTCTGCACTTGGAGGCCCAACAACGTCTACAAGAAGAAGGTTGCGTAGTAGACATCAAGCTCTTTTCTGGCGCCGTTGCCGGGGAGGCTAGGTAAGCGGCACTCACACCCCGTCAACTAAGCTCTTTTGTGGCACCGTTGTTGGGGAGGTGAGTGCTTTAAGGTATATCTTTAGATCTTTCAATCGAATCTTTTTGTTTCTTGTTTTAGCACTAGTTTAGTTTATAAAAGAAAACTACCAAAAAATGGAATTAAGTTTGTCTCATACGCTTCATCTTTTTAATATCTTTCGTGAGTATGATGGAAAGGAAAATTGTGCCAAAGTGTTAGAAGAAGAATGCATTAATATGTTTGGCACTAAATCTTTGAATGATGAGCATGATTGCAATGTTGTTAGTATGAACTCCTTGAATATCCATAGTACTAATGATAATTGCACTAGTTATGATGAAAATGTCTCCTATAAACATGTTAATTTTTGTGGAGTACATTGGGTTTGCAAGTGCACACCAAATAGGGAAGATAGATATTGCAAGAGGCATAAGTACTTAGAAACTAAATGGTTGCAAGAAAGGCTAGATGCGTGTGCTAAAAATTTAAATTTTATTAGACATACTTGTGAACTTTGCAATGAACGTGATCATTTCAGTACCCAATGCAAATTGTTTCATGATCGTATCGTGTCCAAAAATTGTGATGACTTGATTTCCCTTGCACATCATAATGAACTTAGTTTGCTGTTGGGTTATGAAGAAATGAAACGTATAACTAAGGATATTCCAAAATTTTCCCTTGATAGAGTTCTTCATTTTGATCTAGAGGAAATTTATATGTATTGTGCGGTGAATTGCATTGAAAATCCTTATATTGCCAATTACATAAAGAAAAGAAAACAAATAGAGGATGAAGAGAATACTAATGAAAGGGAAGAGACTTCCAATATCCTCCTATTATTTCTTATGATGAATCAGGTAACGAGGAGGAGCCTTCTATTCAACCAATCTCATTAATAAGGAGCTCCAAAAGAGGATTGAAACCACACATGATGTGGTGAAGAAGAAGAAAAGAAAAAGGAAGAGAGGTAAAAATATATCTCTCCCAAATAATGTTGCTCCTATTATTGTTGTGCCTCATGAAAATGAATCAAAAATAATTGTGGAAGATGATGCACTTGATGATGATCTCATTATGCCTATTGCTTGTTGTGATGATTATTATTGGGAAGATAATGATACTTCTTATGATCTTGAAAATCTTTTTGGCACTTGCTTGGAAGAATGTGATGATTGCTATACTATTGGTGTTATCCATACTATTAATGATGAGAGTGATTATGCTTATGATATGAAAAGGCCCAAGCTTGAGGAAGCTATGTTTGATGAGGATGACATATTTGAGAATATATTTGCCAAAATTAATGTATGTCCAAAGCTTGGGGATGCTATGTTTAATAACGATGATATTTTTAGCCTCCCAAGTTTTGATATGCAAAGTTGTTATGATGATAGCATGCCTTCTACCTATGATGATTATATTGATGAAAGTGGGTTTGGAAGAGTGTCAACTTTAGGAATTAATTATCCCACTATTTTGGAGGATGTTGAATCTTATAATATTTATGAAAGTGGATTTGGAGAGGTCATGACTTTATTTAGTGATGTATCCACTATCTTGGAAGAGGTTTCGATCGATTATGATGAGAACAAAGTTGCTACTTATGATGATTATTGTGATGAAACTTATGCTATAAAAGGTAGTGATGATTATATTTATAAAACTTTTCATTATTATGAGTACCCTTTCTATGAACATTACTCTTTTAATGTGGAAACAATTTATAGTATTCAAGTCTCTTATGATACTCCCACTATTCCGAATGAGAAGAATTTTGCTTATGTGGAGAGTAGTAAAATTTCTATGCTTGTAGATCATGAAAAGAATGCTTTAGGTGCTGGTTATATTGTTGAATTCATTCATGATGCTACTGAAAATTATTATTAGGGAGGAACATATGCTTGTAGGAATTGCAATAATATCAAGTTTCCTCTCTATGTGCTTAAAGTTTTGAAGTTATGTTTGTTTTGCCTTCCTATGCTAGTTGATTATTGTTCCCATAAGTTGGTTATATCACAAAATCCCTATGCATAGGAAGTGGGTTAGACTTAAATGTGCTAGTCATATTCTTCATGATGCTCTCTTTATGTTTCAATTCTTATCTTTTATGTGAGCATCATTGAAATCATCATGCCCAGCTAGGGGCGTTAAACGATAGCGCTTGTTGGGAGGCAACCCAATTTTATTTTAGTTTCTTGCTTTTTGGTTCTGTTTAGGAATAAATAGTCCATCTAGCTTGTGTTTATATGTGGTTTTGTGTTTTAATTAGTGTTTGTGCCAAGTAGAACCTTTGGGAAGACTTGGGTGAAGTCTTTATGATCATTCTGTAAAAAACAGAAACTTTAGCGCTCACGAGATTAGCTTCAACTTTTTACTGGAGAGCTCTATTTAGTTGATTCTTTTTGCAGATGATTACTATACAAATTCCTCAGGTCCACCAATTTATTTTAGAATTTTTGGAGTTCCAGAAGTTTGCGTTAGTTACAGGTTACTACAGACTGTTCTGTTTTTGACAGATTCTGTTTTTCGTGTGTTGTTTGCTTATTTTGATGAATCTATGTCTAGTAAAAGAGTTTATAAACCAAGAAGTTGTAATACAGTAGGTTTAACACCAATATAACAAAAGAATTAGTTCATTACAGTACCATGAATTGGTGTTTTGTTTTCTTTCACTAACGGAGCTCACGAGTTTTCTGTTAACTTTTGCGTTGTGAAGTTTTCAAGTTTTGGGTAAAGATTCGATGGATTATGGAATAAGGAGTGGCAAGAGCCTAAGCTTGGTGATTCCCAAGGCACCCCAAGGTAATATTCAAGGATAACCAAGCGTCTAAGCTTGGGGATGCCCCGTAAGGCATCCCCTCTTTTGTCTTCATTCATCGGTAACTTTACTTGGAGCTATATTTTTATTCACCACATGATATGTGTTTTGCTTGGAGCGTCATTTTGTTTTTCTTTAGATTTGCATGCTGTTTGAATAAAATACCAAGATCTTAAATTCTTAAATGTTAGAGAGTCTTCACATAGCTAAATAATTATTTAACTACTCATTGATCTTCACTTATATCTTTTTGGAGTAGTTTGTCGTTTGCTCTAGTGCTTCACTTATATCTTTTTAGAGCATGGCGGTGGTTTTATTTTGAAGAAATAGATGAACTATCATGCTTCACTTAGATTATTTTGAGAGTCTTAAACAGCATGGTAATTTGCTTCATCCTAATATGCTAGGTATTCAAGAATAGTAAAAACTTTCTTATGAGCGCATTGAATACTATGAGAAGTTTGATGCTTGATAATTGTTTTGAGATATGGAGATGGTGATATTAGAGTCATGCTAGTTGAGTAGTTGTGAATTTGAGAGATACTTGTGTTAAAGTTTGTGATTCCCGTAGCATGCACATATGGTGAACCGTTATGTGATGAAGTCAGAGCATGATTTATTTATTGATTTTCTTCCTTATGAGTGGCGGTCGGGGACGAGCGATGGTCTTTTCCTACCAATCTATCCCCCTAGGAGCATGCGCGTAATACTTTGCTTTGATAACTTGTAGATTTTTGCAATAAGTATATGAGTTCTTTATGACTAATGTTGAGTCCATGGATTATATGCACCCTTCTTCCTTCCACCATTGCTAGCCTCTCTAATACCGCGCACTTTCCGCCGGTATCATACACCCACCATATATCTTCCTCAAAACAGCCACCATACCTACCTATCATGGCATTTCCATAGCCATTCCGAGATATATTGCCACGCAACTTTCCACGGTTCCGTTTATTATGACACGCTCCATCATTGTCATATTGCTTTGCATGATCATGTAGTAGATATTGTATTTGTGGCAAAGCCACCATTCATAATTCTTTCATACATGTCGCTCTTGATTCATTGCATATCCCGGTACACCACTGGAGGCATTCATATAGAGTCATATTTTGTTCTAAGTATCGAGTTGTAATTCTTGAGTTGTAAGTAAATAAAAGTGTGATGATCATCATTATTGGAGCATTGCCCCAGTGAGGAAAGGATGACGGAGACTATGATTCCCCCACAAGTCGGGATGAGACTCCGGACGAAAAATAAATTAAAAAAAAAGAGAAAAAAAGAGGCCAAAAAGAAAGAAAGAGAAAAGGCCCAAACAAAAAAAAACAAAAAAAATGAGAGAAAAAGAGAGAAGGGACAATGCTACTATCCTTTTACCACACTTGTGCTTCAAAGTAGCACCATAATCTTCATGATAAAGAGTCTCTTGTTTTGTCACTTTCATATACTAGTGGGAATTTTTCATTATAGAACTTGGCTTGTATATTCCAACAATGGGCCTCCTCAAGTGCCCTAGGTCTTCGTGAGCAAGCAAGTTGGATGCACACCCACTTAGTTTCTTTTGTTGAGCTTTCATACACTTATAGCTCTAGTGCATCCGTTGCATGGCAATCCCTAGTCACTCACATTGATATCTATTGATGGGCATCTCCATAGCCCGTTGATACGCCTAGTTGATGTGAGACTATCTTCTCTCTTTTTGTCTTCTCCACAACCACCATTCTATTCCACATATAGTGCTATGTCCATGGCTCAGGCTCATGTATTGCGTGAAGATTGAAAATGTCAAAAGTATCAAACAATTGCTTGGCTTGTCATCGGGGTTGTGCATGATTTAAATACTTTGTGTGGTGAAGATAGAGCATAGCCAGACTACATGATTTTGTAGGGTTAACTTTCTTTGGCCATGTTATTTTGAGTAGACATAATTGCTTAGTTAGTATGCTTGAAGTATTATTATTTTTATGTCAATATGAACTTTTATCTTGGATCTTTTAGATCTGAATGTTCATACCACAATTAAGAAGAATTACATTGAAATTATGCCTAGTAGCATTCCTCATCAAAAATTTTGTTTTTATCATTTACCTACTCGAGGACGAGCAGGAATTAAACTTGGGGATGCTGATACGTCTCCAACGTATCTATAATTTTTTATTGTTCCATGCTATTAGATTATCCATAATGGATGTTTATGGGCTTTATTTTACACTTTTATATTTCTTTTGGGACTAACCTATTGACCCAGAGCCCAGTGCCAGTTCCTGTTTTTCCCCTTGTTTCGGTGTTTCGAAGAAAAGGAATATCAAACGAAGTCGAAACAGAATGAAACCAACTTGAGAAGTTATTTTTGGAAGGAAAGCTACCCAAAAAACTTGGAGTGCACATCAGGAAAGAGACGAGGAAGCCACGAGGTAGGGGGGCGCGCCCACCCCCCTAGGGCGCGCCCTCCTCCCTCGTGGGCCCCTCGTGGCCCCCCTGATGTACTTCTTCCGCCTATATATATCAATATACCGTAAAAACTTCGAGGAACGGAATTGATCGGGAGTTCCGCCGCCGCAAGACTCTGTAGCCACCAAAAGTCAATCGGGACCTGTTAGGCACCACGGGAGGGATCCCTCACCGTGGCCATCTTCATCATCAAGGCGATCTCCATGACGAGGAGGAGTAGTTCACCCTCGGGGCTGAGGGTATGTACCAGTAGCTATGTGTTTGATCTCTCTCTCTCTCTCGTGTTCTTGATTTGGCACGATCTTGATGTATCGCGAGCTTTTCTATTATAGTTGGATCTTATGTTGCTTCTCCTCCTCTTCTCTCTTGTAATGGATTGATTTTTCCCTTTGAAGTAATCTTATCGGGTTGAGTCTTTAAGAACTTGAGAACACTTGATGTATGTCTTGCCGTGCGTATCTGTGGTGACAATGGGATATCATGTGATTCACTTGATGTATGTTTTGGTGATCAACTTGCGGGTTCCTCCCATGAACTTATGCATAGGGGTTGGCACCCGTTTTTCGTCTTGATTCTTGGTAGAAACTTTGGGGCACTCTTTGAGGTTCTATGTGTTGGTTGAATAGATGAATTTGAGATTGTGTGATGCATATCATATAATCATACCCACGGATACTTGAGGTGACATTGGAGTATCTAGGTGACATTAGGGTTTTGGTTGATTTGTATCTTAAGGTGTTATTCTAGTACGAACTCTAGGGCTGTTTGTGACACTTATAGGAATAGCCCATGTGTTTGATTGGAAAGAATAACTTTGAGGTGGTTTCGTACCCGACCATAATCTCTTCGTTTGTTCTCTACTATTAGTGACTTTGGAGTGACTCTTTGTTGCATGTTGAGGGATAGTTATATGATCCAATTATGTTATTATTGTTGAGATAACTTGCACTAGTGAAATTATGAACCCTAGGCCTTGTTTCCTAGCATTGCAATACCGTTTAAGCTCACTTTTACCACTTGTTACCTTGCTGTTTTTATATTTTCAGATTACAAAAACCTATATCTACCATCCATATTGCACTTGTATCACCATCTCTTCGCCGAACTAGTGCACCTATACAATTTACCATTGTATTGGGTGTGTTGGGGACACAAGGGACTCTTTGTTATTTGGTTGCAGGGTTGCTTGAGAGAGACCATCTTCATCCTACGCCTCCCACGGATTGATAAACCTTAGGTCATCCACTTGAGGGAAATTTGCTATTGTCCTACAAACTCTGCACTTGGAGGCCCAACAACGTCTACAAGAAGAAGGTTGCGTAGTAGACATCATATCCCTAGTAAGTTTTTCATTGCAAATTCAAATTTAAAAGATGAACGGCATGGTGATGAGAAAAAATTGTATGTATCAAGCACATGAGCACACACACACACACGAACACAACAACAATCCAATAAGTATAGTGCATCTATTTTTCCAAACCATGCATGTATGACACGAATTCAAAAATACTCCTTCTGTTCCTAAATATTAGTCTTTTAGAGATTACAACAAGTGACTACATACAGAGCAAAATGAGTGAATCTACACTCTATACCATGTCTATATACATCCGTATGTGGCAGTCCATTTTAAATCTCTAAAAAGACTAACATTTAAGAACGAAGGGATTAAAATGTAAGACATGCATGGTCCTCAATTCAATATTTAAAATGAACAGGAAACTGAAACATGAATATTAAGTCTAGTACTACAGTACATGCAAATGTTGTGTTTAGGCGGAGCTATGTAGATTGTCAGGGGTTAATCCCTCGACCTTAGATAAAATTGTGAAGCTGTGTTTAGGATTGTTTAGATTATATTTGTCACCACCCTCCCAAACACCGATTGGTTCTGCACCCCCTCCTCCCCGGGAGAATATCATGTGCCCCCAGACCTTAGATGCTATATGATGATACGAGTTTCTTGGAGCTTGTTGATCTGAGATATAGCAGCTCACAGGATGTCTTCATATTTTTACAGGAAACCTTGATGAGTTTGAGAATTGCACAGAATTTGTACAAAAACTACTCAGATGCCCTTGGATTCCATATCCAACGACTTCGAAGCTCGTATCACCATAGCATCTAAGATGAAGGAGGACATCATATTCTCCTGTATGTAAGAATATCATGTGCTACCACACCTTAGATGCTTTGGTGATACAAGCTCTTCGGAGCCGTTGGATTTGTGACCTAACAAATGCCCGGTGGTTCGAATGTTCTTTTGCATAAAAGCCCCCAAAGAGTTCGGCCGCTGCTTACAAGCACAAAGACTGCTTAGATGCCATTGGATCTCACAACAAATGACCTTGAAGCTCGTATCACTGTAGCGTCCAAGCTGTGAGAGCAGTAGATGTTTTCTCGCACGGGAGAATATGAGGTGCCCCCGCACCGTAGATTCTATGGTGATACGAGTTCACGGAGATCTAACGGCTCACAGTAGGAGGTTTGAATGTTTTTGTAATATACGCGTGAGAGAGTTTGGGAATTGCGCAGAAAGTACATGTACTATGCATGTGGCATCTGATCACAAATCATACAACCTAGATGCTCATATCACCTTAGCGGCTAATTAAGCTACGAGGAGCACCTAATATGAGCAATGGGGAGCCGTTGGATCCAAGATGCATCGGCACACATGAGGCCTGGATGTTTTATTTGCAAAAAAAACCTTTGAGAGTTTGGAAGTTGCGCATAATTACAAAGACTACTCCCAAGCCATTGGATCTCAGTTCCAACAATGTGAAAACTCGTATCAGCATAGCATCTAAGCTGCGGGGTGGATGTGATATTCTATGCCGCTGTCATTTTTGTTCGTAAACTTGGAAAATATGTGTAACTCGTGTCGTTACTTGTCTAACAGTGCAAAGTGTTTGTTAAAAAAACATCCTACACTGAAATATCGGAACAACACACGGGGGTCCCACTTGTCATTGATCAAATTTGGACCTAAAACTAACAAATCTGAAAGACGAGATTCGAACTGGCAACTGGGACTACAAAGCGTAAGTTGATAGCCTGAAACAACAACGGTTGTTGGCTTTGTCCCATAACTTGATTTTATACAGTATTAAGTTGAGTAGAGTAGAGGGAGTGGCTCGTCAACACGTGCATGACCATTGACTCACTTACTAGTGGGTCCTGTGCTCATGATCTCTCTCCTCTCCATCGTCTAACCTTTAGGCGCAGGCACCTACGAAGAGCGGCACTAGCTTGCCATGGTGTTATTATAACTAAAAAAAGCCTGGAAAATAGAAGAATCGCCTAGAACAAGAGACGTTGTGGCTGGTCGAGATGGAGCTAACCACACCTATCCTGCGTGCCATGTTAGCATGATGAAGCTATGTGGCTAGTGGGGTGTTTTCAATAGACTGGCTGGGTCCCGAGGTCGAAGCATAGGTAGTATGTCTGATACAGTATAATTTTACACGCGCATTTTTCCTCCGTGCCGAGATGTGGCACACCCTACCGCGCTTCCCGGGTGGTGCACGCATACATTCTTCCTTGCCGAGACGTGGGACGCCCTACCGCGCGTTTTCTGGGTCCTCCTCGGTCGTAGTGACGAATCAACTAAATGAGTCATCAAATCACGAAACACCACCTTTCCCGCCGAGTACATCAGTAAATTACGGTGGCTAGCTAGTTGGGCTAGTGCGACCGATTAGCTAGGCCGCCACCACATTTGTTTTTCACCCCTTTTTATCTCCTTGCCGACAGGTAAATTTAAATATCCATCGTGGCGTTGCTCTGGTCTTTGGGTGCGGCAGGCGTGTCAGGGTTTTTAATTTTTTGATTGATGGGAGCAGGCGCGGCAGGATTTTTAATTTTTTGATTGACGGGAGCAGGCGCGGCATCAATTAGTCACGATGACTCTACCCGTAAAACCCACTTCTCACTGATGTGAAAAGTCGTTGACTGGTGTTTTCCCATGGTGAAAACCAAAAGATTCACCCCGCCCCTCGGCTGGCTCCCTCCGCCTTCCCGTAGATTGCATTGCCTTTCAGCCGTTTCGCCCCCTTTGCTTCCTCTCCCCATTGCTTCTACCTGGTGCCATGGCGGCGTAGCAGATCACGGAGTCTGAGGTGAGGCGCCTGACATAGGAGCTGCAGGCCAAGGATGTAGAGCTCAGGGCCAAGGACGTGGAGCAGAGTGCCATGCTCCTCCGTTATGCGTGGGAGTTCATGGAGCTTCAAAAGCGGCAGGCGTCCACCACAAAGATGCTTGAGGCGTCGGCGGCGTTGCTGCAGAAAACGGAAGATACGATAGGCCGTCAGGGGAGCTGGCTGGAGCGCGAGCGGGCCGATCGTGATGAGGTCCAGGATCACCTCAGCCACTTGGTGGACCAAGTTGCCACGCACGTGTTGCGGCTGCACGATGCCTACCGTCATGCCAGCGCGACCATGCCGGCCGTCGGGCTAAACCCGTTCGACCACCCCGTCGACTTCAACGAGTTGCGGCTTCCTGACCTGGTCTCCTTCTTCACCTATATCTCCGAGGAGCTGAGCCGTCTCCGCGCGATGGTGGGGGCGGAGCTGGACAAGGAGGGGTTGCTGGCTGCCATCGCCATTGCCGGTCAAATCCTCTCAGGGCAACGTCACCGGAAATCCATTCGTGCCATTGTTCGCCGTCTTTGACGAGCTGGCTCCCATCGACCGGGAGCGGGCGCTATGGGCGGTTGCACCCTGCATCACCAACATTGTGCGCCTCGAGAAGTAGAGGGACTTTGGTGGTGTTTAGGCGTCCTCTGCATGGGCATGTCCATGTCTCGGCGCAACATGACCGATGGATCAAACTCAAACGGTGCAGATCGGTCACTGTAGCACAAAGCGTGTGGGTGTGTTTGGTTGCATTCTCATCTCAATATAGTTATTCCCTCTTCGTGTATTTGTGTTAACCTACTAGTGTGGACTCATGCACGCTTCATGCACTCTGCTAAACACCCAAAGGTGGGTCGAGAAGGGAATTTTTGCTTCCATCCCATGCACCCTTCATACACCCTGCCTAACACTGGTTCGTGCTTCATATGGTTCATATTTCATGGAGTACTGTAGCACCACACTCTCCGTGCGCTGTAGACCTAGTTCTGTTAACATCGATCTCACCGTTCATTCTCGACCGGATAGTCGAAAAAGCGGTACTATGTTACATTACTGTTCATATAGTTGACATGCGCACAACATCATTTGTTATCGTCATATCTTACTACACTAGCAACAAGTTTTGTAGTACTGACGTATGAACCACTGCACATGCCTAGTAGTAGGAGCACTGGGTATGTTCAAGTGGTTGCCGTGCTTCGCACTCCTCCGTCGTAAGAGTGGAAATGCTTGTTGTAATCATTTTTTTCTTCAGAAAAATAGTGGACACGCTCTACCGTGCGGATCCTCCTCGACGGTCGTCGGGAATCTTGCTACTCACTTTCGCTGACATGTGGGACAGCCAGCATCGGGGTCCACCAGCCATGCACTAAATACTCCGTAGTAGAGTTCCCAACTGCACGGTAGACTACCCCGATCGAAGCACCGCAGTAATGCCCAATGAGCCATCAAATCACAAAACCCTCTCCTTTCCAGCAGTAAGTTGGACGGACGAAGCAACCATCATTTCACTCTTCTCTCCCAGCTTCCTCTCTTGAAGAAAACCCCCACTCGCTTCTCCCTCATCGTGTTCCTCATTTCTTTGAGAAAACCCCGACCTGCTTCTGCCAGTGTTCTTCTCTACCAAAGAAGGAAAGGTGAGCGCATCAATGGTGTTGATTCTGGCCAAGGCCCGGTCTTGCAATCCCGAGATTGATCCTATAACTCCCTCTATGTTCTTCTTTGGGGTTTGTGATTATGGTTTCTTTTCTTTTATTTCTATTTGACAGTTTCTTGATGGATGCTGGAGCACCGGCCGAAGTGATGTCTATGGCTCTGGCCAAAACCGTCGAGGCTCATGGTACAAAGAAGCGCAAGCACCCCGCCAAGACTACCGTAGACAAGCTCAAAGCCGTCGCCCTGTCCAAGCCCCCCCTCTTCGGGATCCCTCAATAAGCAAGTCCAGGTAATATCTCTTCTTGGCGATCTTTTTCTCGATCTTGATTGTGTTTTTTTCATCTAACACGCAGTACTAGTACTAGTAGTACAACTTTCTGGGTGATCTTGCATGTTTTGTGTGCCAAATGACGGTTCTAAATTCCTCTTTTGACCAAAACATGCGAGAGGTTGACACTGATTTCTTATAGATTACTTTCAACTACTTTATGAACATCAATGCTACCTTTGAAGAGGGTATATTTGCCTCAGTAACTTGTGTTATGGATATTGCAAGTAATCCCTGTGCTCTCATGCCTTTGAAGACATGTTGTAATGTGTTTGTTCACTCATTTCTATGCGTATATGTAGTCATATGTGAGTAAAATATCGAAAATCATCTTATATTTCTGAACGAATGTAGTAATAAAATATCTAGTTTCTGTTTGAATTAGAACCAGGTCCGTGGTCGAGATGAATTTCTCAAAGTCATGCCGTGTGAACTGGAAGACCTGAGGATGAGTTCTACAGCTAAACTATCCAGCTGTTGTGTCCTTGTCACAACCCTAGTCAGTGCATGGATTAGAGTGACTGCATCATGTTTAAATTTCCAGAAACTTGAAATGGGGATGACAGAACCCGCAGCGCCCCCTTAATCCAACTACGGTTTACTAAAATCTTTTTCAATGAACCTGAAATGCCCATCTAAAATGTTCATCATCTTTGCCTTGGTCTAGAACCTCTGACAAAAATGGTGCACACTTTTCTAGGACATCATAAGGTCACTGGATTAAATCATATGTTATTTGCATTTGGACATTTAAATGCTATAAAATATTTTAAATGTCCAAATAATCATAAACTAAAATGCTTACTGTTGCAAATATTCCAAACAGTGGGCATGAGCAGTTTCATGATTTTGAGTTAGTTTTAGTGTTTTTAATAAAGCCACAAAGTTGCAGAAAAATAGAAAACAGGAAATAAAAGAGAGAAAGAGATTTATCTGGCTTACTTGTGCCGCCCACCAGAGCCAGCCCACCACCGCCTCCTCCTCTGTCGTCTTCCTCCCCTGCCAGGAGGGCCAGTGGCGTGCCCAGCCTTGCAGACACGCCAGCCACCTCCACTGCACTGCGTGCCCCCCTTGGCTGCTTAGGCGTCCTCGAGACGCCTTGAGCACCCCAGACCTCTCTCACTCTCTCCCGTGCTTCCCCCTTCCTCTGCTCTCTCTCCCTCTGCCCAAGCGGAGCTCGTCGCCGCCGCTCGCCGTAGACACAGCCACCGCCTCCCCCTCGCCTCTCCGATGTGCCCACGATCTTTGCCTCGACGCCCTCGCCTCTCCACCAAGTCACGTGCCCGCGGAATGCCTGAAGCGACGCCACCATCTTCGTTTTCCATCGCTAGCCGCCGGAGATACCCCTCGCTGCTCTGCTCGCTCCAGTGCCTCCCCGAGCTCGCGAACGGCTCCATTCGACGCGCTGTGAGCTCCTTTGTTGACTCCCTCTCCCCTGGCTTGTTTTCTTCCTTTAACGCTGATGCCGTTGGAGCCGAGAGCTCTTCGCCGCCGGCCATGTCGCCGTCGTGGCCACCATTGCCTAGAGCTGCAACCGAGCACACAGCCGTGCTCAGTGCACCCCCAAGAGGCTGTAGCACCCCTCCTTGCCACCTGCCGAGCTCCCTAACACCGAACCCGAGCTCACCCGAACTCTGGCCGCCGCCTTAGAGGTCGCCGCCGTTGACTCCATCCACCCCTGCTCGAACCACGGCCACCCACGGATGCGTCTCGCTCCCCTCTTTCAAATGCGCCCTTCCGCGCGTCGAACGGTGGTCCGTAGAGCAAACCCGACGCGGGCACCACCGCGGTGTGTGGTCACCGGCGGTTAAACGCCAACAGCTGACGTGGCACCATCAACTTAAGTGCTAATCATGTTTAGTTAGTGCCCTGTGTCAATGACATGTGGGTCCCAGATACTAATTAGGTTAGTCTAAATTTCATGTTTAGATTAGTGCTAATCTTGTGGACCCCATGTGTCAGCTTTGACTTTAGCCAAGTCCGCGTTGACTTGTCCCACCTGTCATCCAACCAAACCAGCCCTAACACACTGACGTGTGGGTCCCAGCCGTCAGGTTTGACCTGGACGGCCTGTTGACCTGCTGAGGTCAACATGACTTAATGCTGATGCAGTAATGCATTTTCTGGATTTATTCTTGTTCAGGAAATTCCGGAAAATAGTTAAAACTTCAAAATTCAATGAAATTAATCTGTAACTCCAAATGAAATAATTTATATATGAAAAAATATTAGAAAAATCCAATCTATCCATCTGTACCTTTTGCATGCATGTTAAAATAACTTATGACTACTGTTTAGGGCAAATGAAATAAATGGCATTTGAATCTTCAGATATGGAGTTGAATTTGAATATTTGATTCAAACCAACTTCATTTAATCTGGTTGCTAGATGCATTAGCTCAAATCACATCATATTGCCATGTCATGATCATGCATCATATTGTCGCATTGCATTGATTGTGTTCTTTCTCTGTTGTCAGTGTTTGTCCCCTCTCAGTAGACGTGGTTTCGGCGATGAGTTCGATGACACCGATGAAGAGTTATACTATCTTCAGAAGTGCCAGGCAAGCAAAACCCCCCTTGTTCATTCCGATACAATCCCAATCTCTCGCTCGTGCTCTCTTTTACTGCATTAGGACAACAACGATTCAACTGTTACATGCTACGGTAGTTGAACCCCTTTCCTCTGCATGACCTGTCATTGCCACAGTAAATAGATGACACCCACTAGCATGAGTAGGTGTTGTTTGAGCCATAATGTGCCTACTCATTCATGCTTGTTTGTCATGCCTGCTACTGCTTAGAGTTGAGTTAGGTCCGATTCATCGGGGATGAATTGGAATGTGGTGAACATGTCCTACTGTAGAGAGCTAAGTGTGTGAACACGATTTGGCAAAGGTAGCAGTGAGAGGCCATGTAGGAGTACATGGTGGGTTGTCTCATTGAAACCGTCTTCTAAGTTCTGTGTTTGTGATCCATAAACAGCTACTACGACACATTGGGATCCTTAATTTGAAGGAAATATGCCCTAGAGGCAATAATAAAGTTATTATTTATTTCCTGATATCATGATAAATGTTTATTATTCATGCTAGAATTGTATTAACTGGAAACATAATACTTGTGTGAATACATAGACAAACAGAGTGTCACTAGTATGCCTCTACTTGACTAGCTCGTTAATAAAAGATGGTTATGTTTCTTAACCATAGACATGAGTTGCCATTTGATTAACGGATCACATCATTAGGAGAATGATGTGATTGACTTGAACCATTTTGTTAGCTTAGCACTTGATCGTTTAGTATGTTGCTATTGCTTTCTTCATGACTTATACATGTTCCTATGACTATGAGATTATGCAACTCCCGTTTACCGGAGGAACACTTTGTGTGCTACCAAACATCACAACGTAATCTGGGTGATTATAAAGGTGCTCTCTGGTGTCTCCGAAGGTACTTGTTGGGTTGGCGTATTTCAAGATTAGGATTTGTCACTCCGATTGTCGGAGAGGTATCTCTGAGCCCACTCGGCAATGCACATCACTATAAGCCTTGCAAGCATTGCAACTAATGAGTTAGTTGCGGGATGATGTATTACGGAACGAGTAAAGAGACTTGCCGGTAACGAGATTGAACTAGGTATTGAGATACCGACGATCGAATCTCGGGCAAGTAACATACCGATGACAAAGGGAACAACGTATGTTGTTATGCGGTTTGTCCGATAAAGATCTTCGTAGAATATGTGGGAACTAATATGAGAATCCAGGTTCCGCTATTGGTTATTGACCGGAGACGTGTCTCGGTCATGTCTACATAGTTCTCAAACCCATAGGGTCCGCACGCTTAAAGTTTTTGATGACAGTTATATTATGAGTTTATAGGTTTTGATGTACCGAAGGTAGTTCGGAGTCCAGGATGTGATCATGGACATGACGAGGAGTCTCGAAATGGTCAAGACATGAAGATTGATATATTGGAAGCCTATATTTGGATATCGGAAGTGTTCCGGGTGAAATCAGGATTTTACCGAGTATCTGGGAGGGTTACGGAACCCCGTGGGGTTTAATGGGCCATAGTGGGCCTTAGTGGAGAAGAGGAGGGGCGGCCAGGGCAGGCCACACGCCCCCTCCCCCTCTAGTCCGAATAGGACAAGGAGGGGGCGGCGCCCCCTTTCCTTCCCCTCTCTCTCCTCCTTCCCCCCTTCTCCTAGTCCAACAAGGAAAGGGAGGGAGTCCTACTCCCGATGGGAGTAGGATTCCTCCTGGCGCGCCCCTCCTGGCCAGCCGCCTCTCCCCCCTTGCTCCTTTATATATGGGGGCAGGGGGCACCCCATAGACACAACAATTGATCATTGACCTTTTAGCCATGTGCGGTGCCCCCCTCCACAATAGTCCACCTCGATAATACTGGAGCGGTGCTTAGGCGAAGCCCTGCGTCGGTAAAACATCATCATTGTCACCACGCCATCGTGCTGAGGAAACTCTCCCTCAACACTCGGCTGGATCGGAGTTTGAGGGACGTCATCGGGCTGAACGTGTGCTGAACTCGGAGGTGCCGTGCGTTCGGTACTTGATCGGTCGGATCGTGAAGACGTACGACTACATCAACAGCGTTGTGCTAACGCTTCCGCTTTCGGTCTACGAGGGTACGTGGACAACACTCTCCCCTCTCGTTGCTATGCATCACCATGATCTTGCGTGTGCGTAGGATTTTTTTTGAAATTACTATGTTCCCCAACATAATTGACTCTTTCGACTTATTAATCGCCTTGATCTCTGTCCAGGAGTTGCAACTAGTATCTGGTGTTTGTAGGACATGTGTTGGAGGCCGTGCGTAGTGCTGACCCTAGGGGTGGGTTATGCTGCGGTAGATACACTGTGGCATGGTGTGTGGGCGCCCGTTTGGTATCTCGGGAACCCTGCACACATCGTTTGCGGCTGTGAGCGAAACCTCGGCCGGATCTCCTCGCGGATGGAACCCGAATAGGCGATAAACCTGGACTAGAGACTTGTGTGGTTAGTCAGGTCGTGGCTGACTCCCTCGCCAGGCTTTCGCTCGAAGGTTGCCGAGATACACGACGCGTACATGGTGGTAAGTGGAGAGAGCGTGTGTGAAGAAGTACACCCCTGCAAGGTTAACATTATATATTCGAATAACCGTGTCCGCGGTGAAGGACTTCTGGGTTGCTTGCACAGTTCATAGACAAGTGAAAGTGGATACTCTAAAATGCGCAAGATAAGCGTGAGTGCTATGGATGGCGTTCTCGTAGGGAGACGTGAGCGGATCCATAGTGGTGTGTTGAAATTGTGAATATGTGGACTCGTGTGCGCCACCTCAAAAGAGTTACTTGCAGTAGTAGTTCAGGTTAGCCACTGAGTCAAAGCTGGCTTGCTGCAGTTAAACCCCACCATCCCTTTGTTGATAATGATGCATATGTAGTTAGTTCTGATGTAAGTCTTGCTGGGTACATTTGTACTCACGTTTTCTTAATTTATGTTTTGCAGAGAGACTTCAGTCTCGCTAGTAGTTCCGTGTGGACTTTGACGTTTAGCTTGATACCTCAGCTACGATCTTGTGCCCTCGGTGGGATCTGGTAGATAGTCAGGCTTCTCAGTCTTTTTATTTGTAGATGTCTGTACTCAGACATGTTAAGCTTCCGCATGTGCTTTTACTTGTATGCTCTGAATACAGGGTCATGAGACCCATGTTTGTAATATCTCGCTCCTCGGAGCCTATTGAATAAATACTTGAGTTCTAGAGTCGTGTTGTGATGCCATGTTGGATTTGCACATATCGAGCATATTGTGTGTATGATTGAAATGCTTCGTATGTGTGGGATCCAACAACCTAGTTGTCTATCCTTGGTAGCCTCTCTTATGGGGGAAATGTAGTCTAGTGCTTCCACTGAGCCATGGTAGTTTCTGACCCGAGGTTTACCGGAGTCCGGCTAGCCCAGTTGCTACTGCTACGGAACACTTAGACTGGCCGGCATGTGATCCACTTTGTTCCTATGTCTGTCCCTTCAGGGAAATGTCACGCGGTGACCTCTGGAGTCCTGCTAGCCTGCTACAGCCCGGGTTTCCGGAGTCCTATTAGCCCAGTTGCTACAGCCCGGATTCACACGCTGATGACCGACACGTTCGATGTTGATTCATGTATGCATGTCCCCGTAAGTTAGTGCCACTTTGGGTTCACGACTAGTCATGTCGTCTCGGGTTCTCTGTCATATGGATGCTAGCGACATTATCATATACGTGAGCCAAAAGGCGCAAACGGTCCCGGGTCAGGAAAGGTGGCACCCGTGGGAATACCGTGCGTGAGGCCGCAAAGTGATATGATGTGTTACATGCTAGATCAGTTTTACTTAGGATCAGGGTCCTGACAGCTTTGGTATCAGAGCCTGACTGCCTGTAGGATTACCAAGCCGAACTGGTCGGAGTTGAGTCTAGAAATGCTTTAGTTATCTAAGGGAATTGATTGGGGAAGGGAACATAAGGCTCTTGTTACTCCTTTACCTTATGCCCTTATGATCTGAGTCAACCTCTTCTTTTTCTACGGGGTTAAGAACTAGGCTTTCTCTTCTTTCCATCAGGGTCATGTGTTACTAATCAGTAGACTTATAAGATTGTTGGATTTAAGCCCCAGTTCAGTTTCTACTACTTCCGTGTGTTCATAGTTGGTCTTGGAACCTTGATTGTGCTTCTGAGTGGTTATGCCGCCATTTTTGCAGGATGTCTGAAATCCTTTGAGCATTTACAGCCGTTATGTTGTACGAGTCATCCCAGGTTTCTAAACCACTTGATGCATTTGCAAAATCATTTCCCTCTAGTTTTGTTGTTCCTTTAGGCCAGGTTAATCACACTAGTTGTTGAGTTGAGGTATTCTATTGCCTCGACATATATGTTGGAGTTATTATTATGACCCTAGGTGTCTTAGAATATTACCTAGTAATCTAGCCATGTTTGTGTCCCAGTGTGATGATTCTGGGCATCATTCTCGAAAGCATCCCGTGATGCCACTTAGTTAGTAGGCATTCTATTCGTCGGTTCTTGAACCCGAGATTCACCCTACTTACTTCATGTTGATAGTGTTGCTAGTTCCTTTAGGATATTAGTAACCTTGCAACAGTCCTCGAGGTTCGTGGTATTTCCTTCTTCCAAATACCATGAACCATTAAGGCAGAAGTTCTTTGAACCAAAAGATCACAATCAGAGTACTCTTGAGGAGTTCCCCATTCATAATTGTGATTCTGCCAGTTCTACCTTTCTGCATGGGTTATCTGGAAGAAACATGTCGAACTCGTTTGACATGCTAATCTATGCATCTACAACTCAGAAAGTTATATGTTCCTTGAGTTGTTACTCTTCAGTTGTATCCCGACCAACACCTATCAGTTGATAGCCAAGAGTATGTGTGCATTTGTGTTCATCGATGCCTATTACTCTTGTGGTCCGTCAAGCCATTCTATTCCGGAATGACTAGGAGAAACAAACTCCCGTACCTCATCCATTTCTTGGATTGGGTCAAAGCAGTTGTATTCCGCAGATCAAAATGCTAGACCAGCTTTTGTTCTATTCTACCTTGGAGTATTACCCCCTTTATGTCAGGATTTTCATGAGAATTGCACCTCCTCTTATGAATTTTTGACGTAGTGATACTTCTTGCCATCATTGTTCATTCCTTGGTTCCCGTGTTATTGTAACCGGAATACCGACAAGTGAATTGTGATGTGTGAAATCAATACTCCTAGCACCCGTGTTTCTTAGTAGTTAAAGGGCAATAATTTCATTCTTAGCATGTTGGCTATTGAATCATCATTCTAAGATAGTTTGTGCTACCTAGTCCATTTTCCTGGTGCACTCTTTGATCAATGAGTTAGGATTGTGTCAATTCCTCACTCTTTTGATCATATCATCTTGCCTCGAAAGCAAGATCTCTCCCGAGCTTAATAACATATCGGTCATTCGTGATTCTTTGAATGTCGTCTCGGAGGTATCACCAGGTTATCCCTTGACCGTTATGTTGAGCTCGTGATCAAGCTGGTTTCTTGTAAACCACCCCTTCTCCAAGAATCTTGGTTGGATACCCTGAGGTAGTTGTTAAGCTAAATAACAACTTGGAGAGTTGGAAGATAAAATCTTGCCTAACATAGTTCATTTCAAAGGGATATCCTTGTGTTGTGTGTTTGTTGAACAAAGTTGATATATTCATCGATTGATCCTCGTGATCAATTGTCGGCGCTATTATCTTATCCAATCTTTGATTTGTGCATGGGCTATCATCAAATCAAATCAGAACCAACGATAATCGTAATGTTGTATTACTCGTGGTTGATCCCTCGAGCATACACCATTACATCTTTTGGTCTGACCAATACTATCACATTGTTCACATAATGGTGGAATTCGGTGATATGGAAATTACGATGAGTTCTTTATTGAGCCCATCAGTGACATCTTGTCTCCTCCATGATTCATGTTGAACATTGAGCTAGTGTTGGAAACTTTGAAAGCATTTCTTCATGCTAACTCATGAAGCATATGTTTGGATGAAAGAAGTGACTTCCGCTAATTCATGTGCATTCGATGCAAGTTGCTGCCGTGAATTCGAGAAAGTTTATTTTTGCCCCCTCTGGAATCATCCCAAGTTAGTCATGCACGTGCGAAGTGCTCTATGGTTTGATAGGTTGGCCGCCTCAATGCTGTATGTGTTCCTAGCACACCAAGCCACTGATTGACTTGTTCAAGGAGAAGAAGTTCCTTCATAAGAGCTAATCATATGACTTATGCAAGGACTTCGTTGTCCGCGATGATGGTTCCCAACCAGAACTCGGTAGTGTTCTATCGTAAGACTTCTACATGGTCATGCTTGTCTTGGACAGCGTGTTCACATGTGTGTAGCAGAACCAGCTCATGTTTTGGAGCTTGCTATCGTAGTTCATCTCCCGAGAGTCTCGCAATGTTATCTCGTCGACTTGTGTTGCAACTCTTCTTTTCAGACATGTGAGTCCGAAGTATCCTGTTTCTAACTAGATCTGAATCTCAGGCAGATATGATGGTTGGAACATTTTCCCAAGAACTATAATAATGGTCTCTGTAACCTGGTAACGTGGATGTCGTAGCCAACACACCCAGCCGGAAGACCTATTATTGTACTATCTTGATTGAGTAAGTTGGCCACCTCCCCATAAGGATTTCGTAGGAATTACTCCAGTAGTTATTCCTTATGGATTCTTGTGCTCCCGAAGTCCGACCTTTACTTGATGGCCATGTTGAGGCTTTTAAGCATGACCGTGGTAGTTAGAACATCGAGGAGAACATTAGAAGAGGAGTGCTAAATGTCTCTCGGTCGATCGTCCAGATTTCATTCCCTTGGCCTTGCTAAGGTGAAATCTGAGAAAGTGTTGTCTTCCTTTGCATCTGCATTGTCCATCACTATTCATCATGGTAGTAAGATGTGTTGCCAGGATCCTCAGCATGGATGTTGGTAAACCTTGATGATTATGGGAATGCTCAAGTTCTTGAGAGCACGCTCAGACACTAGGTTGTATCTTCGGTGTCAATCGGGATGTGCCCTCCGTTTGTCGAGTTGTTTGATAGCCGTAGTTTCCTATCCAATCTGAGTATGTCATTGCTTTGAACTCCTTCAAATGATCAATTGTGAATTGCCTTAGGCTGGTATGAAGAGTTTCAATGATCTATGGATCAAAAGTAATTCTTTTTGCCACTTTAGGGGATAATTCTACGAGCCACCTTCCCTACGGTGCCCCGTTATGGTATCATGGCAATTCAAATCCTCGCTACGTTGACAACCGTTCACCACCCTCTTAGGTGTGGAATTGTGGTCTACCTAGTGAACTTTCGGCATCTGTTTCACTACATCCCTCTAGATGCGTGCTTCGTGTCTCAGCTTGAGAGATGTTGCTATGTCTCATTCCGTGAGTTGATCCTGAGTTGTACGATCTTCGAGAAGATCGATCCTTCCAGAGTTTCCTTTTCCTCTCGTTGTAATGTTGGCTAGAGTTCTCAGAGCAAGACGATGAGACAAAGATGGTGATTGAATCAACGCCTTTCTGAAGTGCAACCTGGATCATGAAGATTATGTTAGTTTGTGTTCCCCCTTCATCTTACCCTACGCTTGAATCTCGGGACGAGATTCTTGTTTAGTGGGGGTGAGTTGACACAGCCCTAGTCAGTGCATGCATTAGAGTGACTGCATCATATTTAAATTTCCAGAAACTTGAAATGGGGATGACAGAACCCCCAGCACCCTCTTAATCCAACTAGGGTTTACTAAATCTTTATCAATGAACCTGAAATGCCCTTCTAAAACATTCATCATCTTTGCCTTGGTCTAGAACCTCTGACAAAATGGTGCACACTTTTCTAGGACATCATAAGGTCACTGGATTAAATCATATGTTATTTGCATTTGGACATTTAAATGCTATAAAATATTTTAAATGTCCAAATAATCATAAACTAAAATGTTTACTGTTGGAAATATTCCAAACAGTGGGCATGAGCAGTTTCATGATTTTTGAGTTAGTTTTACTGTTTTTAATAAAGCCACAAAGTTGCAGAAAAATAGAAAACAGGAAATAAAAGAGAGAAAGAGATTTACCTGGCTTACCTGTGCCGCCCACCAGAGCCAACCCACCAGGCGGCCCAGCCCTCCGCCGCCTCCTCCTCTGTTGTCTTCCTCCCTGCCAGGGAGGGCAGCCGCGTGCAACTCCTGCCGCCACCTCCACTCGCTATGCGTGCCCCCCTCAATCGACCAGGCATCCACGAGACACCAGCACCCCCTGGACCTCTCTCACTCTCTCCCGTGCTTCCCCCCTCCTCTGCACTATCTCCCTCTCCCCGAGCGGAGCTCATCGCTGCCACTCGCCATAGACACAACCACTGCCGCCCCCTCGCCTCTCCGACGTGCCCACGAGCTTCGCCTCGACGCCCTCGCCTCCTCACCAAGTCACGCGCCCGCGGAATGGCTAAAGTGACGCCACCGTCTTCGTTTTCCATCGCCAGCCACCGGAGATCCCCCTCGCTGCTCCGCTCGCTCCAGCGCCTCCCCGAGCTCGCGAACGGCTCCATTCGATGCACCGTGAGCTCCTTTGCCGATCCCCCTCTCCCCTGGCTCGTTTTCTTCCTGTAACGCCGATGCCGTCGGAGCCGAGAGCTCTTCGCCGCCGGCCATGTCACCGTCATGGTCACCGTTGCCTAGAGCTGCAACCGAGCACACAGCCGTGCTCAGTGCACCCCCAGGAGGCCGTAGCACCCCTCCTTGCCACCTGCCGAGCTCCCTAACGTTGAACCCGAGCTCACCCAAACTCCGGCCGCCGCCTTAGAGGTCGTCGCCGTTGACTCCGTCCACCCCCTGCTCGAACCACGGCCACCCACGGATGCGTCTCGCTCCCCTCTTTCAAACGCTCCCTTCCGCGCGTCGAACAGTGGCCCGTAGAGCAAACCCGACGCGGGCACCGCCGCGGTCTGTGGTCGCCGGCGGTTAAACACCGGTAGCTGACGTGGCACCATCAACTTAGGTGCTAATCATGTTTAGTTAGTGCCCTGTGTCTAGGACATGTGGGTCCCAGATACTAATTAGGTTAGTCTAAATTTCCTGTTTAGATTAGTGCTAATCTTGCGGACCCCACATGTCAGCTTTGACTTTAGCCAAGTCAACATTGACCAGTCCCACATGTCATCCACCCAAACCAGTCCTGAGACACTAACGTGTGGGTCCCAGCCGTCAGGTTTGACCTGGACGGCCTTTTGACCTGCTGAGGTCAGCATGACCTAATGCTGACGCAATAATGCATTTTCTGGATTTATTCTTGTTTAGGAAATTCCAGAAAATAGCTAAAAGTTCTAATATTTATAGAAATTAATCTGTAACTCCAAATGAAATAATTTATATATGAAAAATTATCAAAAAATCCAATCTATCCATCTGTACCTTTTGCATGAATGTTAGAATAACTTATGACTACTGTTTAGCGCAAATGAAGTAAATGGCATTTGAATCTTCACATACGGAGTTGAATTTGAATCTTTGATTCAAACCAACTTCATTTAATATGGTTGCTAGATGCATTAGCTCAAATCACATCATATTGCCATGTCATGATCATGCATCATATTGTCGCATTGCATTGATTGTGTTCATTCTACATTGCGGTGTTTGTCCCCTCTCGGTGAGCGTGGTTTCGACGATGAGTTTGATGACACCGATGAAGAGTTATACTATCTTCAGAAGTGCCAGGCAAGCAAAACCCCCCTTGTTCATTCCGATACAATCCCACTCTCCCGCTCCTGCTCTCTTTTACTGCATTAGGACAACAACAATTCAACTATTACATGTTGCTGTAGTTGAACCCCTTTCCTCTGCATGACCTGTCATTGCCACAGTAAATAGATGAAAAAGACTAGCATGTGTTGGAGTTTTTTGAGCACTGTTGTGCCTACTCATTCATACTTGTTTGTCATGCACTGCTTTTGCTTAGAGTTGAGTCAGGTCCAATTCATCGGGGATGAATTGGAACGTGGTGAACATGTCCTACTGTAGAGAGCTAAGTGTGTGAACACGATTTGGTAAAGGTAGCGGTGAGAGGCCATGTAGGAGTACATGGTGGGTTGTCTCATTGAAACCGTCCTCACGAACTGAGTTCTGTGTTTGTGATCCATGAACAGCTACTACCACACATTGGGATCCTTTATTGACTCTCTCGACTTATTAATCGCCTTGATCTCTGTCCAGGAGTTGCAACTAGTTTCTGGTGTTTGTAGGATATGTGTTGGAGGTCGTGTGTAGCACTAACCCTAGGGGTGGGCCATGATGCGGTAGATACACCATGGCACGGTGTACCGGGCGCCCATTTGGTGTCTCGGGAACCCTGCACACCTCGTTTGGGGTTGTGAGCGAAACCTCGGCCGGATCTCCTCGCGTATGGAACCCGAATAGGCGATAAACCTGGACTAGAGACTTGTGTGGTTAGTCAGGTCGTGGTCGACTCCCTCGCCAGGCTTCCGCTTGAAGGTTGTCGAGATACACGACGTGTACAAGGTGGTAAGTGGCAAGAGTGTGTGTGAAGAAGTACACCCCTGCAGGGTTAACATCATCTATTCGAATAGCCATGTCCGTGGTGAAGGACTTCTGGGTTGCCTGTACAGTTCATAGACAAGTGAAAGTGGACCCATAGATAAGCGTGAGTGCTATGGATGGCGTTCTCGTAGGGAGACGGGAGCGGACCCATAGTAGTGTATTGAAATGGTGAATATGTGGACTCGTGTGCGCCACCTTAAAAGAGTTACTTGCAGTAGTAGTTCAGGTTAGCCACTGAGTCAAAGCTGGCTTGCTGCAGTTAAACCCCACCATCCCTTTGTTGATAATGATGCATATGTAGTTAGTTCTGATGTAAGTCTTGCTGGGTACATTTGTACTCACGTTTGCTTAATTTATGTTTTGCAGAGAGACTTCTGTCTCGCTAGTAGTTCCTTGTGGACTTCGACATTTAGCTTTATGCCTCAGCTATGATCTTGTGCCCTCGGCGGGATCTGGTAGATAGTCAGGCTTCTCAGCCTTTTTATTTGTAGATGTCTGTACTCAAACATGTTAAGCTTCCGCATGTGCTTTGACTTGTATGCTCTGAATTTTGGGTCATGAGACCCATGTTTGTAATATCTCGCTCCTCGGAGCCTATTGAATAAATACTTGAGTTGTAGAGTCAGGTTATGATGCCATGTTGTATTTGCACATATCGAGCATATTGTGTGTATGATTGAAATGCTTGGTATGTGTGGGATCCCACAACCTAGTTGTCTATCCTTGGTAGCCTCTCTTATGGGGAAATGTAGTCTAGTGCTTCCACTGAGCCATGGTAGTCCGCTACAGCTCAGTTTACCGGAGTCCTGCTAGCCTAGTTGCTACTGCTCCGGAACACTTAGACTGGCCGACATGTGATCCTCTTCGTTCCTGTGTTTATCCCTTCGGGGAAATGTCACGCGGTGACCTCTGGAGCCCTGCTAGCCTGCTACAGTCCGGGTTCCCGGAGTCCTGTTAGCCCAGTTGCTACAGCCCGGATTCACATGCTGATGACCGACACATTCGATGTTGGTTCATGTATGCCTGTCCCCGTAAGTTAGTGCCACTTTGGGTTCACGACTAGTCATGTCGGCCCAGGTTCTCTGTCATATGGATGCTTGCGACACTATCATATACGTGAGCCAAAAGGCGCAAATGGTCCCAGGCAAGGTAAGGTGGCACCCATGGGAATACCGTGCGTGAGGCCGCAAAGTGATATGATGTGTTACATGCTAGATCAGTGTGACTTAGTATCGGGGTGCTGACAGTCCTTGTCGCCACGTGTCCTGAACTAGTGTTTTCCTGTAGCATTTTTTCCAGGCGAGTTCTCGAGGCTGTACTTGACCACAACAATTTCCTGGTTGTGCCTTCGATTACGAAGGGTGTGGTTCTTGTAAAGCTTCCCGACAAATCTAATGCGGCCTGCCTTCATCGTCATGTTTATGAGTGGAAAGACCACTCTATTAGGTTCTCCAAGGTTGACGAGATGGTGATGGTTCAGGTAGACATCTCTCATGAAATCCATGGCCTAGTCGGTTATGCGGGGTTCATCCCGTTGGTCGGCGGCAAGAAATGGTCTCATAGTTTAATTAGTGCAACTTTGCTTGTCTGTAGTAAGTACTATTGTTCAATACTTGATTTGTGTTTGTGAACCCTGTATTGTTTAATACAGCCGCTTTTGGTGTGTGGTGAGTCCTGAGAACATTTTATGTTAATGTCTGTCCACTCAATTCAGTTTGTATATTTTGTAGTATCCACATCATATTTTTTGTGAGGACGGTTTATCAATTATGGTTACACTCCAATATCTGTATGCATTGCAGGGTTTATCGCACCCACCAGGATTTCCAGTCCCATGGATGTTCGGTCCATATGATTTGTCGCGACCTTTGGATTGTCCTGCTTGTGGGAGTCGGCGGGGGCCCTGCATGCCACGCGTAGTTGGATGATCAATCTTCTGTTTAGTACTTCGACATAGTGATTTCCTGGTAAGCATTCACTTGTGTCACATCAAGTAAATCTTATTGATTTACTATCTAAATCTTATTGATTTAATGCCATGTTTTTTTATTTTGCTGCAATTTTACGATGCAGGTTTTTCCATGTGACACTCATCACAGAATAAACTGTTTGGTTTGCTCTATGATGGCTATTTTTGGAGGTTTCACTTCTTATGTCGTGTCAGTAACGAAGGCACTGTCCATCACTCATATTACTGGAAAAAATTGGATCAGTCTGTTGTGTGAGTACAAGCTCTATTCCTATGATGAACTGCAGTTTGGTTGAACAAACACACCACAATTAGTCCTTCTCCCGTTTAAAAGAAATGATGAAAAAGACTGGATCACGGTCACGGAGCCTAGTCAAGTTAGAAAGCTGATCATAGCAGACCAGACATGATCGCCGCTGTCTCGCACATCGGTACCACCTTTAGCAACGCATCAAGCACCAGCAGTTGCTGTAGCACTGACAGCGGCAGCAGCTCACTCTGATCCAGCTAAGGATTGGGCACCGACCGCATCAGTGGATCCGGGTGATCTACCGGAGGATCGGTCATCGACACCGGCACCTGCTCCGACATCGGCACTATCTCTACAAGGAGCACCATCTCCGGCAGCAGCATCGGCACTACCAGTCGCACAGGTAGCAGCAACAGATTCGACACCCGCACCAACGCTTGCACTTGCATCTGCTCTGGCCCGTGTAGCGACAACGGAACCAGCAGTTGCACCGGCAACAGACTGGGTTGTAGTTCGCACTTCATATACCAAAGTCCTTACAAAAACCGACATGTCCACCTTCTTGGTAAGCATTAGCCGCCCAAGTGCTTCATTCCTTTTTCTTTCCATGTTGTTTCACATGATTCACTGTGTTTATCTAACTGTTTGTGTATGTCTTCTTGTTTGCAAACAGAGAATTCCTAGAGCAACGAGGGAGTCATTCAACAATCCGGGCGACCGTGGCCAAGTTTCTCTTACCATGCGCAGCCTAGGTGTGAATGAACCTGCTCAATATACCATAAGTACAAAGGATGGTCGCATGATAATTGATGCTAAAGGATGGTCAAGGTTTAAATCTAAATCATATCTTGCGGTAGGGGATGATGTCAAAATCAAAATTTCTCGGCAAGGAGAGCTGGTCCAAATCAACTTTGAAATTCTTCAATAGCAAAGACGAATCGCCGAATCGATATATCCTCCGAGAGATTTTGATGTAATAATCTGGCATGGCGAAACAAGTGTCCTATGTGTATAAGTAGTACGACAGTATTATTTATCACATGGTATATCGTTGATGGAATTGCAACTCTGATTGCTGGTTAGGAACTGTTGTTCAATTTCATTCTAACGGCTGCCGTGCTTTATTCAATTTTGTGTATTCGCCTTGCGACAGCATCTAAAACCAGCGTCGTACCGATCGCTTGCAATATGAAAAGCGCTGAGGTAGAACACGTGGGCCCCCAAACATGCAGGCCCACCGGCTTGTGGCCCAAAGTCCAGAACCGTGAGCCTGTCTGGGTATTTATATTCTCAGCTGAACCCCCATAATGCCGGTGCGTTGCTTGTAACATCAGGATGCATTTGTATGAGTATTTTATCTTGTGAGTGAAAAGGATGAATGAGGGAAGGCCTTATTTGCAAATGTGGAGTGGTGTGTGGGTACCTTTTTGCAAAAGTGCCATAGTTTCGTTCCTATCCATCAGATATAAATCGGACGGCCTATATTGCAGGATGGCAGGCACACCATCATCACCAACTTGTCTATATTGTGTTAAAAAAATTATGTTTTTTATAGTTATATATGTTATATATATTCCCCTTGATTTTTCTTATGTATAAAGTTGTGATATAAAAGATTTTTATATTTCTTTACAGAGGGAGTATCTCTCTGTCAAAAATATATTTATGTGTAACTAGTTACTCCTGTCTTTCTACTTCCTTTCGCTGATATGTGGGGCATCCGGCAACGGGGTCCACGTGCCATATGCACCTGATTAGAATGCACAACTGCATGGTAGACACACCCCGATCATAGCGCCACAGTAATGCCCAATGACCCGTCAAATCACAAAAACCCCCACCTTTCCAGCTTTAGCAGTAAGCTGGACGGACGAAGCGACAATATTTCATTGGGCCTGAATCCGCTTATCCCTCGTCTTCTTGTTCAGAGAAAACCTCGCTCGACGATTGCATTGGGTTTTCTCATGGAGAACGTGGTGCGAATTCTTCATCCATCCGCGATAAATCCAAGTCCCTTGGTCGCGGGTAATCCTAGGATGGAAGCCGCCACCGTTGATGCATTTTTCTTCCTACTGAATCTAGCGTGTTTCACTTGCAGTGCCCAAAGTGCGAGGACCCTACAGGTTTCCGCGCCCTCGGCAAGACGCCACACTTGTTCCTTCTCATCCTAACACAGGATTTTAAAACGCGCATAGTATGTTCCTAGAATCCTCTTTTCTATCCGGGAGGGTGAGATTTTTTGAACATGCTGTCGACTAATTTGGAAATTTGGATTGCTATATTTGGATAAAAGGTACTAGTACCATGGTAACACTGACGTGAAGGAGGAAATTATTTCTAGATTTGGATGGGGAATACATTGTGTTCTCATATTATTTGTCTTGCAGTGCATTCCTTGCTCTGCCAGAACACATGTACTCAAGATGCTCGGCCTTGCCATAACTGAATACACCAGTTTGATGGTCACGGTGAAGAGAAGAAATGGATATAAGTTCCGAGTTAGGTTCATGAACCAAGAAGATCGCTGTTTTTTTATGGCCGGGCTTGGATAAACTTTCTCAAGTGTTAGGGACTGAAAGTAGGCGCACGAATGTTGATGAAAATAGCAGAACCTGGTCTCATCTTCACTGTGATATTCCACCCCGACGTCGTTCCAATTGTTCATCCATGTTAGTTTTGTATTTGGTTCTTGCTTGTTGCCTCGATTACTTCTTAATCCACCTATTCTGGCTAACTAATCACAATTTAACTTTAGAAGTTGCAACGAATCTCTCAAGAAGATGCTACTTCTAACTAATATTTTCTTATAATTGGTGGCACGTGTAGGTTTTTTTCAGAGTTAAGCAGGCTACTCGTTTGTTATTCTATAAGAACTCGGCTGTTACTGATGGCACTGAAGTTGACTGGGACGATATCCACAAGTTCCTACACTTTATTGATCGTCTTGAGGTCCTTGTGGGGTGTTTCAATGGTGGAAGGCCATGTGGGATATGTGTGCCACTGTTGCACTCGTTGAACAGGTCCAACTGTGTCGAGAAACTTATGGTACGAGCTGTTTTCTGTTATATATGTTGTTCATAAACTCTTGCTTATACACAGTTTTACAACTGTGATCTTGTTGAAACAGAAACTGCCCAGTTCTGCTGTTACTATACAGATGCCTGACCATGGTCGGGTCAGACTTGCGCTTGGTCATAACATGATGTTTATGTTGACCTACTCCATTCCCCTTGGAGGTGAAAATATACTTATTCATGGGTGGTCTCAAATAATGAAGGCCCGTCCATCTTGGAGAGTAGGAAAGAAGATTATGTTCCTACTTTTCCATGGCTCTAAAGCGAATATACTGTCTATTGACCACATTGCGAGAAGCCGCTTTCAGAAGGATGTGGATGCGCGGGGTGGCGCCTGGTCCTTGTCCTGGGGCTTGGAGGCCTCACCCTTGGTTAACTGTAGTCAAAGTAGCACTGTTCGAGGCGTGTTTTTACGGTTGAACCTGTATAAGTACTCATACTGCTTTCAGCTATGGTTGTTAAGTGCCCCTGCTGGTTTCAGTTAAGGTTGTAAGTACTCCTGCTGCTTTTACAGTCTGTCGTGTTTCTTCATTCATGTCTTCCTCTAGCCGGCAAAATCAAACCAGCGCTGGCGGGGCCGCCTGCTTCCGCCTCCCATGTCTAGATGTGCCTTAGCGCACGCATCACCGCCCCACCATCTCCTAAATCGTTAACGCCGACGTCCGAGGCCTCGCCGTCGTCCTCCGCGCGCTTTGGTGCGCTTGCCGCGGCGCCGCCCTCTTGCGTTGTCAACATGGTCAACAAACAACAGGAATCGGCAGAGGACTGTACGTGGAGAGGATGACAGCAGGGGCCCACCATGTCCATGGCCGGACATAAGGAAGTTCCTCATTTTTTGTTATATATACTCCATTGTCAGCGTATGGAAAAAGAAAATGCGTCCTCCTAGTGGTTTCCTGACATATGGGACCCACAACATTGTCAGCGTATATAGTCAATAGACAAGAGAACAACACAAGATCGTCTGACACCTGGGACGTAGCTGCTCAAGCAGTATTTTTTGTTGTTATTGTTGAGATGCACTGTGGTTTCAAGCTGGTTGTGGCCCGTCTAGCCCAGGCTTATATTTTATGTTCACCACGTGACTAGCCCAGCTATTTTTCTTTGTGAAAATGAGCCCAGTTTATTTTTTCCGAAGAATACCCAATCCAGGCCTACTTATTTTTCTACGCCCTGATGGGCTGCAACTTTTTCAAGACGCCTGCAAATCTTTAAAGTAATATGAAATGGGTTGTAAATATAAAATCAGATGACAAATTGGCAATTACTCTATAATTTCTAAAAAAAATCACATTTTCAGATTCCTATTTCACTGGGCTTTAACCTAATTTAAATATATCTTCAAAGTACTTTAAATCTGGCTTGACATTTCGGTATTAAAAATAGTTTGGAACCCAAAGAAATATGCGGAATATCATTTAAATTTTTAACCCTGGCCCTGGCGGACAAAAAATGGACTGCAATAAATTGCATAAGAAGTTGCAATGAGCTATATATATTATTAAAAAAATAGGGTATGGTCTGACTTGTGGGCCTATTAAGTTGACGCGTATGCAAGATTTTTTTACTTATTATATACGTCAACAATCGATTATAGCAGACGTAACCGTTGGATGTCAATCCAACGGCCGTCGTGTTTCTTCAATCTCTGATCTTATTGCTCTAGGCGCCAAATCCAGTGCCAGCGGGACCGCCTGCTCCCGCCTCCTGTGGCCGTTCTTGCTGCCGCGCAAGCCTCACCGCCCCTACTACTCCCACCGCTGGCCAGGCCATCCCTCTACTCACCCACATCCCTCCACTGTTGTGGCTTCGCCGCCTCCGGGTCATTCCCTTCCTGGGTCTCGACGTCATCCATCGCGCTGGTGTTCTCGGCACGGCGTGGTCAACGTTGTCAACAAACGACAACATCGGAAGAGGGATGTACATGGAGAGGCTTACAGTTGGGACCCACATGGTTCATTGCCGCACGCAAGCAAGTACCTCCTTATTACGCCAAAAAGAATGAATACTCCCGCTGACAGCTTGGACCCACCAGCTATATCTTCGCACGAAAGGAAGTGCCTCTTATTACGCACAAAAAAATGAATACTCCCACTGCTAGCTGGGTCCCACCATAGTGGGAGGCTAACTTGTGGGCCTAATAAGTTGATGCGGACGGAGGGCTTTGTCAACTTAGTCAACAAATGATTCTATCACCAGTGACCATTGGATTGTTAACATCCAGCGGTCGTCCTGCTTCTTTAACCTCTGACAGTTGGGTCCACGGCGTAAGGAAGTGCCTCCTTATTATGCGGAAAATAATGATTCCTTCACCTGACAGCAGGGACCCACCGGACGGGCCACCATATTTCACGAAAAAAAGTTTCCCCCCAGACTGCTAGGACCCACCAGCTACATCTTTACACGCAAGGAAGTGCCTGACAGTCAGGACCCAATTGGTCGAAGCGTACGTAGCATTGTTATTCTGGTCGCGAACGTGTACGTACATACGATCGGTCTGTCTGCAGGCTGCAGCGATGAACCGTGGTCATGTAAGGAAGGGCACATGTCATAGTATAGGCGCGCACATGTCGTAGTAGAGGCGCGCACGTAGCATGTACACGTACGTACAACTAGGGTGCAAGAAAGAAAATACGGCCACGTACGTACATATGGGCGGTGTCTCGAACGCCTACTCTCGCATACGTACGACTAGGGCTCGTGTACATGGCTGGTTCGGAACAGAGAAACTACATCGTCGTCGTGTTCATGGGGAGGCAATGGAATGCGCCGTGGTCATCGGGAGGCAACGGAATACGTCGTGTTCATCGGGAGCCAACCGGCTTGGATGGAACATCCGATCAAAACGAGGCGTGACGTACCGCAGAACAAAAGAACGACCCTTGTGTTCAACCGGCCACGGTCGAAACGGGATCCTGTTCCTCGGGAGGGGTCTGGCATATCGCAAAACAGAGAAAACAGACTTCTCTTGGACCTCCTACGGTCGAAACGGAGTCCTGTTGATCGGGAGGGGTGTGGCGTACCGCAAATCGGAGGAAACGGACATGTGTTAGAGCGCTACGGTCGAAACGGGGGTCCTATTCATCAGGAGGGGTGTGGCGTACCGAAAACCGGACTCCATGGGATACTGTTCATCTCCACCGTCGACTGCCTCCATGGGCTACTGTTCATCCACCGTCGACCTCCTCCAGCCTCCATCTGCGACTGTTCATCCACGGGCTCCTGTTCATCTAGCCTCCACCGCTCCTCCACCAGCTACTGTTCAACCAGCCCTCTCCACGGGGTCCTGTTCAACCACCCCTCCACGGGCTATTTGTTCATCCTTCCCTCCACCGGCTACTGTTCAACGAACCCTCCATGGGGTCCTGTTCATCCAGCCCTCCACGGGGTCCTGTTCATCCACCCCCAACCGGCTCGATCGGGGTCATGTTCTTCCAGCGGCAACGGCCTCTGCTACCACGGGGTCCTATTCATCCAACCCCCCACCAGGAACTGTTCGCCCAACCCCCCCCCCCCCCAACAATGCTCACTGTTCATCCAGAGTCATCATTGATCGGCTTCAGTTAGCAACAGTAGCGAAGGAATCACTCGAGTTCAGTTAAAAGAAAGGGATCGATCGCTCGGGTTCAGTAACGTAGCTAGTGCAATCGCTCGGGTTCAGTTAGAGCCCAACACCTCACTCGGGTTCAGTTAGAGCGCAATACCACACGCGTGCACGTCGTTCTGAGAAAAAGCGCATCGCCGCCCCGACCACCCACCGTAACCGGAACTCCCGATATTTTCCTCGCCCTACGCCTCTACGCTTTTTTCCGTCATGGACGACCCAAAGAATGTCATGCAGCTGTCTCGGCCCGCCCAGGACGAAAAGCCCATTTTCTGTCATGATTTTTTTTCATAGAAGTAGGAGCCCACCACATCTATGATGATACCGGGTTTTGTCACAATTATCGTCATAGAAGTGTCATAAGCATGACAAAAAAAAATTTGTTTGACCCAAAATGTCACGGATGTGTCTTTTTTTAGTAGTCGCCTTCAGTTAGCTGTTTGGTTCAATTCTGCAAATGTGATGTTCAATTCTTCAAGCTGCAATTTTGTATTGTCTTCCATGTGAGAAATAAATCGAATTTATCTTTACAAAATACATGAGAAACGAAAACAATTGCTATATTTCCAAGTTGTCAAGCATGCTTGGTTTGGTTATACATTGTGCAATGTGGTGCTCAGTTAACGTTTGGTTCATTTGTTGTGGTGTTTAGTTAATAGTTTAGTTCAATTCTGCAATGCGATGTTCAATAGTTGTGGGTGCATTCCGTTATTGTATACCATGTGAGAAGTAAATCGAACTTGGTTGTACTAAATACATGAGAAACAAATACAATTTCTATATTCTATGTTTTTAAGCATGGTTGGTTTGGTTAACTGTCTGATCTTCTATTAGGAGTATGTTATATTGTGCAATGTGGTGCTCAGTTAACGTTTGGTTCATTTGTTGTGGTGTTTAGTTAAATGTTTGGTTCAATTCTGCAATGCGATGATCAATTGTTGTGGGTATATTATGTTATCGTATACCATGTGAGGAATAAATTGAATTTGGCTGTACTAAATACATCAGAAACAAATATAATTGCTATATTTCCAAGTTGTTAAGCATGCTTGGTTTGGTTATCTGTTTGATCTTCTATTAGGAGTATGTTATATTGTGCATTGTGGTAATGTTTGGTTCATTTGTTGTGGTGTTTAGTTAACTGCTTGGTTCAATTCTGCAATGAGATGTCCAATTGTCATGGGTAGAATTTTGTATTCTTGTGCATGTGAGGAATATATCGAATTTGGATGCACTTAATACATGAGAAACATACACAAGTGCTATATTTCCTAGTTCTTAATCATGTTGGTTTGGATAAATGGGTTTTCCATGTGGCTTGAATTAATCTGATGAATCTGAAATGTGCTTATTTTTCATCAACATATTTTACTGATAGCATGCTAACCCTTACTTAACCTGATGACTAACTACCTTATATGTGTTGTAGGGAAACAATGGGAAGCACTGAGGTTTACAATCGAGGTTAACACGTGCATGGTCTGTTTTCTAATAGCACATTATTGTGCAATTGCAGGAACCATTCAAATATTTAGGTTTTTAACAATTTGGTCTTGCACATGTAGGTCCTGCTGTCAGAGGTTTTGACCCACTGTTCGACCCTTTTTGCATATGAGAAATGAGTTGTCCATGAATATCAATCAAGTTAAGAAACTCAGAAAGATTGTTAAGATAAAGAAATTAGCGAGAAAAAACAACAAGATCTTTGTCTACACAATGAAGAAGATATCAGTTAACTACAAGATGGTACTAACTATTATACCTTGCCTTTTTTATTCCTTTGCCCCATTTCCAATATAGAGAAGATATTTATGCACATCCTTGTTTTCAGGCCTTTCCAAAGCAGTTCATTCATGATTACCTTTGAAACCACCTCTATTGTCAGGAGGCGAGGAAGGTTTTCATACAACACGCACGGTTCAATATTGAAGTGTTCCTGAAGAGGACGAAGGATGAACGGTCAATCATCCACAGGCACTGGCATAAAGTTGCAAAGACCTTCAACATGAATGAAGGCTCAACATTTGCCTTCCGCTTCAGCACTTTTCCAGATGAGATGCATCTTTCTATGTACCATCTATGATGCTAATTTCGAAAGGTTCTAGATGATACATGTGAAACTTGGTGCTGGTGCAGCTGTCTAATGGGGTAGCTGAGTGCTGAAGCTATATCATGTCGTACTCTGATGTATTTCAATTATGAAATCCTGCTTCCTTAATATGGAAATGAAATATATTATGTGCTTAATATGAATGCCAATTAGATTAATAAATGGATTACTAATAATAGGCAATTAGCCTGCTAATTGGGTTTTTCTATTGCAAACGGTTATTCAGAAAACACCGTGGGCGATGACCTCAGGTAACGCACATAGTTTCTAGGAATAAACCGTTTTGGATCAATGAACAAACACGACATTCTCTCGAAAACTGTTTGCATTAGGCCACCTTGCGCAAACGTTTACCACATAAAATTGTGTGTGATGATAGCCTTTGCCACACAGTTTCTTCTACGCACCAGGTGTGGTGCATTCAATAACGCAAATGATAAAATTGTTAATATCGTGTGCAACTGCAACGCTATCACAAATGATTTGCTGGGGAAAATTGTGTGTGATGTACCTGCGAACGGAAACGTTTTCCTTGGAGCGATTGTGTGGGATGTATATACGAACGGAAACGTTTAGGGGGGACTTACTGTGTGGGATGTACTTACGACCGAAAGCGATTTCGCCTGTATAATTGTATTTTTAGCACTACTGTATGTATAACCGTATTTGATCGCTCGCCGATTGCACATGACCTCATTTTGCCGAGCGTCTGTGCCAGGAGGGCATATCCCCGACGGTTTCTGGGTCGTGTGGGAAGGACCCCTCTATCGCCCACACTCACTTGGCGACGGTTCCAAATGTTGTCGCGGAAAGGGGTTAAAAACCGTTTGTATAGCACCTTGTTGTACGAGTGGTAACTGGGTGATTATAAAGATGCTCTACAGGTATCTCCGGAGGTGTTTGTTGGGTTAGCATAGATCGAGATTAGGATTTGTCACTCCGAGTATTGGAGAGGTATCTGTGGGCCCTCTCAGTAATACACATCATGATAAGCCTTGCAAGCAATGTGACTAATGAGTTAGTTACGTGATGATGTATTATGGAACGAGTAAAGAGACTTGCCGGTAACGAGATTGAACTAGGTACGAAGATACCGACGATCGAATCTTAGGCAAGTAACATACCGATGACAAAGGGAATAACGTATGTTGTCATTACGGTACGACCGGTGAAGATCTTCATAGAATATGTGGGAACTAATATGAGCATGCAGGTTCCGCTGTTGGTTATTGATGAGAGAGGTTTCCCGGTCATGTCTACTTAGTTGTCGAACCCGTAGGGTTCGCACGCTTAACGTCGATGACGATTTTGTATAATATGAGTTATGTAATTGGGTGACCGAATGTTGCTCGGAGTCCCGGATGAGAGCACGGACATGATGAGGAGTCCCGAAATGGTTGAGAGGTAAAGATTCATATATTGGACAATGATATTCGGACACCGGAAGTGTTCCGGGGGTACCGGGTACATATTGGGTCACCGGAAGGGGTTCCGGGTATCCCCCTGGCAACTACATTGGCCTAATGGGCCAAGAAGGGGACAGACCAGCCCCTAGGGGGCTGGTGCATCCCATGTAGTCCGAAATAAAGGGGAAGGAAAGAGGGGAAGAGAGAAAGGAAGGGGAGCAATTCGGCCTCACCCTTCCTTCTCTCCTCCCTCTCCTTCCTTCCCCCTCCGAATGAATATGGAAGGGGGGAGGCCGAATTGGGAGGCGCCCAAGTAGGATTCCTCCTACTTGGGGCGCCACCTTGGCTGCCTCTCCTCCCCTCCAACCTATATATATGTGGGGGGGCATCGCTAGAACACACATCAACAGTTGTTAGCCGTGTGCAGCGCCCCCCTCCATAGTTTATGCCTCCGGTCATATTCACGTAGTGCTTAGGTGAAGCCCTGCGCGGATCACTTCACCATCACCGTCACCACGCCGTCGTGCTGATGGAACTCTCCCTCGACACTTTGTTGGATCAAGAGTTCGAGGGAAGTCATCGAGATGAACGTGTGCAGAACTCGGAGGTGCCGTACGTTTAGTGCTTGATCGGTCGGAACGAGAAGAAGTTCGACTACATCAACTGTGTTGTCAAACGCTTCCGCTTTCGGTCTACGAGGGTACATGGACACACTCTCCCCCTCACGTTGCTATGCATCTCCTAGATAGATCTCACGTGATCGTAGGAAATTTTTTGAAAATTGCATGCTACATTCCCCAAGAGTGGCATCCAAGCCAGGTCTATTCGTAGATGATATGCACGAGTAGAACACAAAGAGTTGTGGGCGGTGATCGTCATACTGCTTACTGATACGTCTCCAACGTATCTATAATTTTTGCTTGTTCCATGTTGTTATATTATCAATCTAGGATGTTTTATAATAATTTTATATCATTTTTTGGTACTAACCTATTGACATAGTGCCAAGTGCCAGTTGCTGTTTTTTTCCATGTTTTTTACATCACAGAAAATCAATATCAGACGGAGTCCAAATGCCCCGAAACTTTACTGAGAATTTTTTATGGGCCAGAAGGAACAGAACGGGCCCTGGTTGCACCTGGGGGTGCCCCGAGGGAGGCACAACCCACCAAGGCGTGCCAGGAGGCCAAGGCGCACCCTGGTGGGTTGTGCCCACCTCGGGTGCCCCCCGGACGGCCTCTTTGCTCTATAAATACCCCAATATTTCCAGAACCCTAGAGATGTTAACGAAATATTCATCCAGCCGCCGCTGAGTCTAGGACCACCTGATCCAATCTAGACACCATCTCCGATGGGGTTCACCACCTCCATTGGTGCCTCTCCGATGATGCGTGAGTAGTTCTTTGTAGACCTTCGGGTCCGTAGTTAGTAGCTAGATGGCTATCTCTCTCTCTGAATTCTCAATACAATTGTCTCCTAAAGATCCATATGATGTAACTCTTTTGCAGTGTGTTTGTTGGGATCAATGAACTTTGAGTTTATGATCAGATCTATCTTTTTATATCCATGAAAGTATTTGAGTTTCTTTGATCTCTTTTATGCATCATATCTTATAGCCTCGTATTTATTCTCCGATATTTGGGTTTTGTTTGGCCAACTTGATCTATTTATCTTGCAATGGGAAGAGGTGCTTTGTAGTCGGTTCGATCTTATGGTGCTTGATCCCAGTGAAAAAAAGGGAACCGACACGTAAGTATCGTTGCTACTAAGGATAAAATGATGGGGTCTATCTCTACATAAATAGATCTTGTCTACATCATTCTTATTGCATTACTCCATTTTCCATGAATTCAATACACTAGATGCATGCTGGATAGTGGTGATGTGTGGAGTAATAGTAGTAGATGTTAGATGCAGGCAGGAGTCGGTCTACTAATATTGGACGTGATGCCTAGATAATGATCATTGCCTAGATATCATGATGAGTATTTAAAGTTCTATCAATTGCCCAACAGTAATTTGTTCACCCACCGTTTGCTATTTTTCTTGAGAGAAGCCACTAGTGAAACCTACGGCCCCCGGGTCTCTTTCTCATATTATTTGCCTTTGCGATCTACTTTTTCCTTGCATTTATTTTCAGATTTGTTAAACCAAAAAATACAAAAATACCTTGCTGCAATTTTTCCTTATTTATTTATTTGGCGTTCGATCTATCTATTTACTACAAATTTTTCTCACGTCTGTTTGCCTACTTGAGGCGCCGTACCCTGGAAGGGATTGACAACCCCTTTAACATGTCGGGTTGCAAGGATTTGTTATCTGTGTGTAGGGGTTGTTTACGTTGTGTTTCTTGGTTCTCCTACTGGTTCGATAACCTTGGTTTCAAATCTGAGGGAAATACCTACCGCCGTTGTGCTGCATCATCCCTTCCTCTTTGGGGAAATACCGACGTAGCTTCAAGCCGCATCAAAAGGAATTTCTAGCGCCCGTTGCCGGGGAGGATCACGTCAAGATAGTCTCTCGGCCACGCACCAATTTCTGGCGCCGTTGCCGGGGAGGATCTTCAACATATATCAGGTTCCTAATCACACGTCTCATCTCCTCTCAATTTACATTATTTGCCATTTGCCTCTCATTTTCCTCTCCCCCACTTCACAAAAATTTGCCGTTTTATTCGCCTCTCTTTTTCTTTCACCGTTTTCTTGCCAGATCTATTTTTGTGTGCAATCTTGTTTGCCGTTATTATTGTTGATTCGTTATGGATAGCTCTTCCTCTATAGCTTGCACTCCCGAGAACGAGTTCTCAACTTAAAACAAAGGGGAGGAGAAAATTTAAAACATGCTTGGTATAGGATTTGCAATGCTCATAATATATCTATCCGTAAGCATCTACCGTTGTTCTTCTCTGTTGTTTTTATATTGGCATCACCACTTGGTATAGATTCGTCCTTGATACGATTACTGGTGGAAATTTCTTGATGTGCCCTCCTCTTGATGCTTTTAATGCTATGGGAAATTTAGTGGGCTCACCACCTCTCATGATTAATGAAACAATTTTTACTCTTGAGCATGTTATGGAAAATAAAATGCTTACTGAAGATCATATGGAAATTATAGATAGAAAGATGCATAATTTTGCCACCAATATTGGGTCGAAACTATGAGATATTTTTAAGTTGTTAAAACAAAAGGGTACCGTAATCCATGAAAGAATAGAAGAAAGCCCGTCTCGGATTGATAAATTAGAAGAAATTTTTAATAGTCTAAGCATGGCTTTCACCTCCGCTAAAACTATCAAAAAAACTCCTGTAAAGATTGGCAAAGTTACCAAGAACAAGGGTGCAACTTCTAGTAATAGTAATAAAGAAGATCTTAAGATGATTGGTATTCACCCAAATTTTGTTGAAGTGATGAGAGATCCTTTTTGCAAGAGTGAAATCTTTGAATTTATTCCTAGGAGTGTTGTTTTGAAGATCTTTATACTAAATCTTTGAAGGATTCTAAGTGTTTGATTGAAGAGTTGGACAAAGATGACAAAACTTAGATCCTTGCTTTATGCCTAGCTAAGGGCGTAAAACTATAGCGCTTGTTGGGAGGCAACCCAATGAATAAAAATTATTTTTGATTTTTGCTTTCTGTTCTTGAGTGTTTACACAACTATGCTACTGTTATGATTGTGTTTTTTGTGTGTTTTAATTAGTGTTTGTGCCAAGTAAAGCCTTTAGTACCTTCTTGGGTGATAGTTGTTTGATCTTGCTGAAAAACAGAAACTTTGGCGCTCACGAAAACAATTCTCATTTTTTACAGAGCATGATAAAATACCAATTCCAATTGCAGTCGATCAATATATCAATTTCTCAGGCCGTCCTAATTTTTCAGAATGTCTGGAGTTCCAGAAGTTTTCGAAATAGTCAGATTTGTACAAACTGTTTTGTTTTCACAGATTTTGTTTTCTTTGCGTTGTGTGCTTATTTTGATGGCTCTAGGGTTTTCTTTGATGAGTTTTTGCCATAGAAAAGTCGGAATACAGTAGATATAATGCAAGAAAATATGAATTGGTTTGGTACAATACTTATAGTAGTGATTTTCTTTCTTACACTAACGGATCTCACGAAGGTTTTGTTGAGTTTTGTGTGATTGAAGTTTTCAAGTTTTGGGTTATCTTATGATGGATGAAGGAATAAAGGATAGAAGAGCCTAATCTTGGGGATGCCCCATCATCCCAAGCTATTATCTAAAGATGAGCAACAAACTAAGCTTGGGGACGCCCCTGAATGGCATCCCCTCTTTCTTCTAACGACCATCGGTATTTTACTCGAAGCTATATTTTTATTTGTCACATAATATGTGTTTTGGTTGGAGCGTCTTGTATGATATGAGACTTTGCTTGTTTTATTTTGTGTTTTAAGTCTTGATCCCTTGCTGGACACACCTATTTGGGAGAGCCAAAATTATGTCATGACTTGTTAGAATTGCTCTCTATGCTTCACTTAAATTTTTATGAGCAATGGACTTGCTCTAGTGCTTCACTTATATCTTTTTGAGCATGGTGTGCTTAGTATTTCTGAAGAAATGCTCTCTTGCTTCACTTAGATTTATTTGAGAGTTAGTAAAATTTTCAAGAAATTCTCTCTTGCTTCACTTAAGTTAATTTGAGATAAGAAAGAAAAATTATGCTCATGATCTTCACTTATATTTGTTGAGCTTATGAATAGCAACACATGAAACTTAGTCCCAAAGTGATAGATATCCAAGAAGGATATAATAAAACTTTCATGAAGATCATTGGACAGAATAAACTTGATTTTTAGTAATAGTTTTGAGATATGATGATGTGATATGAGTTATGTTGATGAATAATTATGCTCTAGTAGGAATATTGGTGTTAAGGTTTGTGATTCCCTATGTAAGTATGAAATTATATCCTACTTGTGGTGCATTATTCGGTGTTATCTATGCTTAATGCTTGCTTATGAGATTATTAGTTTCTTGGTTGGTCGCTTCTCAATCTTTTGCTAGCCTTCATTTTGCACCAAGTATGATCTCTACTTGTGCATCCAAAAACCCTTAAACCAGTTTGCCACATGAGTCCACTATATCTACCTATATGCGGTATTATTTTGCCGTTCTAAGCAAATTTGTATGTGCTATCTCTAATTTTCAAAATAAACTTCTCTTTTGTGTGTTTGTTTCGCTCTCGGAGCGGTGAGGGGTGGCTAATATTTTCCATGCTAGATGTGTTATTCTCAAGATGATTGTTTATTCACATGTCATTGCACGAGAGTAAGGCAAAGGTATTAGGGATGCCCAGTCCCGAAATGAAAAATGAATTTACTTTATGTTGCCAAATAATAAATTCCTTGGAAAGTGTTGGTATGGAGGGCAACCGTGGATACGGATAGCCATGGAAAGTGAAAGTATGGTTGAAAAAGGAATAAACTTTATTTTCTGTTTGGGAACCGCCTATGATATATCTAGCATGTAAAGTGTTGGGAACTCTAAGTCGTTTTTGTTTGTGGGATGGATACACCTCCCAAAATGTTTTTATCTCTAAGATTTTCGCTTTGAGCTCTGGCACCTCTACAAATCCCTACTTCCCTCTGCGAAGGGCCTTTCTTTTACTTTATGCAATTTTTATTTTTGAATTTGAGTCTCCATCTTATCTTACAAAAGCACCAACAAGGAGGCAATATGATCGTACTTAAGTATTGGCTGTAACTAATATTCGAGTGTGTTTCATGAATGGATCAATGGTTGAGCATGATGGGCTAGGGATAACTTATTTTAGCGTTGATATTTTGAAAGACATGGTTGCTTGTTGATATGCTTGAGTATTTAAATTATCATGTCAAAACTAGACTATCGCTTTGAACAATATAAAAGTCCAAATGTCCATGCTATAAAGAAAAGAAAATAGGATATGACATGATAGGCAACATTCCACATCAAAAATTCTGTTTTTATCACTTCCCTACTCAAGGACGAGTAGGAGCTAAGCTTGGGGATGCTGATACGTCTCCAACGTATCTATAATTTTTTGCTTATTCCATGCTGTTAAATTATCAATCTTGGATGTTTTATAATTATTTTATAGTCATTTATATCATTTTTCGGTACTAACCTATTGATATAGTGCCAAGTGCCAGTTGCTGTTTCTTTCATGTTTCTCACATCGCAGAAAATCAATATCAGACGGAGTCCAAATGCCCCAAAACTTTACGGAGAATTTTTATGGGCCAGAAGGAACACAACGGGCCCAGGCTGCGCCTGGTGGTGCATCGAGGGAGGCACAACCCACCAGCGCACACCAGGAGGCCCAGGCGCGCCCTGGTAGGTTGTGCCCACCTCGGGTGCCCCCGGACCGCCTCTTTGCTCTATAAATACCCCAATATTTCCAGAACCCTAGAGACGTCGATGAATTATTCATCCAGCCACCGCAGAGTCCAGAACCACCAGATCCAGTCTAGACACCATCTCGGATGGGGTTCACCACCTCCATTGGTGCCTCTCCGATGATGCGTGAGTAGTTCTTTGTAGACCTTCGGGTCCGTAGTTAGTAGCTACATGTCTCTCTCTGAATTCTCAATACAATGGTCTCTCGGAGATTCGTATGGTGTAACTCTTTTGCGATGCGTTTGTTGGGATCGATGAACTTTGAGTTTATGATCAAATCTATCGTTTTATATCCATGAAAGTATTTGAGTTTCTTTCATCTCTTTTATGCATGATCTCTTATAGCCTCGTATTTCTTCTCCGATATTTTGGTTTTGTTTGGCCAACTTGATCTATTTATCTTGCAATGGAAAGAGGTGCTTTGTAGTGAGTTCGATCTTACTGTGCTTGATCCCAGTGGCAGAAAGGGAACCGACATGTATGTATCATTGCTACTAAGGATAAAGCGATGGGGTCTATCTCTACATAGGTAGATCTTGTCTACATCATGTCATCGTTCTTATTGCATTACTCCGTTTTTCCATGAACTTAATACACTAGATGCATGCTGGATAGCGGTTGATGTGTGAAGTAATAGTAGTAGATGCAGGCAGGAGTCGGTCTACTAATCTTGGACGTGATGCCTATATAATGATCATTGCCTGGATATCGTCATGAGTATTTGAAGTTCTATCAATTGCCCAACAGTAATTTTTTCACCCACCGTTTGCTATTTTTATCGAGAGAAGCCACTAGTATAACCTACGGCCCCCAGGTCACTTCCTCATATATTTGCCTTTGTGATCTACTTTTTCCTTGTATTTATTTTCATATCTATTAAACCAAAAATACCTTACTGCAATTTTTCCTTATTTGTTTTATTTGGCGTTTGATCTATCAATTTACTACAAATTTATCTCACGTCCGTTTGCCTACTTGAGGCGTCATACCCCGGAAGGGATTGACAACCCCTTTAACACGTCGGGTTGCGAGGATTGGTTATCTGTGTGCAGGGGCTGTTTATGTTGTGTTGCTTGGTTCTCCTACTGGTTTGATAGCCTTGGTTTCATATCTGAGGGAAATACATACCGCCGCTGTGCTGCATCATCCCTTCCTCTTTGGGAAAAAACCGACGTAGCTTCAAGCGACATCACTTACCACCAATGTCTTATTTTTATTCGGCGGTATTGTTGGATGAAGCGGCCCGGACCAACCTTACATGACCACGTTCATGAGACCGGGTCCGACGACAGACATGCAACTAGTTTTACATAAAGGTGGCTGGCGGGTGTCTGTTTCTCCAACTTTAGTTGAATCGAATTTGACTACGGCCGGTCCTTGTTGAAGGTTAAACAACAAACTTGATAAATCACCGTTGTGGTTTTGATGCGTAGGTAAGAACAGTTCTTACTAGAAACCCATAGCAGCCATGTAAAACTTGCAAAAACAAAGTAGAGGACGTCTAACTTGTTTTTGCAGGGCATGTTGTGATGTGATATGTTCAATACATGATGTTATATACGTTATTGTATGAGATGATCATGTTTTGTAAAACTTATCGGCAACTGGCAGGAGCCTTATGGCTGTCGCTTTATTGTATGAAATGCAAATGCCATGTAATTGCTTTACTTTATCACTAGGCGTTAGCGATAGTTGTAGAAGCAATAGTTGGCGAGATGACCACGACGCTACGATGGAGATCAAGGTGTCAAGTCGGTGATGATGGAGATCATGACGGTGCTTTGGAGATGGAGATCAAAAGCACAAGATGATTATGACCATATCATGTCACATATTTTGAATGCATGTGATGTTTACCTTTTATGCATCTTATTTTGCTTAGTATGGCGGTAGCATTATAAGATGACCCCTCACTAAAATTTCAAGGTATAAGTGTTCTCCCCGAGTATGCACCGTTGTGAAAGTTCTCGTGCTGAGACACCACGTTATGATCGGGTGTGATAAGCTCTGCGTTCACATACAACGGGTGCAAGACAATTTTGCACATGCGGAATACTCGGGTTAAACTTGACGAGCCTAGCATGTACAGACATGGCCTCGGAACATTGGAGACCAAAAGGTCAAACGTGAATCATATAGTAGATATGATCAACAAAGAGATGTTCACCTTTGAAGACTACTCCATCTGAGGTGATGATTAGCATGGTTTAGTTGATTTGGATCACGTGATCATTTAGATGACCCGAGGGATGTATGTATAAGTGGGAGTTCTTAAGTAATATGATTAATTGAACTTAAATTTATCATGAACTTAGTCCTGACAATTTTTGCATATCTATGTTGTAGATCAATGGCCCGTGCTACCGTTCCCTTGAATTTTAATGTGTTCCTAGAGAAAGCTAAGTTGAAAGATGATGGTAGCAACTACACGGACTGGGTCTTTAACTTGAGGATTATCCTCATTGCTGCATAGAAGAATTATGTCCTTGATGGATGTGCCACCCCCTCCAGCAACTGCAGATGTTGTGAATGCCTAGCAGTCGCATGTTGATGACTACTTGATAGTTCAGTGTGCCATGCTTTACAACTTAGAATCGGGACTTCAAAGACGTTTTGAACGTCATGGACCATATGAGATGTTCCAGGAATTGAAGTTAATATTTCAAGAAAATGCCCGAGTTGAGAGATATGAAGTCTCCAATAAGTTCTATAGTTGTAAGATGGAGGAGAAAAGTTTTGCCAGTGAACACATACTCAAAATGTCTGGGTATCATAACCACTTGACTCAGCTGGGAGTTAATCTTCCAGATGATAGTGTTATTGACAGAGTTCTCCAATCATTGCCACCAAGCTACAAAGGCTCCATGATGAGCTATAATATGCTAATACAATTCCTGAGCTCTTCGCTATGCTTAAAGCTGCGGAGGTAGAAATCAAGAAGGAGCATCAAGTGTTTATGGTTAACAAGACCACTAGCTTCAAGAAAAAGGGCAAAGGAAAGAAGGGGAACTTCAAGAAGAATGGCAAGAAAGTTGCCAGTCCCGGGAAGAAGCCCAAGTCTGGACCTAAGCATGAAACTAAGTGATTCTACTTCAAAGGGATTGGACACTCGAAGCGAAACTGCCTCAAGTAATTGGCGGATAAGAAGGATGGCAAAGTGAACAAAGGTATATTTGATATACATGTTATTGATGTGTACCTTACTAATGCTCGTAGTAGTGCCTGGGTATTTGTTACCGGTTTGGTTGCTCATACTTGTAACTCGAAACAGGGGTTATGGATTAAACGAAGATTGGCTAAGGACGAGGTGACGATGCACCTCGGGAATGGTTCCAAGGTCGATGTGATCGCCGTCGGCACGCTACCTCTACATCTACCTTCGGGATTAGTTTAGGACCTGAATAATTGTTATTTGGTGCCAGCGTTCAGCATGAACATTATATCTGGATCTTGTTTAATGCGAGACGGTTATTCATTTAAATCAAAGAATAATGGTTGCTCTATTTATATGAGTAATATCTTTTATGGTCGTGCACCCTTTAAGGGTGGTCTCTTTTTGTTGAATCTCGATTGTGGTGATACACATATTCATAATATTGATGCCAAAAGATGCAAAGTTGATAATGATAGTGCAACATATATGTGGCACTGCCGTTTAGGTCATATTGGTGTAAAGCGCATGAAGAAACTCCATGCGGATGGACTTTTGGAATCACTTGATTATGAATCATTTGATGCTTAAGAAACCATGCCTCATGGGCAAGATGATAAAAACTCCGTTCTCCGGAACAATGGAGCGAGCCACTGACTTACTGGAAATAATACATACCGATGTATGCGGTCCGATGAGTGTTGAGGATCGCTATGGGTATCGTTATTTTCTGACCTTCACAGACGATTTGAGCAGATATGGGTATATCTACTTAATGAAACACAAGTCTGAGTCATTTGAGAAGTTCAAAGAATTTCAGAGTGAAGTGGAGAATCATCGTAACAAGAAAATAAAGTTTCTACGATCTAATCACGGAGGCGAATATTTGAGTTACGAGTTTGGCCTTCATTTAAAACAATGTGGAATAGTTTCACAACTCACGCCACCTGGAACACCATAGCGTAATGGTGTGTCCGAATGTCGTAACCATACTTTATTAGATATGGTGTGATCTATGATGTCTCTTATTGATTTAACACTATCGTTTTGGGGTTATGCATTAGAGACAGCTGCATTCACGTTAAATAGGGCACCATCTAAATCCGTTGAGACGACACCGTATGACCTGTGGTTTGGCAAGAAACCTAAGCTGTCGTTTCTTAAAGTTTGGGGTTGCGATGCTTATGTGAGAAAGCTTCAACCTGATAAGCTCGAACCCAAATCGGAGAAGTGCGTCTTCATAGGATACCCAAAAGAAACTATTGGGTACACCTTCTATCACAGATCTGAAGGCAAGATCTTTGTTGCTAAGAATGGATACTTTCTAGAGAAGGAGTTTCTCTCGAAAGAAGTGAGTGGGAGGAAAGTAGAAATTGATGAGGTAATTGTACCTTCTCTCGAATTGGAAAGTAGCTCATCACAGAAATTAGTTCCAGTGATGCCTACACCAACTAGAGAGGAAGCTAATGATAATGATCATGAAACTTCAGATCAAGTTACTACTGAACCTCGTAGATCAACTAGAGCATGTTCCGCACCTGAGTGGTACGGTAATCCTGTTCTGGAAGTCATGTTACTAGACCATGACGAACCTATGAACTACGAGGAAGCGATGATGAGCCCAGATTCTGATAATTGGCTTGAGGCCATGAAATCTGAGATAGGATCCATGTATGAGAACAAAGTGTGGACTTTGGTTGACTTGCCCAATGATCGGCGAGCCATATAAAATAAATGGATCTTCAAGAAGAAGACTGGCGTTGATGGTAATGTTACTGTCTACAAAGCTTGACTTGTTGCAAAAGGTTTTTGACAAGTTCAAGGAGTTGACTATGATGAGACCTTCTCACCCGTAGCGATGCTTAAGTCTGTCCGAATCATGTTAGCAATTACTGCATTTTATGATTATGAAATCTGGCAAATGGGCGTCAAAGCTGCATTCCTTTCTTAAAGAAGATTTGTATATGATGGAACCAGAAGGTTTTGTCGATCCTAAAGGTGCTTACAAACTGTGCAACCTCCAGCGATCCATTTATGGACTCGTGCAAGCATCTCGGAGTTGGAATATACGCTTTTTTGAGGTGATCAAAGCATATGGTTTTATACAGACTTTTGGAGAAGCCTGTATTTACAAGAAAGTGATTGGGAGCTCTATAGCATTTGTCATATTATATGTGGATGACATATTGTTGATTGGAAATGATATAGAATTTCTGGATAGCATAAAAGGATACTTGAATAAGAGTTTTTCAACGAAAGACCTCGGTGAAGCTGCTTATATATTGGGCATCAAGATCTATAGAGATAGATCAAGACGCTTAATTGGACTTTCACAAAGCACATACCTTGATAAAGTTTTGAAGAAGTTCAAAATGGATCAGTCAAATAAAGGGTTCTTCCCGGTGTTACAAGGTGTGAAATTGAGTCAGACTCAATGCCCGACCACTGCAGAAGATAGAGAAAAAAAATGAAAGTCAGTCCCTATGCCTCAGCCGTAGGTTCTATCATGTATGCTATATATGCTATGTACCAGACCAGATGTGTGCCTTGCTATAAATGTAGTAGGGTGGTAACAAAGTAATCGAGGTGTGGATCACTGGACAACAATGTAGTAGGATATGTTTCTCGTTTATGGAGGTGACAAAGAGCTTGCCGTAAATGGTTACGTCGATGCTAGCTTTGACACTGATGCGGATGACTCTAAGGCACAAAACGGATATGTATTTATATTGAATGGTAGAGCTGTCGGTTGGTGCAGTTCCAAGCAAAGCGTCGTGCCGAGATCTATGTGTGAAGCAGAGTACATAGCTGCTTCAGAAGTAGCAAATTAAAGAGTTTGGATGAAGGAGTTCATATCCGATCTAGGTGTAATACCTAGTGCATCGGGTCCAATGAAAATCTTTTGTGACAATACTAGAGCAATTGCCTTGGCAAAGGAATCCATATTTCATAAAAGAACTAAACACATCAAGAGACGCTTCAACTCCATCCGTGATCAAGTCAAGGAGGGAGACATAGAGATTTAAAAAATACATACGGATCTGAATGTGGCAGACCCATTGACTAAGCCTCTTCCACGAGCAAAACATGATCAGCACCAAGACTCCATGGGTGTTAGAATCACTACAATGTAATCTAGATTATTGACTCTAGTGCAAGTGGGAGACAGAAGGAAATATGACCTAGAGGCAATAACAAAGTTGTTATTTATATTTTATTATATCATAATAAATGTTTATTATTCATGCTAGAATTGTATTAATCGAAAAATTGATACATGTGTGGATACATAGACAAAACACTGTGTCCCTAGTATGCCTCTACTAGACTAGCTCGTTAATCAAAGATTGTTAAGTTTTCTAACCATATACATGTGTTGTCATTTGATGAACGGGATCACATCATTAGGAGAATGATGTGATGGACATGACCCATCCATTAGCTTAGCATATTGATCGTTCAGTTTTATTGCTATTGCTTTCTTCATGTCATATACATATTCCTTTGACTATGAGATTATGCAACTCCCGGATACCAGAGGAATACCTTGTGTGCTATCAAACATTACGACGTAACTGGGTGATTATAAAGATGCTCTACAAGTATCTCCGAAGGTGTTTGTTGGGTTGGCATAGATCGAGATTAGGATTTGTCACCCCGAGTATCGGAGATGTATCTCTGGGCCCTCTCAGTAATACACATCATTATAAGCCTTGCAAGCAATGTGACTAATGAGTTAGTTACGGGGTGATGTATTACAGAACGAGTAGAGAGACTTGCCGGTAACGAGATTGAACTAGGTATGAAGATACCAACGATCGAATCTCGGGAAAGTAAGATACCGATGACAAAGGGAATCAATATGAGCATCCAGGTTCCGCTATTTGTTATTGAATGGAGAGGTGTCTCTGTCATGTCTACATAGTTCTCGAACCCATAGGGTCCGCACGCTTAATGTTCGATGACGATTTTGTATTATATGAGTTATGTGATTTGGTGACTGAATGTTGGTCAGAGTCCCGGATGAGATCATAGACATGACGAGGAGTCTCGAAATGGTCGAGAGGTAAAGATTCATATATTGGACGATGATATTCGGACACCGGAAGTGTTCCGGGGGTACCGGGTACATATCGGGTCACCTGAAGGGGTTCCGGGCATCCCCCCGGCAACTACATGGGCCTAATGGGCCAAGAAGGGGACAGACCAGCCCCTAGGGGGCTGGTGCGCCCCATGTAGGCCGAAATAAAAGGGGAAGGAAAGAGGGGAAGAGTGAAAGGAAGGGGTGCAATTCGGCCTCCCCCTTCCTTCTCTCCTCCCTCCTCCATCCTTCCCCTCCGGATGAATATGGAAGGGGGGAGGCCGAATTGGGAGGCGCCCAAGTAGGCGCCCCCTTGGCTGCCTCTCCTCCCCTCCAACCTATATATATTTGGGGGGGGGGCACAGCTAGGACACATATCAACAGTTGTTAGCCGTGTGCGGCGCTCCCCTCCACAGTTTACACCTCCGGTCATATTCACGTAGTGCTTAGGCAAAGCCCTGCGCGGATCACTTCACCATCACCATCACCAGGCCGTCGTTCTGACGAAACTCTCCCTCGACACTTTGTTGGATCAAGAGTTTGAGGGACGTCATCGAGCGGAACGTGTGCAGAACTCGGAGGTGCCGTATGTTCGGTGGTTGACCGGTCGGAACGACAAGAAGTTCGACTACATCAACAGCGTTGTCAAACGCTTCCGCTTTCGGTCTACGAGGGTACATGTACACACTCTCCCACTCTCGTTGCTATGCATTTCCTACATAGATCTTGCGTGATTGTAGATTTTTTTTTGAAATTACATGCTACGTTCCCCAACAGTTGCGGCTCCGACTCGGACCTCACGGGTGGCTCTACCTCCAGATCCGACGACGACGCGCCTCCGCACACCGACGTCTACACGGAGGTGGGGCATAGCCTTGTAGATGTCCGGAAGGGGAAGGGGTCGGCGAGAAAATGGTGATTTCCTCCGCCCTTCCCTGCTATGTTTATATTTTAACTATGTTTTAAGTTTGTAGTATGGATTTGCCATTGAACTTTGACGAACTATGCTTCTTTGGTCCGGCGATGGAAAGTTGATCCGATGAAATGTGTGTTGTTAACTGTGTTTGCATAGTGTTGCATGGTTTGTATAGTTTTGAGGGTTCGGATATGAGGGACGCGGGTTTGAAAGCCACCAAATGAGGTGTGCCCGATCAATGCCCGCGGACATGCCCAGGCGCGTCCGCGGGGGTTTGAGGGCCTGGTTTTGCAACTTGCGGCTGTAGATGTTCTGATGGCATCTCCAATAGCAAACCGCAAATTTCCTCCCGCATTCGTGCGGACAGGGGATCAGACCGCTCACACGGATGGGAAAGGCCATCATTCAACGTTGCCCGCATACTTTTTTTGAGAATTTTTTTGATCTATTCATCAACTGTCAAGATAGTACAGAGGACGCCAGAAATAAAAACTACATCCAGTTCCATAGACCGCCTAGCGATGATTACAAGCACTGGAGTGAGCCGAAGACGCGCCGCCTTCATCACCCCTCCCTCATGAAAGTCGGGAAAACATTGTTGTAGTAGACAGTCGAGAAGTCGTCATGCTAAGGCCCCATAGGACCAATGCACCAGAACAACAAACGTCGCCTATGAAGAGAAACGTAGATCGGAAGGATCCAAACTACAGACACACGTACGCAGATGAATGAAGATCGGATCCAAATGGATCCACCAAAGATAGACGCCGACCGGATCCCACGGGATCCGCTAGATACACACCTCCACACGCCCTCCGACGATGCTCGAAGCTCTGCCAGGACGGGGGCTAGACAGGGAGGACCTTATTCCACCTTCAAGAAGCTACCACCTCCTCGTCTTCCTGGGCATGGCACAAACCCAAACAAAACTTTAAAACACACCTACAAACGGAGCCCTCCCACTGTCAAGGGTCGGGATCCACCGCGCCTCCATGATCCAAGAACCATAGGAGACGAGGCAGACCGCCGGCGGCGCCGGCGAGAGGCAAGGAAACCCTAGTGCCTTGGTCAAAGACGGCTAGGGAGAAGGCGTACATGGTTTTCAAGAAGGCGGTTCGTTTTTCTGGTCAACTAGCCTGAGGCAGAGCTCTGCCCGCATACATTTCAACCCACATTTTAACTAATCGGATGAAATTCATGCAAACCGGCCGATATTCATCAAAGTTCGGATAGGAAATAGCACAAATCATCCATATATAGCATGCACATTAAGTCTAGTACAACAATGTCTCAAATTCGACTAGATTAACCAGACGTCCAACAAGTTTTTTATCAATGGATCATGCCCTCGCAGATATACTCTGCCTTCAGCTTCCTCCACCAGTGTGTGTATGTAAACGGCCATTCCTATGTCCTGTGGTACGTCACGGTAGCGTGTGCGGTCTACATAATGTGTAGACCAACATTGAGTGGACGAATCAATCAACAAGTTGAGCAAGAGGAAGCAAAACTTATGATCTCGTCCTCTGCTGCGTGCAATGGCCACCTTGCCTCGAGCTGACGAACCACGTTACAAGACTTGGTGATGTTGATCTGAATAGCGTACCAGCGACACGATAACAACCTCATATTGTGTTATTGAATGATGTAAATGTCGTTGGGTGCAATGTGCTCATGCGTGAAACAATTCATGCACTTGCTGCCAGAAGGTCCCCCCCCCCCTCTGCTCCTGCCTATGAAATTGGCGGATACGGCCAACCACGCATCACACAACAACTCATCCTCCATAGTCGAGTAGCTCGCCATCCTTCGTACTCTAAAAAATGACATAGTATTCAAAAATAAAGCTCAATGGCATTTGACCGAACACCTGTCGAGCATGGTGTCCACCATGGAGGTCGTAGATAGGGGGTGTAGTGTACCTGGGTACAAACGGCTCCATGGTGGACAATGTCGTCATAGAGGCGAGCGGGGGCGTTAGTGCTGGTTGCGGATGTTGGACAATGCCTATGGTGGCCGGAGATGTACAACGACAGCGGAGGTGGAGGGTGCAGATGCAAAGCAAGGGGGAGAAGGGGCAGAGTGGAACGAAATGGGACCGGGAGGGTAGATAGGGTGGGCTGGGGGTGACAGAGTCCTACATGTTCGTTGTCCTGATTCCTGCAAAGCCCCCCTCCTTTGTCTCCAATTTATACGAGAAAACACATTCGGGTAGCTCGGGGACCCATACAAGCTCGCATTGGATGGCTTTCGGGGTCAGGACCGCGTCTTCCGGACTTATGCGGGCGGTTTGAGGATCGGCATTGGAGATGCCCTTAATAGCGAATTCCTACTGCTGAAAAAAAGTTAGTCTGAAATAGACAACCTTGATACAATACATCTGCCATGGTTTGTATAAGATTTCTAGATCAAATTTTATTCACAACTAGAGAAACAAAAACAAATACAAATCTAGTTATGAATACAATGCAAATCTAGCGTGAAATGTAATTTTTTGGGGGTAAAAGGTACAACCAAATCCTTTCAGTAAAAAAATAACTTTGATCCAAGATTCTTTTACCGTGGCCTAATTCCATTTATAACTTGTTCCACAGCCCAATAAAAAATGACCACATTGCAAATATACAGTTAAAAAAATGAACTACAAATCGTTACAACTAAGGATATTGCTTCATAAATGGGATGCCCTTGGCTAGGTGTCCTCCTAGATTCTAACTTGAGAACTATCCCTGACCTACAAAGTGTCAAATTGAAATAAAAACAATTCATTTATCTTCATTATCAGACCAAAAATAGGAATCACCGGGATATCAATAAAATTGAGAAATGATTTTGGGACCTATATATTTAACCCTCAACCCACCCCACCCACCCCACCCCACCACCACACACACATCACGTTCTTACTGAAGAGTTTGTATATCCATTTACTAAGAGGGACAATGCTTTTAGTCTCTATTAGAACCCCTGACTTTTGGGCTGACAAAGAAAGTTTCACCTAGCTAGCCAACATTTCCTTGTTGTATTATCACACAACTAGAAGAACTTGGATATAAGGTACTCTTGCCTCTATAGTACCCCCTTCGATAAGTGGGTGAAAGTGCAACTATCCCTAGGTGGTTTTGGTAATTCATAACAACATATAGCTCATTGAGCTAATGCTATTCCAAGACTATTATTTCAGGAAAGCTCAATGAATGGCATTGCATGGATGATGATAGTGGATCCTCAAAATACTAAGGACAAAGGATTGGCTCTAGCTCAAAAGCTCAAGACTCTTCATTTTACATTTTAGTGATCCAAGATCACATTGAGTCTATAGGAAAAGCCAATACTATCAAGAAGGGATGAGGTGTTGCTTAATGAGCCTTTTGCTTCATGTGCTTAGTGATATGCTCCAAAACCCTCAACTACTTTCCCACATCCACATATGACCTAAACCTAAAGCCAAAATCGGTCACACCGATTCTTTCTATCCGTATACTGATTCCAAAAGTCATAGCCACTGCCACAAACCCTAAGCAAATCGGTCTTACCGATAGGGATCTCGGTCTCACCGAGATGGGGTTGCAATCTCTGTGTTTCCCTTCGTAACGTTTCGGTCTAACCGAAGTGAGCGATCGGTCCCACCGAGATTGCAATGTAAACTCTCTGTTTCCTTTTTGTAACATTTCCGTCTCACCGAAAAGAGCAAATCGGTCCCACCGAGTTTACCTGACCAACTCTCTGGAAATCTTATTACCAAAATCGGTCCCACCAAGTTTCTGTAATCGGTCTCACCGAGATTACGTTATGCCCTAACCCTAACCATATCGGCCTCACCGAGATGCATGTCAATCCCACCGAAAATCACTAACGGTCACTAGGTTTACTAATTCGGTCCGACCGAGTTTAACGATTCGGTCCCACCGAGTTTGGTAAATTGTGTGTAAAGTTTAGATTTTGTGTGGAGGCTATATATACCCTTCCACCTCCTCTTCTTGGAGAGAGCCATCAGAACAAACCTACACTTCCAACTTACCAGTTCTGAGAGAGAACCACCTACTCATGTGTTGAGGCCAAGATATTCCATTCCTACCATATGAATCTTGATCTCTAGCCTTCCCCAAGTTGCTTTCCACTCAAACCCTCTTTCCACCAGATCCAAATCCTATGAGAGAGAGTTGAGTGTTGGGGAGACTATCATTTGAAGCACAAGAGAAAGGAGTTCATCATCAACACACCAGGAGTTACTTCTTTGAGAGAGGTGTCTCATAGATTGGCTAGGTGTCACTTGGGAGCCTCCGACAAGATTGTGGAGTTGAACCAAGGAGTTTGTAAGGGTAAGGAGATCGCCTACTTCGTGAAGATCTACCGCTAGTGAGGCAAGTCCTTCGTGGGCGACGGCCATGGTGGGATAGACAAGGTTGCTTCTTCGTGGACCCTTTGTGGGTGGAGCCCTCCGTGGACTCGCGCAACCGTTACCCTTCGTGGGTTGAAGTCTCCATCAACGTGGATGTACGATAGCACCACCTATCGGAACAACGACAAAAACATCCGTGTCTCCAATTGCGTTTGAATCCTCCAAACCCTTCCCTTTATATTCTTGCAAGTTGCATGCTTTATTTTCTGCTGCCTATATACTCTTTGCATGCTTGCTTGAATTGTGTGATGATTGCTTGACTTGTCCTAAAATAGCTAAAATCTACCAAACTCTAAAATTGGGAAAAGGTTAAGTTTTTATTGGTCAAGTAGTCTAATCACCCCCTCTAGACATACTTCAAGGTCCTACAAGTGGTATCAGAGCTTTGGTCTCCATTTGCTTTGATTTCCATAGCTTTTGGTGGTCATAGCCTTGGTTTTAGAACCTAGGAGAGTATGGCGTCTAGCGAGGGAAATTATCACCGTAGAGGTCCTTACTTTGATGGTAATAATTTTGCTAGTTGGAAGCATAAGATGAAAATGCATATTCTTGGACATAACCCCGCCGTTTGGGCAATTATTTGTATTGGCTTGCAAGGTGAATTCTTCGATGGGAGAGAACCGAACCGTGAAGCTAATGCGGAAGAATTTAAGATGCTACAATACAACGCTCAAGCACGTGACATCATCTTCACCGGATTGTGCCCCGAAGAATTCAACAAAATCAGCCGTCTTGAGAATGCAAAGGAAATTTGGGACACTTTGATTGATATGCATGAAGGTACCGAGTCCGTCAAGGAATCCAAGTTGGATGTGCTCCAAAGTCAGCTTGACAAGTTCAAAATGAAGGATGGTGAAGGTGTCGCTGAAATGTACTCTAGGCTTGCTCTTATCACAAATGAGATTGCCGGCTTAGGGAGTGAAGAGATGACCGACAAATTCATCATCGAGAATATCCTAAGAGCATTGGATGGAAAGTATGATACCGTGTGCACATTGATCCAAATGATGCCAAACTACAAAGATCTCAAGCCAACGGAAGTCATTGGAAGGATTGTTGCTCATGAAATGTCACTCAAGGATAAGGAGGAACTTCACAACAAGTCAAGTGGTGCTTACAAAGCCTCAAGTGAAGCCCCCACATCATCAAGTGAGAAACCAACCTTCAATGAAGAATTGAGCTTAATGGTGAAGAATTTCAACAAATTCTACAAAATTAGAAGCAAAGAAAGAAGCTCCAAGTCAAGGTCTTACAATGACAAGAGATCTTCTAGTCGAGAGTGCAATTGCTACAATTGTGGGAGACCCGGACACTACTCTAATGAGTGTACGGCACCCTACAAAAGAAGAGAAGATTCTCCAAGAAGAAGGAGCAAAAGAGAAGAATCACCACCAAGAGAGAGGAGGAGTAGATATGATCGTTATGAACCAAGACCCTCACGGAGAAGCAAGGATTCGGAAAGAAAGGACAAGTCATCAAAGAGCTACACAAAACGAAGACATCAAGCTCATGTTAGTGAATGGGTTTCCGGCTCCGACTCCGACTCCGACTCCGAATATACTCAAGATGAAGGTGTTGCCGGTCTAGCACTTGTGTGAACCAACTCCTACGACATATTTGAATCACCAAATGAAGGTGTTGGAAGATGCTTCATGGCCAAAGGTCCAAAGGTAACACATCCCAAGTATGTTGATTTTAATAATGATGAAGATGACTTGCTAGGTAATGATGATTTACTTGTCGACAACTCTAGTGATGAATACTACGATGAAACGTCAATTAATCATGCTAATCAAACGAATGACAATGATAAGGAGAAAATTGAGCTTCTAACTAAAGAACTAAACACTCTTAAGTTGGCTCATGAAACTATCTTCGAAGATCATCGAGAACTTTGAAGGGCTCATGAGAAGTTACGCTTTGAAAAGCTCAATCTTGAGCAAGAGCATGAGTTCTTAAAGGCAATCAATGATGATCTCCGCAAGAAAAGTTCGTCTTACATTGCCAAGCGTTTACTCTTATCTACTTACATGCCTCAAGTCAAGTCTAGTAACAAGTACAAGAAAGATACTTCCTCTAGTAGTAACAATAATAATGTCAAATCCAATGTTGTTGCTTCTAGTAGTTCTCTTGATTCCACTAATGATTCTCTTAGCCAAGTTACACTTGAGCAAGAAAATAGTTTATTGAAGGGAATTATAGAGAAAGGTGTTTACAAGAATCTTGCCGGAAGTAAGCAATTCGAGGAAATTGTACGCAAGCAAGGAAGGCACCGGAAGAATCAAGGTGTTGGTTTTGAACGGAAGTTCAACGCCAATGGAGTTGAGTGGGAAGAAGATCAATACCCCAAGACAAAGTTTCTTCCTCAACAAGAGAAGTATGATCCTACTTCCTTCAAGGGGACACAAGCTCAAGATGATCTTCCACCACAAGACCACAAGAACAAAGGCAAGGACAAGCTTCAAGAAGAGATTGATGCATTTGAAGAAGCACCTAAAGCCTCGCTCGAGTGGGTCCCCAAGACTACGCCAAGTTCTACTTCATCAAGTACAACTACAACTCCAAGGATTCCCATCAAGATGATGTGGATCCCGAATAAGAAGAACTAGAGAGTTCTTGAGGGTGACTCCGCAACATTCTTCACTCATATCATTTTGGCAAGGACAAGTGCAATCAACTTTCACATCTTGCACTAGTTCAAGGAGTCACAAACCCTCATGTTGGTAAGGCAAGGGACAAGGTAACCTAATGTTTTCATGGACATCATCTTGTGTGTGCATCACTCTATGTCTGTGGATATTCTTGTTTGTTCCTTGTGGGACTAACCCATGTAGGCAAGTTGAAAGTGCAACTCACTCCAAAGGATTTCTCCAAATGATCTACATCAACATTGAGCATCTACATCTTCAACACCTACATGAAGTCATCATCGACAAAACCCAAGGTTAGTTCATCCCTCTAAGGGGGATCTCACATCTAGGGGAGCTTAACTCTAAGAATTGAGTCAAAGCAACTCTAATGGTGTGAACACATTAATGCATTATGTAAAAGTGGTAACCCCACTTGAGCTTAAACGATGAGTATGACCTATGATCAAATGTTCTCATTTGACTCCTAAGTCAATATACTCATATATGGATGACCTAGTCATCGCCAATTGCTTGATAGTTGCTAGAATTGGTTGTGCATGCTTTGCCACATATTTCATTTGCCATCTTATTGTGTGAGCATGTTGGTGCATATTTTACTCATTCAAGGACATCCACTTGTTGTTTTGCTTGTTTGGATTCTTTTCTTTGTGCCAAGTGGATGGACAAGAATGCCTAAGAACCTTCTTTAGCTATCTATGCTTTTCTCGTCTCAAACTCTATTCATGCTACATCACAAAATTTGATCAAGTCAGATTCGAACCACTTTGTGTGAGGAGCACTCAGAGTCCCCGATTCGTCATAGACTTAAACTTCCAAAACCTCTTAATGATTCTCGGTCTGACCGATCCTTCCATTTTGGTCCTACCGAGATCATCAAGTTGATCTGAGTTTTCAATCTTGGTGCAACCGATTTGAACTTTTCGGTCTCTCTGATTTGCTGTAACTGAACGCAGTTATGCATCTCGGTGCCACCGAGTTGTTCCACTCGGTCACACCGATAGGGTCGAGCTATATATAGCCACGGGCAAAATTTTGGAAATTTCTCCGAAACCCTTCGCCCGCGCAACAGCTCGCTTCCGCCATCGTGGTCTCCGGATCGTCTCCTCGCGCCTTGACAGCCTCCTATCGCTGGTCTTCGCCGTCAACGGATTCCGTCTCCGCCGTTGCCGCCGTAGTAGCAAGTCCACCGCCAAGTTAGGGTATGGACTTAAACTTTGTGCTATCCACGTCTGATTCCTGGCACATTGTTTTCATATTGAATCTTGCCACGATTGAAACTCATCTATCCAGCCAAAGTAGTTCATAGATTAGATGTGATTCAAATTTTTAGGTTTAGGTTTCTGCCGAAACCATCTCGGACCCACCGAGTTGAAAAATTCGGTCTCACCGATTTGGCTTATGCCATTGCACTAGTGACTCTCGGTCTGACCAAGAATTACTAATCGGTGCAACCGATTTGAGAATTCTGTGAAACCCTAGCAGTTTCGGTGCCACCGAACTGAAACTCGGTCCAACCGAGATCATCGATTTAGGTTCCAAAAACCGCCCGGTATCACCGAAGTTTGAAAATTGGTGGATCCAAAATGCTTTACATGAAAACTAAGACTGAACTTTTGAGTCATTCTTTGCAAAAACCTCTGCATTTTGTGATGCTCATCTTTTCTATCTCATCTATAACTCTTCACAGGGTCAACAGTCAGCTTTTGCGGTATGTCCGATCAAAGTGACAGCCGTAACAGTCGTAACAATAGATGAACTTGAGTGAGGGCACTAGTCCCTCAACTTCGCATTTAAGGAGCAGAAGTACTCCTAGCAACCTGCCTAAGGCTGCAACTAGGCAAAGGAAGAAAAGAACTTCAGATTCAGAGGATGAAGATTATAGAGCTGAGGAAGATGAGGCTATCTCCAAGAAAGTTGTGCTCAAGAAGGAATATGGCTCAAAGAAAGAATGCAAAGCCAGGCATGAAGATCAAAAGGCCTGTGGGAAGACAACCAATGTCCAAGGCCGAGAATCAACTAAAGCTGCTCGAGAAGCCTGATCCCAAAGAGCCTGCTGCTGAAGGGAAGAAAAGAAAGGAAAGGGTCAAGATGACCATGGCCAAAGTTATTGGGAAGCCTTCCATGATGGAGGGGGAAGAAGAGCTTGCTGCACCAGCTCCAAAGGCACCTAAGCTTATGGGAGATGCTATTAGATCAGGGGCTGCCACATCTAAGCCCAAGGAAGCACCCAAAGCTGCCCCCAAGGCCAAGTTCAGACCAAAGAGGAATACCGGAGTATTCCATTCTTTGAGAAGAACAAGGCCCGGTGCTGAGGATGTTGATGAGGAAGATGAAGAAGGACAAGTTCTGAGAAAGCTCAAGCCCAAGATACCAGACCACAACGATGCCCATCCTGTGGCTGAGGACATGAGAATCAGGAAGGATTCAGGGCTGAGGATATGGAGGATGGAAGATCCATATGCTACAAGGAGAAGAACTGCTGTTGACTACAGGTTCCACACAAAGGAACAGCAGGACTTCTATGAAACCATTCTGTTGGACAAGAAGCCCATTGTCTGTGACATGAGGTGGGTTGACTGGAATTTCATGAAGGAGAATGAAGAGCACTATCCTGGAGTGCAAGACAGCTTTATTGCTTGTGGAGTGGCAGATTTTGTTGGGCAAAAGCTCACAAATTGGAATTATGACCTTATCATGCAGTTCTACTCCACATCACACTTTTACCCAGATGGAAGAATTGTTTGGATGTCTAAAGGTACAAGGTACCAGTCCACTGTTGAAGAATGGGCAAAGTTGATAAATGCCCCAGAGGAAAATGAGGATGACCTAGACATTTATGCAAAGAAGAAGATGGGTCACAATTCAATGGCTCACATGTACAAGGAGATTCCAGACAAGGCATTAGGAACTCACAAGTTTGGATCAGTTAACTTTCTGCATCGGGGTTGCCAACCATAAATTGGATTCTGAGGCACACTTTGTTGCCCAAATTAGGTGACCATAACATGATCAGAGGGCATGCCATCAACATGTTGCATGTGTTTGATGTGCCACAGAAGTTCAAAGTCATGAGCCTGATCATTGAAATAATCAAGAGGACTGCAGCAGATCAGAAGAGGAGCTATGGATATGCACCTCAGATTCAAGAATTGATAAACTAAAAAATGGGCACAGGAAAATATAAGTTGGATAAGGAACACTTTCCACTTTATCCAGACTTTGAGGACAATGAGGTTGTCATGAATGAAGATGATCCACAATCAGTTCAAGATCAGGAGAAGAAGGAGAAGGCAAAGAGGGAGAAAGCTGCCAAGATGCCAACTCAAGAGGAGGCATCTGAATACTTCTTGAAGAACAAGCAGGAGCAGCTTGGTTACTTGATAGCATCAACCCTGAGGATTGAGAAGGGATTGGCCACCCTCACTCAAAATCAGGAGAGCTTGGAGAGAATCATAGAACAAAAGTTCTATAACTTAGATGTGAAAGTAACTGAGATTCAGTCTGCAGTGGAGGAACTACAAGATGACATGCAGGAGAGGAAGGGCAAAACAACAACTGATGCATTTACCAGAGTGCCTAGAGCCCCGAGGTCATCTCACGTGCTGCTGATGCACACAAGAGCAACTTCATCTGCACCAGCTACAGCCTCAGTGCCACCAGCTCCAGCATCTACATCAGCTCCAGCTCCATCTACTTCAACTGAAGCTTTCGTCCTCGGCGTTATCCGGACTCCACCACCACCATAAGATCAAGCCTGAGAGTCGATCTAGCACTATGCATTTTCTATGAACTTTTTGGTAACTTGTTGCCAAAGGGGGAGAAAAATGTATAGATCATAGGCTTCGAGAGAGAGTGTGTTGCTTTTGTTCTCTATTGCTTTATTTGGTGGGTTTTCAAACTTTGTTTGCTTTTGGTTGAGATACTATCCTCTGAGACATTGATGATCTTGTGTTTGATCATAAGCTACACTTATGCATGTTGTTTGATGATATTATCCTATCTATCTTATGTGATCACACACTATGCTTGGTGATGAGTGCATGTATTCATTGTTTATTATTTTGAGTGCTCCACCAAGATGTATGTGACATGGAAGAGTAACCCATGAGCCTAATTCATTGTGCATTTGCAGTCCAAAGCAAATCTAAAACTATGCACAAATTTAGGGGAGCTCTTGCTTATCACATACTTCTCAAAGCGACGATGTTATTTAAATTTTATTATCATTTGTCGAAGCTTTTGATCTATATGTTGTCATCAATTACCAAAAGGGGAGATTGAAAGTGCAACTATCCCTAGGTGGTTTTGGTAATTCATAACAACATATAGCTCATTGAGCTAATGCTATTCCAAGACTATTATTTCAGAAAGCTCAATGAATGGCATGGCATGGATGATGAAAGTGGATCCCTCAAAATACTAAGGACAAAGGATTGGCTCAAGCTCAAAAGCTCAAGACTCTTCATTTTACATTTTAGTGATCCAAGATCACATTGAGCCTATAGGAAAAGCCAATACTATCAAGAAGGGATGAGGTGTTGCTTAATGAGCCTTTTGCTTCATGTGCTTAGTGATATGCTCCAAAACCCTCAACTACTTTCCCACATCCACATATGACCTAAACCTAAAGCCAAAATAGGTCACACCGATTCTTTCTATCCGGCGCCACCAATTCCAAAAGTCATAGCCACTGCCACAAACCCTAAGCAAATCGGTCTTACCGATAGGGATCTCGGTCTCACCAAGACGGGGTTGCAATCTCTGTGTTTCCCTTCGTAACATTTCGATCTAACCGAAGTGAGCGATCGGTCCCACCGAGATTGCAATGTAAACTCCCTGTTTCCTTTTTGTAACATTTCGGTCTCACCGAAAAGAGCAAATCGGTCCCACCGAGTTTACCTGACCAACTCTCTGGAAAGCTTATTACCAAAATCGGTCCCACCGAGTTTGTGTGATCGGTCTCACCGAGATTACGTTATGCCCTAACCCTAACCATATCGGCCTCACCGAGATGCATGTCGATCCCAATCGAAAATCACTAACGGTCACTAGGTTTACTAATTCGGTCCGACCGAGTTTAACGATTCGGTCCCACCGAGTTTGGTAAATTGTGTGTAACCGTTAGATTTTGTATGGAGGCTATATATACCCCTCCACCTCCTCTTCATTCGTGGAGAGAGCCATCAGAACAAACCTACACTTCCAACTTACCAGTTCGAGAGAGAACCACCTACTCATGTGTTGAGGCCAAGATATTCCATTCCTACCATATGAATCTTGATCTCTAGCCTTCCCCAAGTTGCTTTCCACTCAAACCCTCTTTCCACCAGATCCAAATCCTATGAGAGAGAGTTGAGTGTTGGGGAGACTATCATTTGAAGCACAAGAGCAAGGAGTTCATCATCAACACACCATTTGTTACTTATTGGAGAGTGGTGTCTCCTAGATTGACTAGGTGTCACTTGGGAGCCTCCGGCAAGATTGTGGAGTTGAACCAAGGAGTTTGTAAGGGCAAGGAGATCGCCTACTTCATGAAGATCTACCGCTAGTGAGGCAAGTCCTTCGTGGGCGACGGCCATGGTGGGATAGACAAGGTTGCTTCTTCGTGGACCCTTCGTGGGTGGAGCCCTCCGTGGACTCGCGCAGCCGTTACCCTTCGTGGGTTGAAGTCTCCATCAACGTGGATGTACGATAGCACCACCTATCGGAACCACGACAAAAACATCAGTGTCTCCAATTGCGTTTGAATCCTCCAAACCCTTCCCTTTATATTCTTGCAAGTTGCATGCTTTATTTCCGCTGCCTATATACTCTTTGCATGCTTGCTTGAATTGTGTGATGGTTGCTTGACTTGTCCTAAAATAGCTAAAATCTACCAAACTCTAAAATTGGGAAAAGGTTAAGTTTTTATTGGTCAAGTAGTCTAATCACCCCCCCCTCTAGACATACTTCAAGGTCCTACAGTGGGAGAAAGAAAACCTGTATAAAACCACGACTAAATACTTGAATGTGGCAGAATGGGAGGGGAGACCGGCGATTGTGTTATCACGGTAATTTATATGTGAGCAGAGGAGGACTAGAACAAGCCTTACCCATAGCTCTACAAAAGGTTCCCGCAAAAATGCGAAACTGACATTTTAACCGGGGAGGGCCCCAAGCTTATGTGCACCTAAATGAACATTAAAAAAACTGGTTATTTTCTTGTAAACATGTTTAAAAAATACAGTGTGTGATTTTCACACAGGTAGTGAGTGATTATTCCATTAATGAAAGTTAATGTCTAGATAACCCAATACCTTTTTGAAAAGGACTCGCATCAATTATAAAGATTCATCTGAAGTAAAAAGTGCCTGAAATATAATAAAATATATCAAGACCCCTAAACCACTGAACGACCAATGTCCCCACCAGAACGAGTCGTTATCGCCGAACTAGCCTTGTCGATCATAGTCAGGAAGTATTCATGCACATGTTCCTAAGGAACAGTGCACTGGAGCCACTGCCGCCACCAATGAAACCTTGAATTGATCCAAAGAACTCAACATCAATTCTAACCGCCACATACACTTGAAGAGAAACTCTAACCTCGCCGGCCAAGGAGCTGGTAGGAATCTATGTCGTAGCTCAATCTAGAATATCATGACAAACAAAATAGAGAAGGATTGAAGCCTGAAAGGCTGACTTGAATAAGAAATGCCACCATCTATTTGAATGTGCGCCTGTGAGGACTAAGCTGCAATGTATCTACTAGCTGGAGCCGAGACACCAGGATTCTTCTCCCTCTCACCGTTCACCGAAGCGACAAACATAGGGGTGGAAAATTCATGAGCTCACCGGCAGAGATCGAGGGAGAAACGCTTTCCCCTAGCCGCCTTGCAAGAGGGGAAGAAAAATTTACCCAATACTTACATGCATAAATGTTACATTAAAAAAATAAAATGTTTTCTTGCTAAGTTTTCTGCATGAAATATTTTTTTATAAACTTTGGTAAAACAGGATCACCTGTGGCCCCGTCCAAACTAACATTTCTCGATGGTGGCCAAGCAATTGCAGCGATGCAGGTTGGTATTAAAAAATTCAGCTATTTTTCAACCTCTTGTACATATCACCTACCCCTATAAAAGCACCACATACGGCAGACACTTTACATCTCACCCATCTAATCAAACGATCTAACGATCAAAATCCTTCTGATGTTGAGCATCAAGCCATTAGGTGTATGCCTCTGTATTTAGCACTGAAGACAGTTACCTAGATCCTATCTGCCTCACCCATGACTGACCACGCTTGCCTCACCCGTCCCCAAACCCTCACCTCTGCCGTCTCTCGCCTCCCACGCTACCACAACAGCCTCACTGCCACCCGTCGCTTCGACTCGGTCACCGCGAGCACCGGCTGCCCTCACATCCTCACTTTTGCACTGCCACATGTCCGCATTCACCTTGCGACGACCGCTGCCTGACATGCCTGATTACCTCAACTCCATGTCGTTGCAGCCTGCTGCGCCCCCATGTCAACTGCATGATGTCACTGCACAACCATGATGCTATTTGAAGCCATCTTAAGAACTGCATCAAAGACGCCCATGAGTTCTGCCTCCTAGAGGTCTGGATCGACGCCGACAAGCCCCTCCGGGAACTAAGCCCCCTCCCCACTCGGAGTACTCCACCATCGATGCAATTGTACGTGCATGAGTTGTAGCGGTTAAGGCAGCGGTTGGCGAGTACTCAGAGTAAGTGAGATCATAAATTAATTTTGCGAGATAAGCACCCGACACTCAAAGCGTCACAACAATCTAATTATGGTAATTGGCTGATGTATTGATACGTCTCCGTCGTATCTATAATTTTTTATTTTTTGATGCCAATATTATACAACTTCTATACACTTTTGGCAACCTTTTATATGATTTATTGGACTAACATATTGATCCAGTGCCCAGTGCTAGTTCCTGTTTTTTGCATGTTTTTTGTATCACAGAATATCCATATCAAACGAAGTCCAAATGCAATAAAATTTCATGGAGAATTATTTTGGAATATATGTGATTTTTGGGAGTTGGAATCACCGCAAACGGAGGCAGCTCACGAGACACCAGGGTGCGCCAGAGGCCCCTGGCGTGTGGTGGTGGGTTGTGCCCTCCCCGAAAGTCGGTTGGAGCTCTAATTAGGGTGCAAGGAAGCTTATATCCGGAAAAAAATCGTGTTAAAATCTCAGCGCAATCGGTGTTACGGATCTCCCGGAATATAAGAAACGGTTTTCGGCCAGATCAGGGGAACGTGAAACAAAAGAGAACAGAGGGGGAGATCCAATCTCGGAGGGGCTCCCGCCCCTCTGCCGCCATGGAGACCATGGACCAGAGGGGGAAATCTCCTCCCATCTAGGGGGAGGCCAAGGAAACAGAAGAAGGAGGGGGCTCTCTCTCCCTCTCTCCCGGTGGTGCCGGATTGCCGTCGGGGCTAGGATCATGACAACGATCTACATCAACAACCTTGCTACCATCAACACCAACTTTCTCCCCCTCTATGCAGCGGTGTAACACCTCTTATACCCAGTGTAATCTCTAGTTAGACATGGTTCTCAACTCCATATATTATTTCCCAATGATATTTAGCTATCCTATGATGTTTGAGTAGATCTGTTTTGTCCTGTGGGTTAACCGTGATCTTGGTTGGTATGATTGCATATTTTATTTATGGTGCTATCTTATGGTGCCCTCCGTCTCGCGCAAACGTGAGGGGCCCCCACTATAGGGTGTTGCAATATCTTCATGGTTTGCTTATTGTCAGTGTTGCGGGGGTGACAGCAGCCTAAACGTGGATAAGTGGCTTATGGCGTATGGGAGTAAAGAGGACTTGATACTTAATGCTATGGTTGGGTTTCATGACCTTAATGATCTTTAGTAGTTGCGGATGCTTGCTAGGAGTCCACTCATAAGTGCATATAATCCAAGTAGAGAAAGTATGTTAGCTCATGCCTCTCCCTCATGTAAAATTGCAAGAATGATTACCGGTACTTGTTATCGATTGCCTAGGGACAAATGACTTTCTTGTTGACAAAAGCTATCCACTTCTATTACCTTGCAATTTATCCGTAGTTTTATTCTCGCAAAGTACTCATAGTTTTATTCTTGCCAAATAGTTTCATACTTGTTTCCGGTAAAGCAAACGTCAAGTGTGTGTAGAGTTGTATCGGTGGTCTATAGAACTTGAGGGAATATTTGTTCTGCCTTTAGCTCCTCGTTGGGTTCGACGCTCTTATTTATCGAAGAAGGCTACAAACAATGCCCCATACTTGTGGGTTATCAAGACCTTTTTCTGGCGCCGTTGCAGGGGAGCAATAGCGTAGGGTGAATATTCTCGTGTGTGCATGTTTGCTTTATCACTAAGGTCATGTACAATGGTTGAAAAGGTAGTCTTATCTTAAGTCTTGCATGTAATTTAGAAATGACAAAAAAATAGTCTACAATGGGTCATCTCTTAGCCTTATCTTCAATAACTAGTCATTCCTAAAAATGTGGTGAGACATATTGTGCTAAGAGATCATCTTTTGTCTTCTCTTAAATAAGAGAAGACAAGCCTTTTCTTATGAGTTCTCTCTCCTCCACCTCGTCACTTATCCTACGTGGCACTCCTAAGATAGCACCATTGTACATGCCCTAAGTAGTTTTTATTCCATGTTCTAAGTTGTTCTCTATCTTTAGTTATGGATATGGAACACGAAACAGAAAAAAATAGTGGTACTTGCTACTCATGGAGATGGGGAACCTCCTAAAACCCTCGATACTCGTTATGTGAAAAATATTATGCACTACTTTGATAATCCCGAGAAAACCCCATTCAACATGATAATGGGAGTAACGTTGGAGCAACGTCAATACTTTAGGGATTATCGGTTGACACAAAAAGGGAAACTTTTATGGGATCAAATTTACATGTTGCATTGGTATGCTCGGGATTTATGCTTGAGATATGATTATACTTGTTGCTCTAGGATGAATGCTCCACACCTTCCCTTTTCATGCAAATTTAATTATAATGAAACCTTGGCTTCTTATACTAATGGTATATATATGATTATTATGATGTGGAATGAATAGAAGAATTTGTTGCTTTTAAGGGTGCTTATGAAATTGAATCTTTGTTTTTAAAGTATGAAGCTTTTGATGATGATGTTTATAGACCTGAAAATTTTGCCATCCTTAAATATTGCTATGATAATTATAAATGTAATTCTGATATTGATGAATTTATTGAGAAAATTTGCGCTGTCCGAGAAGAGACTAATATTTTGCAAGAGTCTATGGAAGAAGAAATAGATGAAACCGTGAGCTCATTGGATGAAAAAGATGATGAGGAGAGCGAAGAACAAAAGGAGGGAGAGCGGATTAGCTACGCGTGCCCACCTTCTAATGAGAGTAACTCTTCAACTCATACATTGTTTAATGTCCCTTCGTTCTTACCGAAGGATGAATGCTATGATAATTACTGTGATCCCGTTGATTCTTTTGAAATATGCCTTTTGATGAACTTGATGCTTGATATGCTTGTGGCCATGATGCCAATATGAATTATGCTTATGGAGATGAACTTGCTATAGTTCCTTATGTTAATAATGAAATTGTTGCAATTGCACCCACACATGATAGTCCTATTATCTTTTGGAATTCTCCCAACTACACTATATCGGAGAAGTTTGCTCTTATTAAGGATTACTTTGATGGGTTGCCTTTTACCGTTACACATGATGATTTTGATTAATATAATATTCATGTGCGTGCCGCTCCTACTTGCAATTATTATGAGAGAGGAACTACATCTCCGCCTCTCTATGTTTCCAACACGAAAATATCACAAGAAATTGTTTATACTATGCATTGGTGTTTACTTGATGTGCATGAATTGTTCTTTTATGACATGACGATGCATAGGAAGAGAGTTAGACTTTTTCATTGCATGATATATGTTGCTTTGTGCTCACTACTAAATGCCAAATCATTGTTAATTAAAATTGGCTTCGATATACCTTGGGATCAGGGTGGATTCATTACTTGAGCACTTTATGCCTAGGTTAATGGCTTTAAAGAAAGCGCTGCCAGGGAGACAACCCAGAAGTTTAGAGAGTCATTTATTTCTGTTGAGTGCTTTTAGAAAGTCTAAAAACAAAAAAATATAGACAGGAACTTAAAACTTCACAAAAGGAAAAGTGAAAGTGAGAGGGACAAGCATTGTGAAAGTTAGAGCTAGCCTTGAACTTTATTCATGCTCACGGAAACTTTGTGAATCTTGAATTGCAGAAACTTTTCAAAAGTATCCCCTTCCACAATTACATTGTATTATAAAAATAATGTGCCAAGATTTGCTTGATGACGTCCCTCAAACTCTTGATCCAGTAGAGGGTCGAGGGAGAGTTCCGTTAGCACGACGGCGTGGGGACGGTGATGGTGATGTGATCCATGCAGGGCTTCACCTAAGCACTATGACGCTATGACCGGAGGAGTAAACTGTGGAGGGGGGCACCGCACACGGCTAAGAGAACAATTGATGTGCCTTTGGGGTGCCCCCCACCCCTATATATAAAGAGGGGAGGAGGAGGTCGGTGGCCAGGAGGGCGTGCCAAGGGGGAAGTCCTACTAGGACTCCTAGTCCTAGTAGGATTTGCCCCCCCCCCCCCGCCCCTTTTCCTTTCTCCCTCGGAGGAAAAAGGAAGGAGAGGGAGAGGGAAAGGGGGCGCCGCCCCCTCCCCCTAGTCCAATTCGGACTGCCATGGGGGGGCCACCCCTTGCGGCCCTCCTCTCTCTCCACTAAGGCCCACTAAGGCCCAATATTTCCCTCGAGGGGTTCCGGTAACCCCTTGGTACTCTAGTAAAATATCTGAACCACTCGAAACCATTCTGATGTCCGAATACTACCTTCCAATGTATGAATCTTTACCTCTCGACCATTTCGAGACTCCTCGTCATGTCTGTGATCTCATCCGAGACTCCGAACAAACTTCGGTCACCAAAACACATAACTCATAATACAAATCGTCATTGAATGTTAAGCGTGCGGACCCTACGGGTTCGAGAACTATGTAGACATGACCGAGACACATCTCCGGTCAATAACCAATAGCGGAACCTGGATGCTCATATTGGTTCCTACATATCGTAGGAGATCTTTATCAGTCAAACAACATAACAACATATGTCATTCCCTTTGTCATCGGTATGTTACTTGCCCGAGATTCGATCGTCGGTATCATCATACCTAGTTCAATCTCATTACCGGCAAGTCTCTTTACTCATTCCGTAATGCATCATCCCGCAACTAACTCATTAGTCACATTGCTTGCAAGGCTTATAGTGATGTGCATTACCAAGAGGGCCCAGAGATACCTCTCCGATACTCGAAGTGACAAATCCTAATATCGATCTATGCCAAACCAACAAATACCTTCGGAGACACCTGTAGAGCATGTTTATAATCACCCAGTTACGTTGTGACGTTTGATAGCACACAAGGTGTTCCTCCGGTATTCGGGAGTTGCATAATCTCATAGTCAGAGGCATATGTATAAGGCGTGAAGAAAGCAATAGCAATAGAACTAAACGATCATTGTGCTAAGCTAACGGATGGGTCTTGTCCATCTCATCATTCTCTAATGATGTAATCCCGTTCATCAAATGACAACACATGTTTATGGTTAGGAAACTTAACCATCTTTGATTAATGAGCTAGTCAAGTAGAGGCATAGTAGGGACACTCTGTTTTGTGTATGTATTCACACATGTACTAAGTTTCCGGTTAATACAATTCTAGCATGAATAATAAACATTTATCATGATATAAGGAAATATAAACAACAACTTTTTTATTGCCTCTAGGGCATATTTCCTTCAGTCTCCCACTTGCACTAGAGTCAGTAATCTAGATTACATAGTAATGATTCAAACACCCATGAAGTCTTGGTGTTGATCATGTTTTGCTCGTGAGAGACGCTTAGTCAATGGGTCTGCAACATTCAGATCAGTATGTATTTTAGAAATCTCTATGTCTCCCTCGTTGACTTGATCGCGGATGGAATTGAAGCGTTTCTTGATGTGTTTGGTTCTCTTGTGAAATCAGGATTCCTTCGCCAAGGCAATTGCTCAAGTATTGTCACAAAAGATTTTCATTGGACCTGATGCACTAGATATTAAACCTAGATTGGATATGAACTCCTTCATCCAGACTCCTTCATTTGCTGCTCCTGAAGCAGCTATGTACTCCGCTTCACATGTCGATCCCACCACGACGGTCTGCTTGTAACTTCACCAACTTACAGTTCCACCATTCAATATAAATACGTATCTGGTTTGTGACTTAGAGTCATCCGGATCAGTGTCAAAGCTTGCATCGACGTAACCACTTATGACAAGCTCTTTGTCACCTCCATAAATGAGAAACATATACTTAGTCCTTTTCAGGTATTTCAGGATGTTCTTGACCGCTGTCCAGTGATCCACTCCTGGATTACTTTGGTACCTCCCTGCTAAACTTATAGCAAGGCACATATCAGGTCTGGTACATGATACGTCTCCAACGTATCTATAATTTTTTATTGTTCCATGCTATTATATTATCTGTTTTGGATGTTTAATGGGCTTCAATATACCTTTTTATATTATTATTTTGACTAACCTATTAACCGAAGGCTCGGTGCAATTTGCTATTTTTTGCCTATTTCAGTGTTACGCAGAAAAGGATATCAAACGGAATGAAACCTTTGCGAGGATCCTTTTCGGAACAAACGCAGTCCAGGAGACTTGGAGTGGAGGTCAAGGAAGCCATGATGCGGCCACGAGGTAGGAGGGCGCACCCAGGGGGGTAGGCGCGCCCCCACCCTCGTGGGCCCCTCGTAGCTCCACCGACCTACTTATTTCGCCTATATATACTCTTATACCCTTAAAACATCGAGGAGATCCACGAAACCACTTTTCCACCGCCGCAACCTTCTGTACCCATGAGATCCCATCTTGGGGCCTTTTCTGGCGATCTGCCGGAGGGGGATTCGATCACCCAGGGCTTCTACATCAACACCATAGCCTCTCCGATGATGTGTGAGTAGTTTACCACAGACCTTCGGGTCCATAGTTATTAGCTAGATGGCTTCTTCTCTCTCTTTGGATCTCAATACAAAGTTCTCCTCGATCTTCTTGGAGATCTATTCGATGTAATAATTTTTGCGGTGTGTTTGCCGAGATCCGATGAATTGTGGGTTTATGAACTTGATTATCTATGAAAATTATTTGATTCTTCTCTGAATTCTTATATGCATGATTTGATATCTTTGCAAGTCTCTTCGAATTATTGGTTTAGTTGGGCCTACTAGATTGATCTTTCTTGCAATGGGAGAAGTGCTTAGCTTTGGGTTCAATCTTGCGGTGTCCTTTCCCGGTGACAGTAGGGGCAGCAAGGCACGTATTGTATTGTTGCCATCGAGGATAAAAAGACGGGGTTTATATCATATTACTTGATTTTATACCTCTACATCATGACATCTTGCCTAATGCATTACTCCGTTCTTATGAACTAAATACTCTAGATGCATGATGGATAGCGGTCGATGTGTGGAGTAATAGTAGTAGATGTAGAATCGTTTCGGTCTACTTGACACAGACGTGATGCCTATATTCATGATCATTGCCTTAGATATCATCATAACTATGCGCTTTTCTATCAATTGCTCGGCAGTAATTTGTTCACCCACCGTAATGTATTCTATCTTGAGAGAAGCCACTAGTGAAACCTATGGCCCCCGGGTCTACTTTACATCATATAAGTTTCCAATCTACAATTCTAGTTTACTATTTATTTTGCAATCTTTATTTTCCAATCTATACAATAAAAAATACCAAAAATATTTATCTTATTATCTTTATCAGATCTCACTTTTGCAAGTTGCCGTGAAGGGATTGACAACCCCTTTATCGTGTTGGTTGCAAGGTTCTTGATTGTTTGTGCAGGTACTAGGAGATTTGCGTGTAGTCTCCTACTGGATTGATACCATGGTTCTCAAAAACTGAGGGAAATACTTACGCTACTTTGCTGCATCACCCTTTCCTCTTCAAGGGAAAACCAACGCATTCTTAAGAGGTAGCAGTACACAGCATTGCATACATGATAGAACCTATGGCTGAGGCATAGGGAATGACTTTCATTTTCTCTCTATCTTCTGCAGTGGTCGGGCATTGAGTCTGACTCAACTTCACACCTTGTAACACAGGCAAGAACCCTTTCTTTGACTGATCCATTTTGAACTTCTTCAAAACTTTATCAAGGTATGTGCTTTGTGAAAGTCCAATTAAGCATCTTGATGCCCAATATATAAGCAGCTTCACCGAGGTCTTTCATTGAAAAATTATTATTCACGTATCCTTTTATGCTATCCAGAAATTCTGTATTATTTCCAATCAACAATATGTCATCCACATATAATATTAGAAATTCTACAAAGCTCCAACTCACTTTCTTGTAAATACAGGCTTCTCCAAAAGTCTGTATAAAACCATATGCTTTGATCACCCTATCAAAGCGTATATTCAAACTCTGAGAGGCTTGCACCAGTCCATATATGGATCACTGGACCTTGCACACTTTGTTAGCACCTTTAGGATCGACAAAACCTTCTGGTTGCATCATATACAACTCTTCTTTAAGAAATCCATTAAGGAATGCAGTTTTGACATCCATTTGCCAAATTTCATAATCATAAAATGCGGCAATTGCTAACATGATTCAGACAGACTTAAGCATCGCTAGGGTGAGAAGGTCTCATCGTAGTCAATACCTCGAACTTGTCAAAACCTTTCGCAACAAGTCGAGCTTTGTGGACAGTAACATTACCATCAGCGTGAGTCTTCTTCTTGAAGATCCATTTATTTTATATGGCTCGCCGATCACTGGGCAAGTCAACCAAAGTCCACACTTTGCTCTCATACATGGATCCTATCTCAGATTTCATGGCCTCAAGCCGATTATCGGAATCTGGGCTCATCATCGCTTCCTCGTAGTTCATAGGTTCGTCATGGTCTAGTAACATGACTTCTAGAACAGGATTACCGTACCACTCTGGTGCGGACCGTACTCTGGTTGACCTACGAGGTTCGGTAGTCACTTGAACTGAAGTTTCATGATCATCATCATTATCTTCCTCACTAATTGGTGTAGGAATCACTGGAACTGATTTATGTGATGAACTACTTTCTAATTCCGGAGAAGGTACAATTACCTCATCAAGTTCTACTTTCCTCCCACTCACTACTTTCGAGAGAAACTCCTTCTCTAGAAAGGATACATTCTTAGCAACGAATACCTTGCCTTCGGATGTGTGATAGAAGGCGTACCCAACAGTTTCCTTTGGGTATCCTATGAAGACACATTTATCTGATTTGGGTTCGAGCTTATCAGGTTGAAGCTTTTTCATATAAGCATCGCAGCCCCAAACTTTAAGAAACGACAGCTTAGGTTTCTTGCTAAACCACAGTTCATATGGTGTCGTCTCAACGGATTTAGATGGTGCCCTATTTAACGTGAATGTAGCCGTCTCTAAAGCATAACCCCAAAACGATAGTGGTAAATCGGTAAGAGACATCATAGATCACACCATATCTAATAAAGTGTGGTTACGACGTTCGGACACACCATTACGCTGTGGTGTTCCAGGTGGCGTGAGTTGCAAAACTATTCCACATTGTTTCAAATGGAGACCAAACTCGTAACTCAATATTCACCTCCACGATCAGATTGTAGAAACTTTATTTTCTTGTTACGATGATTTTCCACTTCACTCTGAAATTCTTTGAACTTTTTAAATGTTTCAGACTTATGTTTCATTAAGTAGATATACCCATATCTGCCCAAATCATCTGTGAAGATTAGAAAATAATGATACCCGCCGCGAGCCTCAACACTCATCGGACTGCATACATCAGTATGTATTATTTCCAATAAGTCAGTGGCTCGCTCCATTGTTCCGGAGAACGGAGTCTTAGTCATCTTGCCCATGAGGCATGGTTCGCAAGCATCAAGTGATTCATAATCAAGTGATTCCAAAAGCCCATCAGCATAGAGTTTCTTATGTGCTTTACACCAATATGACTTAAACGGCGGTGCCACAAATAAGTTGCACTATCATTATTAACTTTGCATCTTTTGGCTTCAATATTATGAATATGAGTATCACTTCGATCGAGATTCAACAAAAATAGACCACTCATCAAGGGTGCATGACCATAAAAGATATTACTCATATAAATAGAACAACCATTATTCTCTGATTTAAATGAATAATCGTCTCGCATCAAACAAGATCCAGATATAATGTTCATGCTCAACGTTGGCACCAAATAACAATTATTTAGGTCTAAAACTAATCCCGAGGGTAGATGCAGAGGTAGCGTGCCGTCGGCGATCACATCAACCTTGGAACCATTTCTGACGCGCATTGTCACCTCGTCCTTAGCCAATCTTCGTTTAATCCGTAGCCCCTGTTTCGAGTTGCAAATATGAGCAATGTAACCAAAGATCAAATACCCAGGCGCTACTACGAGCATTAGTAAGGTGCACATAAATAACATGTATATCAAATATACCTTTCACTTTGCCAACCTTCTTATCCGCCAAATACTTGGGGTAGTTCCGCTTCCAGTGACCTGTCCCTTTGCAGTAGAAGCACTCAGTTTCAGGCTTAGGTCCAGACTTGGGCTTCTTCCCTTGAGCAGCAACTTGTTTGTTATTCTTCTTGAAGTTCCCCTTCTTCTCTTTGCCCTTTTTCTTGAAACTAGTGGTCTTGTTAACCATCAGCACTTGATGTTCCTTTTTGATTTCTACCTCCGCAGCCTTTAGCATCACGAAGAACTCGGGAATTTTCTTTTCCATCCCTTGCATATTGTAGTTCATCACGAATCCTTTATAGCTTGGTGGCAGTGATTGAAGAACTCTGTCAATGACACTATCATCGTGAAGATTAACTCCCAAATGAGTCAAGTGGTTATGGTACCCGGACATTACGAGTATGTGTTCACCGATGTAACTATTCTCCTCCATCTTGCAGCTATAGAACTTGTTGGAGACTTCATATCTCTCAAATCGGGCATTTGCTTGAAATATTAACTTCAATTCCTGGAACATCTCATATGCTCCATGACGTTCAAAACGTCTTTGAAGTCCCGATTCTAAGTCGTAAAGCATGGCACACTGAATTATCGAGTAGTCATCAGCTTTAGTCTGCTAGACGTTCATTACGTCCGGAGTTGCTCCTGCAGCGGGTCTTGCACCTAGTGGTGCTTCCAGGACGTAATTCTTATGTGCAGCAATGAGGATAATCCTCAAGTTATGGATCAAGTCCGTCTAGTTGCTACCATCATCTTTGAACTTAGCTTTCTCTAGGAATGCATTAAAATTCAATGGAACGGTAGCACTGGCCATTGATCTACAACAACATAGATATGCAAAAACTATCATGACTAACTTCATGATAAATTAAAATTCAATTAATCATATTACTTAAGAACTCCCACTTAGATAGACATACCTCTAGTCATCTAAATGATCATGTGATCCATATCAACTAAACCATGTCCGATCATCACGTGAGATGGAGTAGTTTTCAATGGTGAACATCACTGTGTTGATCATATCTACTATATGATTCACGTTCGACCTTTCGGTCTCAGTGTTCCGAGGCCATATCTGCATATACTAAGCTCGTCAAGTTTAACCCGAGTATTCTGCACGTGCAAAACTGGCTTGCACCTGTTGTATGTGAACGTAGAGCTTATCACACCCGATCATCACGTGGTGTCTCGGCACGACGATCTGTAGCAACGGTGCATACTCGGGGAGAACACTTATACCTTGAAATTTAGTGAGGGATCATCTTATAATGCTATTGCCGTACTAGGCAAAATAAGATGCATAAAAGATAAACATCACATGCAATCAAATATGTGACATGATATGGCCATCATCATCTTGTGCCTTTGATATCCATCTCCAAAGCACCGTCATGATCTCCATCATCACCGGCTTGACACCTTGATCTTCATCATAGTGTCATTGTCGTCTCGCCAACTATTGCTTCCATGACTATCGCTACCGCTTAGTGATAAAGTAAAGCAATTACATGGCGATTGCATTTCATACAATTAAGCGACAACCATAAGGCTCCTGCCAGTTGCCGATAAGTTTTACAAAACATGATCATCTCATACAACAATTTATATCTCATCTTGTCTTGACCATTTCACATCACAACATGCCCTGCAAAAAGAAGTTAGACGTCCTCTACTTTGTTGTTGCAAGGTTTACGTGGCTGCTACGGGCTTCTAGCAAGAACCATTCTTACCTACCAATCAAAACCACAACGATTTTTTGTCAAGTGTGCTGTTTTAACCTTCAACAAGGACCGGCCGTAGTCAAATTCAATTCAACTAAAGTTGGAGAAACAGACACCCGCCAGCCACCTGTGTGCGAATCACATCGGTAGAACCGGTCTCATGAATGTGGTCATGTAATGTTGGTCCGGGCTGCATCATCCAACAATACCACCGAATCAAAATAAGATGTTGGTGGTAAGCTGTATGACTATTATCGCCCACAACTCATTGTGTTCTACTCATGCATATCATCTACGGATAGACCTGGCTCTGATACCACTGTTGGGGAACGTAGCATGCAATTTAAAAAAATTCCGATGCTCACGCAAGATCTATGTAGGAGATGCATAGCAACGAGAGGGGAAGAGTGTGTCCATGTACCCTCGTAGATTGAAAGCGGAAGCATTAGATTAACGCGGTTGATGTAGTCGAACGTCTTCACGATCCAACCGATCCAAGTACCGAATGTACGACACCTCCTTGTTCAGCGCATGTTAGCTCGATGACGTCCCTCGAACACTTGATCCAGTAGAGGGTTGAGGGAGAGTTCCATTAGCACGACAGTGTGGGGACGGTGATGGTGATGTGATCCACGCAGGGCTTCGCCTAAGCACTATGACGCTATGATTGGAGGATTATACTATGGAGGGGGGCACCGCACACGGCTAAGAGAACAATTGATGTGCCTTTGGGGTGGCCCCCGCCCCCATATATAAAGGAGGGGAGGAGGAGGCCGGTAGCCAGGAGGGCGCACCAAGGCGGGAGTCCTACTAGGACTCCTTGTCCTAGTAGGATCCCCCCCCCCCCCGCCCCTTTTCCTTTTTCCACCGGAGAAAAAAGGAAGGAGAGGGAGAGGGAGAGGGAAAGGGGGGCGCCGCCCCCTCCCCCTAGTCCAATTCGGACTGCCATGGGGGGGCGGCCACCCCTTGCGGCCCTCCTCTTTCTCTACTAAGGCCCACTAAGGCCCAATATTTACCCCGGGGGGTTCCGGTAACCCCTTGGTACTCCGGTAAAATATCCGAACCACTCGAAACCATTCTGATGTCCGAATACTACCTTCCAATATATGAATCTTTACCTCTAGACCATTTCGAGACTCCTCGTCATGTCTGTGATCTCATCCGAGACTCCAAACAAACTTCGGTCACCAAAACACATAACTCATAATACAAATCTTCATTGAACGTTAAGCGTATGGACCCTACGGGTTCGAGATCTATGTAGACATGACCGAGACACATCTCTGGTCAACAACCAATAGCGGAACCTGGATGCTCATATTGGTTCCTACATATCCTATGAAGATCTTTATTGGTCAAACCGCATAACAACATATGTCATTCCCTTTGTCATCGGTATGTTACTTGCCCGGGATTCGATCATCGGTATCATCGTACCTAGTTCAATCTCGTTACCAGCAAGTCTCTTTACTCGTTCCGTAATGCATCATGCCGCAACTAACTCATTAGTCACATTGCTTGCAAGGCTTATAGTGATGTTCATTACCGAGAGGGCCCAGAGATACTCTTTGATACACGGAGTGACAAATCCTAATCTCGATCTATGACAACCCAACAAACACCTTCGGAGACACCTATAGAGCATCTTTATAATCACCCAGTTAAGTTGTGACGTTTGATAGCACACAAGGTGTTCCTCCGGTATTCGGGAGTTGCATAATCTCATAGTCATAGGAACATGTATAAGTCATGAAGAAAGCAATTCAGGGACACTCTGTCAAATAGAGGCATACCAGGGACACTCTATTTTCTCTATGTATTCAGACATGTACCAAGTTTCTAGTTAACAAAATTCTAGCATGAATAATAAACATTTATCATGATATAAGGAAATATAAATAACAACTTTTTTATTGCCTCTAGGGCATATTTCATCCATGAATATGATATGTTTGATTCCTTGCAATAGTTTTGCGACATGGAGATGGAATATGTGGGAGGTACTAGTAAACGGCTGTGGTTAGTAAGAATATTGGTGTTAAGGTTTGTGATTCCCGAAGCATGGACGTATAGTCTCTCGTTATGCTATGAAGTTGGAGCATGATTTATTATTGATTGTCTTCCTTATGACTGGCGGTCGGCGATGAGTGATACGTCTCCAACGTATCTATAATTTTTGCTTGTTCCATGCCGTTATATTATCAATCTTGGATGTTTTATAATCATTTTATATCATTTTTGGTACTAACCTATTGATATAGTGCTAAGTGCCAGTTGTTGTTTTTTCCATGTTTTTTACATCGCGGAAAATCAATATCAGACGGAGTCCAAATGCCACGAAACTTTACAGAGAATTTTTATGGGCTAGAAGGAACACAACGGGCCCTGGCTGCGCCTGGGGGTGCCCCGAGGGAGGCACAACCCACCAGGGTGCGCCAGGAGGCCCAGGCGCGCCCTGGTGGGCTGTGCCTACCTCGGTGCCCCCGGACTACCTCTTTGCTCTATAAATACCCCAATATTCCAGAAACCCTAAAACAATCGACGAAATATTCATCCAGCTGCCGCAGAGTCCACAACCACCAGATCCAATCTAGACACCATCTTGGATGGCGTTCACCACCTCCATTGGTGCCTCTCTGATGATGCGTGAGTAGTTCTTTCTAGACCTTTGGGTCCGTAGTTAGTAGCTACATCACTATCTCTCTCTCTCTCTCTCTCTCTCTCTGAATTCTCAATACAATGGTCTCTTGGAGATACATATGATGTAACTCTTTTGCGGTATATTTGTTGGGATCGATGAACTTTGATTTTATGATCAGATCTATATTTTTATATCCATGAAAGTATTTGAGTTTCTTTGATATCTTTTATGCATGATCTCCTATAGCCTCGTATTTCTTCTCCGATATTTGGGTTTTGTTTGGCCAACTTGATATATTTATCTTGCAATGGAAAGAGGTGCTTTGTAGTGGGTTCGATCTTACGGTGCTAGATCCTAGTGACTGAAAGGGAACCGACATGTATGTATCGTTGCTACTAAGGATAAAACGATGGGGTCTATCTTTGCATAGATAGATCTTGTCCACATCATGTCATCGTTCTGATTGCATTACTCCATTTTCCATGAACTTAATACACTAGATGCATGCTGGATAGTGGTCGATGTGTGGAGTAATAGTAGTAGATGCAGGCAAGAGTCGGTCTACTAATCTTGGACGTGATGCCTATATAATGATCATTGCCTGGATGTCGTCATGAGTATTTGACGTTCTATCAATTGCCCAACAGTAATTTGTTCACCCACCGTTTGCTATTTTTCTCGAGATAAGCCACTAGTGAAACCTACGGCCCCCGGGTCTCTTTCTCATATTATTTTCCTTTGCGATCTACTTTTTCCTTGCATTTATTTTGAGATCTGTAAAACTAAAAATACAAAAATACCTTGCTGCATTTTTCCCTATTTATTTTATTTGGCGTTCGACCTATCAATTTACTACAAATTTATCTCACGTTTGTTTGCCTACTTGAGGCGCCGTACCCCGGAAGGGATTGCCAATCCCTTTAACACGTCGGGATGCGAGGATTTGTTATCTGTGTGCATGCTCTGTTTACGTTGTGTTGTTTGGTTCTCGTACTGGTTCGATAACCTTGGTTTCATATCTGAGGGAAATACCTACCGCCGCTGTGCTGAATCATCCCTTCCTCTTTGGCGAAATACCGACGTAGCTTCAAGCGACATCAAAAGGAACCTCTGGTGCCATTTTTTTGAGGGTGAAGATAGTAGGAGAGGCTCCTACTGTGTATTCATATATATGTAAGAGATGTGTACAATTAAATTTTTACATATACCACTCTTCCAAACCCAGAACAAGCTCTGGGTTAGGTGGGAGAGGAGGAAGAAACTTTTTTCTTAGCGGAGGTCAGATACAAATGAGGATATGATGGCAGGGTGAGCACCCTTGGTCCTATGTTGGAGGAGGCTAAAATCCTCCTTAAATCTCTTTATCCATCCCTCAACGCTTGGAGCAATTCTTCTGAAGTGTTTGTTGTTTCTCTCCTTCCACAGACTCCAAGCAGCCACTAAAAATATGTCAAAGAAGAGTGGGCTTTCCCAAGTTTCATTGCCACGTTGAAGCAGTTGGAGGCGGCAAGTGATTGAGGGCCAGTCAAAGCCAAGCTTCTGCCAACAAATTTTGCTAAACGGGCAAGTGAAAATCGTGTGATCAACTGTTTCTTCGATGGAGGTGCCACAAAGCAGACAACCATGATCATCTCCAATATCAAAGTGGCGTCGTTTCAACATGTTGCGCATTTCAGTCTATCATTCATGAGAAGCCAGCCAAATACCTTGATCATCATGATGCAATGAGAGCGCCAGAGCAGAGCAAATGCTAGGTGGGTGTTCGTGTCTCAAAAATAGAATTTGTAGTAGTCAGTGGGTCGTTAGCGCGCCAAACGTCACTCGTCGACATGGTCGGGTGCACATGCGAGGATACCAATTGGATGTCACGCACCTCGTCCAAGGCTTGGAGGGAGAGGGTAGGTGAAAGGTTTCCGACAGCGCCGTGCTCTCTAAGAAACTTTTAACAGATTCGTCTTCGCGCATGGCATAGGAGAAAGCATGGGGATGCGAAGATTCTAGAACGTCATGTGTCCACAAATCTTTCCAAACAAGAGCAGTCATGCCTAAGACCACTCGAACTTGCGTGATTCCGTGAAATGTGGGTGTATGTTTCAAAATGTCACGCCACCAGAAGGATCCAACCGGGTTTGCTGCGTGAGGTATTTTGTCCGTGTAATATGTGTCCCAAATAAGCTGAACCCAGGGGACATCGAACTTGTTGTAGAACCTGTGCAGAAATTTCATAAGAAGGGCATCATTCTGAATCTTGATGTTAATAACCCCGAGACCACCATGCTTTTTAGGCTTGCAAACCATATCCCAGGTTGCAAGAGAGTTGCATTTATCACCTTGTTCAGTTTTCTTGGTCCAAAGGCATCTCCTTCTGATTTTATCGAGCATCTCAACCAGCTTCGGTGGAAATTTGAGCGTGCACATGGCATAGATGAGGAGGGATGTGACAGTTGCATTAAACCAGGAGAGTTTACCTCCATATGACATCATGGTGATTGTTGAGGTGAGACGTCGTTCTGCACTACATACCAATGGCATAAGATCTAGGACAGTGGGTTTTGTCGTGCCAAGGGGTAGCCCAAGGTAGGTGAAGGGCATGGATCCAACTGAGAATCCAAACAGACGTGCAAGGGCAAGGGCCGATTCTTGTGGTAGATTGATCGGGATGAGCATGGACTTATGGAAGTTGATCCTGAGGCTAATGGAGGGCGCGTAGTCAGTTAGGATCGTTTTTACAATGGCAGCTTGACGTGGGCATGCAGGCATAGCCATGATAGTATCATCAGCATACTGTTTCACCGGGTATTCCACGGATCCTGTGTGAGGGAATGGCAGGTGGATCTTGCCTTGTCTGTACGCATCATTAATTGCGGCTTGGAGGAGATCTGTTGCGATCACAAAGAGCAAGGGGGACAGCGGGTCACCGTGTCGAACTCCGGTGCGACAATGAAACTGACGGACCCGGACACCATTTAGCAGACCCGAGGAGCGTCCCGTGGAGAAAATTCATTTTATCCAAGTTAGCCATTTGTCATTGAAACCCATACGTTTCATGATGTTTATCATGGGAGCGTGCTCAATCGTGTCGAAGGCTTGAGCAAAATAGTTTCCTTCTTGGAGGCATGACATTGGTGGATATATTGGAAGGTCCATGCCAAGAATTCTTCTATTGTACGCCCGTTGATGAATCCATACTGGTTAGTGTGAATGATTTTTAAAATGACACGCTGAAGGCGGTTGGCGAGAAGCTTTGTGATCAGATTAAGACAACAGTTGAGTAGCATGATCGGTCTGTAGTCATTCACAGTCTCCGGTGAGTTGGTTTTTGGGATTAAGGTTATCAGGGCGTCATTTATGCTTGTGAGGTCTAGTTCACCTTGATGGAATTTGTTGCACAGGTTATAAAAATCTTGTTTGATGATGGGCCAACACGCTTTGAGGAAAACTCCACTAAAGCCATCAGGGCTAGGCGCTCAATCGGCCGGCATATCTTTGATTACTGCATCGATCTCCTTGTGAGTAAATGGAACAGTTAAATGGTCCAGATTTTGGTGGCGTTGAACAATGTTTGAAAGGTTGAACTTTATTTCTGTCGGTTGCGAGGTGCCCAAGCGATCAGTGTAGGTTTGAAATAGAAGTGCCTCTTCGCCCGAATGATCATCAATGAGAGTCCCATCATCTTTTTTGAAATTGGCAATGTTGTTACATCGATATCTTTCTGTGGAAATCGCTTGGAAGAATTTCGTGTTTTCATCGCCGAACTTGATCCATCGAATGGTGCAACGCTTTTTCCAGTATTGGTTTTCACTACAGGAATCAGGCACTTTGCCATCTGCCATGGCAGATGGCAAAGGCACGGCCGGCGGATGGCAAAGAGCTTTGCCATCTGTCGGGTGATGGCAAAGGGCCGGCTGAATAAACTACGGTAAAGGCTTCTTTGTCGTCTACTGGCAGAGGGCAAAGAGCCTGTAGCCTTTGCCATCAGCTGACGGATGGCAAAGCCTCTGGACGGCAGAGGAAAGGGGTTAGCCACGTTAGGAGACTAACGGCGTGCTTGGCCATCTGCCAGCAGATGGCAAAGGCTGCAGGCTCTTTGCCATCTCCCAGCCGAAGGCAAAGGCTCTGAGCTCTTTGCCATCGGTAGTGATGGCAAAGGTCAAACTCTTGCCATCTGCCAGCTGATGGAAAAGGTTGCAGGCTCTTTGCCATCCGCCAGCCGATGGCAAAGGATGCAAGCTCTTTGCCATCTACTGGCAGACGACAAAGAGACCAAATAGGCCAGACGAGCGCTTCCCAGGTTGTACGGGTAGCTACCACGTGGCCTCTTTGCCATCCGATGGCAAAGCTCTTTGCCATCGGCCAGCAGATGGCAAAGTGCCTATATTGCCCCATTTAATTTTTTTTCTTATATCAATTCATTAAAATCAAACAGAGATATATATATATGACCAATATAGCATATTCAACACATATTACGAATAGTCATGAACACATATATACCCAACACATATCCAACACATGTTACCAATATAAGCAAGTTTCATCCATACATATACATAGTTTCATCAATATTACACAGTTTCATCATAGGTAGCAAGTTTCACAAAGTCAAAACAAAAACTAAAGACAAGCACACCATCAACCCAAGCTTCCGTGATCTGAAGCACATCTGCAAAATGGGAAAGAAGAAAGTTAGAACAAGACTAGAAGAAGAAGATTATTATGATGCAACTAAAATGTGAAGATTATTATGATGCAATTTATATCTATAAAATAGGTCATTTTGGAGCTAAGTATGGTTATTATGTCATTTTTAGCTAGCTAAGCATACTAAGTCGTTTTGGTGTAAAAAATGCTAAGTAAGGTCATTTTGGAGCTAACAAGTTTATTATGTCATTTTGGAGCTAGCTAGGCATATGAAGTCATTTCGGAGCTAAAATATGTCATTTCGTAAGCATATTATGTCATTTTAGAGCTAGCTAAGCATATTAAGTCATTTTGGAGGAAAAAATGCTAAGTATAGGTCATTTTAGAGCTATCCTAGGTTAAATAGGTAATTTTTGAGCTAGCTAAGCATATTAAGTCATTTTGGAGGAAAAATGCTAAGTATAGGTCATTTTAGAGCTATCCTACGTTAAATAGGTCATTTTGGAGCTAATTAAGCTTATTATGTCATTTTTGAGCTAGCTAAGCATATTAAGTCATTTTGGAGGAAAATGCTACGTATAGGTTATTTTAGAGCTATCCTAGGTTAAATAGGTCATTTTTAAGCTAATTAAGGTTATTATGTCATTTTTGAGCTAGCTAAGCATATTATAGCATTTTGGAGCCAAATAGGTCATTTTCTTAAGCCTATTATGTCATTTTGGAGCTAGCTAAGCATATTAAGTCATTTTGGAGGAATAAATGCTAAGTATAGGTCATTTTAGAGCTATCCTAGGTTAAATAGGACATTTTGGAGCTAATTAAAGTTATTATGTCATTTTTGAGCTAGCTAAGCATATTAAGTCATTTTGAAGGAATAAATGCTAAGTATAGGTCATTTTAGAGCTATCCTAGGTTAAATAGGTCATTTTGGAGCTAATTAAGGTTATTATGTCATTTTGGAGGAAAAAGTGCTAAGTATAGGTCATTTTAGAGCTATCCTAGGTTAAATAGGTCATTTTGGAGCTAATTAAGGTTATTATGTCATTTTGGAGGAAAAAGTGCCAAGTATAGGTCATTTTGGAGCTAAATAGGTCATTTCTTAAGCTAACTATGCATTTGTTAAGCAAAGCACCAGGGAAAACTTACCGTCAACCCGTAGGTGAAGGATCAGGGTTCTTGCTCGCGGTAGTGGCAGACGGAGGAGGATCGGGGTTCTTGCTCGCGCCAGTGGCAGACGTCGATGCTTGTCGGGAGTTATGCTGCACCAAATTAAAGATCGTTTGCAATGTCTCGTTAGCATGATGCAACTCAAATGTGAAGACTAATAAGTAATGTCCATTAAAATGAATTGGCACGTGCCCGCCAGAGCAATGACTGGCATCGGCGGAGGGATCTGACCGTTCTTCTTGCACATGGGCTGCACATTTGGTTTTGACGAGTCAGTCATATTAGTTACTAATGAAAGGAACATTACGTGCATGATTTAGCTAATATGCAGAAGAAACTTACTGAAGAGCTCAGATATGGCCAGTTAGCCAAGTCGTTCCGGTTCCTCTCCTCCTCCAAAAGCCTAGCCGTCCTCTCCTCAATCTCCCTCTCCCTCTCTGCCGCCCGCCTCCTTTCCTCCGCCCGAAGCTCTTGGGTCTTCACTCTCTCTTCCTCAATAGCAGCCTGCAACACCACTCCTCTTTAGCATTGTAATCATCGACGACCGCACACATTATGTAATGGGGGAAAGGTATCTGATTCTGTATAACTAACCTTGATTTCGAGATCCATTGGTCGTGGACGAGGCCTTATCTTAGGATCGGAGCTCGTTTGGCGCCTCTTGATCTGCGGGAGAGTGCTAGTACAACGTATCAGTCTATCCCTAATGGCTAACAAGCCATGGTGCCTCCCGCCACCAGATATCATCACCAACTCTGGATCAATACGCTGGCTCGGGTTAACGTACGGCCCCTTTCTTCACCTTCCCTCGTCTCTGTACCTCACGAGCTTGTTGTGGGAGGCGCGGTTGGTGAAGTTCTATGGATCATCGAGATCAGACTCGGAGAATGCCTTGGCCTTCTTATACGGGGCACTATGGGCCATGGCATAGAGGTCGAACAGCTCTGGCACATCCATCTTGTTGTGTCGCGCCTAAAAGAGAGGAACAAAGTATTAGTTAAGGGCTCAAGCTAGCATGAAGAATGAATTTGCATGAATCATGAATCAAACCACATACCCAATTATCCCCGTACTGATATAGGTTGACGATGCCTTGATGGTGTGGCACACCGCTCATTTTTCCATGCCGATCCTTTGCATTGTTGTGGGTGGATAGCCATTGTGGAGAGCACCACTCATCCACCAACGCCTCCCAACAATCTAGCCTATACGCACACCATCTCGGGGGCACCTAAGTTAAGTAAGAGAAATATGAGCGCTACGCCTACGAATCAAATCAAGGAAACTAAGTACAAGGCCTTAAGAATAGGTAATTACCTTCATGTACTTCTTCTTACTAAGATACTTTGTGCGGCACTTCGACTTGGACATCCTAATACCAGTCAAGGTGAAGTAGTCTCGAATAGCCTGCGTCCGAGCCCCGTTCCGCCAGTTTTGAAGTAGGCACCTGCACTCGGCGTCGATAACCCGAGCCACGGCCTCCTCCTGTCCCTCAGCACACCTGTAGAAGGTCTGCAATCAAACAAGAAAACACGGATTAGTACAATCACTAGGGTTGCCAATCAAACAAGAAAACACAACGTAGACGAGAGAGGAAAAATTACCCAAAACGTCTGGGTCACAACGTCGGCCACCATGTGGCACTCGACACCACCGATCCACTTCGCCGGCAGGGCTGGGGCAGCCAAGTAGTGCTCCCAGGTCATTCCTAGCTCTGGAACCTGGCCCTCACTAGGCAACGTGACCCACCCCAGGAAGCTCTGGCGACAAATCACACCAAGGACTGTGTTGGGCCTGCGGACACCATGACCATGTTTCCAAGACCTGCAGTATGACAAGGCTAACGCATTAGATATTCGAAGAAACGTGAAGGCAAAAGGTTAAAAAAGAGTAAATGCACTTCTCCCCATCAGGCGTAATCAAATACCTCTGTTCAGGGGTCGTCGGGGTGGGCGGGAGCTTTGTACCACCATGCTGGTAGACATTGCCCCCTCAACTCGCTTGCTCTCACTATAGCTATCAGAAATATAGCGACCCTCGCCACCATCAGCATGGCAACTCGACTCCGGCCAGTCCCCCAATCGGTTCGGCTGCGACGTGGCCTGATCCAGAGTCTCGTGGGACGGAGCCTCTGGGACCGGAGTCTCGTGGGGCGAAGGCTCGTCGGCCCGAGGCTCGTGGACCGGGGTCCGAGACGGGTCCACCTCAGGCGGCTCCATCTCAGACGGAGCAGTCCTGTGGTTAGGTAAATCAGCTGGAGGTGGCAGCAAGGAAGGCGTAGTAGCAGCCTTCCTACCTCTCCCGCCGCCACGTCCACATCTACTAGCTTTCTCCTTCTTCTCCCCCCCTCCCCGACCTCTCCCGGCCGAAGAAGAAGCGACCGCTGGTGGTGTCTGCATACTGAGATCTAGAGCTCTCCGGAGGGTCTGGGGTGGAATGGAACTACCCCTCCCACCACGCGCCGAGGAAGGAGCCTCGGAGCGCTCTCGACCCGCGCCCACCATCTGTCAACACCTGCAATGACAAAGAGTAAACAAAATTAGTACCACATAAAAAAGAATACCTGACATGAATCATAATATGTACTTAATTTTAGTGTATCATCATCATGAACATAAATGTAACATCCCAAATTTTCAATTTGGCATGTTATACATAAGTCATCCATGCATATCATATTTTATTACATTCTTGTTTGCCATCCTCGAAATCCTAAGCAACTCAAGGACCCTCGGAGAGAGTTGGGGATTTTCCGATTTTCATATTTGAATTTTACCAAATAATGAAGACGAGGACTTTGGATTTTATTATTTTTCTCACCGGAAAATATTTCATGTTTAATAATAAATGAGAGGATATAATATGACTTCTCCAAAAATAATTGAAATACCGGAGGAAAAATGTTAAAATCATTATTTGGAATTTTATTTTATTTGGAATTTTATTTGCCTACAGAAAAATTTGCATATATTTAAAAATTGCATTTTAGGGGCCAAGAAAAGTTCATCCTGTCCTAAATATTTTATTTAGGCAAAGAAAACTTGTTTCGGCATTTTTAGATTTTTATTTATTTTTCTAGGTTTTTTATAAGTTTCATGAACGTTTAAAAAGAACCGCGCCTGGGCCAAAGGCAGAGCCGCCGCCTCACTTCTTGTGCGCCGCCCGCCGCCGCCGCCGCGCCGGACAGAGTCCGAGCCGGACTCCCCTCCCCGCCGCCTTGCCCCCTCCTCCAAGCCACCGCCCCCCTCTTTAAATAGCGCCCCCCTCTCTAACCACCACCGCCGCCGCCGCCGCCCACCTCGGACCCGAGGCCGAGCCACGCCGCCGCCGCCTTGGCCGTCGCCGCCGCCTCCCGCGCCGCCCACCCCTCGCCAAGTCGCCGAGCCGCCGCCGCCCCTCTAGCCGCCCTCGCCGCCCCTCGCCGGACCCCGCCGGAGTCGCCCGCCCTCGCCGGACGATCTCGCCGGAGGTAGCCCTCGTTGCCGGTTTTTTTTAAAGAACCCTTCGGTTTTTTTAGAAAAACCCTAGTCATTTTTTTATATTGATCGGTTTTATTTTTCCGGTTTATTTATATTGCGAGTGTTCACCCGTTCATTCGCTTTTACGAACCGTTCGTCGTTTAGTTTCTGCTAATGAACGTTCGCTCGTTTAGCCGTTCGTCGTTTTCTTTTATCGGTTTTATTCCGCGATTATTCCGATCGCGATTTCTGATCCGATGTTCGAATTAGTATAACTTTTTGCTCGTTTATCGGAATCAGGCGATTCAAGCGCCTGGAGTTTCATCTCGAAACCCTCTTTCCGAATAGCCAACTTAAATCAGTTTTTGCCTCTATAAAATTTGACCCTAGTTCAGATTAGTAAACGGATCTTGTTTCTCTCGCCGTTTGAGTTTGGTTGCTCCGTTTGGTTTGATTCTTTTTGCAAACCGGAGTTCTTAAGTTGAACTCTCCGGTCAACCTCTTTCAGTTGAAGTTTCGTTTGTGCATCTTTTTTTGTTGCTTATGTATGTATTGTTTGCTTGCGATATAATTCCCGGAGTGCGAAGCGTGTTACTACGAGTCTCTAGGATTCACGGATCGTCAGCAAGGCAAGTAACACTTGATCATACTCTTTTCATACCCAGTTTTTATGCATTAGCTCAATCCTCAAACATTTCATGGTTAGGATGTCATTTATTTGTGGGTTGGGAAGTAGATGATGAGGTAGGAACCTATTGCCCTGTTATTATCAAACCCTTGGGAGTTACTTCTACGTTATGCTTATATTGCTATGCTATGCTCGTAGACGTGGTTTGGGTTTGAGAGATATTCACGACAGATGTGAGATTGTTAATTAATGGTTTACTCTAAGGTGGCAACTTAAATACACATCTGGGTGGATTGAGGCACCTAGGGAACCCAGTGTTGTCTGTTTTACTTTTGGAAATCCCGGGGTACCCGTGTGATCTTCCTATGGACCGCCACCCAGGCTCAAAGGGAACTGAGTTTATTCATGCTAGAAACTTCCGTGTGCAGCCACAAGCTATTATGGGCTCTAGCATAGTTGAGGAAGTTACGTGAAGCTCTCGAAGAGGTAGATCAGCAGGTAGTGGGTTTTATAGGTTTGGTATGATCTATCCGGAGTAGAGAGTTAATGTTTCTGAAAGACTGTGTCTCGGTCATCCGTTTCTCAAACACCATGTAGTGCGAGAAATCAACAGAGGCGATCAAGTCTTGTGGGGAAAAGTGCGCAAACCTCTGCAGAGTGTACAATCTAATCATGGTTAGCCGTGTCCCGGTTATGGACAATTACGAGTATCTAGTACTTGAGTATTCACATGTATCTCATCACTCTAAAATTAATACTGTTGGGTTGTTAATTACTTTAATTGGGATTGAGTTGGGGTTATACCTTCTCAATGATGTTTCAACCACCATGATAGTTAAAGTAAAATTTAGTCCTTTGATGTATGGAAAATTGGCTTTTTGCAAAACTGTAACCGTAGAGCTTTCCACCAGCCATATATGCATGTAGTATAGCTTATTATTTCATTACTCTCTATGTGTTACATTGCCAGCATATTCCATGTGCTGACCCGTTTTCGGGCTGCAACGTATTATGTTGCAGACTTTTCAGACGAGGAGTAAGGTTCGATAGGTCGTTGTCGTGCAGCTTAGTTATGCCGTTGGAGTTGATGGACTCACTTTATCTTCCAAGCCTTCCGTTGTTATCGCATTAGATGGCCTTAAGCCATATTATTGTAATAAGTTCTCTTTTGAGACATTCGATGTAATAAGGGTGTGATTGCTACTCTGTTATAAATCCTTCGAGTACTGTGTGTCAACATTACTGATCCAGGGATGACACTGAAGCACAGAGACTTGACCATCTGAGGTCGGGTCACTAAAAGATGGTATCAGAGCACACGCTGAGTGTAGGACACCACCACTAAGATAAACCATAGGTCACTCTTCTCTACTCATTTACGACCCCTCTCCATTTTTCCACTCTTTAGGATGGCGGAGATGAAGTACAAGTTTGCACAACCGGATGAAGACACACCTTTTGGACGCCACTTGAAGGAAGTCACTAGGTACTGAATATTGGAATACCAAGCTTCACCAGACGCATAACGCCACCTTACCGTAAGAAGAATCTTTGGAAGATTCAAGCTCTAGTTCCGGAAGGACGTTTATGCCAAGCACGGAGCCCATAGTGTGCGTTTTCAATGCACCAACATGGAGTTTGGGAAAGAGTATGGCAGCTCACATTACCATGGGACGCATTGGGGAAGTCTACAATAAGGAGCTTAAAGACACCATATACCAAATATGTGGGCGCCGAGATGAGCAATGGGAAGTAATCAGCATCAAGAAGGATAGATCCATTGCAGCTTACATTCAGGAGCTAAACCAGCACATTCACGTCAAGAGAACCAGATGTGCGCAGACATGATGGATTTGAAGAAGGCGAAAACTAGGATCATCGAGCTGGAGGAAGAACTCAAGTCTACACGCGATGGATATGAGGAAGAAATCAAGACCCTACTGGAGAAGAATGACGACCTAGTCAAGAAGATCAGAGTCTTCATGGGAGGACCAGCACCCAAAGAAGAGGAGCAAGAAGAGGAAGAAGATCCCGCTTGTCCGGACAACTACATCATTATCGACGACACCGACTCAGATCCAAGTGATGATGACTATGAAGACAAAGCTGGAGCAGACATCATGGAGTCTTCCACCGATCAAAATTTCTAGATGACCACCATATAATAGTAGTATTTCCCCCATGTAACTAGTAGTAGTTGAGCACTTATGCGATAGTCCTAGACCATTTTGTATGCCCTTGCTTGCTTGATTGAATGAATGTGTGTTTGCCTCATGTGCATATGGGTAGTGTTTTCTCGCTAGACCTCTTTCTATTCTAATCTCTTCCATCTAAACCTTCAGATGCCTCCGAGACGTGACCCCGGTTTTGTTTTCCCACCGGAGCTCACTCAGTTGATCCAACGAGAATGCCTTGATGCAATTGCTAGTTCAGAACCAGGGCAATGCCAACAACAACAACAACAACCCGCCGCCAGTGGACAATTTAGCCCGTTTTCTGAGGTTACAGCCGCCGGTGTTTTCCAGTAGCACCGAGCCAATAGTTGCAGATGATTGGCTACGCCATATTGGAAGGGAATTAACCACCGCAGGATGCACGGATGCTGAAAGAGTGCGCTTTGCCGCACATCAATTGGATGGACCAGCAGCCGCATGGTGGGAGAATTACACGGCTACTTTTCCTATAGCCGATGTCACTTGGGACCAGTTCCAACAAGCTTTTCGCACGGCTCATGTTTCAACTGGAGCCATGCAGATAAAGAAGCGTGAGTTCCGCAACTTACGCCAGGGAACCGTCTTGTGGCCCAAAGACGTGGATGAGTTTAGTAAGTTATCACGCTATGCCCCTGATGATGTAGCCACAGATGCCGCGAAGCAAGAGAAGTTTATGGAAGGGCTGAATGATGAGATGAGTATGCAGTTGATGGTGGCAACTTTCAACAACTACCAGGAGTTGGTAGATAAGGCGCTAATGATTGACGGAAAGCATAAGCAAATTGAGAGTCGTAAGAGAAAGTATGGACAAGGGAAGTATAACTCAGGAGCTCACCAGAAGCCTCGCTTAACCCCGAACTCGGGAGTACTTGTTCATAACCATGGAGGACATAACCATGCTGGAGGAGGATCGCATAATGGTGCAAAGAATGGGAATGGGAATGGAGTCAACAATAATCAGAATCGCTCAAACCCAGCTACACCCGCCAAGAGGGACTTAAGCCAAGTTATTTGCTTTAAGTGCGGGAAGACAGGGCACTATGCCAATGAGCGCCTGAAGGAAAGAATGGAAACGGAAATGGAAGCGTTGGGAAGAAGCCCAATCCATTCAACAAAGGACAAGTGAACCACGTTAACGTGGAGGAAGTTGAAGAGCAGCCGGACGCGTAATAGGTAAGTTTTGGTTCACCATTTGCCGCTATTGTTCTTTTCGAAATCTTGGTGCATCGCATTCATACATATCAAGGGATTTGTGGATAAGTTTAAGTTACCAACCAGACCCTTAGGACCCCTCTTTTAGTGAGCTCACGGAGCAGAGTACATGGCTAGCGAGATGGTGCACCCAGATACCCCTAATCATTGGCACGCATGTTTTTCCGTGCGACCTAATTATCTTGGAGTCGCAAGGATTGGATGTGATATTAGGTATGGACCGGATGTCAAAGTTTGGAGGAAGTATTGACTGTGCTAGCAAGTCGATTTATCTTACCATCGAGAGGGAAAAGGATTAAGTATGTATCTAGGCATGTGCCTAGGAGGAGCCAAGTGAATACCCTCACGGAGTTATGCAGGAGGAAGTACACGTAGTAAAGGATTATCCAGATGTTTTTCCGGAGGAGTTACGGGCATGCCACCGGATCGAGACATCGAGTTTCGATAGAACTAATGCCGTGCACAGGCCAATATCAAAGAGACCCTACCGGATGCCCGCAAATGATCCGGAGGAAATTAAGAAGCGAGATCAAGGAGCTATTGGAGAAAGGTTACATTCGTAGAAGTTCATCACCTTGGGGAGCCCGGTACTTTTGGTGGAGAAGAAGGATAAATCCCTAAGGATGGTTGTTGATTACCGAGCTACGAATGAAGTAACGATAAAGAACAAGTATCCATTACCGATGATCAATGATCTGTTTGATCAGTTGCAAGGAGCTAAGGTGTTTTCGAAGATTGATCTACGATCGGGATACCATCAGTTGAAGTTTCGAGAGAAGGATATACCCAAGACAGCGTTCACCACACGATATGGATTATATGAGTATATGGTCATGTCGTTTGGACTGACTAACGCCCCTGCCTATTTCATGAGTATGATGAATAAAGTGTTCATGGAGTATTTGGACAAGTTTGTTGTGGTGTTTATTGATGATATTATGGTTTACTCAAAGAATGAAGAGGAGCACGCAGAACACCTACGTTTGGTTCCCGAGAAACTCAGGGAACACCAGTTATACGCCAAATTCAGCAAGTGCGAGTTTTGGTTGAAGGAAGTTGGATTTCTTGGGCATGTTATATCAGGAGAGGGTATAGCAGTAGATCCTAGTAAAATTCAGTCAGTCACTGAATGGTTGGCACCCACTTCAGTCAGCGAGATTCGCAGTTTCCTTGGACTGGCAGGATATTACCGGAGATTCATTGAGAATTTTTCCAAGATTGCTAAACCAATGACAGAATTGCTAAAGAAGGATACTAAGTTCAAATGGACAGAGGATTGCGAGACAAGTTTTCAAGAGTTGAAGAAACGGTTGACTACAGCCCCAGTGCTGACCTTGCCAGATATACATAAGGAGTTTCAAGTGTATTGTGACACCTCTCGCTTGGGACTTGGATGTGTTCTTATGCAGGACGGAAAAGTGGTTTCGTATGCCTCACGACAACTGAAGCCACATGAGTTGAACTATGCCACGCATGATTTGGAGTTAGCAGCTATAGTGCATGCGTTAAAGACCTGGAGACATTATCTCATTGGAAACCGTTGTGATGTGTACACGGATCATAAAAGTTTGAAGTACATTTTCACACGTATGAGTTGAACCTCAGAGAGAGAGGAGATGGCTGGAGCTTATAAAGGATTATGATATGAAGCTACACTACCATCCAGGAAAGGCCAACGTCAGAAAGGTGACGCTTTGAGTCGGAAGAGCTATGCCAATATCCTTGAAAGTAGAGGATTTCCAAAGGAGTTAGCAGAGGATATTATGGAACTTCAGTTGGAGATTGTTCCAAGAGGTTTTCTTGCAACAATGGAGGTTCAGTCGACATTGTTAGACAAGATTCGAGAAGCTCAGAAGGAGGATAAAGAGATTGCAGAGATAAAAGAGAAGATGGGCAAAGGAAAAGCCAAAGGTTTTCGCGAGGATGAACACGATACCTTGTGGTTTGAGGACCGGATTTATGTGCCCAACAATTCGGAGATCAGGAAGTTAATAATTCAAGAGGCCCATGACTCACCATACTCGATTCACCCCGGAAACACCAAGATGTATTTGGACTTGAAGGAACGTTTCTGGTGGACTGGTATGAAGAAGGATATTGCCGAGTATGTAGCCGTTTGCGATGTATGCCAGAGAGTGAAGGCGAGCATCAAAAGCCAGCAGGACTGTTGCAACCTATGCCAATACCGAATGGAAGTGGGACAAACTTGGCATGGATTTTATCACCGGATTACCCGAACCAAAGCAGGATATGATTCAATATGGGTAGTTGTGGATCGTTTGACCAAAGTAGCTCACTTCATCCCAAAGGAAAACAACTTATACAAGTGCCAAGTTGGCCAGGATATATATGACCAGGATCGTATGTTTGCACGGAGTTCCGAGGAGCATCGTATCAGATAGAGGAACACAGTTTACTTCAAAATTCTGGCATCAACTAAACCAGACCTTGGGTACCAGATTGGAATTCAGTACCGCGTTCCACCCACAGACGGATGGACAGACAGAGAGAGTTAACCAGATTCTGGAGGATATGTTAAGAGCCTGTGCGCTAGATTATGGATCTAGTTGGGATGACAATTTGCCATACGCAGAATTTTCATATAATAACAGCTACCAGGCCAGTTTGAAGATGGCACCGTTCGAAGCTCTGTATGGACGCAGATGTAGAACACCATTGATGTGGGATGAGGTAGGAGACCGTCAGTTGTTTGGACCAGATTTGATCAAAGACTCAGAGGAGAAGGTTAAACCGATCGAGAGAGGACTAAAGATTGCTCGGTCTAGATGGAAGAGTTACGCAGATTCAAAACGCAAGGAAGTAACCTATGAAATTGGAGACAGAGCCTATCTGCGAGTATCACCCCTGAGGGGAGTGAAACATTTTGGAGTAAAGGGAAAGTTAGCCCCACGATTTGTAGGACAGTATCGTGTTTTGGAACGGATGGGAGAAGTTGCCTACAAGCTGGAGTTACCTGAAGGGTTGTCAGGAGTTCACGATGTGTTTCACGTATCACAGCTGAAGAAGTGCCACGCTGAGATGGCCGACATACCGTTAAAGGATACAGTGCCCTTAGAGGCGATCTGGTTGGATAGTAATTTGACTTATGAGGAGAAGCCAAGAAAGATTACGGATTTCGACAGCCGAGTCACCCGCAGCAAAGTTATCAAGTTTTGCAAAGTTCAGTGGAGCCACCATACAGAGGAGGAAGCCACCTGGGAACGAGAAGATAATATTCGCAAGGACCATCCGCACCTATTTTCTATCCAACCCAAATCTCGAGGGCGAGATTCATCTTAAGGGGGGTAGGTTTGTAACATCCCAAATTTTCAATTTGGCATGTTATACATAGGTCATCCATGCATATCATATTTTATTACATTCTCGTTTGCCATCCTCGAAATCCTAAGCAACTCAAGGACCCTCGGAGAGAGTTGGGGATTTTCCGATTTTCATATTTGAATTTTATCAAATAATGAAGACGAGGATTTTGGATTTTATTATTTTTCTCTCCGGAAAATATTTCATGTTTAATAATAAATGAGAGGAGATAATATGACCTCCAAAAATAATTAAAATATCGGAGGAAAAATGTTAAAATCATTATTTGGAATTTTATTTTATTTGGAATTTTATTTGCCTAGAGAAAAATTTGGATATATTTAAAAATTGCATTTTAGGGGCCAAGAAAAGTTCATCATGTCCTAAATATTTTATTTAGGCAAAGAAAACTTGTTTTGGCATTTTTAGATTTTTATTTATTTTTCTAGGGTTTTTATAAGTTTCGGCGGAACGTTAAAAAAAAGAACCGCGCCCGACTGGGCCAAAGGCCCGGCCAGAGCAGCTTGACCCAGCCGAGCCGCCGCCTCACTTGCCAGCGCCGCCGCGCGCCAGACAGAGCCCGAGCCGGACTCCCCTCCCGCCTTGCCCCCTCCTCCAAGCCATCCCCCTCTTTAAATAGTGCCCTCTCTAACCACCGCCGCCCACCTCGGACCCGAGCCGAACCCGAGGCAGAGCCGCCGCCCGCCTTGGCCGTCGCTTGCCTCCCGCCGCCCGCCCCTCGAAGTCGCCGAGCCGCCGCCGCCCCTCTAGCCGCCTCTCGCCGGACCCCGCCGGAGTCGCCCGCCCTCGCCGGACGACCTCTCCGGAGGTAGCCCTCGTTGCCGTTTTTTTTTTAAAAGAACCCTTCGGTTTTTTTAGAAAAACCCTAGCCGTTTTTTATATTGATCGGTTTTATTTTTCCGGTTTATTTATTTTGCGAGCATTCACCCGTTCGTTCGCTTTTATGAACCGTTCGTCTTTTAGTTTCTGCTAACGAACGTTCGTTCGTTTAGCCGTTCGTCGTTTTCTTTTATCGGTTTTATTCCGCGATTATTCCGATCGCGATTTCTGATCCGATGTTCGAATTAGTATAACTTTTTGGTCGTTTATCGGAATCAGGTGATTCAAGCGCCTGGAGTTTCATCTCGAAACCCTCTTTCTGAATAGCCAACTTAAATCAGTTTTTGCCTCTGTAAAATTTGACCCTAGTTCAGATTAGTAAACGGATCTTGTTTCTCTCGCCGTTTGAGTTTCGTTGCTCAGTTTGGTTTGATTCTTTTTGCAAACCGGAGTTCTTAAGTTGAACTCTCCGGTCAACCTCTTTCAGTTGAAGTTTCGTTTGTGCATCTTTGTTTGTTGCTTATGTATGTATTGTTTGCTTGCGATAGAATTCCCGGAGTGCGAAGCGTGTTACTACGAGTCTCTAGGATTCACGGATCGTCAACAAGGCAAGCAACACTTGATCATACTCTTTTCATACCCAGTTTTTATGCACTAGCTCAATCCTCAAACATTGCATGGTTAGGATGTCATTAATTTGTGGGTTGGGAAGTAGATGATGAGGTAGGAACCTATTGCCCTGTTATTATCAAACCCTTGGGAGTTACTTCTACGTTATGCTTATATTGCTATGCTATGCTCAGAGACGTGGTTTGGGTTTGAGAGATATTCACGACAGATGTGAGATTGTTAATTAATGGTTTACTCTAAGGTGGCAACTTAAATACACATCTGGGTGGATTGAGGCACCGGGGAACCCAAAGGTTGTCTCTGTTTTACTTTTGGAAATCCCGGGGTACCCGTGTGATCTTCCTATGGGCCGCCACCCAGGCTCAAAGGGACTGAGTTTATTCATGCTAGAAACTTTCGTGTGCAGCGAAAAGCTATTATGGGCTCTAGCATAGTTGAGTAAGTTACGTGAAGCTCTCGAAGAGGTAGATCAGCAGGTAGTGGGTTTTATAGGTTTGGTATTATCTATCCGGAGTAGAGAGTTAATGTTTACGAAGGCGTGTCTCGATCATCCGTTTCTCAAACACCATGTAGTGCGAGAAATCAAGCGAGGCGATCGAGTCTTGTGGGGAAAAGTGTGCAAACCTCTGCAGTGTACAATCTAATCATGGTTAGCCGTGTCCCCGATTATGGACAATTACGAGTATCTAGTACTTGAGTATTCACATGTATCTCATCACTCTAAAATTAATCTTTGTTGGGTTGTTAATTACTTTAATTGGGATTGAGTTGGGGTTATACCTTCTCAATGATGTTTCAACCACCATGATAGTTAAAGTAAAATTTATTCCTTTGATGTAGGAAAAAATTGGCTTTTTGCAAAATCAGAATCAGAGAGCTTTCCACCAGCCATATATGCATGTAGTATAGCTTATTATTTCATTACTCTCTATGTGTCACATTGCCAGCATATTCCATGTGCTGACCCTTTTTCGGGCTGCAACGTATTATGTTGCAGACTTTTCAGACGAGGAGTAAGGTTCGATAGGTCGTTGTCGTGCAGCTCAGTTATGCCGTTGGAGTTGATGGACTCACTTTATCTTCCAAGAATTCATTGTTATCGCATTAGATGGCCTTAAGCCATATTATTGTAATAAGTTCTCTTTTGAGACATTCGATGTAATAAGTGTGTGATTGCTACTCTGTTATAAATCCTTCGAGTACTGTGTGTGTCAGCATTACCGATCCAGGGATGACACGGAAGCACAGAGACTTGACCATCTGAGGTCGGGTCGCTATAATAAAAAAATGGAATACCTAACAAGAACTATAATATTAATCTTCATCGTCTATATATGCTTTGGGGTTAATAAATGCATCATCATCATCAATAAATGTATCAACATGTGGAAGGCCTCCTTTACGTAATCGGTCAAGCATTGACAGGTCATCCACAGCAGTAACCTCTTCTTGTTCCGGCTCATGCTCGGATTCACTGTCGCTGTCTACTTCAATGTTCTAGGGTGAAGTAGAGCGGTTCTTGAAACGTTTTTTGGAAAGACGTGTTTCTTGGAAGAACTCTCCTTCATATGTTTCTGGGTTGATGTGAGGTTCATAATCCTCTTCATTGGGGGGAGGTGGTCTAACATGTGGCGGCACTTCATAAACGACATCCCAACCATTGAGATTTGGATCACTTTGGGAGGCCCACGGTAGATAGAAAACTTGGGTTTCCTGTTGAGCCGTAATATAGACATCGGGAACATCCAAATGGGTGCTTTGTTTGATTTCGACTAGCCCTAGATGTTCATGATTCCTTCTAGTCTCGTTTGACTGGAGCCAATAATACATTTGAAGACTACGACATTCGGTGGGTTTGCACCATAGAATAGAAGTTCATAAAATGCTTCAACTCTTCCATTATACTCGGTATCTCCTTCGCCGATAGCAGAGACACAACAATTTGTAGACTTTCAGTCGGCCATAGATAGCTCTTTACCATAGGTACGAAAGTGATGCCCGTTGATGTCGTATTTGTCAAATGAACGGACCTTATAGTCAAAACCACTAGCGACTTGTCTCAATTCAGCGTACATAGACTCTGAACTAGCCTACAAGTTTAATACAAAATGATTGTTGCATTAGCCGGAAAATAGACGAAGAAATGAAATGTTCTAATGGAAATTACCGTTTGTTTGAACCAAGAGATGAAACTAGCCGCGTCCATGCATTGCCAGAAGCTCATACTCTTCGACGAAATCCTTTTGGATCACCGCTCCATACGAGAATTTGGCGACGTATCGACTTTATGAAATATTCGGGAATAAGAGCAGTTCAAAGGAATTAGAGGTTGCGAAACAATGTACCGAGAACTTACTCGATGTACGGCCGCACTTCTGTTAGATTGTTCAAGATATACAACGTAATGGTCCGCCATTCGTCAACATCCAACAATAAGCGAGTATAAGCACCGGCTAGTGCGAGCTTCCCTTTGAATAGGCTGAGGTTGGATCCACCCTTTTTAGGGTCGCCAGCATTGTACCGAGGCTTCAAATTATGCAAATGACGATTTTTGGCTTCGTAGTGTGCTGTCACGAAGTTTGCCGCCTCCTGAGTAATGAATGCCTCGGCCATCGATGCTTCAATTCGACATTTATTTTTAAATTTTGCTCGAAGTGTCTTCTGCATCCTCTCAGTTGCGTAGCACCAACGATTCTACACGCCCCCCCCCCAATCGTGCCTCGGTCAGGAGATGCAAAATCAAATGTTGCATTGGATTAAAGAAGCCCGGTGGAAAGATCTTCTCTAACTTGCAGATCAACTCTGATGCCAACTCTTCCAGTTCTTCTAGCAAGCCAAGCGATAGTTCTTTCGCACAAAGAACACGGAAGAAATAGCTCAGCTCTGCTAGTACTAGCCATTCATCCTATGGGATAAAGCCACGCAACATCACCGGCATTACCTGCTCAAGCCATATGTGCCAATCAAGACTCTTGAGAACAAATATTTTCAATTTTTCAAGGCTCGCTCCCCTCTTTAGATTCGCTGCATACCCATCGGGGAACATCAACTCCTTTTTCACCGACAGGATAATTTCCCTCATATCTGGCCTTCCAAGATTGAACCATGCCTTTGGCTTCGCCCAGTTCTTCTTTCCTTTCGGTTGTCGCATGTTTTGTAGCGGTCTATCACATAGAGCCTCCTGATCGACTCTAGCCTTAGTATTATCCTTTGTTTTCCCCTCTATGCCGAACAATTTACCAAAGAGGGCCTCGCCAACATTCTTTTCAGTGTGCATCACGTCGATGTTGTGTGGGCAAAGGAGGTCTTTGAAGTAAGGTAGATCCCACAAGCATGTCTTGTGAGTCCATGCGTGTTCCGAATTATACCCCTTGAAATACCCTGGACGCTCTGGATCCGGCTCGAGAGCGTTTATCTAATCCAGGGTCTATTGGCCTATCAACACAGGTGGTGCAGAGTTTTTGACAACTCTACCTTTGATGAAGTTCTTCTTGTCTTTTCTGAACTTATGGCGAGGATCCAGGAACTGTCTATGCATGTCGAAGCAAGAAAACTTGCCACCCACCTGCAGCCGACTAAACTCAAGAGCTGCCTTGCATGTGGGGCACGGGAACCTACCATGCAGACACCAGCCAATGAATAGCGCATACTCCGGCAAGTCATGTATCGAGTACATGTACCACACACATATTAGGAAGTTTTTTTGTAGCAGCGTTGTATGTCTTGATGCCATTATCTCAAGCTTCTTGCAATTCATCCTCAAGCGGCTGCATGTACACATTCATACTCTTCCTCGGATAGTTGGGCCCCGTAATTATCAACGTCAAGAAAATGTTCTTTCTTTGCATAATCTGTCCGAGAGGGAGATTGAGTGGAATGACAAATACAGGCCAACAACTGTATTGGGCTGCCATCATACCAAACACGTTGAACCCATCCGTGCTTATGGCGATTCGAGGATGCTTTGGATCTGCCGCTTTAGCATGATGTATTGCATCAAAGCGCTTCCATGCAAAACCGCCTGATGTGTGTACCAACATCGGCTCCCCATCTGCATCTAGTTCGGTTCTTTTGCCCAATTTGTGCCATGTCATCTGTCTGGCCATCTCTTCGACCATGAAAAGATGTTGAAGTCTTGGTATGATTGGCATATACTGAAGAACATTAACTGGGATTTTTTTCTGACTCTTCTCACCCATACCGTTGTCTACCACAACATACCTGGAAGACTGGCAAACGGGACAATACTTCAAGTCCACATACTCAAGCCTAAATAAGGCACATCCTTTATCACAGGCATCTATCTTCTCATAGGGCATCTTAAGTACACGGAGGATTTTGTCCGACTGGTACAGGTTTGCAGGCATTACATGGCTTTTGGGTAGAAAGCGTCCAAATAGTGTCATCATCGTGTCGTAGCATTCCCTGCCCAAGTTGAATTGAGCCTTTAGAGCCATTACTTGTGCGATGGCATCAACCTGACAAAGCTCATTGTGCTCGTGGAGAGGACGTTTTGAAGACTCCAACATATCATTGAAGGCCTTTGGAGATTCCTCCATCTCATCATCCGAATCCCGAGCATCATCAAAGTCTTCCACCATGTCTTCCATCCCGGTACCATGCTCGTCGGTGCGACGACGGCCCTCCTCAGCTCTGGCACATTGGGAAGGCTGACCATGAAGTGTCCAGACTGTATAATTAGGCATAAAACCCCACTTCTGCAGGTGTTTGATCATTTCAAACTCTGACCTCTTATGATAGTTGTCGCACTCGACACAGGGGCACTAGGTTTTTCTCTATCCATTTGCAAATGCGACTCTCACAAACCCCTTGGTTTTTGTTATCCATTCATGGGTCATGTCTTTCTGACTAGTGTGATCGGTGTACATCCACGCACGATCACTCATCTTGCCTAGCTACTGAACACACAAGAAATATATACATAATTCAGCAAACCATATTCATAAGTTAATAAAGTCTGTAGGTTTTATTATGTCCATGCAACCTAGACGCTAATAGGTAAAGATAGGTCCTAATCCCACCCGAGTATGTGTAGATTGGGTTCATTTTCCCATGCTCTACTCCGGATCCGACGCGAAATTTCGGCAGCACCTCCCCACTGTTCTCCTGATACACGTCTCGGCAATAAGAAGAGAGGATGTGTACCCGGAGAACAACACGGAGGCACTGATGAAATTCTGCATCGAATCCAGAGCAGAGCATATGGAAAAACGAACCCAATCTACACATACTCGGGCTGTCCATGGATAACGTTGGACAATTCGAAAGAATCATGGTTATAAATATGCAAATGCATGCATATTTATAGATGTAACCCTTTAGAATGAGAGACGCATAGTGGTCACGCATACTGATGATTCAATCTACCTATAGCTAGCATGTTTCACCGGCACGAAGATCGGAACATAGCAAATGATTGGTGGAGGAGGAGATGTCATTTGTGCTTACCCACGAACGTCGGGGCGGAGCTCGTTGAACGCACGGGGAGGTCGTCGAACACCAAACCCTCGCAGCGACGAAACAACTGCACATTTAAATCCACCCGATCAACACAAATATATATGATGTTTTTCACAACAAAATCGGAAAATATATGACCTAACTCGTAATTCATAAATATATGACCCCATCGGCCTCTGGAAGGCCGAAAAGCACCTTTTAAGTCAACAGGAAGCCAAAGAGGTGTCGGGGGTCGGGGGTGTCGTGGTGTCAAAGGGACAAAGATAAATTCTATCCGGCAAAAGTGGACTGTAAAGAAAAGCCTGCTACATGATCCTCTAAACATCTATAAGCATATCCTAAATCTTGGCTGCATGCATGTGTTTTTCCGAAGTCTAAGAAGAAAAAAACTAACATGCCTTTCAGTGTGAACTTAAATAGTCTGTCCGCTTTACAATGTGATTTTTGCAGTAGGGGTATAAGCGAGAACTCATAGACATCTTACCTTGGGCAAGAAGTGCTCAAGCGAGGAAACGACAGTGACCAAGGCTGGATCAAGCCCAATCTCCTCCTTTGCCTCCCTTAATGTTGTTGTTGCATCATCAGCATCAACCTCCTCTGCCTTTCCTCCGGGCAATGCAACCTCCCTTGGAAATCTCAAGTGGAGAAAACAAAATTAGATAGGGTTTATCCAGCTCGTGTCTAAGTTGGTATCTATTTGTGAACCTGATTGTTCAAATATAAAAGCTAAGGCAAGCCAAACCAGCACTAAACAGAAAAAGCTAGGTTAAAAATCCTCTTAAAATTAATAGGCCAGCCTCTTAAAATTTCTTTCTCAAGCTTCTTCACATGGGATAGTACAACAAGCTGGACAATAATCAGAGGACGGCAAATGAGACTGGGTATTATCGCGGGATGTGTTTGCACATGCATGTCTCGATCATTGTAGTACCTTCACTGAGCATGACTTGCGTAATTGAAAAGTATGTACTTTTGAGTTATTTCTCTACCTAAAACAGTAGATATTGCAATCAATCAACCAATCATGTAAAGTGGATCTTATGAACTCTGTTCATTTCAATATAAAATATAAAATTTCCTATAGTGTTTTCCAAGACATATCCAGCAGAACTTCACTGAATCTTCTAAGCTTGATGGCAGTGTGTATAAGATATTTCCTATAAGATCACTTTCTGGTAATGATCGGACATGTAGAAAAACTTTAAAAGACATCCAAATAAAATGACAAGAGCAGCTAAAAGAGAAATAACTGAATATACAACTTTGTTGAAGCAAGTTTCATTTGTGCTCTCCAGATGGATGGCTCAAACGATAAGATATGTTATTCACGATATCCCCTTTTTCGCAAGCTGCAGATTTCAACGAATCAAACTGGAATCACTACCACAATACTAGCCTAGCTTCCATACTAATATGCCTAAAATAATGATGAATAAATAATCATAATAGACAGGTATTCTTCTTTTGTGCGTGTATAAAGAAACGTGATCTAATCTTCTATAAAATATATATATATATATATATATATATATATATATATATATGGAGACTATAGTAAGCTTTATGGTTTTGTTGGTGCTAAATATACAACTAAATATCCAATCTGTATGTGAAGGAGGTGACATATGCTGATAGTGTCATGGTAGTCATGCGCATATCAGCTATTGTCGCCTTTTGCATCTAAATAAATATACAGGTTCAGGATTGACTAGTGTTTTTGCTTCTGCCAACGACTCTAGGTAATTAATGTCTACAGATTATGTTGTCGTTGGCATGTGTCCTACTTTGTGTCTCCCACGTGATTAAGTACTTACCTTTGCATTTTATGGATGGCATTAAATCGGTTATTATTTTTCTGTGGGCTGTGATTTCTAATCCAAACTGAAACTTAATTGAGATTGCAAAATACATACTAGGTATTTCCCAACATCAAATTGCTTAGGTTAATTTTTGTACAAATACTATCGATATTGAAGCTACTACAGAAGTCAATACTATGTACAGATATATATTATTATATTACACATGTACAATATAAAATGGTAAATATTTTCCTAACAAAAGAAGGGTTGAACCCATAGTAATTAAATAGTAAGGGCTACAATGGGCTTAGATTGGTAACTAAAATTGTTTTTGCAAGTATATACCACATAAAACTAATCTTCTTTAATTTGAATATGCACTGAACTTCTCGCTTGCTCATATTTAGAAATGAAACTTGCTTTGTGCAGAAGTTAAAGCCTGGGGCAATGGAAAGTTACAAGTTGTCATGGTCATTGTGAAGTTTTCAAATGCCACCGAAATATCTTCTATGGATCATCGTGAAGTGTAATCCACCAATTATTTATCCCCTAATCTATGGTCAACAGTGACCGGTATAATATATCCCACTTATGATTGTGTCTTGGGCTCTTGGCACAAACAATGACTACTCTAAGTTTATCCCTTTCTCATGTTTTTATGACAAGTTGCTTTTCGAAATGTTATTATTCTGTGAATTTGTTCTTATTTAAGGAATCTGAATACTATTCCTATGATGTTTTCTTACCTATTTTTTGACCTGTTTGTTCCTCGGAGTGTACAAATTATGGCTGACCTTTAGCCTGGCTCCGCGGTGGTTGAGGAGGGCCGGTGCAGGGAGGAAGGTTGGTGCGGGGCGAGTCGTGGATGGTGCAGGGGCGCGCTGCGGTGGTGGGAGGGCCGCGGGGCACGCCGCGGTGGCGGGGAGGGCTGTGGGAGGGGCGCGCCTTGGCTGGCTCGATGGAGGGGCGGGCGCAGGGCGGGCTGGAGTGGGAGGGCCACGGGCATGCCATGGTGGCCGGGAGGGTCGGCGGGAGGGGGCGGCGCTGTGGCCTGGAATGGTGGAGTGGCGGGTTGCGATGGCGGGTAGGGGAGGGGGAGGGGCGGGCTGCGGTGGCGGGGAGGGGCGAGCTGTGGTGGCAGGGTGGGGCGGGCCGACGGCGGTGCTAGGCGGTGGCGGGAGGGTGGTCAAGGCGGTCTTTGGCGGCGGGAACGCTGGGTCAGCGTGGGTGCGGTGGTGGTGGGTGAGGTGGGCGAGAGAGAGGGGTGGGACCGGGCTGGGAGAGAGAGGGGTGGTACCGGGCTGGGACAGAGGGGAGGAGATAGTCCCACCTCTTTGCCATCAGCCAGGGGATGGCAATGGCCCACGTCTTTGCCATCAACCAGCGGATGGCAAAGCCCCACCTCTTTGCCATCAGCCAGAAGATGGCAAAGAATCTTTGCCGTCTGCTGGCAGATGGCAAAGAGGTGGGGCTAGTGGGCCGTTACAGCGCCGTCAACCACTGGGCCCCACCCACTTCTTTGCCGTCTGCGAGCAAACGGAAAAGATTCTTTGCCATCTGCTGGCAGACGGCAAAGAGGTGGGTTGATAGGCCGTTACAGCACCGGCGTCCACTGGACCCCACCCACATCTTTGCCGTCTGCCAGCGGATGGCAAAGATTCTTTGCCATCGGCTGGCAGATGGCAAAGAACTGGCTGATGGCAACCAGGTTCTTTGCCGTCTGTCAGTTCTTTGTCGTCTGTTTTTTGTAAGCAGATGGCAAAGACGTTCTTTGCCATCCGCTGGCAGACGGCAAAGAGCTGACTGATGGCAAATTCCCTATTTCCAGTAGTGTTTGGTATTTAAGCAGGTGCAATAGATTCTTATTGAGGATGTTACGAAAGTTTGTCTCCGGGATTGACAGTTGTCGGGTGTTTTCAAGTTCATCCAGATGGGCTATCGTCTCGTTGCAATTAGCAATGGCCACTGTTAGGCGTGAGAGGTTTTTGCTCCAGATCTTGAGAGCATGGCGAAGGGCTTTAAAATTGCGGCATAGTATGGATGCAACATTTTGGGCTCTAACTTGTCTGTCCCAAAGATCCTGAACAAGATCCATAAAACCAGGGTGCAGGATCCAGAAAGGTTCAAAACGCAAAATCTTGCTACGCTGATGGTAGTGGATTGAGACAACACATGGTACGTGGTCAGAGACAGACTTACCAAGGGGTTTAACCAGGGTATTGGGATAAACATTTGTCCAATGCAGAGATGTGAAGAACCAGTCAAGCTGCTCAAGGAGGAGGTCTTGTTGCATGTTGCTCCAAGTATAGGATCGAACTTTTATTGGTATTTCAACGAAACTTTGCTTACTAATGATGTCATTTAAAGTACACATAACATTAGGGAAACCTCCTGGTTTATTGCGATTATCAGGAGCACGAATGTAATTAAAATCGCCAAGTAAGATCCAGTCTTGCGTGCTAGGAATATCCAGATTATATAACCAGTTTGTGTACGTAACGTGTGCGTCCCCAGTACATGGGCCGTAAATATTGACTAGCGTCCAAGAATGCAATGAGAGCGTGCTAGTGAAGTTAATTACCAAAGCAAAATCAGATGAAAACACCACATTTCCTGTGAAGACAGAGCTTTTCCAAATAGTAATTAAACCACCCGAGGCGCCTTGAGAGGGAACATAAGCAAATTGATCAAATTGTTTAGGGCAATAGGACTTAATGGAAGATAACTCAAAAGAGGTCTTTTTTTGTCTCTTGAAGGCAAACGACCGAGCAACCACTAGTTCGGATGGCGTTATTGAGGGATAACTGCTTATCATCAGAGTTTAAACCTCGGATATTCCAACATAACACCTCCCAACTACGCAAAAGGGGCATGAGCTAAAGAGGGGCTAAGCCCTGGATATCTCCTCCTCGCTTGCCAGATCGTCAGCGAGCAGGTTACCTAAGCGAGCAGTTGTGGGCACAGGTTCAGGCACTACATTGAGGATTTCTCAGTAAGTTCAGCAGCAGGGACAACACAGCGGTTGATTCCAATGTCCTGAAGGACCTGAACTGGAGTGGGTGGTGCCTCTTTAGAGTGTGTCTCTTGAGCAGAGGAGGAAGAGCCAATTGAGGGGATCAGTCGTGGCTTCACCCGAGAGATGGTGGGACGAGCATCGGTCACTTTGTTGGTCTTGAAGCCATTGTATTTGTTAGATCTATTGCTGCGACGGACCTCAATAGTATAAATAGGAGCAGGAGCATGGGCACGACGGCCACGAGTGAGCACAGGTCCAGCAGGTTCAGTGATGGAGCTAATTGTAGCTAGGCCAAGTGTGTCCTGGGTAATCCTGGGGATACGGTCAGACGACTGGGGTGGACTGAGACTATCAGAAGCGATGGTCCCGAGAGGCTGAGCAGCAAGCAGAGATGTATCTTCAGATGGAGCAGGCTCAAGAGAGATTGGTTGCACCTGATCAGTTTCTTGCTGATAACTATCTGAGATTTCCTCCAGCACAACAGAAGATGTTGGAGGGAGCGTCAGTTGAGCGATATTGATGCCATTATCCACAGCAGAGACTAAGACAGAAACCTCCATGTTGGGGGATCGCATACCGTACCCATTGCTCCAAGATCCAATTGTGGCGTTAGCTGGGCGTAGGGCCTGGAAGATGAAGGAGTTATGTTGCTGCCTAGGTATTGGATCCGACAGGAGGAGGTTAATCAGTTCAGAACCTTGAGCAGACAAGCCAAACCGAATACCCTGGTTGTGTAGGCTGATAGAAATTGTGACAGAGTCCTAGGCTTCAGACTGAGGTGTAGCAGATTCAACAACAGGTAGCAAAAGCAGAGCATCACCAGCAAAAACAGAGCTGACATCAGATGAAGAAAAAGTATCATTCCAGGCTTCCATGGCATTATCAGAAATGTTGTCCTCTGGCACAAGACCATGTTGCACTGTCAGGCCTTGAGTGGCCAACCAAGCTTGGTAGTTCACCGGGTGTGGGGGGTGTGGTGGTAGCGGGGGAGCCTGAGGAATTGTCCAATCGCCCCAACCTGCATTTTGTTGTGGAGCCCATTGCCCTAATTTGCGTTGTCAGCAGGAGGAGCACCGTTTTAAACCAACCAGTTATGGACTTGCTATTAATAGAGCTGCTCGGCGGTCAGTTCCGGTCCAAACTACGGGTGTGGGTTGCCGTCGGGTGGGGGTGGTTCTTCGCCAACAGGGAGAACCTCAGGCAGCAGGCCATTCCAATCGTTGCTCCTCAGGATCGTAATCTGAAAGGTCCAACAATCCCTGGCACCACCCAATTGTCAAACAACAAAGCTTTTGGGAATCAGGCGGAGGCATAGAACACGGGCCTTGAGCAAGATGAATCTCCTGTGTTTCCTTGGATTATACCAACTGACAAGTGAGCCGTAGCCACCCAAGGCTTTGGTGATGTAGTAGTCTGTCTGGTAGTCGTAGGGAAATCCGAAGAACATGAGCCAGACCTCTGGCCCAAAAGAGGTGGTGCGGCGATTAAGAGCTTCATTGTGTGGCACAAAGGTGATGAGGAGATCCTCATCTTCAAGCTCAAAGGGAGTGTTAACCGTGGTGTTCCTCATGAAGGAATCCACAAATTCAAAGATGCCAATGCCGAAAGGTTGATCGCTAGATTCAGTGGTAAAAAGTTCGGACTCATGGAGCAGACCTTGAACAGTGGCGCGGATGGCCGCCCGGTGATGCAAGGGGACGTAATGGCTGGCTTCGGTGACGGCAAGGAAGTCGTGGTTCAGCGGCGGGATTGGCCCGACGACCATGCCGCTGCGCACAAGACGATCTGCTAGACAGGGCTCGACGACAAACCTCGGTGGGAGGAAGGGCACCGGGTTCAGCAGGTAGTTCACCATGATCGGGACGACGGCGGTGGGCAGTGGTGGTGGCTGGTGAAGTGACGCGACTGGGCAGCGCTGCAGCGCGGAAGAAACTGAGGTAGAAGGCGGAGCATGAGGGGTAATGAGGGAAGACTGGGCAGGCTTTGGTCTCCACTACCATTTTTTGTTGAAACGACGTTTACGGCAGAATTGCACCACGTGGCCATAGAAACCACATGCAGAGCATCAGATGGTGGGTTTGCACTTTCGTTGATCCTGTGTAGAAATGGAAGTAGCAATTTTTCCGGCATGGGGAATTTTGTTGCCAATATCAGAGTATAAATTAGAGCGAGATTGGGACTTGACAAAAGTCGGGCAATCAGCGGCCTTGTGACCAGGGGCTGAGCAATTAATACAGATCAATCTATCTTGGCAGGAAATCTTGTGGTGACCCCACTGAAGGTAGCGTGAGCAAAGAATGGCCCAATTAGAGGATAAATTCGATATTTCAGCCGCAGAGTGGGTTGCTTGGGCCAAATCAGCTTTGTGGCGAGTCGAGAGCGTGGCGGGCCAAGAAACATGTGAGGGGGCATATTTGAAGGCCGACTTGAGGAAACATTGGGGCAGCGGGGGGTAAGGGATAGATAATGGGCAATTGAATTTACCCAAATTAATGCAATTAACCTGCTGTGCTTCCTCCGATTGAGCCTGGCTGAGATAATGCGCAATTAATGCAGCAGGATCAGTGCAGTCAGGAAGTGAATGAACAATACGTCTCGCAGGATGATCCAACTTACTATCCAAAGAATCAAAATCCGCAACACATTGATCAGAGTGAGGCATAGTAAGATGTTGATCATCCATGTCTTTGTCCACAAGGGAGGTGGATGCTTCAGCTGCATTAAGATAAGAGAACCGCATGGAAGGAATGGGGATCAAACCAAACTTGCATAGGACATTTTCAGAGCATGAAGACAACCGTGATCCCGAGTGAAGGAACTTGAGGGAAGATTTAACAGCCATGGGGCGTCGAATAGATAAATCCTTTAGTTCCTCATCCGCATGCCAACAAGAATCATCAATTGGTGCACGTGCAAAACGGCCATTGAAGAGATGGAAATGACAAACAAAATCTGGCCAAACTCGGTCTCTCAAATGATGGATGAAGTGCCCCACTTTGTTATTTGAAACAGAGAACCGAAAGGACCGAGAAATAAGTTGTTGCACGTTAAAACCAGAGTTGATACCCCCAATACAGCATTGGAGAGCAATTCCAACTGAATCCACCGTAAGAACAAAAGAAGCCGAGGAGAAAGAGACCACCAAAAAGAATTCCTTGGAGTCTCTGGATGGAGAAAAGTGAACTGATGAGCCAAACCTTCTTCTCACCTAATCGGCCAGGGCTAGGCCAGGAGCAAAATCCCAATGCAATAGGCCCTCCATGGAGGATTAGGTTAGGAATCGCCAGGGAGGTGGGAAGTGTCGTTGCTGGGCAGGATCTTCAACATATACCAGGTTCCTCATCACAAATAACATCTCCTTGCAATTTACATTATTTTCCATTTTCCTCTCGTTTTCCTCTCCCCCACTTCACAAAAATTTGTCGTTTTATTCGCCTCTCCTTTTCTTTCGCCGTTTTCTTGCCGGATCTGTTTTGTGTGCAATCTTGTTGTGTAGTCATCACGACTCAAGAGAACACCAAGTTAAGTGATTTCTCAAATACCAACAACAATGATTTTATTGGCACTCTGATTGCTCCTCCCGCCACTAGTGCAGAGTCTTGTGATATTAATACCACTTTGCTGAATCTTGTTATGGAAGATCAATTTTTGGTACTCCTAATGAGGATGCCACGTCCCATCTTAATACCTTCATGGAATTATGTGATATGCAAAAGAAAAAATATGTGGACAATGATGTGGTGAAGATGAAATTATTTTCGTTTTCTTTGCGTGATTCTGCAAAAAATTGGTTTTCTTCTTTGCCTCGCAATAGTATCGATTGCTGGAATAAGTGCAAAGATGCTTTTATCACTAAGTATTTTCCGCCCGCAAAAATTATTTCCCTTAGAACCCAGACCATGAATTTCAAGCAACTTGAACATGAGCATGTTGCACAATCTTGAGGAAGGATGAAAATGATGCTAAGGAATTGCCCAACTCATGGGTTAAATCTTTGGATGATCATACGAAAATTTTATGCGGGGTTGAATTTTGTTTCTTGTAATCTTATCGATTCCACCGTGGGTGGTACATTTATGGAAATTACTTTGGATGAAGTCACCAAATTGCTTGATAATATTATGGCAAATTATTCACAATGGCATACCGAAAGAGCTCCTACTAGTAAAAAAGTTAATTTGGTTGAAGAAATTTGTTATTTGAGTGTAAAAGTTGATGCTCTTATGAAATTGGTTGCTATTAAAAGTGCTCCTATTGATTTTAATGATATTTCTTTCTCTACTTTGATTGAGCAAAATAGTGACGCCATAGATGTGAATTTTATCTCTCGAAATAATTTCAATAACAACACTTATAGAGGTAATTTTAATCGTAGGCCTTTGACTAGTAATTCCTCTAATAATTATGGTAATTCCTATGGAAACCAATCTTATAATAATAATAGGAACACCTCTGATCTTGAGAATAATATTAAATAATTTGTCAACACGCAAAAAGTTTTCAACACTTCCACAGAAGAAAAGTTGAGTAAGATTGATGATTTGTCTAGAAGTGTTGATAGAATTGCTCATGATATGGAAAATATCAAGATGAAATTTTTTGTACCTAAAGTAGATGAATCAATTAAAGCTCTTTATGTTTCTATGGATGAAAGTAAGAAAAGAACCGCTATGCTTAGAGCTAAATGAGAATTTTTAGAAAAAGTGTTTTCTAGTGATTTCTTTCGCAAAGGTGATGAAGATCTTAAAATGATCGGTGTTTCTTCTATTGATTACTTGTTTAGAAAAGTTAAGATTGATGAAAAAGGGACTGGAGAAGAGTCAACTTTAGGTAGAAGGCATCCCAATATTTCGGAGGGTGAAAATTTTGTTGAGAAAATTGATGAAAGTGGGTTTGAAGAGGTCAAAACTTTAGCTAGTGATGTGCCCACTCTTTTGGATTACAAAGACTTTAATTATGATAGTTGCTCTTTGATTGATTGTATTTCTTTGTTGCAATCTATGATAAATTCACCCTATGCTTATGAACAAAATAAAGCTTTTACTAAACATATTGTTGATGCTATGATGAAAGCTTTTGAAGAAAATTTGGAATTGGAAGTTTCAATTCCTAGAAAATTGCATGATGAGGGGGAACCTACTATCAAAGTCAAGATTAAAAATTATGAATGTTTTGCTTTGTGTGACTTGGGTGCTAGTGTCACTAGTGCGCGTCGTTCCTAAACAAACGGTTTTTAACCCCTTTCCGCGACGTCATTTGGAACCGTCGCCAAGTGAGTGTGGGCGATAGGGGGGTCCTTCCGACACGATCCAGAAACCGTCGGGGATATGCCCTCATGGCACACACGTTCGGCAAAATGAGGTCGTGTGCGATCGGTGAGCGCTCAAATACGGAAATACGTACAGTAGAGCTAAAAATACAATTATACGGCAAATTGTTTCCGGTCGCAAGTACATCGCACACAGTCAGTCCCCGCTAAACGTTTCCGTTCGTATGCACATCCCACACAGTCGCTCCAAGGAAAACGTTTCCACTCACAGGTACATCACACACAATTTTTCCCGTTAAATCGTTTGTGTTATTGAATGTATCACACACGGTCCGTAGAAGAAACTGTGTGGCAAAGGCTGTCCATCACACACAATTTTTATGTGGTAAACGTTTGCGCAAGGTGGCCTAACGCAAACAGTTTTCAAGAGAAAGTCATGTGTGATTGTTCATTGATCCAACACAGTTTATTTCCTAGAAACTGTGTGTGTTGCCTGAGGTCATCGCCCATGGTATTTTTTCAAGAACCATTTGCAATAGCAAAACCCAATTAGCAGGAAAATTCGCCATTAGCAGGCTAATTATCCGATTATTCATAATCCATTTATTAATCTAATTGACATTTCATATTAGGCACACAATATATTTCATTTCCATATTAAGGAAGCAGAATTTCATACTTGAAATACATCAGAGTACAACATGATATAGCTTCAGCACTCAGCTACCCCATTACACAACTGCACCAGCAGCAAGTTCCACATGCAACATGTAGAACCTTTCGAAATTAGCATCATAGACGGTATATAGAGAGTTGCATCTCATCTGGAAAACTATTGAAGCGGAAGGCGAATATTGAGCCTTCATTCATGTTGAACGTCTTTGCAACTTTAGGCCAGTGCCTGTGGATGATTGATCGTCCGTCCTTCCTCCTCTTCAGGAACACTTCAATATTGAACCGTGGGTGTTGTATGAAAACCTTCCTCGCCTCCTGACCATAGAGGTAGTTTTTGGTAAGGGGGAGGGGCGGGGAGGTAGATATTTCCGCGGAAGCTGAAAATTTGGAATTGCTTCAGCGAAAAAACCGGCGCGCAAAGTGTCATCGGACACGGTCCCTTATTCAGAACTGTGTACCATATGTGGGACTCATAAACGATTTAGATAGCTTAACCCATGTGTGATGAGTTTGAACGTCAAAAGTTTTTGTTCGAATTTCCATTGTTACAGTGGTCATCCACATCATTGCATAATTTGGGTACACAAAGGAGACTACAACACACCCACACTTCTTAATCGAGCAAGTTCAACAATTAAACAGAGCTAGCTGACATAAACATCACTCTAACCAATTAAAGATAGGCGCTCTTAATTAAACAAAACAAAGAGTACTACTACGGCTGGTGCTCGTCGATCTCCGCCGCCGCCTTCATGTCCAACTCGCGCCCAACGGTCTCCTGGGGAAGGGGCTCCATGGCATCCATCACACCATAATCGGCAAGCATCTTGCCATCCGCGTCTGCCATCTCTTTGGAAAACGCCGCCACGAGCTGGGCGTGGGTGGACGCGATCTGGGCTTGGATGGGCTCCGTCGTCGCAAGGTATGCGGCGGACGAACGGACGGCTGCTCGAACGCTCTCGGCGATTTCCAGCTCTTCAGTTGTGGGTTGCCGATCGTTGTCGGAGAAGCTTCGTTCAATTTGTGTGGTGACCGCCAGGAGCTGGGCGTGGGCGGCCTGCATCAGGAATAAGGTCGCCGTTGCAGAAGGACAGCTGCTGTGCTGCTCTCGCCAGTTGCTATCCCCGAGGCAGATGTTGTTGCCGCCACCTGAGAAGCAACAGCGGTCGTTTGGGCTGCCTTTGCCGCCTGGTCGCTGATTGCGGACGCGCTCATGCACCTTGTTAGCACGCGCATGGCAGTTGCGGCCGCGCTCTAGCCGGAGTGGGCCACTGAAGTTGCCCTCATGACGCGGATCCACGTGTCCATCTTTCACTGGCGACTACTGAACAGTGAAATGATATTAGGGGAGCGAGCTAGTGTGCTTGAAATGCCGGTTGTGGACTGTAGCTGATGCACCTTCTTGCGTAAGCCATAGGCTTACTATACACCAACGGTGCTCCAGGATATTTTGTGCTACATCTCAGACGGTTGCTGATAATAAACTGTGTGCGATCTACTTGATTTTTCATCATGATTTGAATTACATAATGGGGTCACAGCGGCAATGGATGGTGTTTGAATTGCAAGACCTTTTATCTGGAGTGAACATGCAACTATATGTGTGTCGTAAAAGAATTGGAACTATTCAGGGTTCGTTTGAACATTTTATACATTAAATTGGTTTTCTAGAAATTTCAGGAGAACAATTCAAATTTGAACTACATGCACATGCTCCAGTGCATATAAATTGGTTGAAAAATCAAATCTGTGTCCTTGGGTGCATGCTTAGGTCCCATGCAAGAAATGGGAATGAATTTCAAACACCAGGGCACCGTTGAAAGATTGCCGGCAAAACATTGAGATGCCTAGTTTTTAAATTCTAGTAAATCAAAAACTCGTCTGAAATTCATGAAACTTGGCATGCTATCATGGAGCGGCATCAACATGCCGTGGTAAATTTTTTATCCCATTTGGGGCAGGTTAGGGTATATGCTTCTCCTAAACCGGAGCTTCTCACAAAAAGCATGATGGTTTTCGATGTGGAACATCCCACCTTTGGGGACGAAACGATATCCATTGCCTCTTATTGCTTTCAATTTTTTTTCTCGTGTCAACATAGAACAACAGGAGTGTTGTATGAATTTTTGTGATTTTTCGGGGTTCGATTGGACATTTTTATGCATTAACTGAGTTTTCAATGCATTTATGTGCATAATTCAAATTTGAACTACATGCACATGCTCGAGTACATATAAATTGGTCAAAAAATCAAATATGTGTCCTTGGGTGCATGCTTAGGTCCCATGCAAGAAATGGGAATGAATTTCAAACACCAGGGCACCGTTGATTGCCGGCAAAATATTGAGATGCCTGGTTTTTAATTTCTAGTAAATCCAAAACATGTCTGAAATTCATGAAACTTGGAATGCTATGATGGAGCGGCATCAACATGCCATGGTACAAATTTTGTCCCATTTGGGACAGGTTTGGGTATATGCTTTTCAGAAATTGGAGCTTCTCACAACAAGCATGATGGTTTTCGGCAGGGAACGTTCCACATTTGGGGACGAAACGATATCCATTGCCTCTTATTGCTTTCAATTTTTTTTCTCGTGTCAACATAGAACAACAGGAGTGTTGTGTGAATTTTTCTGATTTTTTGGGGTTCGTTTGGACATTTTGATGAATTAACTGAGTTTTCAATGCATTTATGTGCATAATATAAATTCGAACTACATGCACATGCTCCAGTGCATATAAATTGGTCGAAAAGTCAAATCTGTGTCCTTGGGTGCATGCTTGGGTCCCATGCAAGAAATGGTAATGAATTTCAAACACCAGGGCACCGTTGATTGCCGGCAAACCATTGAGATGCCTAGTTTTAAAATTCTAGTAAATCCAAAACTCGTCTAAAATTCATGAAACTTGGCATGCTATCATGGAGCGGCATCAACATGCCGTGGTACAAATTTTGTCACATTTGGGGCAAGTTTGGCTATATGCTTCTCACAAACCGGAGCTTCTCACAACAAGCATGATGGTTTTTGCTAGGGAACGTCCCACCTTTGGGGACGAAACGATATCCATTGCCTCTTATTGCTTTAAAAAAAATTCTCATGTCAACCTAGAACAATAGGAGTGTTGTGTGAATTTTTGTGATTTTTCGGGGTTCGTCTGGACATTTTTATGCATTAACTGAGTTTTTAATGCATTTATGTGCATAATTAAAATTTGAACTACATGCACATGCTCCAGTGCATATAAATTGGTCAAAAAATCAAATATGTGTCCTTGGGTGCATGCTTAGGTCCCATGCAAGAAATGGGAATGTATTTCAAACACCACAACACCGTTGATTGCCGGCAAAACATTGAGATGCCTGGTTTTTAATTTCTAGTAAATCCAAAACTCGTCTGAAATTCATGAAACTTGGCATGCTATCATGGAGCGGCATCAACATGCCATGGTAAAATTTTTGTCCCATTTGGGGCAGGTTTGGCTATATGCTTCGCACAAACCGGAGCTTCTCACAACAAGCATGATGGTTTTCGGTAGGGAACGTCCCACCTTTGGGGATGAAACGATGTCCATTGCCTCTTATTGCTTTCAAAATTTTTTCTCGTGTCAACATAGAACAACAGGAGTGTTGTGTGATTTTTTGTGATTTTTCGGGGTTCGTTTGGACATTTTAATGCATTAACTGAGTTTCAATGCATTTATGTGCATAATATAAATTTGAACTACATGCACATGCTCTAGTGCATATAAATTGGTCGAAAAATCAAATATGTGTCCTTGGGGGCATGTTTAGGTCCCATGCAAGAAATGGCAATGAATTTCAAACACAAGGGCACCGCTGATTGCCGATAAACCATTGACATGCCTGGTTTTTAAATTCTAGTAAATCCGAAACTCATCTGAAATTCATGAAACTTGGCATGTTATCATGGAGCGGCATCAACATGTCGTGGTACAAATTTTGTCCCATTTGGGGCAGGTTTGGGTATATGCTTCTCACAAACCGGCACTTCTCACAACAAGCATGATGGTTTTCGGTAGGGAACTTCCCACCTTTGGGGACGAAACGATATCCATTGCCTCTTATTGCTTTCAATTTTTTTTCTTGTGTCAACATAGAACAACATGAGTGTTCTGTGAATTTTTGTGATTTTTCGGGGTTCGTTTGGACATTTTTATGCATTAACTGAGTTTTCAATGCATTTATGTGCATAATTCAAATTTAAACTACCTGCACATGCTCCAGTGCATATAAATTGGTCGAAAAATCAAATATGTGTCCTTGGGTGCATGCTTAGGTCCCATGCAAGAAATGGGAATGAATTTCAAACACCAGGGCACCGTTGATTGCCGGCAAAACATTGAGATGCCTGGTTTTTAAATTCTAGTAAATCCAAAACTCGTCTGAAATTCATGGAACTTGGCATGCTATCATGGAGCGGCATCAACATGTCGTGGTACAAATTTTGTCCCATTTGGGGCAGGTTTGGATATATGCTTCTCACAAACTAGAGCTTCTCACAACAAGCATGATGGTTTTCGGTATGGAACGTCCTACCTTTGGGGACGAAACGATATCCATTGCCTCTTATTGCTTTCATTTTTTTTCTCGTGTCAACATAGAACAACACGAGTTTTCTGTGAATTTTTGTGATTTTTCGGGGTTCGTTTGGACATTTTTATGCATTAACTGAGTTTTCAATCCATTTATGTGCATAATTCAAATTTGAACTACATGCACATGCTCGAGTGCATATAAATTGGTCGAAAAATCAAATATGTGTCCTTGGGTGCATGCTTAGGTCCCATGCAAGAAATGGGAATGAATTTCAAATACCAGGGCACCGTTGATTGCGACAAGACATTGAGATGCCTTGTTTTTAAATTATAGTAAATCCAAAACTCGTCTGAAATACATGAAACTTGGCATGCTATCATGGAGCGGCATCAACATGTCGTGGTACAAATTTTGTCCCATTTGGGGCAGGTTTGGGTATATGCTTCTCACAAACCGGAGCTTCTCACAACAAGCATGATGGTTTTCAATAGGGAACGTCCCACCTTTAGGGATGAAACAATATCCATTACCTCTTATTGCTTTCAATTTTTTTTTCTCATGTCAACATAGAACAACAGGAGTGTTGTGTGAATTTTTGTGATTTTTCGGGGTTCGTTCGAACATTTTTACGCATTAACTGAGTTTTTGATGCATTTATGTGCATAATTCAAATTTGAACTACATGCACATGCTCCAGTGCATATAAATTGGTTGAAAAATCAAATATGTGCCCTTGGGTGCATGCTTAGGTCCCATGCAAGAAGTGGGAATGAATTTCAAAGACCAGGGCACCGTTGATTGCCGGCAAAACATTGAGATGCCTGGTTTTTAAATTATTGTAAATCCAAAATTATGTTAACCATTCACGTGACGCCACGTGTCTTGGTTTTAATGGCTGTAGGAGGTGTCATGTTGACAGCTGCTTGACCTTGACTGAATGGAAGGCGTGGGAGCGCCGTCCGGTGTGCACGCTGACCAAGAGGCGTGCAAGCTGTCCTGGAGTGCGCAGGCTCACCGGGAAGCGTGCGAGCTGTACGCTGCGCAGGCTCACTGGGAAGCAAGCCCTTTGACTTCCATGGCCGCCCGCCTTGCTCGCATCCACTCCATTAATGGCGCACCAGCCACAGTTCAATTCGCTTTTTAAATATAAAACACTCATCGCAAATGTTTTAGTTAGAAAACCCGTATGCAAACCAACAGCTTCCCCAGGATGCCAAGAGAAAATGTGCCGAGTAGGATTTCTGCAGCTCTTGATCGCAAACGTTTTAGATAGAACACCCGTATGCAAAGTGAGAGCAGCGCAAGATTTGTGCATCCCTTCAACGCAAACGGTTGTTTTGGATGACCCGTGTGCAACCACGTACAAACAATTTGGTAAGATTTGTCAATCCTTGTAACTCTGCGATTTGTCAATCCTTGTAACACGGTGATTTGTCAAAATATGAAGCTAAAAATCACTAGCAGTATCTAATTTTTGCAACTAAAATTCAGTAATTAAGCATAGATTTCATTCATAGATTAAACAGTCAGTTTTAATTTATGCAAACAGTTCAACTGAACAGCTGAACCGACCAAACTTTTCCCCAATTGTTGCCAACCACGTACTAAAATAGCTAGTTCAACTATATATACTAGCTAATTTTAAGTACGTTGTACTACTACTACTGCGGAGGGGCTTTGTACTACTTCCGGTTGCCTCTCCTCTCCCGAGCGCGCTCAGTAAGAGGCAGAGGAGGAGGAGCCTACTGACGAGCTGGGCAACCGCAATGCAGTGCCTGCCGCTAATGCAGCTTCAGCGACGCTCACCTTGAACGCCCTCCGCCGCTCCAGACGACCCCTCTCGAAGCGATGGTTCTCCTCGTAGATCTCCTGATTCCTCGCCTCTGAGGCGGCGTGTGCCGCGGCCACGGCGGCGGTAAGGCTCTTTGCATGCTCGACGAGGCGCTCCTCCTCCTCCCGCAGGAACTCGGTGTAGCGCGCAAGGTCGCTGACGCACGTGCGGGCATCCACCTCCGCCTCCCGCCTTCAGGCGGAGGTGGTGGAGCTGGTTATGACCCCGGCGGTCGACGATGGGCTGGTGGCCACGGCGGACGATGACTGGGTGGTGGCCACGACCACCACCTCCCGCCTTCGGGCCGCGGTGGCGGAGCGGGTGATGGCCACAGTGGACGACAGTGGGGTGGAGGCCACGACGGCCACCTCCCGCCTTCGGGCCGCGGCGGCGGAGCGGTCGATGGCCCTGGTTCTCGACGGTGGTGTGGCGGCAACGGCGGCCAACAACAGCGGCCGACGGGCACCGGCGGCGGATCGTGTGGTGGGTGTTCCGCGTCCACCCAACAGGGATGCCACACGCACTACACTACGCCGGGGACTACGCCGCCGCCGCAGTGTAGCCTCCCAGCTGGAGCTGTCCTCTGATGGTGGCGGAGTGGCTGAGCCACGACGACGGACCGATGCCATTGGCGATTGTGGGAGAAGCAGACGAGATAAGCTATGTGGATGGAGGGGAAAATGCGATGCAGGACTCGCCAGCCGTGAGGGTTTTTATAGCAGGTCGGTAAGCATTGGGATTTTCGGGGATTTCACCGATTCGGGCGGGAAGCTTGCGCGGGAACCTGCGAGGTTGCGCGGGAAAGGGCTCACCGACGATTCATTGGCGCCACCGTTTGGGAAAAAGAACGCCCCCGCGCGCTGCGCAAGCTTGCGCTGTAAGCCGTCTACGGCAGCAGGGTGACAAGACATGCGAGAGGAGGACGTAAGGCCACGTACACATACGGTTAATAAAAAAAGTTTGCGATTTAATTACCTACTATACCACCGTCCTGGTTTATAAGTATGATTTAACTAACAAAATATGAATGCATGTCGCCAAAGATCATATAGTTGGATTTGTATTTGAACGTAGTTTCCAATTATATAATTTTTAAAACATGCATTAACATTTTGTAGGTTAAATTTGAGGGCAAAGTATGGCATGGAATATAAAGGAGACTATAGACTAGATGGAGGTGGTACCACATGGCCTCTCTCTACGCAGCGACGAACCTGTCGGCCGGCTTGTAGGCGACCATTTCCTGCGTGTTCAACTGCTCTATGTGTGTGGTTGCTTGCGGTTCAGGCGGTCGCGGCGCGCTCTGCTCGCATCCCGCCGCGCGCGCTCTGCTCTCGCGTCCCTCCGGGTGCTCTGCCCTGATCCCTCCACACGCGCTGCCAGTGTTGGGGCCGGCGCACGATCACGCTGCGTTAGGTATTAAGCGGTTGCGCCGACCTTGGCCTGGCGATCTGATTACCGCTGCAAAAACTGCCATGCGGACGCGCCGAGAATCCACGCCGCTCGGCCCCCCTTTATTCCTGCAGCCATTTACCTTCATCTCTCATCTCACACGACACAATAAAGCACACCCACGAGGACACATACAGAGAGGACATCCAGCGGTTCCAATGGCGCTCCCTGTGGCTCCAATGGCGCTCCCAGCGGCTGACGACGACAACGGCGGGCAGTTCACCACGCATGACGTAGTGGACACCCACGTGAGGGGGAAGGCCCTCTTAGTGGTGTACACGAACGATCCGGTCTCGGTGGAGAGCTCCATCCAAACTATGGAGCAGTTCCTTACCGAGGACAAGTACCGAGTGGTCGGCTTCGACCTCGAGTACACCATCGGTCGTGGCCGCACGATCGAAGGTTGTCGTCGCCCAGTTGTGTGTGTGTGACATGACGTCCTCGTCTACCACTTCCACCTTGCCACAAGGCCTTGTGAGCGTTTCTCCAGGTTTATCAACAGCTTCGACTACAGTTTCGCTACCGTGGACACCACCAACGATCTAAAAGCGCTCAAAGTTTCAGACTTGAAATGCCCGAATCTTGTCAACATCCAGCACCACTACAAGGTCTGGGGCAGCGACAAAAACAAATTGAACTCCCTGGTTGACCTCGCATCGGCCATCATTGACCCCTACTACGCAAAGATGAAGAATGAGAGCAATAAGGACAAGAACACCTGGCACAGTGTGTGTGGCATAAGAGACTGGATAAACAACATGTCAAGTACGCGGCCATGGACGTGTACACAAGCTACGAGATGTACAGGTGGATCGTTGACATGAGGAAGTGTCTCCTTCCTGACAAAGACAAGGGATCGAGCCACATAGCAGTGGCAGGAGCGTCACAAGAAGTAGATGACTAGACGATTGTTTCTCCTACTTTAGAATGCATGCATATTGTTTATTGAGGTGTGTGCGAATGATCTATATAGTCACCTATGTAATTGGATGCTTATTTTGGTTATATATATATATATATATATATATATATATATACAAGTTATTCTACTGTAGACAGAGCAATTCACATGGCTTATTAGTAGCAGTCGTCGGTGTTATTATTGATCTTCGCACACATTTCATATTATGGACCTGTTTGCCGCGTATCACACACATCTTGTTCAGTTGAGCCGTTTCCATTGTGTTGCCTAATCACACACAATTCATCCCAGTGAACCGTTTGTTGTATATCGCACACGCCTTCATCTGGTTGCCCGTTTCTTTTGTTCCTCATCATCCCAAACAATTAATTGAGCTGAACTGTATGCCCTGCATCGCACACGCAACTAAAATCTGAACCGTGTTCGATGCATCTGTCATCGCAAACGTTTTGCACCTTTTTTGACGGTTTTTTTACACCACCGTTTGTGATTATGGTATCGCACTCGGTTTCGTCGAAAGGTCTCTAATCGTAGTGTCGCGTTTGGACCATCCTGCAGTAGTGTGTTTCTACAATTCCGAAATCTTTATGTGATGTGCTTGGTTTTACCGATCTTGAAGATTGTTCTTTAAATTTGCACTTGGCGGATTCTACTATTAAAAAGCCTATGGGAAGAATTAATGATGTTCTTATTCTTGCAAATAGGAACTTTGTGCCCATAGATTTTATTGTTCTTGATATTGATTGCAATCCGTCTTGTCCAGTTATTCTTGGTAGACCGTATTTACGCACTATCGGTGCCGTGATTGATATGAAAGAAGGCAATATTAAGTTCCAATTTCCTTTGAGGAAGGGTACAGAACACTTTCCTAGAACAAGAATTAGACCACCATATGAATCAATCATGAGGGCATCTTATGGATCTCAAACCAAAGATGACAAAACTTAGATCCTTGCTTTATGCCTAGCTAAGGGCGTAAAACTATAGCGCTTGTTGGGAGGCAACCCAATGAATAAAATTTATTTTTGCTTTTTGCTTTCTATTCTTGAGTGTTTACACAATTATGCTACTGTTATGATTGAGTTTTTTGTGTTTTAATTAGTGTTTGTTCCAAGTAAAGCCTTTAGGATCTTCTTGGGTGATAGTTGTTTGATCTTGCTGAAAAACAGAAACTTTTGCGCTCATGAAAACAATTCTCTACTTGTGCATCCAAAAACCTTTTAACCAGTTTTGCCACATGAGTCCACTATATCTACCTATATGTGGTGTTATTTTGCCGTTCTAAGCAACTTCGTATGTGCCATCTCTAATTTTCAAAATAAACTTCTCTTTTGTGTGTTTGTTTCGCTCGCGGAGCGGTGAGGGGTGGCTAATATTTTCCATGCTAGATGTGTTATTCTCAAGATGAGTGTTTATTCACTTTTCATTGCACGAGAGTAAGGCAAAGGTATTAGGGATGCCCAATCCCGAAATAAAAAATGAATTTACTTTATGTTGTCAAATAATAAATTCCTTGGAAAGTGTTGGTATGGAGGGCAACCGTGGATACGACTAGCCATGGAAAGTGAAAGTATGGTGGAAAAAGGAATAAACTTTATTTTTTTTGTTTGGGAACCACCTATGATATATCTAGCATGGAAAGTGTTGGGAACTCTTCGTTTTCGTTGGTGGGATGGATACACCTCCCAAAATGTTTTTATCTCTAAGTTTTTCGCTTTGAGCTCTGGCACCTCTACAAATCCCTACTCCCCTCTGCGGGGGGGGGGGGGGCTTTAGTTTACTTTTTGCAAATTTTATTTTTTTAATTTGAGTCTCCATCTTCTCTTACAAAAGCACCAACTAGGAGGCAATATGATCATACTTAAGTATTGGGTGTAACTAATATTCGAGTGTGTTTCATGAATGGATCAATGGTTGAACATGATGGGCTAGGGATAACTTATTTTAGCGTTGATATTTTGAAAGACATGGTTGCTTGTTGATATGCTTGAGTATTTAAATTATCATGTCAAAACTAGACTATTTCTTTGAACAATATAAAAGTCCAAATGTCCATGCTATAAAGAAAAGAATATGATATGACATGATAGGCAGCATTCCACATCAAAAATTCTGTTTTTATCACTTCCCTACTCGAGGACGAGTAGGAGTTAAGCTTGGGGATGTTGATACGTCTCCAACGTATCTATAATTTTTGCTTGTTCCATGGTGTTATATTATCAATCTTGGATGTTTTATAATCATTTTATAGTAATTTTATATCATTTTTTGGTACTAACCTATTGACATAGTGCCAAGTGTTAGTTGCTGTTTTTTCCATGTTTTTTACATCGCAGAAAATCAATATCAGACGGAGTCCAAATGCCACGAAAATTTACGGAGAATTTTTATGGGACAGAAGGAACACAACGGGCCCTGGCTGCACCTGGGCGGTGCCCCGAGGGAAGCACAACCCACCAAGGTGTGCCAGGAGGGGAACCGACACATATGTATCGTTGCTACTAAGGATAAAACGATGGGGTCTATCTCTGCATAGATAGATCTTATCTACATCATGTCATCGTTCTTATTGCATTACTCCGTTTTTTCATATACTTAATACACTAGATGCATGCTGGATAGCGGTCGATGTGTGGAGTAATAGTAGTAGATGCAGGCAGGAGTCGGTCTACTAATCTTGGACGTGATGCCTATATAATGATCATTGCCTGGATATCGTCATGAGTATTTGAAGTTCGTTCAATTTCCCAACTATAATTTGTTCACCCACCATTTTCTATTTTTCTCGAGAGAAGCCACTAGTGAAACCTACGGCCCCCGGGTCTCTTTCTCATATTATTTGCCTTTGCGATCTACTTTTTTCTTGCATTTATTTTCAGATCTATTAAACTAAAAATACAAAAATTCCTTGCTGCATTTTTCCCTATTTATTTTATTTGGTGTTCGATCTATCAATTTACTAAAAATTTATCTCACGTCTATTTGCCAACCTGAGGCACCGTATCCCGGAAGGGATTGACAACCCCTTTAACACGTCGGGTTGCGAGGATTTGTTATGCTTGTTTTACCTTCCTATGCAAGTTGATTCTTGTTCCCATAAGTTGTTTGCTCACAAAATCCCTATGCATAGGAAGTGGGTTAGACTAAAATGTGCTAGTCATATTCTTCATGATGCTCTCTTTATGTTTCAATTCTTATCTTTTATGTGAGCATCATTGAAATCATCATGCCTAGCTAGGGGCATTAAACGTTAGCGCTTGTTGGGAGGCAACCCAATTTTATTTTAGTTTCTTGCTTTTTGCTTCTGTTTAGGAATAAATAATCCATCTATCTTCTGTTTAGATGTGGTTTTATGTTTTAATTAGTGTTTGTGCCAAGTAGAACCTTTGGGAAGACTTGGGTAAAGTCTTTATGATCATGCTGTAAAAAAGAGAAACTTTAGCGCTCACGAGATTAGCTAGAACCTTTTAATGGAGAGTGATATTTAGTTGATTCTTTTTGAAGATGATTACTAGACAAATTCCTCAGGTCCACAAATTTATTTTAGAATTTTTGGAGTTCCAGAAGTTTGCGTTAGTTACAGATTACTACAGACTGTTCTGTTTTTGACAGATTCTGTTTTCATTGTGTTGTTTGCTTATTTTGATGAATCTATGGCTAGTAAAATAGTTTATAATCCATAGAGAAGTTGGAATATAGTAGGTTTAACAACAATATAAATGAATAATGAGTTCATTACAGTACCTTGAAGTGGTGTTTTTTTTCATTCGCTAACGGAGCTCACGAGTTTTCTGTTAAGTTTTGTGTTGTGAAGTTTTCAAGTTTTGGGTAAAGATTCGATGGACTGTGGAATAAGGAGTGGCAAGAGCCTAAGATTGGGGATTCCCAAGGCACCCCAAGGTAACATTCAAGGACAACCAAGAGCCTAAGCTTGGGGATGCCCCGGATGGCATACCCTCTTTCGTCTTCGTTCATCGGTAACTTTACTTGGAGCTATATTTTTATTCACCACATGATACGTGTTTTGCTTGGAGCGTCATTTTATTTTCTTTAGCTTTGCTTGATGTTAGTTAGAATAATGTTTTTCATATTTAGTTTCAATAAAAAATTCAAGGATAGCCTTTGCCATGCTTATTTTGCTACTATACTTGTTGCTGTTTGAAAACAGAAAGTTTACCGCTGTTGCAAAAATTCCCTAGAAAATTCAGAGAGTGGTATAATGTTTAATATTTTTGCATAATGAGCTCTGATAAATTTATTACAGTGGTAATTTTAGTTCATAATTTTTGGAGTTAGGTAAGTATTGATACTCTTGCATTCTTTACAGACTGTCCTGTTTGGCAGATTGCTGTTATGTTTGCATATGTTTGCTTGTTTAATGATTCTATTTGAGGATAGGGCTATTAAATATGCAGAGGCATTTAGTATGCAATGTTGAATAATAATTTTAGTGATTTGTTACAGTAGAAAATGATAAGATTTTGCATTGGTTTATACTAACCTATCTCACGAGTTCTTGTTGAGTTTGGTGTGGATGAAGCTTTTGACAAAAAAGAGAAACCATGATATGAGAGGAATTAAGGAGACACAAAAGCTCAAGCTTGGGGATGCCCAAGGCACCCCAAGATACTATTTCAATAAGTCTCAAGCATCTAAGCTTGGGGATGCCCCCGTTGGAATCCCACCTTTCTTCTTCAACAATTATCGGTTAGTATCGGTTGAACCTAAGTTTTTGCTTCTTCACATGAGTTGTGCTATCCTTGCAATGTAGTTTTATTTAGCTTTGCTTGCTGTTTGAATACAATACCAATATCTGAAATTATTAAATGGGATAGTCTTCATATAGCTACATAATTATTTGACTACTCATTGATCTTCACTTATATCTTTCGGAGTAGTTTGTCATTTGCTCTAGTGCTTCACTTATATCTTTTAGAGCATGGTGGTAGTTTTATTTTGAAGAAATATATGAACTCTCATACTTCACTTATATTATTTTGAGAGTCTTAAATAGCATGGTAATTTTCTTAAATAATCCTAATATGATAAACATACAAGATTTGTAAGAATTCTTATGAGTGTGTTGAATACTAAGAGAAGTTTGATACTTGATAATTGTTTTGAGATATGGAGGTAGTGATATTAAAGTCATGCTAGTTGGGTGATTATGAATTTAAAGAATGCTTGTGTTGAAGTTAGCAAGTCCCGTAACATGCACGTATGGTTAAAGTTGTGTAACAAATTTGGAACATGAAGTGTACCTGGCTTGTGCATCCTTATGAGTGGCGGTCGGGGACGAGCGATGGTCTTTTCCTACCAATCTATCCCCCTAGGAGCATGCTCGTAGTAATTGATTTTTGATGACTTCTAAATTTTTGCAATAAGTATATGAGTTCTTTTGACTAATGTTGAGTCCATGGATTATACACACTTTTACCTTTCCGCCTTTGCTAGCCTCTTCGGTACTGTGCACTGCCCTTTCTCACCTTGAGAGTTGGTGCAAACTTCGCCGGTGCATCCAAACCCCGTGATACGATACGCTCTATCACACATAAACCTCCTTTTATCTTCCTCAAAACATCCACCATACCTACCTATTATGGCATTTCCATAGCCATTCCGAGATATATTGCCATGCAACTTTCCACCGTTCCGTTCATCATCTTCATGGCATACTTTACTTTTGTCATATTGCCATTGCATGATCATGTAGTTGACATCGTATTTGTGGCAAATCCACCATGCATTATTTTTCATACATGTCACTCTTGATTCATTGCATCATCCCGGTACACCGCCGAAGGCATTCATATAGAGTCATGTCTTGTTCTAGTTTCGAGTTGTAATCCTTATGTGGTAATCAATAGAAGTGTGATGATCATCATTATTAGAGCATTGCCCAATAAAAAAAAGAAAGGCCAAAAAGAAAAAAAAGAAAGGCCAAAAAAGTGGCAATGTTACTATCTCTTTTTTGTAGTGAGTCTCATATATTGTGCTTCAAAGTAGGACCATATTTTTCATATAGTGAGTCTCATAAGTTGTCTTTTTATACTAGTGGGAATTTTTCATTATAGAACTTGGCTTGTATATTCCTACGATGGGCTTCCTCAAATTCCCTAGGTCTTCATGAGCAAGCAAGTTGGATGCACACCCACTACTTTTCTTTTGTTGAGCATTCATAGCTCTAGTGCATCCGTTGCATGGCAATCCCTACTCCTCATGTTGACATCAATTGATGGGCATCTCCATAGCCCGTTGATTATCCTCGTCAATGTGAGACTTTCTCCTTTTTGTCTTCTCCACACAATCCCCATCATCATATTCTATTCCACCCATAGTGCTATATCCATGGCTCACGCTCATGTATTGCGTGAAGGTTGAAAAAGTTTGAGATTATTTAAGTATGAAACAATTGCTTGGCTTGTCATCGGGGGTATAGAAGTTGGAAACATCTTTGTATGACGAAAATGAAGCATAGCCTAACTATATGATTTTGTAGGGATGAACTTTATTTTGCCATGCTATTTTGAGAAGACATGATTACTTTGATTAGTATGCTTGAAGTATTATTATTTTTATGTCAATATGAACTTTTGTCTTGAATCTTTCGGAACTAAATATTCATATCACAATTAAGAAGAATTACAATGAAATTATGCCAAGTAGCACTCCGCATCAAAAATTATCTTTTTATCATTTACCTACTCGAGGACGAGCAGGAATTAAGCTTGGGGATCCTTGATACGTCTCCAACGTATCTATAATTTTTGATTGCTCCATGCTATATTATCTACTGTTTCGGGAAATATTGGGCTTTATTTTCCACTTTTATATTACTTTTGGGACTAACCTATTAACCGGAGGCCCAGCCCAGATTTGTTGTTTTTTGCCTATTTCAGTATTTCGAAGAAAAGGAATATCAGACGGAGTCGAAACGGAACGAAATCAACTGGAGAAGTTATTTTTGGAAGGAAACCTATCGGGTAGACTTGGACTCTACGTCAGAAGATACGGGAGCTGGCCACGAGGGTGGGGGTGCGCTCACCCCCCTAGGGCGCGCCCCCCTGCCTCGTGGGGCTCCCGAAGCTCCAGCGACGTACCCCCTGCACCCATATATACCTACGTATCGTAAAACTTCCAGAACAGAGATTAGATCGGGAGTTCCGCCGCAAAAACCTCCAGAGCCACCAAAACCAATCGGGACCCTGTTCAAGCACCCTATCGGAGGGGGGGAACCTCACCGTGGCCATCTTCATCATCCGGCGTTCTCCATGACGAGGAGGGAGTAGTTGACCCTCGGGCTGAGGGTATGTACCAGTAGCTATGTGTTTGATCTCTCTCTCTCTCTCGTGTTCTTGATTTGGCACGATCTTGATGTATCGCGAGCTTTGCTATTATAGTTGGATCTTATGTTTCTTCTCCCCCTCTACTCTCTTGTAATGGATTGAGTTTTCCCCTTTGAAGTTATGTTATCGGATTGAGTCTTTAAAGATTTGAGAACCCTTGATGTATGTCTTGCCGTGCATATCTGTGGTGACAATGGGATATCACGTGATTCACTTGATGTATGTTTTGGTGATCAACTTGCGGGTTCCGCCCATGAACCTATGCATAGGGGTTGGCACACGTTTTCGTCATGATTCTCTGGTAGAAACTTTGGGGCACTCTTTGAGGTTCTATGTGTTGGTTTGAATAGATGATTTGAGATTGTGTGATGCATATAGTATAATCATGCCCACGGATACTTGAGGTGACATTGGAGTATCTAGGTGACATTAGGGTTTTGGTTGATTTGTGTCTTAAGGTGTTATTCTAGTACGAACTCTTTTATAGATTGATCCGAAAGAATAGCTTTGAGGTGGTTTCGTACCCTACCATAATCTCTACGTTTGTTCTCCGCTATTAGTGGCTTTGGAGTGACCTTTTTGTTGCATGTTGAGTGCTTGTTATATGATCTATCTATGTTATTATTGTTGAGAGAACTTGCACTAGTGAAATTATGAACCCTAGGCCTTGTTTCCTAGCATTGCAATACCGTTTACGCTCACTTTTACCATTAGTTACCTTGCTGTTGTTATTATTTTAGATTACAACAACCTATATCTACCATCCATATTGCACTTGTATCACCATCTCTTCGCCGAACTAGTGCACCTATACAAATTACCATTGTATTGGGTGTGTTGGGGACACAAGAGACTCTCTGTTATTTGGTTGCAGGGTTGTTTGAGAGAGACCATCTTCATCCTGCGCCTCCCATGGATTGATAAACCTTAGGTCATCCACTTGAGGGAAATTTGCTACTATCCTACAAACCTGTGCACTTGCAGGCCCAACAACGTCTACAAGAAGAAGGTTGCGTAGTAGACATCAAGCATTAATAATGTGTAGTTTTGTGCATCATAATTACGTAGAGGTCAGAAATATTCCCCTTTTTCTAGAAAAAATACCACTAGAATAAGTTAGGATTGTGGCTACGTGTCTCTCCTAGTAAAAGGAAAAAAAGAATAAAGATTCCATTTTGCCGTTTTGCCACGGCTTTGCTGCCGAGCATCCTGACTTTGTTTCAGGGCTAGATAGACCAGCCAGCCAATGCGATGTCAGTGAGAGATCTAAAAATCTGGAGCAGATCGCTGTTTAGTGACGCAAAACTGCAACTGCGGCTTTCCACGATGGTTGTCCTCCCCCTGGACATTGCACAAAACGTCGGCCCCACACTGAGGGAGAATTCCATCTGCGAAAACTTCTCAAGTAGCGTATTCTAGGGCTAGCGGCGGTTGAAAGGGCTCGAAAGCGATAGGCGTCTAGGATAACCTGGCCGCGAGCGGGCGACGCCCAAACGGCCTTCTTCCAGGCCAAGATCAATGCGAGGCACAGAAAAAATTTCATCCACTCGCTGCAAGGACCGGCTGGAGTTGCCACAACGCATGATGCAAAAGAGGAGCTAGTCCACAACCACTTCGACCGATCTTTAGGAACTAGACAGGGCTGAGCCAGCACAATAGATTGGAGCTACATCGAACTGCCAAGGGTGCAAGGCGGCGGCCTCGACAACCCTTTCACCGAGCAGGAAGTGTGGCAAGCAATCAAGCAATCGCCTGCGGAAAAATCCCCTAGCCCAGACGGCTTCTCCGGCGTTTTCTTCAGAACTTGTTGGCAAACCCTAAAAGGGGATATCATGGCGGCCTACCACTAGTTCTACCATCTCGCCGGGGGTAATTTCCAGATGCTCAACACAGCTGTTGTAGTTCTCCTTCGAAAGAAAGACGACGCAGCCACAATCACAGACTACAGACCCATTAGTCTGATACACTCCATAGCCAAATTGATATTGAAAGTGCTCTCTCTGATTAATAACGGGTGATCCAAAACGTGATCTCCCCGGCGCAGACGGCGTTCCTTCGAACCAAATGCATCCATGACAGTTTCCTTTATGTTCAAAACTGCGTCAAATCCCTCCATGCAAAGAAGACGCCGGCCCTGCTCCTCAAGTTAGACATCTCAAAGGCCTTCGACAATGTTTCTTGGGAATATCTGCTAGAGCTGCTTCAACAATTAGGTTTTAGCTCGCGACGGCGAGACTGTATTGCTCTCCTCCTCTCCACCTCCTTGTCGACCTTCCTTCTCAATGGCACTCCGGGACCAAGGATTAGACACCGAAAAGGGCTGCGGCAGGGTGACCCTCTCTCGCCGCTCTTATTTATTCTGGCCATCGACCCTCTATATAGAGTGCTGAAGGCGGCGGTGGAGCTAGACCTGATTGCAGCGTTGCCATGCAGCGTTGCAAACCCGAACAGGCATGAAATAGACACCATCATTGAGATCCTAAGTGAGCCCGGAAAATGCCACATGCCTGCATGTCAACCCGGCAAAATCAACAGCAACATTGATCAGATGCGAGAACATTGATCTCTCTGAGGTCCTTGGTAGTTTTGGCGGATCCATTACCTCCTTCCCCATAAAATACTTAGGCCTTCCCGTGACGACTACGCGGCTTAGGATAGTGCATCTGCAGTTCCTCATAGATAGAATTAGGTCTAGACTAGCGGGATGGAAGGGACGGCTACTCCCATTTGCTAGCAGAAGAGTGCTAGTCCGAAGCGTGCTCAGTGCGATGCCCACCTTTGCTCTCTCAGTACTGCGGGTGCCTCAAAAACTGCTCAAGGAAATTGACATGTGCAGGAGAAGATTCCTTTGGAAGCAAGAGGAGGAGATAACAGGGGCTAGCTGCAAGGTTAATTGGCCAACAGTGTGTACCCCAACGGAGAGGGGGGGCTCAGAATCCTTGACCTGTAGAGTTTTAGCCGAGCCCTCCGGCTCCGATGGCTATTGATTGCATGGAAGGACCCAGACAGGCCATGGGTAGGCACACCACCACCATGCGACGAAGATGACAGAGCCCTATTTGTTGCAGCAACAACTGTGGCAGTTGGTTATGGCAAGGCAGCGATCTTCTGGAAATCAACCTGGCTAGGACCCGGAACCCTTGCTCAGAGCTACCCAAAGCTGTTCCACCACTCCCGGCGCAAGAACATGACAGTCTATGAAGCGCTACACAATTCCACTTGGATCAGAGACCTAGAGCATGGTGATGTCAACTAGCTACTGCCGGACTTCCTGCGTCTACACCGGAGAATTTGAGAGCCAAACATCATACTAAATGGAGATGAAAGGGACCAAATACGCTGGAACCTGGAGGCAAAGGGGGAATACACAGCAAGCTCTGCATACAAAATGCACTTCCAGGGCCGGCACCTATCAGAGTTTGATAGCATCATATGGTGAACTTGGGCTCCAGGGAAGATCAAGATGTTCGTATGGCTTCTACTGCAGAACCGAGTTTGGTCCAACGACAAACTCCAACGCCGGGGCTGGCCGAACAGATACTTCAAACTCGCAAGCACATCTTCTAGGAATGCCCCACGACATGGAGCGTGTGGCAATAGGTGGCATCATGGCGTGGCTGCTCGGCCTTCGCGCCGAAAGACGAGTGGCGCCAGAAACAGCCGCTACTGATCATCAGAGCAATCATCAACGAGGCAACACCAAGGGAGAGAAAAGGAGCAAAAACTATACTGCTGGCAGCATGCTGGGAGATTTGGCGCGAACGGAATAGAAGCACTTTCCAAAACAAGACCACCTCAACCTCTAACATTGTGAGGAAAATCATAAACTCAATGGAGCTATGAAGACTCGCCGGAGCGAAATGTACTGAGAGCCCCCTCGGGGAACCGCCGTGAGAATATCGGCCTTTAGGTGCTCTTTTATGTTCTTTTTCTTTTTCATCTTTCGTCTCTGACCACCTGACAATCCTTTTGTTACCACCATGTCTATGAATCAATGAAATAGCCGGCAATTGCTGGACATTTTCAAAAAAGAAGAAATTTATTCGGTGGTATTTTTTTTTGAGGAACCAGCAGGAGCACTGCCTTTTCTTATAGAAGGAAAACAGAAGCGTTAATTTACTGGGGCGACGCTTTTAGGAACGTTGCAAAAACCAAAAAATGGCCCATAAGCATGAACCATGTAAAACCCAGCACATACTCAGCCTATGCCGACAGATGGCAAGGCCCCAACGAAAGCCATATCCCGTTGCTTTATGTTTTCGAAAGCTAGTAGAGCAACCTCGCGATGAGTCATCCGTTGTCCTGTGAAAACGCGTCTGTTTCTCTCTTTCCAGATAGCCCAAATTGTGTAGATGATCCTCCCGCTCCTCCGTATCCGCACTTGGGAAGGCTCATCTACTAGCATCTTGTCCCACCAGTCGGAAACAAAGGCTCAGCTCGGGCAAGAAACACGAGATGGCGAGATCCTCGTTTGTCCGTGTGTTTACTCGGTTCCAAATCATGACCATGAAGGGACAGTCCTTGCAAAGATGGTTTGCCGCTTCGATTGTTGAAGACATAGCCGACACCTTGGGTCATGTGGCCAGCCGCGAATAGCCAACATATCTGCGGTGAGGATTCTACCATGCAGGACTAGCCACGCAAAGAATTTGCACTTGGGCTCAGAGTGAGCAGACCAGACCTTTGAAGAGTCAAATCTTGGGTGTGAGCCAAAGAACTGCGCCGCATGGGCCGATGCGGAAGAGTAGGCTCCATTTGTGGTCGTGTTCCGGAGATTGTATCATCTTGATCTCGCAATGTAACTGTCTGGCTGATCCATCCCCAAAGAGTGACATATTCCCCAGCTTGTTGCAGGGATCGAAGGCTAGCGATCGCTTCCGATCCAGCTTTTCATTTGTCAACTCGATGCACGGTCCTATTTTTTCTTGAAGCTATTTTGTAAAGCTCCGGCGCAAGTAGCGTTAGAGGGCCCCTTCCACTCCGGTTGTCATGCCGGAAAAGTGCCTTGCGGCCATCTCCCAAAGTTATGGTTGTGCTTATGCGAAAAAGGTTCATATCACCTGGTCGCATGGCAGGTCAAGGCCCACCCATGGCCTCTCCGGGTCCGGCCCATTGTATCCAGGGCCAGCGAAGGCAGAGGACGCGGCCAAAACGGTCCAGGTCGGCGATTCCTGTGCCGCCTAACCTCCTTGGACGATGACGGTCTTCCAGTTAACGAGGGAGTGCCCTCCATAAGTTTGCGTTTGATCCTCTTTCTGCCATAGAAACCCGCGAATGATCTTCTCAACTTTTCGCAGGATCCATTCCGGCAGGCTGAGAGCGGTGATGTGGAAAGTCGCCATAGCTGTTAGAACTGATTGAGCTGTGAGCGACTCGCCGGGCTTATTTAGTAGCTTTCCTTTCCAACCCGGCGGTCTACCCGCAATCTTGTCGATGAAAGGTTGGAGGTCAACCCTCCTGAGCCGACGATAGTGCAATGGAAGTCCGAGGTAGCGCCCCGGAAGCTGGCAATCTTGGCGGGGAAGACGGTGAGTATGTCCTGTAGGTCAAAGTCCCCGCATCGTATCGAAAAAACCTCGGTCTTTGACAGGTTCGTGATTAGGCCACTAGCCTCCCCAAAGGCTTTTAGTATGGCCGAGATCGCCCGCAGCTCCTCTTTATCAGGGTTGGCAAAGATGCTGCATCATCCGCAAAGAGAGAGAGATTCTACATCTGGCGGAACGAGCGCGGATGGGCTTGAGGATGCCCTGCTCAGAGGCGAGACGGAGAATCTGTTGCAACGGGTTTATTGCCAGAATGAAAAGCATCGGCGACACCGGGTCTCCCTAACGCAGGCCCTGCGCGTGCCTGAACGGCTCGCCCGGGTTTCCATTCAGAAGGATCCTAGATGATGAGTATGCCAGGGTCATGCAAATCCAGTCCCGCTTAACGTTAGCCAAACCTCAACGCTGAAGAACCTCAAGAAGGAAAGCCCAATTGACGGAGTCAAAAGCCTTCGATATATCAAGCTTGAGAAAAAGTCCTGGGATGTTTCGGCGGTGTAGGTCCTTGATTAGGTTCTCTCCATATAGTATATCTTGTGATTGATGTCGGGTCAGTTTTCTTTGTTTCCCTTAATTATTCATCTCTATGCTATCAGATTGGCCTTTTAATGTGCAAATACTTATAAACAAATGGGTGGTTGGGAAGTGAACAGCGTACTATCTTGTTAGTACTATATGTCACCGCCTTGTCCGTACAACCAAGGGACGAGGATGCTAGTCTAGTGACCCAGGATGATTAGCTATCCGTTGTTATGCAAGAGCATACACCTAACCAACAACGACACAGTACTAGTTTCAAATTAAAGACCGGGCAGATAATGGGATTAGACAACTGCATCATCATTAATTAAAACTAGTAAGTAGGAGCATGTACAATCTCAGGCTTGTATTTCCATTTAAAAAGTACGTCATGCTATCATATTTATATGTGAGATATTCGAATGTTATACAACATGCTAAACGCCATAAGTGGTGATTTCATATAGATTTCCCAGGAGTTGAAAATATTTGAGGCGAAATTTCATATTTTAGCGTCTCTGACCACGTCATTAATTCAATTATTGAGATAAAGTTAGTGGTTGGAACTTGCAATCTCTAGCACTGTAGAGGTACATGACTTCCCGTTGGTTACTTGTCGTACGTGCAACAGTACAAGGAATGTACAAGGGATATTCGCTTGCATCTCCTCTGAATCTAGACTTTGCTGCTGCAAATTTCAGCATCTAAACTTGGATATGAAAGAGAAAGAACGAAAACAAGTCAAGAATTGCAACCGCAACGTCGAACCAATCCTCCACCATGATATCCTGCTCCATGGTTGACTTGACCAATTAGTTATTGTTATTTTTGCCAATTATTGCTGATTTTCGGTGAATATATAATGCTTGTATGTCTATGACACTATTTTTTTCAAAAAGAGGGAAAGATCCCTCAGACTCTGCATCAAGGAATACACAGAATCATTTTATTGCTTATTCGAGCACAAGTCAGGCCCAAGTGAAATGAGGTTCACAAAAATAAATTATACGCGGCCGCCTTCATAGACAAAAGATGAATAAAATGAAAAAATATTACCCCCTTTGATCCATATTGATTGTCGCTGATTTAGTACAATTTCGACAAAAATATTAACTAATTTTGCACACATTCTCCATGTTCCATAATGTATTATATTTAGATTTTTATTATGGTAAGGATGTAGGGTAGCTAGTTTTTATACGCATGTGGCGTCGAGTACTATCAGCATGTCAAATGAGAACTCGCTTGGAAGACTAAACCCAAGAACTACCAATAATCTAGTGGTTAGATTGGATGTAGATGACTTATTATGTCAACCATCAAAGGCCACTAGCACTCACCTAAGTGACAATTATTTCATTTTTATATGTCGGTCAACTTTGCAAAGTGTATTACTTGAATTATGTTATAGTTGTAATCAAAGCAACGTGCCTTAGGGGCTATTCTTTTTGTGGCCTTTTCGGGCTTGTAAAATAAGCTACCCCTATCCAGTTTATTCTAGGAACCTAACCAAAAATAATTTTTAAAGCCTACTAGTTAAGTCTTTAGTTAGTAGGCTTCTAAAAAGATAAATTTGGTTGGATTTTTAGAATAAGTTGGGTAAGGGACAACTTGTTTCGGTTTATTCTAGGAGCTAGCAAAAGAACTGACTCTTATTCTTGTGTTATAGCGATAACATTGAAAAACCTCTTACTTCTTTTTTGAGCGAAAACTTCATATCTATTCATCTGCAATCATGGCAGTACAACGAACACTAGAAATAATGAAAACATGCATCCAGATTCATAGACCACCTAGCGGCATCTACAAGAACTGGAGCGAGACGAAGGTGCACCGCCATCATCACCCCTCCCTCATCGGAGCCGGGCAAAACTTGTTATAGTAGACAATCGGGAAGTCGTCATGCTAAGGCCACATAGAACCAGCGCACAAGAATAGCAACCGTTGTCAATGAAGAGTAGCTTAAATCGAAAGGATTCAACCTGAAGACACACGAACATAGACGAGCGAAGAACAAATCCGAGCAGATCCACGACAGATAGATCCTCCGGAGGCACATCTCCACATGCCCGCCGACGGTGGTAGATGCACCATTGAAACATGGGCTAGGTGGGGAAAACCTTATCCATCTTCAGGAAGCCTCCGTCGTCTCGCCTTCCCCGCCTTCCTTAACAGGACACAAACCCTAACAAAATTCAAAGAAACATCTAAAATGGAACCTTCCACCGGCAAGAGCCGGGATCCACCGCGTCTCCAAGGCTCGGAGGCCACCGGTGATGAGGTGGAAAAACCTCTGACTTGGTTGCATAAACTACTACTAGTTGTTAGTTGGTTTACCCAATAATTCATGCATCGTATCTATGAGTCGCCCCCTTCATATAAAATTGATCTTTGATTTTCAAAAAACACTCAATGTATAATACAATTAGAAAATTTCATCCTTACACCGCGTACAACTTATTAGCACCTACTCGTACACATGAATTAACCTTCAAGGGGAACATTGCGGTGTTTTGACTTATTTTTTTCTCCTTCCTTTTTGAAGTAGTGTACTTGTTGTGTTTACCGAATCTTTTAGTCCGCGTGTCATTGCACGGGTCGAACTTAGGGGAGATTGGATAGGTCATCGGGCATCTGAGACGACATTTTTCTCCATGCAGCCCGGTTCTTCTCGCCATCCCATTAGTTGTCTACTGGTTGTGGTTGCACCACTGTTCTAATTTGCGGCGAGCTCTCCGGCGTCTTGATCCTGGTTTCGCTGTGGTGGTGCCCTGCTCGCTATTGCTATGCTCTGTAGTTCTTGTGAGTGAGCTCCGCATGTTATCTTTTGGTTTTTTCTTCAAGCTTCTACCTTTGTAGTCAGCACCATTGTACCCTAGTCGATTGATGGTTTCATTAATTTGAAGTCGGGCTTTCTGCCTTTTCTCTAAAAAAAACTTTCACTTAGTTATTAGTCTCTATTGATATATCAATTCAAGAATTTGTTGGGTAGTTCTCCTTCTCCAATGGGATTGATCAACTTAAACACACATTTCACTAGTAGTATCAATAGTTGGGCACAGTCATGAAGAGGTGTAAGAGCATCTACAACCGAGCGCCCCAAATCCGCTTCATATGCCCGGGCGGGCCGCCCGGTTACTGACCGGTCACAAAATTTCGACTCAGACAGGCACCTCAAACGTCCGGGCTGACCGACATCCGTCATATCCAGCTCAAATATGGGGCGGATATGAAAGGCGCGTCCGCCACGTCGGACCCAGCCCACGCTGGCCCACCCGACCCCACATATATTCCTCCCCATCCGCTCGCCGGACCAAAGTCTAGCCACTTCACTCCACTCCCCTCCGCCACCCAAGCTCACCTCCGGTGGTCTTCGGCCGTCTCCGGCACGGCGGACAGCGGATTCGAGTCTTTCACCTCCAGATCCGTCGACCCCGAGCTCATCTCACGCAGCCCTGAGGAGGAGATGGCCGTCCGGATTGCGCTCTGCCGCTCCCGGAAGGAGGTCCGTGCACGACAGCGCTTGGACTCCTTCCATTGGGAATCCATTGCGGCCATCCAAATGGCGCATGGATCCGACGCTAGGTCTGTTGTCGCTACCTCACCGAAGGCGGTGCCGTTCCTCGGACGTCTGGGCGCACTGGTGAACGCGCAACCTCTTCGTTGGCGCGCCGAGCAGCGGGGCGCACCATGGGCGTCGTCTGACGAAAACATGGCATGACGTGCCCGCCGTGCGAGGCAGCGGACACGGGAGGCGGCGGCAGCCCTCGCGGCGGTGGACGTCGGCGAGGTGGAGTCGCACTCTCCGACGCCCCGTATGGTGCAACAGTCCGGGCGCCGCAACCGCGTCATGGTGGATGTCGCTGGCTCATCCTAGGACAAATCAATCACCGATCTGACATCCACCGGCACCCGACGGGTTCCGGGCTCCGACGAGGAAGAGTAGGGCATGGGAGACGGGGGCACCTTGAGTCCCGTGACCCGGCTCGTGTCTCATGACCTACTCTATTTTGCCTGTGACCAAACAAACACTCTGGGGAGCACAGCCGGCCGCCAGACATGGGCACGGCGGAGCCGGACGAGCTTCGCTTAAAGATCGTTTTACGTTGCATGTAATAATATGGATTTGAGATTTTTAATATGAGGTATCCGGATGCGGAATGCATTATTCTAAGCGTAACCGGTCATTGTCCACGGACGCATCCACGGGGCGTTTGAGGGGTCGAATTTGTAAGTCCGGCTGTGCTCTAAGTTGAACATATACCGGAAGGCATCAACTGCGTACAAGTTTTAGAATACTACTCGTACTACTGATTAAGTCATTAAGATATGAATGAAACAAAAACCATGGCTTGGAATTCAAAGTGGTCCCATGCAATGTTTCTAGAGAGGAAGAAACAGATGACAAGAAACAAAGGGCGACGTGCTCCTTGGTGTGCTTCGCCGTTGGCTCCCCTTAGATGGGAGCACGTGATCAACACAAGAAGGAGAACAAGAACAAGAAGGACATGTCTTTGTCGGTCGATTGAATTAAGCATGTATATATGCATGCATGCATGAAGCCAAGAATGCACGTAGCCTTCACCCGTAGTATCTTCTTGTGTGATCGATGGGCATGGGCAACAGATCGATGCGACGAACCCAACTCAACCAAGGTAAGCCAGACTAGCTGGCACTAGTTGATTTTGCAGCAATAATTGTACTAAGAAATTATTATCTACTAGGAGGATTCGTTGTCAGCAAAGGGGGCCTAGTGGGTGCAGCAGAGCATTCTACAGCTACAGATCATGCAGACAGGGTATGGAGGAGAGCAGGATCTCTGGTGCTCACATGCTGGGTTGTTCTAGATACGGAAAATAGCGCATTAGTCAGTACTCCCTCCGTAAAGAAAATATTGCTAAACCTTTCTTTTCTAAAGTTGTTTTCACAGCCTCATGGATCTGGACTCAAAGGAATGAAAAGATCTTCAGAAATAAAGCTCCTAGTTTTAGGTCCTGGAGGAGAAACTTTGTATATGACCTTTCTCTTTTAGCTCATAGGCTCAAGTGTAAATATGAAGATAGTCTCCGGACCTGGATAGCTTCCCTCCCTTAGGTAGGTCATGTAAGTAGTCTCCCTCTCTCTTTGTATATTTATACTCCAGTTTTTGTTCTTTTCTTTATTAATAAAGAGTTGTGAGGTTGTTGCCTTGCAGTACATAGTCAATAAAAATATATAAAAGCGTTTGGATCACTAGTTACAAAGGGAGTAGTAGTATGAACCGGCGAAGATGAGAAGATTGCTTACGACTATTTACTTGTACTAATAATATACTGCGTGTTCTTGTAAAAAAAATATGCTTGTTGAAAACATATATAAGATTTCCCGCAAAAAAAGACATATATAAGATGTATAATTAATGCTCGAATATGCACGAGTGTGTGTATCATCTATTAAAGAAGGAAAAGGGAGAAGAGCCCCTCCGCTCTTTTTACAAGGTATGACTACATGGGACTCACACCTTGCTCCACCCTCTAAGCTAGGAGACTACTCGCCCTGTGCCCACCCTACCGCCGCCACGAGGAGGCCGTCCAGATCGTCCTCGCGTCTCAGTAGCTCCGCTTGCTTCCATATTTCACATTCGCTGGCTATCTTGCGCAACACTCACGCAGGCATGGAGTTTTGCCGTCAAACACAATGCCATTGCGGTGCTTCCATAGTTCCTATATGGCCAGCAGGCAAACAACGCGCACCATCCTTGCTCTTCTCCTCGGTAGGTGGTCGTGGCCGTGCCTTGCGCACCATTCCGGTAGTGATTCCCCATGCACGGTTCGGCGTGTCCCATGCCCAACGCGGGCATCGTGTCCCATTATAAGATGTATAATTATAATCCCAGTAATGCAATTGAGTTTATCTACAATACTAAACTGGTACAAAGTAGTAGTGTATTAGTGTCGGGTAACCACAAACACGTGCGCGCATGTTGGGTGGGTTATTTGTGTGAATGCAACTCTCCAACGTCTAATGTGTGGCCAGTTTATTCCCACCATCTAGTCTAGAAAAAGAAGAAGGAAAAAAACAACGCCAAGATGGCTTCAAAACAGCTGTAAGAAAACATGAGTCCAATTCCAAAGCAACCTGAGAGTTTATTCCCTCTTTTTGTGGTTGAAGAGTGTATTCCCTTCAACTTGAAGTTTTCTTAAAGCAACAAGTCTCATTGTGTGAACAATTGAAAAGACAATCATGCAAAGATGTAATCTCAAACTGGGAGTTGACAGCCGCTCGTCCACCGAGATTTGTTTGACTTGTGAGAAATACCAGCCATTGGCTCCCATGGCCACTGAAAAGTAGAATAAACCCTTTCACGTTTCACTTGCTAGCTGTCCGGCTTTAGGTTGGTGTAAAAGCCAAAGGCATGAAGTTGTTGATCGTGGAATGGAATGGAATCCACATCTTCAATCACCAACAAACACTCCGACATAGTGGTCATACATATGTCTATCTTTTTATCTGTGGTCTCCTTGCTTATGAAATGATGTGAATAAAGCACCTAATACACGAATGTTTTTTCTTTTGTCTTATTAAGGCATCTTCAAGACGGACCCTCAAACCACCTGCATATGTCTGGACCATGCAGACCAGACGCAGTTTGCGAAACAATGCGGGCCTGTATCGGTCCACCGAGTGGTCCGGACATACTTTTTTCAGCAAACTTCAGACAAACGTGTGTGGCCTTGCGGAAGCCTGGACAACATACATGTAGGAGTCCAACACCCTGGCCCATCGAAAACCCTTTCCGGACCCCACGCCTTCATCCTCATCATTCTCTCTCCTTCATTATTTCTCTCTTGCCTTCGCCGCTGCTCCATCATCCTGGACGCCACACCACAACCCTGCCAGAACTCTACGTCTTCGTCACCTCCAGCGTTCCAACCGGCCTCCACCCCGCTTCTCCTCCATCATGCATTTCACCCTGACACTAGTATAAGTTACTCCCCACTATGATCAGCCTTAACGATATAAAATACGCCAACGAACAAACTAATTAAGTGTCTTGGTTTGACCACGTGTCAGCAAGCAAGGCATCGTCAACTCAGGCCGTGCTTGTCCTCGGTATATTCTGCCGTTGTGCCTACTAGGCGAGGTGTGTAAATAGTACTAGTATACTATGATAAAATTACTATAGTGTACTTTTCAAAGAATCAAGGAGCAGCGAATCATCATCAGTTAAAAATGAAGTGCTACTCAAGTAATGGTGAATGGGCAGGCTACCTTATCCTAGTACTGGTACTTTTCCTCCCGTAAGCAAAACGATTTGTTTAATACTCCCTCCGTCCCATAATGTAAGACGTTTTTTGACACTACACTAGTGTCAAAAAACGTCTTACATTATGGGACGGAGGGAGTAGTTGCGATTTGTTTAGAGAGCAGTTGAACAATCATGCATCCTACTCGTATTATAGTGAGAAGGATTCCAACTTCATTTTAAAGTGCATTATTACAGTCAGTACCGACCTCCCCCATATACTATTGCTGGTGCAATCTGCAATGCAAGAAGGCCTTGACACTTGGAGGCGTGAAGGCCATAAAATAACATGAAATAATTGACAAGTTTTACTAGTATAAAATTGGAGTATGCAACTACGGTTGTCAAAATGGCATGCATCTACAGGCGCGAGATAATTTCTTTCTTTTTCTAGTGTACATTTGTATAGCTTTTCCTTCCCCTTTCTGGCTTTCAGCCATCCTGAACCTTGACCTGTATTTCTTGGAGTGTCTCATCCTATCTTAACGAATGAAATCAACACAATGCTGTTTTTCGTCAAAAAAATGCTGCAGCGCAGCGGAAAGATGACTAGGCCGGCCGACAACAGGTGGTCGATCTATCTTGCACATATACTACATGCGAGCAATACATGTGCTGTGCTCCGTCCGCGTGATGTGGCCTACTTACATCTTTGACAGATTGTCACTGCACCTACGCTACACTTGATACGATCATCCTCTTTCTCTTTTCCTCTTCCACTTCCTCTTCCTCTTCCCCACCACGGTGCAATGCAAAGACGGGGTTTTCTGACAATTGAGTCCATGTAAAGCCATTGTAGAAGTTTCGCAAAAAAAAACGAGCCATTGTAGTTGTAGCAACAACAATATCCACAACTCCCGCAAATAAAAAAACAATATCCACAAGGTCTTAAAGTTGGACAATAAACTTTATCCACAACTCATCCAAGTAGTAGTGGACTGATATATGCTTGTTGACCCGTAAATACGCTTAGCCTTTAACCAGGCTAGGGTGACAGGTATATATGTACATCCCATGTGTGTGGCCCTACTGATTAGCTCCAAGTGGCCAGGCCGGGTAGGCGTGCACCCATCAGCTGCTCTGACATCTTCCTTTTGTCCTTTGACAGAAATGGCTAGTCCCACATCTTAGGTCCTATTTGGATCCATGGTTAGAGTTAGTTTGAGCTAGTTTGGGCTCAAATAGCCTAAAGTATCCAAACATGAGGGCTAGTTTGAGCTAGTTGCATTTAAACCATCCAAAAAAACTATCCCACTCAAGAGGTGCTAATTGAAGCCTAGTTCTTCTAGTGCATTTATTGTCAATCTACCCCTGTCATCCAAACACCACTTTGACTAGAGTTAGTTCAAGTCATTAGCTAGAAACTAACTCTAACCTCTAGCTAAGTTAGAGTATCCAAACAACATTTGTGGCTCCAAACAAAATGATTGCTCTCCTGGCAGGCGGATCATATCTTGTTTGGTCGAGTTTTGGGCAAATCATATTTTGCGCCCAAGACTTGGACCATCCAAGGCACATTAGCATTGATGGTCGGGGCGACCGTTTACAGAAAACACATGTATTCGCAAGATCGCCAGACCATGTATGGATGCTGATGGCTGACGGGCGCATCTATGTGCCGTGTGCGAGCTATAAATCCAACTCACATACAACATTGTAATAAATGGGCCGGCCCAAGAAACACTGTTTCTTCGTTGGTTTAGATGTTCTTTCTTTCTTTTTTCAAAGAAATATATATTTTGAAATACCCTAACATGTAAATATTGTATTTAAATTGTTTATAACGTTAGCAAAATATTCACATGTTAAAAAAACAATTTGTGACATTTTGAAAAAATGTTTATACAATGTGACAAAATGTTTGCATAATTCATAAAAGATATTTCGTACCATTCAAAAAATTGCACATGCCATTTAAAAAAAATCAAATGTTTAATAAAAACATATTCGTGATATTTTTGAGAAATATTTAGGCAATTTTTAGAAATATTCACGTAGTTCAAAAAATCTTTATACATTTTTTGTGGAATTGTAAAAAGATATACAATGTAAAAATGTTCTCATAGTTAAAAACTGATTATCGCCATTAAAAAATGTACTGTCTATTTGGAAAGTGTTACCATTAAAAACTTACTATTGTCATCAAAAGAATATTGTGTTTTCATAATTCAAAAAATAATATTTCGTACCATTCAAAAAAATGTACGTGACATTGTTTAAAAAATTGACCTTATTAAAAAACACGTGCATGATATTTTTGAAAAATGTTTATGCAATGTTTAAAAATGTTCATGTAGTTAAAAAATCTTTGTACAATGCTTATGGAATTTTGAAAATTGATTATACCATATATAAAAAATGTTATTGTAGTGGAAAAATAATTATTGCCATTTGAAAATTGCACACCATCTATTTGGAAAGTGTTACCACTAGCAAATGATTATTTGATAAAAATGACGCAGCAGGCGAAATAGGTTATTTTAGCAAGAGCACGCCAAATAGGTGTTGCTCCTATTCACAGCGGATCTTATTTCACGCTTTAGCAGCCGTTTGCAAACGGGTGCCTGACGCGCTCCAGTGCTGGGCCGGCCCAATAGAGGTTTCTTTCTTCTCTGTTTTAATCAGAAGAAAAGACGCGCACTAATCATGATTCAAACCAGCGTCCTCCCTCACCTAGTACCGCAGGTGTAACCACCACACCACCACAAGGGATCTGCTAAGATTAAACTTTTCTTTCTTTTCCCTATTCCATTTTCCCTTTTCCTTTTCCTTTTTTGTTTTCTGCTTTTTCTTTTTTCTTCTTCCTAGTTTGATGAATTGTTTGAAAATATGTGAACTTTTCTTTAAATCGATGAACTTTTTTTGAAATTCAATGAACATTATTTTTCAAACAGATGAATTTTTTTCATATTTGTGAACATTTTTTTCAAATTTGATGAGCTTTTTTCACATGTCATGAACTTTTTGAAAAAAATGGATGAACTCTTTTCAAATCCGATGATTTTTTTTTTCAAAATTGATGAACTTTTTTCAAATTTGATGTTCTTTTTTCAAATTGATGAACTTTTTTCAACTTCCGTGCATCTTTTTTGAAAGTTTCGTGAAGTTTTGTTCAAAATCCGCAAACATTTTTTAATTCATAAACTTTTTCGTTTTTTGCGAACTTTCTGGTTTTTTATATTAATCAACGTGAATAAAGTTGACTATATGTTAATGTTTGTACGAAAAGAGGGGTCAAATAGTATTATTTCCTAATAACATGCAACAAATCGAGCTTGGTCTAGTGGTGAAGGCTTGAAGCTGTTGACTTTGACATGCAGAGATCGATTCCCACTGTGCCTGAATTAGAGCATTTCTAGCAGACTCCGTATAATGCTCCGACCCGCAAAATAATCGTCAAAATACAAGTTTTGCGAAAAAAGCTGCCCAATCAGACACTGTAAACGCGTCGGACCTGTAAAAAAATTTGAGGGACGCGAAAAATATCCTCGTCAAAACTGTGAAAATAAGAATTTCGGAGCCAACCCGAGGGGACCCTGTATAAGCGATAGACCGTTGGTGGGAGTCTAACTGTTATCGAAACCTTCATGGCGCTCCTGTACGCCGGCCGTCCGCCCCGGCCGCCGCACTCGGTCGTAGCTCCACGACTCTCGAAGGGAGCTAGCTAGCTAGCTAGCTCGCTCGCTCAATCGATTCGAACAGCTAGCTAGCTAGCTCGATGTGTGCCTTTCCCGACGACCGCTGGTCCCCAGAGTTCGGCCGCCTCCCGCGCCGCCCCGCGTCTTCCTCGTCCGCCCGTCCGTCGGCGGCCGCGCTGGCTTACACTATGTGCCGATTTCAAATTGGCGTGAGGAAGAGGACGATCAGAAAAAAAGTGGGCTAGCTATGAGCCTGTTCGGCATATTCAAAGAATATTTTTTTTACGGATTGATTATACGGGATCGCCGCACCTAAAGCAACCCTTAAAACACGTTTTTATTGGCCCTTATAACGACTTTAAGGTTCCGCAATATACGAGATCTGCTAGAGATGCTCTTAGCGCTAGCCGGCGCTTACAACGCCGAATAGGAGCTCCCTTCACCCCCATCATCCTGCAAGCTACAAATAGACACCGCAATGCCCAATGTAAGTGGAGTTGGGTAGTCCAAAGTTAATTTTTTTTCTTGTTGTTTTCTGTTCGTTGTTTTGCAATAGTTTTTTCTGGTTGTTTTTGTTGGTGGACATAGTAATTTTAAAAAAATTCCTACGCACACGCAAGATCATGGTGATGCATAGCAACGAGAGGGGAGAGTGTGTCCATATACCCTCGTAGACCAATAGCGGAAGCGTTAGCACAACACGGTTGATGTAGTCGTACGTCTTCACGATCTGACCGGTCAAGTACTGAACGTACGACACCTCTGAGTTCAGCACACGTTCAGCTCGATGACGTCCCTCGAACTCCGATCCAGCCGAGTGTTGAGGGAGAGTTTCGTCAGCACGACGGCGTGGTAACGATATTGATGTTCTACCGATGCAGAGCTTCACCTAAGCACCGCTACGATATTATCGAGGTGGATTATGGTGGAGGGGGGCACCGCACACGGCTAAGAGATCCAAAGGATAAATTGTTGTGTCTCCAAGGGGTGCCCCCCTCCCCGTATATAAAGGAGTGGAGGAGGGGGAGGGTCGGCCCTCTCTATGGTGCGCCCTAGGAGGAGTCCTACTCCCACCGGGAGTAGGATTCCCCCTTCCAAGTAGTAGGAGTATGAGTCAAGGAAAGGGGAGAGAGAAGAGAAGGAAGGAGGCGCAGCCCTCCCCTAGTCTAATTCGGACTAGGCCTTGGGGCGTGCAACCTCTCCTCTCTCTTTCCCTAAAGCCCAATAATGCCCATATACTCCCGTGAATTCCGTAACTCTCCGGTACTCCGAAAAATACCCGAATCACTCGGAACCTTTCCGATGTCCGAATATAATCGTCCAATATATCAATATTTACGTCTCGACCATTTCAAGACTCCTCGTCATGTCCCCGATCTCACCCGGGACTCCGAACTACCTTCGGTACATCAAAACACATAAACTCATAATATAACCGTCATCAAACTTTAAGCGTGCGGACCCTACGGGTTCGAGAACTATGTAGACATGACCGAGACACGTCTTCGGTCAATAACCAATAGCGGAACCTGGATGCTCATATTGGCTCCCACATATTCCACGAAGATCTTTATCGGTCAGACCGCATAACATCATACGTTGTTCCCTTTGTCATCGGTATGTTACTTGCCCGAGATTCGATCGTCGATATCTCAATACGTTCAATCTCGTTACCGGAAAGTCTCTTTACTCGTTCCGTAATACATCATCCCGCAACTAACTCATTAGTTACAATGCTTGCAAGGCTTATAGTGATGTGCATTACCGAGTGGGCCCATAGATACCTCTTCGACAATCGGAGTGACAAATCCTAATCTCGAAATACGCCAACCCAACAAGTACCTTCGGAGACACCTTTAGAGCACCTTTATAATCACCCAGTTACGTTGTGGCGTTTGGTAGCACACAAAGTGTTCCTCCAGTAAACGAGAGTTGCATAATCTCATAGTCATAGGAACATGTATAAGTCATGAAGAAAGCAATAGCAACATACTAAACGATCGAGTGCTAAGCTAACGGAATGGGTCAAGTCAATCACATCATTCTCCTAATGATGTGATCCCATTAATCAAATGACAACTCTTTGTCTATGGCTAGGAAACATAACCATCTTTGATCAACGAGCTAGTCAAGTAGAGGCATACTAGTGACACTCTGTTTGTCTATGTATTCACACATGTATCATGTTTCTGGTTAATACTATTCTAGCATGAATAATAAACATTTATCATGATATAAGGAAATAAATAATAACTTTATTATTGCCTCTAGGGCATATTTCCTTCAGTCTCCCACTTGCACTAGAGTCAATAATCTAGATCACATCGCCATGTGATTTAACATCAATAGTTCACATCACCATGTGATTAACACCCATAGTTCACATCGTCATGTGACCAACACCCAAGGGGTTTACAAGAGTCAATAATCTAGTTCACATCGCTATCTGGTTAACACCCAAAGAGTACTAAGGTGTGATCATATTTTGCTTGTGAGAGAAGTTTAGTCAGCAGATTACGCCATATTCAGATCCGTTATGTATTTTGCAAATTTCTATGTCTACAATGCTCTTGCACGGAGCTACTCTAGCTAATAGCTCCCACTTTCAATATGTATCCAGATTGAGACTTAGAGTCATACGGATCGGTGTCAAAACTTGCATCGACGTAACCCTTTACGATGAACCTTTTGTCACCTCCATAATCGAGAAACATATCCTTATTCCACTAAGGATAATTTTGATCGCTGTCTAGTGATCTAATCCTAGATCACTATTGTACTTCCTTGCCAAACTTAGTGGTAGGGTATACAATAGATCTGGTACACTGCATGGCATACTTTATAGAACCTATGGTTGAGGCATATGGAATGACTTTCATTCTCTTTCTATCTTCTGCCGTGGTCGGGCTTTGAGTCTTACCCAATTTCACACCTTGTAACACAGGCAAGAACTCTTTCTTTGACTGTTCCATTTTGAACTATTTCAAAATCTTGTCAAGGTATGTACTCATTGAAAAAAACTTATCAAGCGTCTTGAACTATCTGTATAGATCTTGATGCTCAATATGTAAGCAGCTTCACCGAGGTCTTTCTTTGAAAAACTCCTTTTAAATACTCCTTTATGCTTTCCAGAAAATTCTACATTATTTTCGATCAACAATATGTCATTCACATATATTTATCAGAAATGTTGTAGTGCTCCCACTCACTTTCTTGTAAATTCAGGCTTCACCGCAAGTCTGTATAAAACTATATGGTTTAATCAACTCATCAAAGTGTATATTCCAACTCTGAGATGCTTGCACCAGTCCACAGATGGATCGCTGGAGCTTGCACATTTTGTTAGCACCTTTAGGATTGACAAAACCTTCTGGTTGCATCATATACAACTCTTCTTTAATAAATTCATTAAGGATTGCAGTTTTGTTATCCATTTGCCAGATTTCATAAAATGCGGCAATTGCTAACATGATTCGGACAGACCTTGAGCATCGATACGAGTGAGAAAATCTCATCGTAGTCAACACCTTGAACTTTGTCAAAAACCTTTTTCGACAAGTCTAGCTTTGTAGATAGTAACACTACTATCAGCGTCCGTCTTCCTCTTGAAGATCCATTTATTTTCTATGGCTTGCCGATCATCGGGCAAGTCAACCAAAGTCCATACTTTGTTCTCATACATGGATCCTATCTCAGATTTCATGGCCTCAAATCATTTTGCGAAATCTGGGCTCATCATCACTTCCTCATAGTTCGTAGGTTCGTCATGGTCAAGTAATATGACCTCCAGAACAGGATTACCGTACCATTCTGGTGCCGATCTCACTCTGGTTTACCTACGAGGTTCGGTAGTAACTTGATCTGAAGTTACATGATCATCATCATTAGCTTCCTCACTAATTCGTGTAGTAGTCACAGGAATAGATTTCTGCGATGAACTACTTTCCAATAAGGGAGTAGGTACAGTTACCTCATCAAGTTCTACTTTCCTCCCACTCACTTCTTTCGAGAGAAACTCCTTCTCTAGAAAGGATCCATTCTTAGCAACGAATGTCTTGCCTTCAGATCTGTGATAGAAGGTGTACCCAACTGTCTCCTTTGGGTATCCTATGAAGACACATTTCTCCGATTTGGGTTTGAGCTTATCAGGATGAAACTTTTTCACATAAGCATCGCAACCCCAAAATTTAAGAAACGACAACTTTGGTTTCTTGCCAAACCACAATTCATATGGTGTCGTCTCAACAGATTTAGATGGTGCCCTTTTAACGTGAATGCAGATGTCTCTAATGCATAACCCCAAAACGATAGTGGTAAATCAGTAAGAGACATCATAGATTGTACTATATTCAATAAAGTACGGTTATGATGTTCGGACACACCATTGTGCTGTGGTGTTCCAGGTGGCATGAGTTTGTGAAACTAATCCACAATGTTTTAATTGAAGGCCAAACTCGTAACTCAAATATTTTCCTCCACGATCAGATCGTAGAAACTTTATTTTCTTGTTACGATGATTTTCTACTTCACTCTGAAATTATATGAACTTTTCAAATGTTTCAGACTTATGTTTCATCAAGTAGATACACCCATATCTGCTCAAATCATCTGTGAAGGTCAGAAAATAATGATACCCACCGCGAGCCTCAACACTCATCGGATCGCATACATCAGTATGTATTATTTCCAATAAGTCAGTTGCTCGTGCAATTGTTCCGGAGAACGGGGTCTTACTCATCTCGCCCATAAGGCATGGTTCGCAAGCATCAAGTGATTCATAATCAAGTGATTCGAAAATCCCATCAGCATGGAGTTTCTTCATGCGCTTTACTCTAATATGACTTAAACGGTAGTGCCACAAATAAGTTGCCCTATCATTATTAACTTTGCATCTTTTGGCTTCAATATTATGAATATGTGTATCACTACGATCGAGATCCAGCAAACCATTTTCATTGGGTGTATGACCATAGAAGGTTTTATTCATGTAAACAGAACAACAATTATTCTCTAACTTAAATGAATAACCGTGTTGCAATAAACATGATCAAATCATATTCATGCTCAACGCAAACACCAAATAACACTTATTTAGGTTCAACGCTAATCTCGAAAGTATAGGGAGTGTGCGATGATGACCATATCAATCTTGGAACTACTTCCAACACACATCGTCACCTCACCCTTAACTAGTTTCTGTTCATTCTGCAATTCCCGTTTCGAGTTACTACTCTTAGCAACTGAACCAGTATCAAATACCGAAGGGTTGCTACGAACACTAGTAAAATACACATCAATAATGTATGTCAAATATAGCTTGTTCACTTTGCCATTCTTCTTATCCGCCAAATATTTGGGGTGGTTCCGCTTCTAGTGACCAGTCCCTTTGCAGTAGAAGCACTTAGTCTCAGGCTTAGGTCCAGACTTGGGCTTCTTCACTTGAGCAGCAACTTGCTTGCCGTTCTTCTTGAAGTTCCCCTTCTTCCGTTTGTCCTTTCTCTTGAAACTAGTGGTCTTGTCAACCATCAACACTTGATGTTTTTTCATGATTTCTACCTTCGCCGATTTTAGCATCGCGAAGATAGGAATTGTTTTCGTCATCCCTTGCATATTATAGTTCATCACGAAGTTCTACTAACTTGGTGATGGTGACTAGAGAATTCCGTCAATCACTATTTTATCTGGAAGATTAACTCCCACTTGATTCAAGGGATTGTAGTACCCAGACAATCTGAGCACATGCTCACTGCTTGAGCTATTTTCCTCCATCTTTTAGCTATAGAACTTGTTGAAGACTTCATATCTCTCAACTCGGGTATTTGCTTGAAATATTAACTTCAACTCCTGGAACATCTCATATGGTCCATGACGTTCAAAACGTCTTTGAAGTCCCGATTCTAAGCCGTTAAGCATGGTGCACTAAACTATCAAGTAATCATTATATTGAGCTAGCCAAACGTTCATAACGTCTGCATCTGCTCCTACAATAGGTCTGTCACCTAGCGGTGCATCAAGGACATAATTCTTCTATGCAGCAATGAGGATAATCCTCAGATCACGGATCCAATCCCCATCATTGCTACTAACATCTTTCAACTTAGTTTTCTCTAGGAACATATCAAAATAAAACAGGAGAGCTAAACGCGAGCTATTGATCTACAACATAGATATGCTAATACTACCAGGACTAAGTTCATGATAAATTAAAGTTCAATTAATCATATTACTTAAGAACTCCCACTTAGATAGACATCCCTCTAATCCTCTAAGTGATCACGTGATCCAAATCAACTAAACCATGTACGATAATCATGTGAGATGGAGTAGTTTCAATGGTGAACATCACTATGTTGATCATATCTACTATATGATTCACGCTCGACCTTTCAGTCTTAGTGTTCCGAGGCCATATCTGTTATATGCTAGGCTCGTCAAGTTTAACCTGAGTATTCGCGTGTGCAACTGTTTTGCACTGTTGTATTTGAGCGTAGAGCCTATCACACCCGATCATTACGTGGTGTCTCAAAGACGAAGAACTTTCATAGCGATGCATACTCAGGGAGAACACTTATACCTTGATAATTTAGTGAGAGATCATCTTATAATGCTACCATCAATCAAAGCAATATAAGATGCATAAAAGATAAACATCACATGTAATCAATATAAGTGATATGATATGGCCATCATCATCTTGTGCTTGTGATCTCCATCTCCGAAGCACCGTCATGATCACCATCGTCACCGGCGCGACACCTTGATCTCCATCGTAGCATCGTTGTCGTCTCGCCAACTTATGCTTCTACGACTATCGCTACCGCTTAGTGATAAAGAAAAGCATTACATGGTGTTTGCATTGCATACAATAAAGCGACAACCATATGGCTGCTGCCAGTTGCCGATAACTCGGTTACAAAACATGATCATCTCATAGAATAAAATATAGCATCATGCCTTGACCATATCACATCACAACATGCCCTGCAAAAACAAGTTAGACGTCCTCTACTTTGTTGTGGCAAATTTTACGTGGCTTCTACGGGCTGACCAAGAACCGTTCTTACCTACGCATCAAAACCACAACGATAGTTTGTCAAGTTGGTGCTGTTTTAACCTTCGCAAGGACCGGGCGTAGCCACACTTGGTTCAACTAAAGTTGAGAACCGACACCCGCTAGTCACCTGTGTGCATAGCACGGCGGTAAAACCAGTCTCGCATAAGTGTACGCGTAATGTCGGTCCGGGCCACTTCATCCAACAATACCGCCGAACCAAAGTATGACATGTTGGTAAGCAGTATGACTTGTATCACCCAAAACTCACTTGTGTTCTATTCGTGCATATAACATCTACGCATAAAACCAGGCTCGGATGCCACTGTTGGTGAACGTAGTAATTTCAAAAAAATTCCTACGCACATGCAGGATCATGGTGATGCATAGCAACGAGAGGGGAGAGTGTGTCCACATACCCTCGTAGACCGATAGCGGAAGCGTCAGCACAACACGGTTGATGTAGTCGTACGTCTTCACGATCCGACCGATCAAGTACCGAACGTACGGTACCTCCGAGTTCGGCACACGTTCAGCTCGATGATGTCCGTCGAACTCCGATCCAGCCGAGTGTTGAGGGAGAGTTTCGTCAGCACGACGGCGTGGTGACGATGTTGATGTTCTACCGACGCAGAGTTTCGCCTAAGCACCGCTACGATATTATCGAGGTGGATTATGGTGGAGGGGGGCACCGCACACGGCTAAGAGATCCAAGGGATAAATTGTTGTGTCTCCAAGGGTGCCCCTCCCGTATATAAAGGAGTGGAGGAGGGAGGGCCGGCCCTCTCTATGGCGCGCCCTAGGAGGAGTCCTACTCCCACCGGAGTAGGATTCCCTTCCAAGTAGTAGGAGTATGAGTCAAGGAAAGGGGAGAGAGAAGAGAAGGAAGGAGGGGGCGCAGCCCCTCCCCCTAGTACAATTCAGACTAGGCCTTGGGGGGGGGGGGGAGCAGCCTCTCCTCTCTCTTTCCCCTAAAGCCCAATAATGCCCACATACTCCCCGGCGAATTCCTGTAACTCTCCGGTACTCCAAAAAATACCCGAATAACTCGGAATCTTTCCGATGTCCGAATATAGTCGTCCAATATATCGATCTTTATGTCTCGACCATTTCGAGACTCCTCGTCATCTCCCTGATCTCATCCGGGACTCCGAACTACCTTCGGTACATCAAAACACATAAACTCGTAATATAACCGTCATCGAACTTTAAGCGTGCGGACCCTACGGGTTCGAGAACTATGTAGACATGACCGAGACACGTCTCCGGTCAATAACCAATAGCAGAACCTGGATGCTCATATTGTCTCCCACATATTCTACGAAGATCTTTATCGGTCAGACCGCATAACAACATACGTTGTTCCCTATGTCATCGGTATGTTACTTGCCCGAGATTCGATCGTCTGTATCTCAATACGTTCAATCTCGTTACCGGCAAGTCTCTTTACTCGTTCCGTAATACATCATCCCCTAACTAACTCATTAGTTACAATGCTTGCAAGACTTATAGTGATGTGCAATACCGAGTGGGCCCAGAGATACCTCTCCGACAATCGGAGTGACAAATCCTAATATCAAAATACGCCAACCCAACAAGTACCTTCGGAGACACCTGTAGAGCACCTTTATAATCACCCAGTTACGTTGTGACGTTTGGTAGCACACAAAGTGTTACTCCGGTAAACGGGAGTTGCATAATCTCATAGTCATAGGAACATGTATAAGTCATGAAGAAAGCAATAGCAACATACTAAACGATCGAGTGCTAAGCTAACGGAATGGATCAAGTCAATCACATCATTCCCTAATGTTGTGATCCCATTAATCAAATAATAACTCTTTGTCTATGGCTAGGAAACATAACCCTCTTTGATCAACGAGCTAGTCAAGTAGAGGCATACTAGTGACACTCTGTTTGTCTATGTATTCACACATGTATCATGTTTCCGGTTAATACAATTCTAGCTTGAATAATAAACATTTATCATGATATAAGGAAATAAATAATAACATTATTATTGCCTCTAGGGCATATTTTCTTCAGTTTTTTCCCCCACTTTTTTCCTGTTTATTTTATTTTTCTTTCTGTTCTTGTTTTTGTTTTGGTTTTCTTAATACACTGTGAAAAATTCCTTAACATGTGATGAATATTTTTCAAATACACATTATTTTTTTGTAATATACATTGGTTCTCTTAATATACAATAAATCTTTCTAAATATAATGGAAGTTTTTAATTATGCGATGAACATTTTCTAATACACACTACACTGAATATTTTTTAATATATGGTGAATTTTTCAATACACTATGAATGTTTTTTAATACACACTGAATCTTTTTAAAACACATATTAATAATTTTCTAAAATATATTTTGATTTTTAGATGTACTAACAAATAAGAGAAAGAAAACAACTTGCGCCAGAGTGGGTTGGACTACTTGCCCCAGCTTTCAAGGGAGCCTCTCCATCATTCCAACGAGCTTCGAGTAGGAGGTCTCCTTCCCACCCGCTATGTTGCTATACGGATCAGGTCACTTGGATCTTTTGTTTCTGGTTTCCTTGAGAGCTTCTATCCGCACGTTACGCAAGAATAGGTTTTTTCCTATACGCGTTTTGGGTTTTTGATGGTTTGTATTTCAGTTTTTTTTGGCTTTTCGGTTTTAGCCTGGTTTTCTTTAGATTTTCGACAAAAAATTTTGGGCGAAAAACTTTATTTTTCGCGCGAGCCACGTATATGCTTCTCTTGGAGGCGCAAATTTGTTTCCTCGAGAGACAGACACAATTGTGCCTCTCGAAAAGGGAAAATACATTCATTTTCTTCCGGGAGAGTCATAGATTTACTTCTCATGGAGGCACAGGTTTGCCTTTGCGAGAAGCACAGTTGTGCCTCTCAGAAAAGGAATAGAACATGTTTTCTAAAAGGAATTCACGATACGCACATATTTGCTTCTCGTGGAGGCACAAGTTTGCCTCTCAAAAAAATAAAAATACATTTTTTTCTTTCACTAGTGCCACATATTTGCTTCTCGTGGAGGCACAAGTTTACTTCCGCGAGAGGCACAACTGTGCCTTTTGGAAAGGAAAAAACACGTTTTATTCCTTCCGCGAGAGGCACAAATTTGCATTTCATGGAGCAAGGATTTGCTTCGTGAGAGCATAGCTGTGCCTCTTTGAAAAGAGAAAGAAAATGGGGCAAAACCGTTCTTCCGGCTCAATATTTGTTTGTCTATTTTTTTCGGGTTTTTTATAGAAAAAAATATCAAAACCTATTAACATGCGATCTAGTTTCAAAGTTCTGAGGCAAGAAATCAAACGATGAAAACGGTTCAAAATTTGAACGCATGTTTTAAGAGATAAAAAAAGAGGGAAAACTCATAGGTTGCGATTGATGACACGCATGTAGTATGCCACTAGTCGCACTTGACAAGGTGGGAATGACCTTTGTAAGGGTGACCCTTAGTTAGTTTTTTTATTGTTGAGCAGCACCCCTCAGTTAGTGATTTCAAAAATAACTTCTATTCCACAGATATGCCACGCTGCTAGTAGGTCGGCTGGCCCGTCAGTCAAGACTACACCTCAAGCGAGGCGCGCTTGGCCGACCCACTTTGGTGAGCTCACTTGAGCCTTTTTTTGGTTACTTCCCTCTTCGGTTTTTCTTGAAAAGACCAGATGTTGGTTTTTTACGAATTTAAATATTTGAAAATTTCGTGTAAAATAGATTAAACAAAAATTCAACATATATTTAAAAATACATATATTAAAATAATTTCAGCATCTATAATAAAAAATATATTAGAAAAAGAACAAGAAAATGAATAAAATTTGAAAAAAGACGAAAGAAGGCGCAAAAGGAAAACAGGCGGGCGCTACGTGTCGGTTGGCTAACGTGCAGATTGGATCAGCCGCCTCCAAAGTTGTTGGATTTAGCGCGCGCCATCCGATCTTGTCCAAAACCATTGCAACGTGGGTCGTGTTGTCGTTGCAACTGGTAATCAAAGTGAAGCATGGAAGTTTGTACATGTTGCAACGTGAGTCGGGCTGGCAACTCAACTTAGGCCTTGTTGCAATTCCTTGGCTGTCATGCATGTGTCGGGCTAATGCAGGTTGCAACGTGAGCCGTGTTGCTACCCCGACTTGTGTCATGTTGCAAGTCCCTATGCATATCATGCGTGTGTGGGCATGTTGCACCTCGTTCGATGAAATCAGATCTAAGCGAGTCAACAATTCGTTTGTTGTTTTGAAGTGTTTTCTAGGGAAAAAACACTGAAAACCCCAAGGGACGGGAATAAAATAAAAAGGAGAATGACAAAACCATTGAAAACCTGAAAAACTAAAATAAAAAGGTAAAATTGGAGCGGACAGCCCGCCCGAGTGTCAGCGCATGCATGCGTTGATGTGACTATTTGATGTGTCAAATAGGAAATGCCATAGCGGGGCCATGCTCTATTTTGAACTGGTCTTCTATTATTAGCACCGGATGTAAATGAATTTTCTACTTTTATTTTATAATATTATATTTCATGTTTTTTTTTCAAAAATTCCATACATTTTAAAAATAATCATAGTTTTTTTTCAAATTTTCATGTATATGAAAATTTCAAAAAATTATTGCACTTACAAAAACTAGCTAATTTTCATAAATTTTCAGATTTTATAAAAAAGGTTCACATACATGAAAAACGATCACTAATTTTAATACGATTGTCGGTTTAAAAAAATCATGAATGTAAAAAATGTTGACAAATTTTAAGGATGTTTACGAATTATAAAAATGTCTACCAAAATTTGCTAAATATCAATTTTGTAGAAGTATTATTTGTTCTTAAATGTGTATGAATTTTTTAATATAACATAAAGAATCAAAAAAATGTTAACCAAATCTTTCTTTAAGAATCTATCGAGGAGATATTTCAATGTTTTCCTATGTTACAACCGAACAACTATGCTCATAGTTAATCTGAGTTTTGTTCTGTACCGTCAACCTTTGGAGATTCCTAAAGCTTAATTTTATTTCCATGTTTTACAATCTATCTACCTATCCTCCGTAACATTAAGCTTTTAATTGTAAAGAGCCCACATTCAATTGAGTTCTCCAATTAAAATTGGGTCACCTAATTTTGATCAGGTCAACAATTTCTCAAATCTCTCTCATTCAGTTCATTTATACTATACACTATGCTTCCTAATATTTAAGGCCTCACAATTAATTAAGATGTTAAATTTAGAATTAGGTCATCCGATTTTGAATGGGTCAACAATTTATCAAGCTATCCCATTCAACTCTTTTAATTCACTATGTCCACTATTTTGAAGCTTTTTCATTCAATTGAGGTATTCAATTTTGAATTTGGTTTACGACTTTGGCCGGGCCAACCATTTTCCAAATCAATCAGCAACAACCGTCCTATAATAACATATCAATTTTGTGGGGGAACGTAGCATGCAATTTCAAAAAAATTCCTACAATCGCGCAAGATCTATCTAGGAGATGCATAGCAACGAGAAGGGGAGAGTGTGTCTACGTACCCTTATAGACCGAAAGCGGAAGCGTTAGTTTAACGCGGTTAATGTAGTCGAGCGTCTTCGCGATCCAACCGATCAACTACCGAACGTACGACACCTCTGAGTTCAGCACACGTTCAGCTCGATGACGTCCCTCGAACTCTTGATCCAGCAAAGTGTCGAGGGAGAGTTTCGTCAGCACGACGGCGTGGTGGCAGTGATGGTGATGTGATTCACGCAGGGATTCGCCTAAGCACTACGACAATATGATCGCAGGAGTAAACGGTGGGGGGGGGGCACTGCACACGGATAAGAAACAATTGATGTGCTTTGGGGTGCCCCCCTGCCCCCGTATATAAAGGAGAAGATGGGAGGAGGCCGGCCCTAGGGGCGCGCCAAGTGGGGGGAAACCCACTAGGACTCCTAGTCCTAGTCGCCCCCTTCCTTCTTTCGGAGAGAGAAAGGGGGAAGGAAAGGAAGAGGGAGAAGGAAATGGGGGCCGCGCCCCCTCCCCTTGTCCAATTCGGACTGCCCATGGGGGGGGGGGGGCGCCACCTCTTGTGGGCTGCCATCTCTCCCCCCTTATGGCCCATGTGGCCCATTACTTTCCGTGGGGGTTCCGGTAACCCCTCGGTACTCCGATAAATATCCGAAACACTCCGAAATCATTCTGGTGTCCGAATACTATCGTCCAATATATCAATATTTATCTCTCGAACATTTCGAGACTCCTCGTCATGTCCGTGATCTCATCCGGGACTCCGAGCAATCTTCGGTCACCAAAACACATAACTCATAATATAAATTGTCATCGAACATTAAGCGTGCGGACCCTACGGGTTTGAGAACTATGTAGACATGACCGAGATACATCTCTGATCAATAACCAACAGCGGAACCTGGATGCTCATATTGGTTCCTACATATTCTACGAAGATCTTTATCAGTCAAACCGTAATGACAACATACGTCATTCCCTTTGTCATCAGTATGTTACTTGCCCGAGGTTCGATCGTCGGTATCCTCATACCTAGTTCAATCTCGTTACCGGCAAGTCTCTTTACTCCTTCCGTAATGCATCATCCCACAACTAACTCATTAGTCAAATTGCTTGCAAGGCTACCAAGAGGGCCCAGAGATACCTCTCCGATACTCGGAGTGACAAATTCTAATCTCGATCTATGCCAATCCAACAAACACATTCGGAGATACCTATAGAGCATCTTTATGATCACCTAGTTATGCTATGACGTTTGATAGCACACAAGGTATTCCTCCGGTATCGGGAGTTGCATAATCTCATTGTCAAAGGAATATGTATAAGTCATGAAGAAAGCAATAGTAATAAAACCTAACGATCATTATGCTAAGCTAACGGATTGGGTCTTGTCCATCACATCATTCTCCTAATGATGTGATCCCATTCATCAAATGACAACACATGTCCATGGTCAGGAAACTTAACCATCTTTGATTAACGAGCTAGTCAAGTAGAGGCATACTAGGGACACTTTGTTTTGTCTATGTATTCACACATGTATCAAGTTTCCGGTCAATACAATTCTAGCATGAATAATAAACATTTATCATGATATAAGGAAATATAAGTAACAACTTTATTATTGCCTCTAGGGCATATTTCCTTCAGTTTCCCACTTGCACTAGAGTCAATAATCTAGATTACATTGTAATGATTCTAACACCCATGGAGTCTTGGTGCTGATCATGTTTTTCTCGTGGAAGAGGCTTAGTCAATGGGTCTGGAATATTCAGATCCGTATGTATTTTGCAAATCTCTGTGTCTCCCTCCTTGACTTGATCACTTGGAGTTGAAGCGTCTCTTGATGTGTTTGGTTCTCTTGTGAAATCTAGATTCCTTCACTAAGGCTATTGCTCCAGTATTGTCACAAAGGATTTTCATTGAACCCAATGCACTAGGTATTACACCTAGATCGGATATGAACTCCTTCATCCAGACTCCTTCATTTGCTGCTTCCGAAGCAACTATGTACTCTGCTTCACACGTAATCCCGCCACGACGCTTTTCTTTGAACTGCACCAACTGACAGCTCCACCATTCAATATAAATACATATCCGGTTTGCGACTTAGAGTCATCCCGATCAGTGTCAAAGCTAGCATCAACGTAACCATTTACGACGAGATCTTTTTCACCTCCATAAACGAGAAACATATCCTTAGTCCTTTTCAGGTATTTCAGGATGTTCTTGACCGCTGTCAAGTGATCCTCTCCTGGATTACTTTGGTACCTCCCTGCTAAACTAATAGCAAGGCACACATCAGAGCTTGTACATAGCATTGCATACATGATAGAACCTATGGCTAAGGTATAGGGAATGACTTCCATTTTCTCTCTATCTTCTGCAATGGTCGGGCATTGAGTCTGACCCAACTTCACACCTTGTAACACAGGCAACAACCCTTTCTTTGATTGATCCATTTTGAACTTCTTCAAAACTTTATCAAGCTTTGTGAAAGTCCAATTAAGCGTCTTGATCTATCTCTATAGATCTTGATGCCCAATATATAAGCAGCTTCACCGAGGCCTTTCATTAAAAAATTCTTATTCAAGTATCCTTTTATGCTATCCAGAAATTCTATATCATTTCCAATCAACAATATGTCATCCACATATAATATTAGAAAAGCTACAGAGCTCCCACTCACTTTCTTGTAAATACAGGCTTCTTCGAAAGTCTGTATAAAACCATATGCTTTGATCACAATATCAAAACGTATATTCCAACTCCGAGAGGATTGCACCAGTCCATAAATGGATCGCTGGAGCTTGCACACTTTGTTAGCACCTTTAGGATCGATAAAAACTTCTGGTTGCATCATATACAACTCTTCTTTAAGAAATCCATTAAGAAATGCAGTTTTGACGTCCATTTGCCAAATTTCATAATCATAAAATGCGGCAATTGATAACATGATTCGGAAAGACTTAAGCATCGCTACGGGTGAGAAGGTCTCATCGTAGTCAACTCCTTGAACTTATCAAAAACCTTTCGCAACAAGTCGAGCTTTGTAGACAGTAAAATTAACGTCAGCGTCAGTCTTCTTTTTGAAGCTCCATTTATTCTCTATGGCTTGCCGATCATCGGGCAACTCAACCAAAGTCCATACTTTGTTCTCATACATGGATCCCATCTCAGATTTCATAGCCTAAAGCCATTTCGCGGAAAGTGGGCTCATCATTGCTTCCTCATAGTTCCTAGGTTCGTCATGGTCTAGTAACATGACTTCCAGAACAGGATTACCATACCACTCTGGTGCGGAACGTACTCTGGTTGACCTACGAGGCTCGGTAGTAACTTGATCTAAAGTTTCATGATCATCATCATTAGCTTCCTCAGTAATTGGTGTAGGCATCACTGGAACTGAATTCTGTGATGAACTACTTTCCAATTCGAGAGAAGGTACAATTACCTCATCAAGTTCTACTTTCCTCCCACTCACTTCTTTCGAGAGAAACTCCTTCTCTAGAAAGGATCCATTCTTAGCAACAAATATCTTGCCTTCGGATCTGTGATAGAAGGTGTACCCAACTGTTTCTTTGGGTATCCTATGAAGACGCATTTCTCCGATTTGGGTTCGAGCTTATCAGGTTGAAGCTTTTTCATATAAGCATCGCAGCCCCAAACTTTAAGAAACGACAGCTTAGGTTTCTTGCTAAACCACAGTTCATATGGTGTCGTCTCAACGGATTTAGATGGTGCCCTATTTAACGTGAATGTAGCCGTCTCTAAAGCATAACCCCAAAACGATAGTGGTAAATCGGTAAGAGACATCATAGATCACACCATATCTAATAAAGTGTGGTTACGACATTCGGACACACCATTACGCTGTGGTGTTCCAGGCGGCGTGAGTTGCAAAACTATTCCACATTGTTTTAAATGAAGAACAAACTCGTAAATCAAATATTTGCCTCCTCGATCAGATCGTAGAAACTTTATTTTCTTGTTACGATGATTTTCCACTTCACTCTGAAATTCTTTGAACTTTTCAAATGTTTCAGACTTTCATTAAGTAGATATACCCATATCTACTCAAATCATCTGTGAAGGTCAGAAAATAACGATACCCGCCGCGAGCCTCAACATCATCAGACCGCATACATCAGTATGTATTATTTCCAGTAAGTCAGTGGCTCGCTCCGTTGTTCCGAAGAACGGAGTCTTAGTCTTCTTGCCCATGAGGCATGGTTCGCAAGCATCAAGTGATTCATAATCAAGTGATTCCAAATGCCCATCCGCATGGAGTTTCTTCATGCGCTTTACACCAATATGACCTAAACGGTAGTGCCACAAATATGTTGCACTATCATTATTAACTTTGCATCTTTTGGCATCAATACTATGAATATGTGTATCACCACGATTGAGATTCAACAAAAATAGACCACTCATCAAGGGTGCATGACCATAAAAGATATTACTCACATAAATAGAACAACCATTATTCTATGATTTAAATGAATAACCGTCTCGCATCAAACAAGATCCAGGTATAATGTTCATGCTCGACGCTGGCACCAAATAACAATTATTCAGGTCTAAAACTAACCCCGAAGGTAGATGAAGAGGTAGCGTGCAATTCTGACGCACATCGTCACCTCGTGCTTCGCCAATCTTCGTTAATCCGTAGCCCCTGTTTCGAGTTGCAAATTTGAGCAACAGAACCAATATCAATTACCCTGGCGCTACTACGAGCATTAGTAAGGTACACATCAATAACATGTATATCAAATATACCTTTCACTTTGCCATCCTTCTTATCCGCCAAATACTCGGGGCAGTTCCGCTTCCAGTGACCAGTCCGTTTGCAGTAGAAGCACTCAGTTTCAGGCTTAGGTCCAGACTTGGGCTTCTTCCCGGGAGCAACAACTTGCTTGCTATTCGTCTTGAAGTTCCCCTTTTTCCCTTTGCCCTTTTTCTTGAAACAAGTGGTCTTGTTAACCATCAACACTTAATGCTACTTCTTGATTTCTACCTCCGCAGCCTTGAGCATTGCGAAGAGCTCGGGAATAGTCTTGTTCATCCCTTGCATATTATAGTTCATCATGAAGCCTTTATAGCTTGGTGGCAGTGATTGAATAACTCTGTCAATGACACTATCATCTGGAAGATTAACTCCCAGCTGAGTCAAGTGGTTATGGTACCCAGACATTCTGAGTATATGTTCACTGACAGTGCTGTTCTCCTCCATCTTGCAGCTATAGAACTTGTTGGAGACTTCATATCTCTCAACTCGGGCATTTGCTTGAAATATTACCTTTAACTCCTTTAACATCTCTTATGCTCCATGATGTTCAAAACATCTTTGAAGTCCCGATTCTAAGCCGTAAAGCATGGCACACTGAAGTATCAAGTAGTCATTAGATTTAGCTTTCCAAACATTCATAACGTCAGCAGTTGCTCCTGCAACAGGCCGTGCACCTAGCGGTGCATCAAGGACGTAATTATTCTTTGCAGCAATGAGGATAATCCTCAAGTTACGGGCCAAGTCCGTGTAGTTGCTACCATCATCTTTCAACTTAGCTTTCTCTAGGAATGCATTAAAATTCAAGGGAACAAGCACGGGCCATTGATCTACAACATAGATATGCAAAATCTATCAGGACTAAGTTCATGATATGCACGGGCCATTGATCTACAACATAGATATGCAAAAACTATCAGGACTAATTTCATGATAAATTTAAGTTCAATTAATCATATTACTTAAGAACTCCCACTTAGATAGACATCCCTCGAGTCATCGAAATGATCACGTGATCCATATCAACTAAACCATGTCCGATCATCACGTGAGATGAAGTAGTTTTCAATGGTAAACATCTCTATGTTGATCATATGTACTATATGATTCACATTTGACCTTTCGGTCTCAGTGTTCCGAGGCCATGTCTGTACATGCTAGGCTCGTCAAGTTTAACCCGGGTATTCTGCACGTGCAAAACTGTCTTGCACCCGTTGTATGTGAACGTAGAGCTTATCACACCCAATCATCACATGGTGTCTCGGCATGACGAACTGTCGCAACAGTGCATACTCTGGGAGAACACTTATACCTTGCAATTTTAGCGAGGGATCATCTTATAATGCTACCGCCATACTAAGCAAAATAAGATGCATAAAAGGTAAACGTCAGATGCAATCAAAATATGTGACATGATATGGCCATCCTCATCTTGTGCCTTTGATCTTCATCTCCAAAAGCATCGTCATGATCTCCATCGTCACCGACTTGACACCTTGATCTCCATCGTAGCATCATGGTCATCTCACCAACTATTGCTTCTATGACTATCACTAACGCATAGTGATAAAGTAAAGCAATTACATGGCGATTGCATTTCATACAATAAAGCGACAACCATAATGCTCCTGCCAGTTGTTGATAACTTTTACAAAACATGATCATCTCATACAATAACGTATATTATATATCACATCATGTCTTGACCATATCACATCACAACATGCCCTGCAAAAATAAGTTAGACGTCCTCTACTTTGTTGTCGCAAGTTTTACGTGGCTGCTACGGGCTTCTAACAAGAATCGTTATTACCTACGCATCAAAACCACAGATGTTTCGTCAAGTTTGTTGTTTTAACCTTCAACAAGGACCAGCCGTAGTCAAATTCGATTCAACTAAAGTTGGAGAAACAGACACTCGCCAGCCACCTTTATGCAAAACAAGTTGCATGTCTGTTGGTGGAACCATTTCATGAATGTGGTCATGTAAGGTTTGTCCGTGCCGCTGAAAGCACAAGTGCTCCGTGGGTGATTTTGGTAATTAATGTCAACATATCTCTTGTTGGACTAATACTTTTATCTAGTATACTTCAGATGAGTTCAATAGTGGAGTGGCATGGACAAGAGTATGTGGAACCCCTTCAAGATGCTAAGGAAAGAAGATTGGCAAAAACTCAAGACTCTACATTTTCATTTTAGTGATCCAAGATCACATTGAGTCCATAGGAAAAGCCAATACTATTAAAAGGGGATGAGGTGTTGCTTAATGGCTTGCTTTCTCAAAATGCTTAGTGATATGCTCCAAAGCCCTCAACCACTTTTTCATACCCACATATGTCCCAAACCAAAAGTCAAACTCAGCCCTACTGATTTGATCAATCCGGGGCCACCGAGTTCACTTGACATAGCCACTGCCAAAAACCCTAGTCAGTTTGTTCTCACCGATGGGTTCTCGGTCTCACCGAGATGGGCTTGCAAACTCTTTGGTGCATGTTGCAATAATTTCGGTCTCACCGAGATATGCAATCGGTCTCACCGAGTTTGCTTGACCAACTCTCTGGTTAGCTCATTACCAAAATCGGTCCCACCGAGTTTGTGTAACCGGTCAAACCGAGATGAGTTTTACCCTAACCCTAGCATATAGGTCCCACCAAGTTGATCATATCGGTCCCACCAAAAACTCTAACGTTCACATTTTGAACTAAATCGGTTTGACCGAGTTTCATGATTTGGTCCCACCGAGTTTGGTAAATCGTGTGTAACAGCTAGATTTTGTGTGGAGGCTAGATATACCCCTCCACCCACTCTTCATTCGGGGAGAGAGCCATCAGAACATGCCTACACTTCCAGCATACATTTTTTTAGAGAGAACAACCTACTCATGTGTTGAGACCAAGATATTCCATTCCAACCACAAGAATCTTGATCTCTAGCCTTCCCCAAGTTGCTTTCCACTCAAATCATCTTTCCACCAAATCCAAATCTGAGAGAGAGAGTTGAGTGTTGGGGAGACTATCATTTGAAGCACAAGAGCAAGGAGTTATCATCAACACACCATCTATTACCTTTTGGAGAGTGGTGTCTCCTAGATTGGTTAGGTGTCACATGGGAGCCTCCGTCAAGATTGTGGAGTTGAACCAATGAGTTTGTACGGGCAAGGAGATTGCCTACTTCGTGAAGATCTACCCTAGTGAGGAAAGTCCTTCGTGGGCGATGGCCATGGTGGGATAGACAAGGTTGCTTCTTCGTGGACCCTTCGTGGGTGGAGCCCTCCATGGACTCGCGCAACCATTACCGTTTGTGGGTTGAAGTCTCCATCAACGTGGATGTACGATAGCACCACCTATCGGAACCATGCCAAAAATCTCCGTGTCCAATTGCGTTTGCATACTCCAATCCCATCCCTTTACATTCTTGCAACTTGCATGCTTTACTTTTCGCTGCTCATATACTCTTGCCATGCTTGCTTGAAATGTATTGTGAATGTTTAAACTTGTGAAAAACTCCACCTTAACTTGAAGAAATTAAAAACTGCTACTTTTCTTTGTTAAGAGTCTATTCACCCCCCCTCTAGACACCTCTTCTCGATCCTTTCAATTGGTATCAGAGCATTGGTCTCCATTGCTTTGGTTTAATCACCATTGGAGGAAGATGGAGGAGTCTATGTTGGGGAGTCTTAGACGTAGAGTGCCTATACTTGATGGAGAGTTCTTTCATGAGTGGAAAATTGAGATGCTTGATATTTTCAATGAATATCATTTGAACAAGTACATTACTAGCCCTTGTGCACCTCATGTTGATCCTATGCATCCTACCCTTGATTAGTCTACATGATTCGCAACCTTAGAACCGTCAATCTTATTACTAGAGGTTTGCCTAGAAACTTGATTGGTTGCTTGCCTACTCTTGATTGTGCCTACACCATATGGATATTTCTTGAGGAACGATTTCCAAACTATTCCTTGCAAAACTTAGATGAAATCCTTCATAAGTCTATTGCCTTGAGTAAGACGAATTCCAATGATTCTAAATTCGGTGATTGTCTATTTGAGCTTACTAGCCTCATGTGTGCCAAAGGAGATGTTGGAATCATTAGCAATATCATCTCCGAAGCCATTAGAATTCATAAAGATGAATATTGTGATGATCATTTATCTAATGAATCACTCTCTCTAGGAATTGATCCATCACAAGACGATGTTGAACATGGATACTATGATGAGGTTGATGATAGTGACTTTGATCTCGATGAGTCTATGCATGAGACACTTTGGTCTTATGGCTAATCTTCGCGGCTACATGGCTGGAGGAAAGGAATGGGTCCTTTATAGTGGATGTACCGATCACATTACCGGAGATAAGGATATGTTTCGTGAGCTTGCTGAAAACAACGGCCCTTGAAAGTATGTCACCTTTGGTGATAACTCAAAGGGTAAGGTGGTTGGCCTTGGTAAGGTGGCCATCTCACATGATAGCTCCATACAAAATGTTATGTTCGTTGAATCTCTTGGCTATAATTTACTTTCCGTATCTAGACTTGCTGATTTTGGCTTCAATGTCCTATTCAGTGAAGTAGATTGCCAAGTATTTCATAGAGATAACCACAATATGGTCTTTACCGGTATTCGTAGAGGTGATCTTTACATTGTTGATTTCACTAAAAAGGCTCAACCTAGAATTTGCTTAATTGCTAAATCCTCTAAAGGTTGGTTGTGGCATAGAAGGTTAGGTCATGTGGGCATGCGAAATCTTGATAAGCTTATTAAAGGTGATCATATCCTTGGAGTTAAAGATGTTATTTTTGACAAGGATAGATTGTGCAGTGCTTGTCAAGCAGGAAAACAAGTTGGAGGAAGCCACCCCATGAAGAACGTCATGACCACGAGAAGACCGCTCGAGCTACTTCATATGGATCTTTTTGGTCCCAATGCTTACAAAAGTCTCGGTGGAAACTCATTTGGTCTAGTCATAGTCGATGATTTTTCAAGATTTACGCAGGTGTTCTTTCTTGATGATAAATCGCAGGTCTAGAAGATCTTGAAGAACTTATCTAGGAAGGCCCAAAATCAGTTTGAAGTGAAGATCAGGAAGGTTAGCAGCGACAACAGAACGGAGTTCAAGAATGCAAATGTGGATACCTTTCTTGACGAAGAAGGGATTTCACACGAGTTCTCGGCTACATACACGCCTCAACAAAATGGAGTTGTTGAGAGGAAGAACCGGACTCTTATTGAGATGGCAAGAACGATGCTTGATGAGTACAAAACTCCAAAACACTTTTGGGCGGAAGCGGTTGAGACAGCTTGTCATGCAACAAATTGCTTGTATCTTCACAAGCTACTCGTCAAGATGGCATACGAGCTTCTCACCGGTAACAAACCCCAAGTTGGATACTTTCGAGTATTCGGCTCAAAGTGCTATATTCTTGATAAGCATCGTCGTTCTAAATTTTCTCCTAAATCTCATGAGGGTTTCCTACTTGGTTATGCCTCAAACTCTCACACTTACCGTGTCTACAACAATTTCACCCGAAAGGTTGAAGAGACGGTAGATGTGAAGTTTGATGAATCTAACAGCTTGCAAGTAGAGCAATTTCCAATTAATGTAGGAGAGAAAGACCCTTCGGAAGCAATACAAGACTTGTCTATTGGCAAGATTCGTCCAACGGAAGTAAAGGAGAGTACCGCGTCCGTCCAAGTAGAAGCTTCTACCTCACGACAAGGTGAACCAAGAGTTGACATGGAAGCATCCACAAGTGGGACACGCCAAGATGAAGAAAACGAGGATGTACACCAAGATGAACCTCATCAACCTCCTTCTCCACCACGACAAGAAAACGACAACGTCAACAATGAAGAAGGCCAAGAAGAAGAACAAGATGATGAAGAAGATGTTCCACCCTGACCCAAGCAAAAGCTCTCACAAGTTCGAGCAAGAGTTTCAAGAGACCATCCCATTGAGCAAATCTTCAATGATATCCAAACCGGGAGAATCACTCGCTCTAAAACTCGTTTGGCTAATTTTTTTGAACATTATTCATTCATCTCTAGCATTGAACCTATGAAGGTTGAAGAAGCATTGAAATATTTGGATTGGATAAATGCCATGCATAAAGAGCTACACAACTTTGAGAGAAACCAAGTGTGGACATTGGTCGAGAAGCCCGACAACAACCACAACATCATCGGTACCAAATGGGTGTTTCGCAACAAGCAAGACGAAGATGGACAAGTCGTTTGCAACAAAGCATGTCTCGTCGCTGTGACACCCCAAAAATTTAACCATGTTTTATTTATTAAAATTTTGCCAGGAAACTTAAACTTTTATTTTATGGATTTCCTGTTGATTTCAGAACCATTCTTTTCTTCATTATTATGGAGTTTTTACCCCAAGTGAGAACTTTTCAATCATTATTGGACTTATTTACCCTCTCAAATAGAACAATTCTTTTATCAGTGGGATTATTTATATAATTATTTATCCCTGAGCTTTATCTCTCTAAAATGGTTTTTCATAAGTTTAGGGTCCCATTTGCACTGCAACCCTTTTATAAATTCATTTAAAAATCCCACCAAAATTATGGGATGTCACTAGGAGTATATTATTCATCTTTATGCAAAAACCCACTGGTGTCCTCTGAAAATTTTGAGTGAATCAACCTCATTTTCATTTTGGTCTAACTTGATGATTTGTACTGCAACCATCTTTTAACTTGCCCCTTTACCCATGATTCTTCTTCCTGCTTATAGACCACCTGCAAAACCCTTAAGTCCAAGAGATAAGCCCCATAGGCATGTTTTAAGTTGACCAGTTGCCCTTTCCTTTTCTGTCCAGATTTGAATTTCACCAAAACTTGCATTGTAAAGTTTCTTGTTTTACCAAACCAACTCCACCACCACCTTTTCGAATGAAGGAGACACCAATCTGGAATGTTTTGTTGCCATTAGAGTCCTTTAGATGCCACTGGCATTTCTTCAAACACCTTGAGTGCATAGCCAGTTTTGGCATGGTTTTTAGTTTACACGTTGGACTAACTTGCTTTGCCTAGCCAGCTTGTCCACTAGGGGTTTAGCAACCACCCTAACCAGTCTGGTGTCTTGCAGTATCATCCAAGCCCTCTGGGGTGCCATGGCATTTCGCCGAGCGGTTGGTGGGCGTCCACTGGGCGTGCCCAAAGCACGCCAACTGCAGCCGCGCCCCGAACCGCCGCGTCGCGCTTGCTCCGCACCTCCTGGCCTTTTCTTGCCCGAGGAACCAAGCCACGATCTTATCCGTTCACCCGTGACATGCTGCCACCCGGCTCCTCGCAGACCGGCCAAGAAAGCCTTTTGGCGGGACGCAGGCGTCAGCAGCCCGCCCCTGCTCAGGTCGGCACCGCCCAAACCACCCCAGCGCGCCAGCTCGCTCGTGGAACAGCCTGAGCTCATCCATGATCTCGTACGCTAGCGCCCGTCTCCGCCACGTCGCCCTGACCGCTACAGAACGGCGGTTCGCCGGTGACCTTATCCACGGCCGCGGATCCGACATGACTACGCTATTTAAGGAGCCCCCGAGCTCGTCCAGACCCTCAAACAGCCTCACACCACCTCTCTAGAGCCCCCCATAACCAGAGTACGACGGGAGAAGGTCATCTTCCTCAACTCCGACAGGTTCAGCCGCCGCCACGCTTCGGTGAAATCCGGCCAAAACCGAGGCCCCCAAACCCCTCCCGTGCTTCCATTCTACTCCCCTAGACCTTGCGGAGCCGCCCAGCCTCTCTAACGCGATCGAAAGCCACCGTAGAATCAAACCCCAAACCCACCCGAAGCCTCCTCCGCCGCGGAGCTCGCCGCCGGCGACTCTCTCCACCCTCGATGGACCAACAACCACCGGGAGGACCGCCCCGGTCTGGCGGGTCCATCCCTGCCCTTGGATCCCCGTGGGGAGCCGCCATTCTTCGGTGGCGATCGCCGGAACCCCCACCCTCACTCGGGCAGAGGAGGAAGAAGGGAGGAAAGACCGATCAAACCTGACCGGTGGGCCCCTGGACCCATGGTCAGCGACCCCGAGCCAATCCATGCTGGCTAAGTGAAGGCGTAAAGTGCAAAGTACGCTCCCCCCCCCCCCCCGAACCTTTTTTCCTTTGTCTATTTCTTTTATTTAGTTATTTTTAAACAGATTTTGACCAAAACTTTGACTGGCTATAACTTTTTAAATATAAGTCCAAATGAGTTGATTCTTTTCCCCACCTCTCTCAAATATTTTTTAGTTTATTTTCAGATTTATTTAAAAAAATTCAGACAACTTTTTTGTACTATTTTGAGTCTATGTATTAATTTGAATACTTTCAAAAATAGGTTTTTGAAGAAGAAGAAAACTTTCAAAAGTTTTAGGATGCACCCTGCCGCTACACAACTTGAAGGCAAGCATTCTGAACCCTGGCATAATATTTTTGTGTGTTGGTTGACACGATTATAACACCACCGTAATACGGAGAACACGTTATTTTATGTGGTAATACGATCTTTTGCATGAATGCATATTGGAGACTTCCTTGCTGTTGGAAGTGGATATACTGGTGACGGTAATCGTCCTCGTATGCCTTGCATGCCTGCCGGAAAGAAATCCGAGAAAGCCTCTGCCTTGGGTAGGCGTGGGCTTGTCTCCGGTCTTTGTCGGGACGGTTATGTCCGGTATGGCATAGTAAGGTATAATGAGTGGTGATTCTGTTGGTTGAAATATATTCGTCATGCTAATCATGCAGGAAATTTTTAAACCTCCTGAGTCGACCGTAGATCGAGTCTTGTTCCAGTAACCCCCATACTTGTTTCGTACTGCCACTTGTCCCTGCAGCAGGTAGGGCACGATTCAGTAAGTTGTCAACCCCTTTCTAGCACACACACCATACAGAGAGGCCATGGTGGAAGATACCGACTGCAGCCGGTAGGCATGCCACCTGGTCCGGGGGCATGGGTGTTTCCGGTTGGGACCGAGAGGGGGGGTACCCCTTAGAGCGCGCGATATAAATTTGATCCCATGCTACGCGAGGTTGTAGCCTCCCCACTTAGAGTTTTGCTTGACAAGTGTCGTGGGTGATTCCAGACACCGGTAAGTTAAGCTGGTGTGTGCAAGTCAGGTGTGTTTTCAATTAAAAGACGTAGACGGAATTAGTCTCGATGGACTAAAGGAATCTGTTACTCGTGGGTAAAGAGTACACCCTCTGCAGAGGTTAAATATATTCGAATAGCCGTGTCCATGGTTAAGGATTAGAGTCTGGGATGGGTCAAGTGTCGGTCTTAGTGTCGGTCTTTGGAGGAGAAACTACTAAACCAGAACTTGGATCATGACTGATGACTTGTGATGATTATGTTTATTTTTATTATGGACTAACCCATTATATTATTTGAATTATTGAATATCCCTAGGACGGTTCTACCTCCTGGATATTCACTGTGATTATTTATAAGCCGTTTATGTGGTGTCGCTGAGACGCCCGACTGTGGCATGCTTGTTATTTATTTACTTTATAAGCCCTTTATGTGGTGTCATTTGAGACGTATCGTGGCATGCTTGTTATTTATTTACTTTATAAGCCCGTTTATGTGGTGTCATTTGAGCCGAGACGCCGACTTTAACATGCTTGTTATTTATTTACTTTATAAACCCTTTATGTGGTGTCACGAGACGCCTGACTTTAGCATGCTTGTTATTAATTTACTTTATAAGCCCTTTATGTGGTGTCGCTCAGACGCCCGACTGAGGCATGCTCGTTATTTACTAACCTTTCGAGGCGTCGCTTCAGACACCCGATCGGTGCATTTTATTACTACTCTGTTATTGCATTTTCATGTATATAAATAACCTGCTTGCGTGCATCAGAGATTTTATTTTGTGACTGACGTTGTGATCGTAGAATATTTCAGAGCATGATTATCGTTTGTTATATTATACCCGTGTTCATAATGTTTGCGAGTACATTCAAAGTACTCACTGGCTTGTCCCTGGCTATTGTCTTGGCCAGATTTCTTGCTTGGAGAGGAGCGTTGCGATGACAGCCCTGGAACCTAAGCAATGGTGATAGCAGCCTCGCGAAGATAGGAGTTAACCTGGTCAGCTGTTCCTGTGGGAAATGGAGTCCCATAAACGCTGATGATCCACAAACCGCTTCCGCCATCAACCACTAGAAACCATTCGTTGTACTCACAGGCCAGAATGGTCTTGTACTACATATTATGTATTTTGCTTGGAATTTCTGTATCAAGTTGGTGCCTCATCGGCTAACAGTAATCCTGGGGCTGGTGAGCACAAGGGCCATTTTCTGGAAATTAATATCCCGAAAATCCGGTCCTGACAGTCGCCCAAGGCTACACTCAAGTTGAAGGTATGGACTATGGTGAGACATATGCCCCCGTTGCTAGACTTGAGTCCATCGGCATCTTACTTGCCTATGCTAATCACCTTGTACCAAATGGACATTAGAAGTTCTTTTCTAAATGGTGAAATTAAGGAGGAAGTTTATGTTAAACAACCTCCTGGATTTATTAATCCTAAGAAACCCGACCATGTTTACAAACTTCACAAAGCTCTTTATGGTCTTAAACAAGCTCCTAGAGCATGGTATAAATGCTTGATCAAGTTCCTTATTGAAAAAGGCTTTGAGATTGGAAAGATTGATTATACTCTTTTTACTAAAAGGGTTAACGGTGAATTATTTGTGTGCCAAATTTATGTTGATGATATCATATTTGGTTCGACTAACCCCCATTTTAGTGAAAAGTTTGGAAAACTAATGTCGGAGAAGTTTGAGATGTCTATGATGAGTGAACTCAAGTTCTTTCTTGGTTTGCAAATCAAGCAAACTAAGGAAGGCACCTTTGTTTCTCAAAAAAAGTACACCAAGGACTTATTCAAGAAGTTCAACATGCAAGAATGCAAAGGTATGAATACACCCATGCCTACTAGTGGACATCTGGACTTGACCAAGGATGGTGAGCCGGTTGACCGAAAGGTTTATCGCTCTATGATTGGTTCATTGTTATATCTATGTGCCTCCCATCCCAATATTATGCTAAGTGTGTTCATGTGTGCACGATATCAAGCGGACCCCAAAGAATGTCATCTTAAGGTTGTGAAAAGGATAGTGAGATAATTAATTCATACACCAAATTTTGGCATTTGGTATCCTAAGAGTTCTTCTTTTTATCTTGTTGGCTACTCCGATTCGGACTATGCCGGTGACAAGGTCGATAGAAAGTCCACTTAGGGTACATGTCAATTCCTTGGTAGATCTCTTGTGTCTTGGTCCTCCCAGAAACAAAACTCGGTATCCTTATCCACCGTCGAAGCGGAATACATTGCCGCCGCTTCATGTTGTGCTCAATTACTTTGGATGACCCAAACTCTTAAAGATTATGGGATCTATGTGAAACATGTTCCATTGCTTTGTGACAATGAAAGTGCTATTAAGATTGCTCATAATCCCGTGCAACATTCTTGAACTAAGCATATTGAAGTTCGTCATCATTTCATTAGAGATCATGTTGCTAAAGGGGACATTGATCTTAAGCATGTTCGTACAGATAAGCAATTGACATATATATTCACCAAACCACTTGATGAGAATGTATTTTGCCGTTTGAGAGGTGAATTGAACATCATTGATGCTTCAAACTTGGAGTAGAAACTCCATTTGGATACATGCAAGGCATGAGCCTTTGACTATTCCTTGATATTTCTCTTATGATGATGATCATATGTCTTGGATATATTTGCACCCTTGCATGCTATCTAACCCTTGTAGGTACTTGGTTGAATCACAATCTATGAGAATGCAAATCACTCACATCTTGAGAAATCTCTACATCACCAAGACTCTACAATATGGTGGATGAAGACAAGGAAGCATGAAACCTTTCAACATATCCTTTGACAATTTCTTTATATCAAATTTCATGATTGTCATTTTGGATACACAAGTGCTCTTCCTTGCAAGAATAACCCATGTAGGTAGATGAACTCAAATACAAGTGGTGCTCCCAACCATTGATGAGCTACATCAACCTTGAGCATCCCACACAAGTTCAACTACATGATCAAGTTCAACACCACCACCCAAGGTATGTTATTCCATCTTAGAGAAGCTTTACCCCAAGTCATGGGTCAAAGCAGCTCAACAAGATGTGAATACATCAAAATGCTTAAACGAAAAATGGTAACCCCATTTTGAGCTTAAACGATGAGTATGACCTACGATCAAGTGTTCTCACTTGAATCCTCGGTCAATATACTCTAACATAGGTGACTTTGTCGCCGACCAATTCTAGATGAAGTTCCCTAGTGTTTCTCTGTGTTCTTGCATTTGTCTCTTGCAAATTTGTTCCCCTTATTTTATCAAAAAGAAACTTCATCTAGATTTCCTTTCCTTTTCTTTGTTATGTTCTGCATTTCCTGCATTTAATTCATTGCAAATCCTTCAGTTAATTCCTTGCAAATATTTGTGAGATCTTATTTGCCTAGTGAGCTGAGATGACAAATGTTATCTCTGTGTTGAACTTGGACACACCGGTTTGTCTTTTTCAGTCAAACTGAACCATTTCGATGCCACCGAAGGAAACAACTCGGTGTAACCGATTTCGATGCTGAGAAGACACTTTGTCATTTGTGTCCTGCATATTTGTTCCAGCTCCTCTCAATGATTCTTGTCCTCTACCTGCATCACATTCTATATGCTGCTTTGCTTTGTGACTCAAGGACCAAACCTATTTTGACTCACAATCCAGAAGATCCCTTCTTGGAAATTGATGTCAAAGGGGGAGAGAGAGATCACATCAAAGCTTAATCACTTCAAAAGGGGGAGAGTACTTCAAAGGGGGAGAGTGCCTAATCACATCCAAGAGCCCCATATGCTTGGTATTCAAGAGGAGAGAAGTCACATGTCTTTAAGAGGGGAAAGACATGCTAGTTTGTGCTATGATTATTGTTACTCTGATTTTATTTTGCTCTGATTTGTTTCGCTCTGATTTTCTTTTCCATACCTTCTCCCATTATCCAATATAAGATTCAGGGGGAGAAAGACTTCTAAGGGAAGGAAATCTTCGAATTCATTGCATATCTTTACCTTTGGGGACATGTCTATATCCAATAGAGTACTTAGTACTCATTCTCTACATGTCATCCCAGTCTTGGTACTATTGTGGTTTACCGTTTGCTCTGTTTAGTAGATGTCTCTGTGTTATCTAACCTTGTTTACTCAGGTTCATCTCTTCCAAAGCCAGCTCAAGACCACAAGGTAAGTATATGCATCACACTCATGTGCATGATGATCTCTTGCTGATGTACATATTGTTTGCAAGAAGGACTCATGAACATGAAGGTACAATTCCTATATCCACATCATTTGCTCTGATGCATATAGCCAAGATACATGCAACTCATTGCTTTCTCTATCATGCTTATGCATTCACATGCCCTTATATTCCATATTTACATGATTGCATGCATGTAGGGGGAGCCTATGCATGTTACATGTTCTTCCAAAGCTTTACTTGCTATTCTTTATATCCTTATCTAAAGCTTTGATGTATGTTGTCATCAATTACCAAAAAGGGGGAGATTGAAAGCACAAGTGCTCCCTGGATGATTTTGGTAATTAATGTCAACATATCTCTTGTTGGACTAATACTTTTATCTAGTATACTTCAGATGAATTCAATAGTGGAGTGGCGTGGACAAGAGGATGTGGAACCCGTTCAAGATGCTAAGGAAAGAAGATTGGCAAAATCTCAAGACTCTACATTTTCATTTTAGTGATCCAAGATCACATTGAGTCCATAGGAAAATCCAATACTATTAAAAGGGGACGAGGTGTTGCTTAATGGCTTGCTTGCTCAAAATTCTTAGTGATATGCTCCAAAGCCCTCAATCACATTCTCATATACACATATGTCCCAAACCAAAAGTCAAACTCGGCCCTACCGATTTGATCTATCCGGCGCCACCGGGTTCACTTGACATAGCCACTGCCAGAAACCCTAGTCAGTTTGGTCTCACCGATGGGATCTCGGTCTCACCGAGATGGGCTTGCAAACTCTCTGGTGCCTGTTGCAATAATTTCGGTCTCACCGAGATATGCAATCGGTCTCACCGAGTTTGCTTGACCAACTCTCTGGTTAGCTCATTACCAAAATCGGTCCCACCGAGGTTGTGTAATCGGTCAAACCGAGATGACGTTTTACCCTAACCCTAGCACATCGGTCCCACCGAGTTGATCATATCGGTCCCACCAAAAACTCTAACGTTCACATTTTGAACTAAATCGGTCTGACCGAGTTTCATGATTTGGTCCCACCGAGTTTGATAAATTGTGTGTAACGGCTAGATTTTGTGTGGACGCTATATATACCCCTCCACCCACTCTTCATTCGGGGAGAGAACCATCAGAACGTGCCTACACTTCCAGTATACATTTTCTGAGAGAGAACCACCTACTCATGTGTTGAGACCAAGATATTTCATTCCAACCACAAGAATCTTGATCTCTATCCTTCCCCAAGTTGCTTTGCACTCAAATCAGCTTTCCACCAAATCCAAATCCGTGAGAGAGATTGAGTCTTGGGGAGACTATCATTTGAAGCACAAGAGCAAGGAGTTCATCATCAACACACCATCTATTACCTTTTGGAGAGTGGTGTCTCCTAGATTGGTTAGGTGTCACTTGGGAGCCTCTGTCAAGATTGTGGAGTTGAACCAAGGAGTTTGTACGGGCAAGGAAATCGCCTACTTCGTGAAGATCTACCCTAGTGAGGCAAGTCCTTCGTGGGCGATGGCCATGGTGGGATAGACAAGGTTGCTTCTTCGTGGACCCTTCGTGGGTGGAGCCCTCCGTGGACTCGCGCAAGCGTTAACCTTCGTGGGTTGAAGTCTCCATCAACGTGGTTGTACGATAGCACCACCTATCAGAACCACGCCAAAATCTTTGTGTCTCAAATTGTGTTTGCATACTCCAATCCCATCCATTTACATTCTTGCAACTTGCATGCTTTACTTTCCGCTGCTCATATACTTTTGCCATGCTTGCTTGAAATGTATTGTGAATGTTTAAACTTGTGCATAAACTCCACCTTAACTTGAAGAAATTAAAAGCTGCTACTTTTCTTTGTTAAGAGTCTATTCACCCCCCTCTAGACACCTCTTCTCGATCCTTTCAGCCGCTTCATCCAACAATATCGCCGAATCAAAATAAGACGTTGGTGGTAAGCAGTATGACTACCATCGCCCACAACTCTTTGTGTTCTACTCGTGCATATCATCTAAGCATAGACCTGGCTTGGATGCCACTGTTGGGGAACGTAGCATGCAATTTCAAAAAAATTCCTACGATCTCGCAAAATCTATCTAGGAGATGCATAGCAACGAGAGGGGGAGAGTGTGTCCACGTACCCTCGTAGACCGAAAGAGGAAGCGTTAGTTTAACGCGGTTGATGTAGTCGAACGTCTTCACGATCCAACCGATCAAGTACCGAATGTACGACACCTCCGAGTTCAACACACGTTCAGCTCGATGATGTCCCACGAACTCTTGATCCAGAAAAGTGTCGAGAGAGAGTTTCATCAGCACGGCGGCGTGGTGACGGTGAAGGTGATGCGATTCGCGCATGGCTTCGCCTAAGCACTACGACAATATGACCGGAGGAGTAAACGGTGGACGGGGGCACCCCACACGGCTAAGAAACAATTAATGTGCTTTGGGGTGCCCCCTGCCCCCGTATATAAAGGAGGAGAGGGGAGGAGGCCGGCCTTAGGGGGCGTTCCAAGTGGGGAGAAACCCACTAGGACTCCTAGTCCTAGTCGCCCCCTTCCATCTTTCGGAGGGGGAAAGGGGGAAGGAGAGGGAGAGGCAGAAGGAAAGGGGGGCCGCGCCCCCTCCCCTTGTCCAATTCGGACTGCCCATGGGGGGGGGGAGGCGCCACCTCTTGTGGGCTGCCCTCTCTCTCCCCCTTATGGCCCATGTGGCCCATTACTTTCTCCGGGGGGTTCCGGTAACCCCTCGGTACTCCGATAAATATCCGAAACACTTCGAAACCATTCCGGTGTCCGAATACTATCGTCTAATATATCAATCTTTATCTCTCGAACATTTCGAGACTCCTCGTCATGCCCGTGATCTCATCCAGGACTCCGAACAATCTTCGGTCACCAAAACACATAACTCATAATACAAATCGTCATCTAACGTTACGCGTGCGGACCCTACGGGTTCGAGAACTATGTAGACATGACCGAGATACATCTTTCATCAATAACCAACAGCGGAACCTGGATGCTCATATTGGTTCCTACATATTCTACGAAGATCTTTATCGGTCAAACCGCAATGACAACATATGGCATTCCCTTTGTCATCGGTATGTTACTTGCCCGAGATTCAATCATAGGTATCCTCATACCTAGTTCAATCTCGTTACCAGCAAGTCTCTTTACTCGTTCCGTAATGCATCATCCTGCAACTAACTCATCAGTCACATTACTTGCAAGGCTTATCATGATGTGCATTACCAAGAGGGCCCAGAGATACCTCTTCGATACTCGGAGTGACAAATCCTAATCTCGATCTATGCCGACCCAACAAACACCTCCAGAGATACCTGTAGAGCATCTTTATGATCACCCAATTACGTTGTGATATTTGATTGCACACAAGGTATTCCTCCAGTATTCGGGAGTTGCATAATCTCATAGTCAAAGGAATATGTATAAGTCATGAAGAAAGCAATAGCAATAAAACTTAAAGATCATTATGCTAAGCTAACGGATTGGGTCTTGTCCATCACATCATTCTCTTAATGATGTGATCCCGTTCATCAAATGACAACACATGTCCATGGTCAGGAAACTTAGCTATCTTTCATTAACGAGCTAGTCAAGTAGAGGCATACTAGGGACACTTTGTTTTGTCTATGTATTCACATATGTATCAAGTTTCCGGTTAATACAATTCTAGCATGAATAATAAACATTTATCATGATATAAGGAAATATGAATAAAAACTTAATTATTGCCTCTAGGGCACATTTCCTTCAAATTTCGCGCATCCTCCTACTACCTAGAAAAAATTAGCGTTACCATGTGGTGTTGTAGCACCAATTTTGTATATGCAACCATCACCACAGAAATTTCCCCAAATACATATAGGTAGGTTAGCGGAAAACACAGAATCACACCACGAAACGCCCACCAAATCAACACATTATAAATAAAAACAAAAGACACTCTATCATCTGAGGGTGTCCTGGATTAGGGGGTCCTGGGACAGCCGGACTATATACTTTAGCCGGACTGTTGGACTATGAAGATACAAGATTGAAGACTTCGTCCCGTGTCTGGATGGGACTCTCCTTGGCGTGGAAGGCAAGCTTGGAAATACGGATATGTAGATCTCCTCTCTTGTAACTGACTCTGTGTAACCCTAGCCCCCTCCGGTGCCTATATAAACTGGAGGGTTTAGTCCATAGGACAACAACAATCATACCATAGGCTAGCTTCTAGGGTTTAGCCTCTATGATCTCGTGGTAGATCAACTCTTGTAATACTCATATCATCAAGATCAATCAAGCAGGAAGTAGAGTATTACCTCCCTCGAGAGGGCCCGAACCTGGTTAAGCATCGTGTCCCCCGCCTCCTGTTACCATCCGCCTTAGACGCACAGTTCGGGACCCCCTACCCGAGATCCGTCGGTTTGACACCGACATTGGTGCTTTCATTGAGAGTTCCACTATGCCGTCACCGTAAGGCTTGATGGCTCCTTTGATCATCAGCAACGATGTGATCCAGGGTGAGGGTTTCCTCCCCGGAAAGATCTTCGTATTCGGCGGCTTCGTACTGCGGGCCAACTCGCTTGGCCATCTGGAGCAGATCGAGAGCTATGCCCCTGGCCATCAGGTCAGGTTAGGAAACTTGAACTATACTGCCGACATCCGGGGAGACTTGATATTCGACGGATTCGAGCCCATGTCAGGTGCGCCGCACAATCACGACGAGCATGACTTAACTCTGCCGTCGAACAGTGTTCGGGAGATCACACCTGCAACTACTCCGGCCCTCAATCCGGAACGAATTGCACCATCCGAGGACGGGTGGATAGACCCCGCCACGGAGGCCACGCTCTTAGTGGTGATAGAGCCGAATACTGACTTCACCTCCTACGAGAGCCGTGTTGCCGAACCATTTGATTCGTCCCCGGCCACGGGCTCCGAGCCGCCTGCGTCCGTGCCTACCGAATCTGATTGGGCACCGATCTTGGATTTTACCTCCATGGATATCTTTCAGCACCCGCCTTTTGGCGATGTGCTAAATTCATTAAGGTCTCTCTCCTTGTCAGGAGAACCTTGGCCGAACTATGTCCGGCTAGAATGGGATGCGGACAACGAAGAAATTCGCTCCCCACCCACCACCCACTTAGTAGCCACCGTCGATGATTTAACCGACATGCTCGTCTTTGACTCTGAAGACATCGACAGTATGGACGATGATGCAGGAGACGAACAGGAACCACCGCCCACAGGGCGCTGGACTGCCACCTCATCATATGATATATACATGGTGGATACCCCCAATGAAGGCGATGGCGATAAGACAGCGGAGGATAACCCCTCCAAGAAGCAACCCAAGCACCGACGTTAGCGGCGCCGCTCTAAGTCCCGCCATAGCAAAAGCAGCGATACCGGCACAAGAGACAATAACACTCCAGATAGTTCCGAAGACGGCGACAATCCCCTCCAGCCAGACCTCGAGCGGGAGGATGAACAAGCTAGTCCGCCAGAACAGGCAGCAGACGGAGAATCAGAGGTCGACAATTACATGCCTCTCTCCGAAGACGAGGTAAGCCTCGGCGACGAAGAATTTATCGTGCCTGAGGTTCCCGTCGAGCAGGAGCGCTTCAAGCGCCGGCTTATAGCCACAGCAAACAGCCTGAAGAAAAAGCAACAACAGCTTCGAGCTGATCAAGAGCATATTAGCCCGAAGTCCAGCCAGCACCCCGTCGCCAGGCAAAAAAAAACACCAAGGCCCGGGGCAACACGCGGGACCTGCTAGACGTATTGAAAAACAAAGCAGGGCATACAAGATCGGTATACGGATCACGGGGTTGTGTCCCAACGTGTGACGGTGATCATCACGCCGGATACACTAAAAGCAAGTCCGGCCGGGCCGAATACAGCAGACAAGACTCGTATGAACTGCGTCCTGACATAGCCCAGCACAGAGGCGCCGCACACCCCTATGCTTCACCGATGAAGTAATGGATCATGAATTCCCAGAAGGTTTTAAACCCGTGAATATTGAATCATACGATGGTACTACAGACCCCGTGGTATGGATAGAAGATTTCTTCCTCCACATTCACATGGCCCGCGGGGACGATCTACACGCCATCAAGTACCTCCCGCTAAAACTCAAAGGGCCGGCTCGGCATTGGCTGAATAGCTTGCCGGCAAACTCCATCGGAAGTTGGGAGAGCCTGGCAAATGCATTCCTGGACAATTTCCAGGGCACTTATGTGCGACCGCAGGATGCTGATGATCTAAGTCATATAACTCAGCAGCCAGGGGAATCGGCCAAGAAATTCTGGACCCGGTTCCTAACTAAGAAGAACCAAATTGTTGACTTTTCGGATGTAGAGGCCTTAGCGGCATTTAAGCATAACATCCATGACGAGTGGCTCGCCCGGCACCTCGGTCAAGAGAAGCCAAAATCCATGGCAGCCCTCACAACACTTATGACCCGCTTTTGTGCGGGCGAAGATAGCTGGTTGGCTCGTAGTAACAACATAGCAAGCAAACCTGGGTCATCAGAGGCCTGGGACAGCAACGGCAAACCAAGACACAACAAACACAAGCGCCGCAAATATGGTGAAAATGCCGATGATACGACAGTTAATGCCAGGTTTAGTGGCTTAAAGTCCGGTCAGCGGAAAGGGCCCCTCAAAAATAACAATTTGGGTCCATCCAGTTTGGACCGCATACTCGATCGTCAATACCAAATTCATGGCACCCCAGGGACGCCAGCCACCCATACTAACAGAGAATGCTGGGTCTTCAAACAAGCCGGCAGGACAGGCGCCAAAAACAATAAAGGGGGTCTCAAAGCGAAGATGGCGACGAAGAGCCAAGATCACCGAACACAGGAGGTCAAAAGAAATTTCCCCCGCAAATTCAAACGGTGAACGTGGTAAACACCACCCAAATTCCCAACCCGGATCAGATATGCACCCCTAGGAATGCCGACCTAACGGAACTAGTCGTCCCACAATATAAACTAGGGTCGGTAACCTTCAACCACACAGATCGTCCGTTCAACGCCAATCAGGGCAGTCCAGCCGCACTAGTCCTCGACCCAATAATTAATGGGTTCCGCCACACACGAGTCCTTATGGACGGAGGCAGCAGTCTAAACCTGCTTTATCAGGACACAGTGCACAAGATGGGCATAGATCATTCGGTGATCAAACCCACTACAGCCACTTTCGAAGGCATTATACCAGGTGTGGAAGCCAGTTGTACAGGCTCCATTGCCCTCAAGGTAGTCTTCGGATCACTAGACAATTAACGCACCAAAGAGTTAACCTTCGAAATCGTCCCCTTCCGCAGTGATTATCAGGCACTGCTCGGACGAACCGGGTTCGCTCGATTTAACGCGGTGCCACATTACGCCTACCGTAAGCTCAAGATGCCTAGTCTACTCGGTGTCATCACGGTTAAGGGCAAGGCCGACCTTTCTTCCGGCAGCAACAAGTACACCGCTGCCTTAACAGCAGAAGCAATGAGCGGCACCTTGCAGCCGAACCTCGAGTCGACGGCCAGGCTCCCGGATACCGCCAAAGGACTTCGAAATACTTTGTGGCAGCATAGCCCGGCTCGTCCAGAGCTCAATTAGACACTCCGGCGAAGGCCAAGATAGGCCGCATACAGCGGCTCAACCGCTCTTCGGCACACAAACATTTCTTACATTTCATTTGCAGGCTCACCTTTGCGTTGACCAGGACGGGCAATATGGAGGCAGCCCGAATGTGCAAGGGAATCCTTAGATGTTCCCTGCAATGACTATCCGACTATACTCCGGATCCGCACGCAGCTTCGTCTTCCCTGGTCTCAGCGGGTGCCACAGTAATATTTATTTTCCATTATTACCTGTCTTATACGCATCGACGTACTATTTAAATAAAACATGTGGATTCGTATGACGCTTCTCTGCTGTCATTTCTTATTAAAACTCTTTTGTCGAGCGGCACCCATACACCGTGATATGCCTTTAAACGTTCCAGGGGCTTCATTTTACCCACAGTACGGCAATAAAGTCCGAACACCTTCGTGGAAGTTCGGCACCCCGAACTTATAGCATTATATGCATCAGCTCCTAATCATGTCTTGGGTCAATAGTTGGGTTTGCATGGCTCCCATGTATTGGTACCTTACGTTCCGCTATATCGGCTAAGGTAACATTGGGAGAACTACCGCGATTGTGTCCCTGTTCTTCCGTACGAGCACCTCAGTAGAGAAAGCCAAAAACAGACTGTCATGATACGGCGAGAGCTGGTCAGCTGTTCGAGAGGTCATAAAATCTTTAAGGATTTCTCCCGCATAATGCCATAACCAATGCAGGCGTCACGATGGATCGGTTTTTTCTCCGATCAGTGCTTATAGAGCCCCTAGTACGGTATTCGAACACTGTGGGCTGCGCCTACCTTACTAAAGCTCCTATGGCTAAGTGAGAGTGATAAAGCCCTATAGTCCGATTGCTCGTTCGTTGTCTTGAGCACCTCCTTGAAGGACCCAAAACTGGGATAAAGAGTGCTCAGGTTTATCCCAACACCCCCGCCCTTCTTACGTAAAGCGAAGCGGTTTTAATCGGCCGACTCTCAGGTTTAACATATAAAACGGCCGCACAGGAGGGTAAACTTTTATATAACAGGAAATAAATAGTATAAATGACCCTGTTCAGACGTTTACAAAGGACGACATGATTCACATTCATGGAAATATAATGTCCTTGGTGCATAGCTCCACTGCAAGGTAGGATCCTTTAAGGACATTCTCATAATATAATTCGGGCTTGCGGTGCTCCTTCCCCTCTGGCGGCCCTTCGGTCATCAACTTCTCAGCATCCATCTTCCCCCAGTGCGCCTTTGCGCGGGCGAAGGCCATTCCCGCACCTTCTATGCAGATCGACCGCTTGATGACATCAAGTCGGGGGCAAGCGCTTACAAGCCGCTTCACGAGCCTGAAGTAGCTGCTTGGAATCGGTTCAGCGGGCCATAACCGGATAATTAAATCCTTCATGGCTAGTTCCGCCGCCTTATGCAGTTCGATCAGCTGTTTAAGTTGATCGGCAAAAGGCACCGGATAATTCGGTGCCAAATACTGTGACCAGAAGAGCTTATCCGCAGTGTTCCTTTCTTCGGCCCGGTAGAATTGGGCGGCATCCGCTATGCTGCGGGGCAGCTCCGCAAACACCCCTGGAGAAATCTGAATTCAAAATCATAAACATAATCTTCTCCTCAAAAACTTGATTTACAAGGAGAAATCCTTACCCGCTGCGATCTTCCTCGCCTCTTGGATCCCTTGCAGGGCACTTTGGGTTTCCCCCCCAGGCATCGCTCGCGGCCTGATGCGCCTTGGTGAGTTCGGATTCTTTCTCCATTAAACTCTGCTCCAAGGTCTCGCATTTTCTCATGGCCTGTTGCAGCTCCTGCTCAGCTTTAATTACCCTGGCCTCATACTTCTCATGGAGAGCCTTCTCTGCGACTGCCTTTTCCTCGGCCTTGGCCACAACCTTCTTAAGAGCCTCGACTTCAATCATCATCCCTAGAGAAAATCAGGGAACATATTCTATAATATTGCAAATTTGATCGCACTAAACACAAACAAGACTTGTGCATACCCTATTTATCTCCCAATTGTATTTCAACTGGCCAAGCTCTTCTTGGGCCCGCTCCAGACTTTGATTCAGTCCGGAGATTTCCAAAGTATGGGAGGCAGCAGCCGCTACAGACGCCTGCTTGTAACAGAAGAGAAATAGATGTCATTCCATGAGTCTTCCTGTGAACATAAATTTGATCCTCTGTCCGGTTTCTTCTTTCACCAAACAGTGTATCAGGGGCTACTATCCATACTATGATACTCTTCGAAAAACATACCTCAAAACCTTTTATAAGGCTGATACAAGCTCCATTCAGTCCACTCTCAGCAGATTGAATCTTCTCAATCACCACACCCATAAGGGCATGGTGTTCATCGACGATGGAGGCGCCCTTCAGCACCACCAACAAAGCATCCAATGCCTCTGGTTGGACAGAGGTTGCCGGTATACCTCCTCCAGCTGAGAGAGGATGCCTGCTTGATTCTGGAGCCGTATTTGTCTCCGGAACGACATCTGGCTGGGAGCCGAATTCAAGATGGCCCCCGCCGTCAGCTCCCACGGATATCTGCTCCCCAATGTGTTCGGCCCCTGAAGTTTGACCTCCAGGCGCCGCCTTCACGGTCTTTCCCTCTCCTCCTGGGCTGGGGTCCCTCTGGGACAAAGCCTAAGTGGTATTCACCTGTTTGGAGGAAGGGGCCTTCGGGGGCGTCCCGCTTTCCATAGCATCCGAGCTCAGCGAATCCTCTGATGAGGATTGTTCGGTACGGGACCTCGCCGGACTACAAAAACATATGGCTCAGGTTAAAAATTACGCCATGATGAGTCTGGACGCATAAGCATGTTTGGAATGTATATACTCACGGGTTCACCAGGGGCTGGACCCTGGGGTCCCACGCCGGGCCACTGTCGCTGGCGGCAGCGGGCTCCTCCGGGAGAGGAGATTTTCCCCTTTTGGGCGACTCGTCCTCCAAGTGTGTGGAGGCCGTCCTTTTCATTCTTTCCCCCGCAGGGGATTCATCTTCCTCCTCCTCCTCGTCCTCTTCAGAGGCGGAACGGGCATCAGAGCCTTCGGATATTGTGTCCGAAGTGCCGCAGCGACGAAGGCTGCCCCGGGTCTTTTTGGCCTCCTTCTCGGCCGTCTTCTTCGGCACCTTGTAAGGCGCCGGGACCAGCATCTTCATCAGAAGAGGGACGTCCGGTTCTTCAGGCAGCGGGGCCGGACAATGGATCCGCTCCGCCTTATTCGTCCAGCCCTAGGAGAATTATGGAAAGCACATTAAGCGCTTCCCTTGGGTTATGTGGGCAAAAAGTACGATTACTCACCGAACTTGCAGGGCGGGATAGTTGGTACCCACGGTCTTCGGCGGAGTCCGGCCATGATTTGCTGGACTTTAAAAGCACCTTCCAGATGTCCTTGTGCAAGGAGCCGAAAAGCTCCCGCAAGGTTTGGTGCTTGGCCGGATCGAATTCCCATAGATTGCAAGTCCGGTGTTGACAAGGCAGGATCCGGCGAATTAACATCACCTGGACCACATTGACAAGTTCAATGTTCTTGTCTCCCATATCTCTAACACGCATCTGGAGCATCGACAATTCGTCGGACAAGGACCAGTTCAGGCCCGTCTTGACCCAGGATGTGAGCCGCAGGGGGGCACCAGATCAAAACTCGGGAGTAGCGGCCCATTCTGTGCCGCGCGGCTCGGTGATGTAAAACCGCTATTGTTGCCACTCCTTGACGGAATCGTTAAAGGATCATGTTGGCCATATAACGTTGGGCATCTTGCTCACAATAGCGCGACCGCACTCGGCGTGCTCGCCGCCCACTACCTTGGGCTTCACATTAAAAATCTTCAGCCACAACCCAAAATGTGGCGAAATGCGGAGAAAGGCCTCGCACACGACAATGAATGTCGAGATGTTGAGAAAGGAATTAGGGGAAAGATCATGCAGATCGATCCCATAATAATACATGATGTCGCGAACGAATGGGTGGAGGGGAAACCTAGCCCGCGGACAAAGTGAGGGAGGAATACAACCCTCTCGTGGGGTTCCGGGGTAGGGACGATCTGCCTCGCTGTCGGGAGACGATGGCTGATTTTCTTGGCCAGATACCCAGCCTCCCGAAGCTTTTTGATACCCTTCTCCTGGACGGTAGAGGCCATCTATTTGCCTCCTGCTCCGGATCCGGAAATTTTTGGAAGGCCTTTGTGGGCAGAGAAGATGAACGCTTGGGCGCTGGAGCTTGAGCGGAGGGGAATGGATCGGGAAGGAGAAAGTGTGGGTGCGAAAGGGAGTCCTTATCCCCTTATAAAGGCAGCAGGGATTCGGCGCCTCCCCACTTGCCTAGTAAAACCGCTTATTCCCCAAGCGCCGTAATTGATGGCGCGGTTGGGTTACCCACACCCATATTGATGAGAATCCCATGATAAGGGGACATGATCTCTGCTTCGACAAGACGTGCCAAGAAAACGGCCTCGCAATATGTGAAGTAGCTGGTTGAGAAAAACTGTTCGAATAATGACCAAGCCGTGGTGTGATGTCACGTTATGAAATGTTGTCAGCAGATTAAATTTGTGGAAATATTATTCTCTCTATGGTGGTATGTGGAATTTTTTTAGAGCCGTACACTATCCTTGTGTTCAAAATCTTCTATGGATTATTCGGAGGAAGAACCCGCCTTGCAATGCCGAAGACAATCTGCATGTCGGACTCATCGTCATTGAAGCCCGGTTCAGGGGCTACTGAGGGAGTCCTGGATTAGGGGGTCCTCGGACAGCCAGACTATATACTTTAGCCGGACTGTTGGACTATGAAGATACAAGATTGAAGACTTCGTCCCATGTCCGGATGGGACTCTCCTTGGCGTGGAAGGCAAGCTTGGAATACGAATATGTAGATCCCCTCCCTTGTAACCGACTCTGTGTAACCCTAGCCCCCTCCTGTGCCTATATAAACCGGAGGGTTTAGTCCGTAGGACAACGACAATCATACCATAGGCTAGCTTCTAGGGTTTAGCCTCTACGGTCTCGTGGTAGATCAACTCTTGTAATACTCATATCATCAAGATCAATCAAGCAGGAAGTAGGGTATTACCTCCATCGAGAGGTCCCGAACCTGGTAAACATCGTGTCCCCCGCCTCCTGTTACCATCCGCCTTAGACTCACAGTTCGGGATCCCCTACCCGAGATCCACCGGTTTTGACACCGACTTCGTCCCCCCCCCCCACCCGCCAAAATAAATATTCCATCAGTTCCAAAATATAAGGGGTATTGGTATTTTAGAAAGTCAAATCTCTTTAACATTGACAAAGTTCAGACAAAAAAAAATATATATCCACAATATTAAACAGAATAAAGTATGGAAATTCATTTCATGATGAATCGAAAAATACCAATTTGATATTACGAATTTTGATATATTTCTCTACAGGTTTTGATCAAACTTAAATGTTTGCCTTTTCAAAAAAATAATACACCTTATATTTTGAAACAGAGTGTTTTTAAAAAAATCCAACAACACCAACGGCTCAGCAAAGCGCGCCTAGCCCTTCTAGTAAATACACTATGCTCCCTAATTTTTACGGCCTCACAATCAATTGAGGTCTTTAATTTGAAATTGGCACGTAAAAAATTCTCAAGAAGCTATCTCATTCAATTCTCTCAATTCGCTATGTTCCTTGATTTTTGGAGCTTTTCCATTCAACTAAGATATTCAATTTGAAATTAGTTCATGATTTTCACCGGGTAAACAATTTTTCAAATCAATTGACAACGACCAACCTAGATAAACGTATCAATTTTGCGCACCTTCTCACCACCTAGAAAAAAAGAATCGCTAACTTGTGATATAGTAGCACCAGTATAATACATGCAGTCATCGACGCAGAAAATTTTCTCACATAAGTATGGGTTGATTAGCAGATAACACATAATCACACCGCGAATGACCCATCAATATACTGAATTATAAACAAAAGAAAACACACTCCATCATCTTCCCACTCTCGAAACAAAATACTCCACCAGGTCCAAAATATAGGGTGTACTTTTTTAAAGTCAAATTTCTTTAACTTTGACCAATTTCAAAGCTAAAAATACTAACATCCACAGTACTAAATAAATAAGATATGAAAATCCATTTCATCATGGATCTAATGATATCGATTTGATATTAAGGATATTGATATATTTCTCTATAAAATTTGGTTAAACTTAAAGAGATTTGACTTCTAAAAAAACTAATACACCTTATATTTTAAAACAAAGGGAGAAAAATATTATGAAATGTCGGTGTCAAAACCGGCGGATCTCGGGTAGGGAGTCCCGAACTGTGCGTCTAAGGCGGATGGTAATAGGAGGTGGGGGGACACGCTGTTTACCCAGGTTCGGGCCCTCTCGATGGAGGTAATACCCTACTTCCTGCTTGAATGATCTTGATGATATGAGTATTACAAGAGTCGATCTACCATGAGATCATAGAGGCTAAACCCTAGAAGCTAGCCTATGGTATGATTGTTGTTGTCCTACAGACTAAACCCTCCGGTTTATATAGACACCGGAGGGGGCTAGGGTTACACAGAGTCGGTTATAAGGGAGGAGATCTACATATCCGTATTGCCAAGCTTGCCTTCCACGCCAAGGAGAGTCCCATCCGGACACGGGACGAAGTCTTCAATCTTGTACCTTGATAGTCCAACAGTCTGGCTAAAGTATATAGTCCGGCCGAGGACCCCCTAATCCAGGACTCCCTCAGTAGCCCCTGAACCAGGCTTCAATGATGATGAGTCCGGCGCGCAGATTTGTATTCGGCATTGCAAGGCGGGTTCTTCCTCCAAATACTCGATAGAAGATTTTTGAACACAAGGATAGTGTCCGGCTCTGCAAAACAAGTTCCACATACCACCATAGAGAGAATAATATTTCCACAAATCTAATCTGCTGACAACTTTTCATAACGTGACATCACACCACGGCCTAGTCATTATTCGAACCGTTTTTCTCAATCAGCCTGCCACTGCATGTTTTGCGAGGCGATTTTATTGGCACGTCTTGTCGAAGCAGAGATCGTGTCCCCCTTATTACGGGATTCTCATCAATACGGGTGTGGGTAACCCTATCGTGCCCGTTGGTATGACTCCTCGATTTTAGGCAAGTTCCGAATGGCCACGCGGAGGACGCTTGATATTCACCCTCTTTATAAAGAGGCCAAGGCCTGTCCTTTTCTTCTCGCACTCAATCGAACCCTTCCCCCACCTCGAGTTCCAACACCCAAGGCTCAGGCTAGGCGCTTCAAACCTTCAATCATGTCCGGATCCAACCTTCAAGGTCAGTGGATGACCTCCTCTTTCACAGAGGAGGACATTAAGAAGCTAAGAGAAGCTAGGTATCTGACCGCCGAAATCTCGCACAGGCTACCTGCTCGAGGGCAGGTCATTCCCACTACCGAACCCGACGAGAGCGTCGTATTCGTCTCTCACTTCCTCCGAGGGCTAGGCCTTAGTCTAGATCCCTTTGTAAGGGGGCTCATGTTCTATTACGGGCTGGATTTCCATGACCTGGCCCCGGATTTCATCCTTCACATCTCGTTGTTCATCGTCGTGTGTGAGGCCTTCCTCCACGCCACCCCGCACTTCGGCTTGTGGCTCAAGACCTTTAATGTGGAGCCGAAGACAACTAATGGGCGACACGCAGAATGCAGAGGAGCCGTAATAAGCAAAGGCACCGATGTTCCATGGCCAAAGGGTTCCTTCCCAGAGGTATCCAGCTTATGGCAACGGGAGTGGTTTTACATCACAGCTCCCCGCGGTACTAAGTGGGTGGCCGCCCCTGCCTTTTTTCGGGCCCCAGTCTGGCCCTGACGTCATGGATCAACAAGGGGCCGGACTGGGGGCCAGTAAATGATGTGCCAATATTGCAGAGTCGCATCCGATATCTCCTCGAGAGAGATGTCAGCCTGGTCACGGTAATGCAAGTCATGCTAGTTCGTCGAGTCCCGCCTTGCAAATGTCGACCTCTCCGTATGTGGGAGTTCAACCCGGAAGGACCGCGAGCTATTCAGCACTTCCTTGGTATGACGCTCGAAGAGATGTAAAAGTTGTTCTTCGGATCACAAATAAAGTGTCCGGACACCACCGAGGATGCGGGTCTGAGCTGCAATCGTCCAGATACCCAAGTAAGTAGTCCTTCGGCCGAACATGTTGTCTCTTTATTTATCACAATATCATTTTGAAAAGTCGCTCTTTGACCAGGAATGCAAAAAAGGTGAAGATGATCGTGTTTGGCCCCTTCTCAAGGCTCAGCAGATCCAGATCGCCGAATGCTTGAGCTTGCGCCTTATCAAGCGCCCTCGGGGAAGATAAAGGGGAATAAAGAGGCTGAAAGCGGGCCTCACTCATTATTCATCCAAACCGGGGAATTAGCGCCTCAAGAAGGAGGATAACCGGGGAGAAGAATCTGAAATTCCCTCTCCCCAAGGAAGGAAGAGGACCGCCTCTGAAGACTTGGAAACAATGGTTTCGAAACGAGGGAAGAAATCTTTGTCAGAGGGTCCTGCCTTGGAGGGTATCCTTACCGCACAGTGACCACAAGGGGATCAGCCCTCCACCGAGCTGTAAGTAAAGAAAAGTAATCCATAGTAAAAATATCCTGCTTTATTTCCAAGGACAATAACCGAAGCATATGTCCTGTAGTTCGGATCGTAGCCCTTCTCGACAGAGTTCATCTTCGGGGGATCTTCTTCCGGAGATGATGGAGAGCGAAACACCTCCCCATGCCTCCCCGCCTCATGAGGCGGGCGACCCTGAGGTGTCGTCACGGAGGATTTCTCCTGATCCGCCAAGGCCAGAGGGTAACCCTTCGGCCACCCGAAGTCCGGAGTATTCGGCTCCTAAGGAGAGCAACAGAAAGAGGCCGGGACTGTCCGGTGCACGACCCGACGCACTGAAGAATCTTCTGGAGCAAGCGGCTATCTCATAAGTGCATCATACGCTAGTGGGTATGGTGGTTGAGAGGATTTTATCCGCCGAAAGCGGGTTGCATGAAGCTTTTATGAGCCTCCTGAGAGGCTTTGAGGTACGCAAAGTAGTATATGTTTTTGAAGGTACCGCACACGCTAGGTGTGCCCTATGCAGATAGTAGCCCCTGAGACTCTGGTTGCTGCCAAAAACGGCGGCAAACAGAGGATCATAGTCCTAGGTAATAATCATGTCGCCTTCATGTGGAGGTGGCTGAAGGTCCGGTGGCTAGCCGGACTGGTGAGTTTGCCGAGCTGAAGTGGCAACTTGATGCGGCAGATGCCGACATCGTGCTTGTAAACAAGCGGCTTGACGAGGCACATGGTATGAATTCTCAGATGGTCAACATATGTTAAGAGGAGCATAATGCTAGTATCTATAATATGCTGTGACTGCAGATGGAGCTGTCGCCGTGGAGACCCTTCGGGCGGAACTTGCCCGAGCCAAGGAACAAGCCAGGAGGAGTGATGCGGCCGCCCTAAAGGCGGTCGAAGAGTTAAGATCCGAACAGGCTGCACATTGCGAGAGCAAAGAGCGAATAGCCAAGATGGCTATTGCGTTGAAAGATGCCGCCGACCTTTATGAACTTCTTGAAAAGGAAAGCCAAACGGAGACGGCAGACCTGGAGAAAGCCATGGTAGCAGCCAAGGAAGCCCGCTCGAAAATCAGAGCGGTGAAGGAGGAGCTACGTCAAGCCGGAGATATTGAGGCCGGGAAGCCCTTTTTGTTGCGCACTATGTTCGGAGATCCTAAGTATGCCCCTCTTGATCAATTATGGAGTTCTGCAGACGCATACACGGATTTGGCAGCGAGTGCTGCTGACGCGACCGAGTTTTTAAAAGATCAAAAAGATCATGAAGTGGAAAAGCTATTCTGGTCGCAGTTCAATGTGCTGGTGCGTCTGCTGCTGTTAAATGAGCGAATTGCCGAGTGGGCCGAGCTCCATATGTTGTCCGGGCTTGCCATGAGGTCTGTTGTGGATCATCTTTGGCCGGAAGGACCAATGCCGAATAGTTATTTTGGCTTAGTGCAACGATTCCTTGGTGTTGTGCCGCATATCGATGCTATGAAGAGGTCGGCGTGCATAGAGGGTGCGCGGATGGCTCTTGCCCGTGTCAAGACATACTGGGCAGAGATGGAGGCCACCGCTATTGCAACCCAGAGTTCGGCCGTAGGCCGATCATCAGCCGAGCACTACTTTGAATAAGTTCTCGAAGGCGCTCGCTTAATAGAGGCTCAGTGATCGAAGAGTATCATGTTCTAGTGACATGTATCCCCATTGTAAGAACAATGTTATTCGAATTATAAAGGTTGTCTTTATACTTTTGCCTGAAAGTATTATTATGCCTCATGTGCGGTCGTTTATGTATATATATAACCTGAAAGTTTGCAGTCGTCGGCTTTAGCCCCCACGCATATAATGCGGGGGTGTTCGCAAAAGCGTGTTTTCACACTTGATCCAACGTCTTAGTCCATTAGGGAGGTGGTAGCGCGGCGAACGAGGCAATCAGACTATAGTGCTTTAACAATTTCACTTGACCATAGGAGTTTGACAGTGGGGCTACTATATAGCCCCTGGTATTTCCACACTGATCCGAATTCGGGGCGCGGACGTACATGGCCGGGAAAACCGGCCCTTCCTTAATGCGGAGGAATCCCGAAGATTCCGCTAGGTCATCGAGTGGTTGACCAGTCTCGCGCTTTATCATGACAGGTAGTTTTCGGCTTTCTCTACTGAGGTGCTCATCCGGATGAACCAGGGCACAATCGCAGAGTTCTCCGGTGCCACCTTAGCCGATAGAGCGGAACGTAAGGTAGCAAAACGCGGGAGCCGGGCAAACCCAACATTTGACCAAGGACATGATTCGGAGCTGATGCATATAAGGCCAAACTCGTGACGCCGAACACTCCCTAAGGTATTCGGTCTTTACAACATGTACCGGGCTGAATAACGCCCTTGATAATGAACCCCGAGTGTCCAGGTACGTGCATTATTCTGACGTGGTGAAATGCCAATAACGTCAGCATCCCTCTCGGCTATATTGAGTATCCGGAGGATGTGAAGCAACAAGAGACAATAAAAAAGGTTTACACAGGGTCTTAATCTAAAAAGAAACCTTTGAGCGGGGCCCTGCTGCACGTCTGCGCCTGTGTCTCCGTTGTGCCGTATCCTGGAGGGGTGTAGCATGATTATCATCTGTAAAAGAGAAAAACTTAGGTGAAATTTGTCGTGCGAAAAATTGGTTATTCTCAATAAACCATTAAAATTCAAGATAAGTAAATTGGAGCCGAACTAATCCTTTTTGCGTGCGGGAAGCCCCTGGTACCGCCTATGGGGGTATAACCATCAAACCAATCTCAGGTTTATCTAAGCTATTACAGCTAGTAATGCACCGGACTCGTCTAGCCGTGTCCGCGGTCTTGACGACCGATCCTTTATTCTGGTTGGAGAGGCCGTTTAGTGTTCGGCTGTTAAAACTGCCGCACGTTCGTCCGCGCGTAAGGAACGCTCAATATTTCCACTAACTGTGATGATGCCACGTCTACCAGGCATCTTAAGCTTAAGAGAAGCGTAATGCAGTACTGCATTAAAACGAGCGAAAGCTATCCTTCCAAGTAGTTCTTAATAGCCGCTTCAGAATGGAGCGATGTCGAAGGTTAGTTTTTCACTTCGGAAGTTGTCGGGAGAACCGAATACAACCTCTAGTACTAGAGAGCCAGTACAATGGGCCTCTGGGACTGGCATTACTCCTTTAAAGGTAGTAGTACTTTGGCAGATTCTTGTCGGGTCTATCCCCATTTTGCGGACTATGTCCTGATATATCAGATTAAGACTACTGCCGCGTCCATGAGGACTTGGGTGAGATGGTATCCGTCGATAATTGGATCTAGCACCAAGGCAGCCAATACTCCGTGCCGGATACTTGTCAGGTGATCCCTGCGATCAAAGGTGATTGGGCAGGCCGACCAAGGGTTGAACTTGGGGGTGACGGGCTCTACGGCGCATGTGTCTTGGAGTGCATGTTTGCTCCTTCTTTCTGTTACTGAATCATGTTCACTGTTTTGACCTCTGGTGGGAATTTTTTCTGTCCCCTAGTGCTTTGCTAACGAGGCTCATCCTCGTCTTCACTTGGTGTCTCCCTCCCCTTATGTTCGGCGTTTAGCTTGCCGGCCTGCTTGAAGACCCAGCATTCTCTGTGGGTGTGATTTGCAGGTTTATCGGAGGTGCCATGAATCTGACATAATTTGTCTAGAATCTTGTTGAGGCTGGACGGTCCATCTCTGTTGCCTTTGAAAGGTTTCTTCCACTGACCGGGTCGAGAGCCCCTAAAATCGTCTGCGTACGGAGGTCGGACATAAGTCCCTTGAAAATTGGCCCTAAAAGCATCATCAAGCTCCTCCCAACTTCCAATTGAATTTTCGGGGAGGCTCTTCAGCCAGTGTCGAGCTGGTCCTTTCAGCTTGAGGGGCTGGTATTTAATGGCGTGGCGATCGTCTCCGCGAGCCATATGGATATGGAGGATGAAGTCCTCAATCCAGACCCCAGGGTCTGTCGTTCCGTCGTACGCCTCTATGTTGACGGGCTTGAATCCCTCTGGAAATTCATGATCCAGTACCTCATCGATGAAGCATAGGGGGTGTGCGGCACCCCTGTATTTGGACGTATCGTGGTGTTCGGACGGTTGTAGTGTTCGGTTTTTATTTTGTGCCGGAGCGCGCTTCCAAAATCCATAGATGGGCCTGGTCATACTGGATTTTTGGCGCGAGTCCTCACGTAAATCGTGTGTTGGCTTATGTGCGGCCTCGTTAGCTGCCCTATCGCGGCCACGAGGTGGTCGATCCGGCTGATCAACCGTTTTATTCTTCGGCTGTGTAGGCTCTACGGCCTCATCATCGAACTCAGGCAACGGCTTGCGCTTTTGATAGCTCTTTGTATGGCAACTACCACCATACTTTTCTTCAGTGTCGAGCACTTTGTTCCATCTACTGTTGAGCGTATTCTGCGCGGCCTTAAGCCTTTGCTTCTGCTTCTTCAGACTCCTCGCGGTGGCAATAAGCCTTCTATGGAGGTTCTCTTGTTCCAAGTGCCTTTCCGGGATGACGTGTGCATCGTCGTCCGGACTGTTTTCCTCTCCGGAGAGGAGTTGATGAGCTTTATCCTCGGCGTCGACGTGTTCGGACAGCTGCTCCGTACTATGTTCGCCGTTCGCTGGTTCATCCTGCTCTATCGCTGGGTCAATGTTGTCGTCGTTTCCTCGAGTCGACCGGGGTGTTATTTTATCTTGCGCTGTTATCGCTGTTTTTGCCGAGACGGGATTTGGAGCGGCGTCTACGCCGTCGCTTTGGTTGCTTCTCGAGGGAGCTATCATTCGCTGCATCCTTCCGTTCCTCATCACTGTTTTCTTTGGGTGTATCCACCATGTATATATCGTGTGATGAGGAGGCTGTCCAGTGCCCTGTGGGCGGTAGTTCTTGTTCGTCTCCTGCATCGTCGTCCATACCGTCGATGTCTTCGGAGTCGAAGCCGAGCATGTCGGTTAGATTGTCGACAGTGGCTACTAAGTGGGTGGTGGGTGGGGAGCGAATTTCTTCGTCGTTTGTATCCCATTCTAGCCAGACATAGTTCGGCCAAGGTTCTCCTGACAAGGAGAGAGACCTTAATGAATTTAGCACATCGCCAAAAGGCGAGTGCTGAAAGATATCCGCGGAGGTAAACTCCATGATCGGTGCCCAATCGGATTCGATAGGCACGAACTTAAGCGGCTCGGAGCCCGTGGCCGGGGACGAATCCAACGGTTTGGCAACACGGCTCTCATAGGAGGTGAAGTCAGTATTCGGCTCTATCGCCATTGAGAGTGAGGCCTTCATGGTGGGGTCTATCCACTCATCCTCAGATGGCGCAATCTGTTCCAGATTGAGGGCCGAAGTAGTTGCAGGTGTGGTCTCCCGAGCATTGTCCGACGACAGAGTTAAGTCATGCTCGTCGTTACTGTGCGGCGCACCTGACATGGGCTCGAATCCGTCGAAGATCAAGTCTCCGCGGATGTCGGCAGTATAGTTCAAGTTTCCGAACCTGGCCTGATGGCCAGGGGCGTAGCTCTTGATCTGCTCTAGATGGCCAAGCGATTTGGCCCGCAGTACGAAGCCGCCAAATACGAAGATCTGTCCAGGGAGGAAAACCTCACCCTGGATCGTATCGTTATCGATGATCGAAGGATCCATCAAGCCTTACGGTGACGACACAGTGGAACTCTCAATGAAAGCACCAATTGTCGGTGTCAAAACCGCGGATCTCGGGTAGGGGTCCCGAATCTGCGTCTAAGGCGGATGGTAACAGGAGGCGGGGGACACGATGTTTACCCAGGTTCAGGCCCTCTCGATGGAGGTAATACCCTACTTCCTGCTTGATCGATCTTGATGATATGAGTATTAAAAGAGTCGATCTTCCACGAGATCGTAGAGGCTAAACCCTAGAAGCTAGCCTATGGTATGATTGTTGTTGTCCTACGCACTAAACCCTCCGGTTTATATAGACACGGGAGGGGGCTAGGGTTACACAGAGTCGGTTACAAGGGAGAAGATCTACATATCCGTATTGCCAAGCTTGCCTTCCACTCCAAGGAGAGTCCCATCCGGACATGGGACGAAGTCTTCAATCTTGTACCTTCATAGTCCAACAGTCCGACTAAAGTATATAGTTCGGCCGTCCGAGGACCCCCTAATCAAGGACTCCCTCACCGACAACTTCAACGGAGCAGCAAAGCGCACACAACTCTTCTAGTAAATAGACTATAATCCCTATTTTTTAAGGCCTCACAATCAATTGAGATCTCCTATTTAAAAATGGGTCATTTGATTTTGGCCGAGTCAATGGTTTCTCAAGAAGCTCTCCCATTCGATTCATGTAATTCGCTAGTCCTTAAATTTGAGCTTTTTCATTCGACTGAGGTATTCAATTTGAAATTGGTTCATGATTTTGACGGTGTCAACGATTTTGAGAATCAATCGGGAGCAACCGGCCTATAAAAACATATCAATCCCGCACATTGTCTCACCATCTAGAAAAAAAAGTGCCACAAGAAAAACATGTGATATTGTAGGACCAAAATAGTAGATGGAGACACCGACGCAGAACATTTCACCATATCTTGATTAGCAGATAACACAAAATCAGACTGTGAAATGCCCACCAAAACACCGCATTATGCATAAAATGGAAAACACAATCCATCGTGTCACCCATTCGCCAAACAAGTAAGAACGTTCGTTCTGCTTAATTAGAACATGATCAGTTGGGCTTGTACAAGCTGATGCTGATGCGCATACAGGCCGATCATGCGTTCTTGCAACTTTGCTCTGTCAGTTGAGGTGCTCCTTTGGACCACCCTCTGATCATTCACGCCCCTTATTTGTGCTGGAATTTTGTCTATTTTGGGCCTAGCCCAATAGCAGAAATTCCTAATAAATCCTAGAGGCCCACGTAGCCCATTCGTGCAAGGCAAGAGGTGGAACAAAAGTTTAGTCCCACATTGCTAGTTTAGAGGGAGTTGGACCTCTTTATAAGGGAGGCTCTTTCTCCACATGTATGAGGATGAGAACAAGAGGGACATCCACGCGCGCTCCTCCTCTGCCGCTCGCCTCGCCACACCACGCCTCGTCACGACGCGCCGCGGGTTGTGGGAACGAGCCGATATCTAAGTTTTTGCCACGCACGACGGGTATACGTAAGGTCACGCGGGAGCTGAAACATTTTCTGTAGTGGACGCTGAATTTGAACGGTGTGCCTCTTCAGCCGCTGCCTGTTCGCTTCATCTCCCTCCGTTGCTTCACCTCCCGTTGCAGCCTGTTCGCGTCCCTCTCCTGTGCCTATAAAAGGGAGGTCGCTCCTCCGAGAGAGACACACCAGAACAACGCAACCCTCTCGCCTCCAAATTCCTGACCACTGAGCTACTGCTACGATCTTCCTCATCTCGGCTTGCGGCGTGCACCGCAGGTCGGGACAGTAGGCCTCCGGAACCACACCTTTTGAGTCCTATACGGGAGAAGGGTGACAATGTTTTTGGGGAGCGCTCCGCGCGACTACTAGCTTCTTCATCACGGACCCCTACGACTACTTCCCCGACGATGACTTCTTCCCTGACGTTGACAACCTCATCGACGACATGGCTGGAGAGGATGTTGATCCCAAGTCCAGTGCTTCTACTACTGTTGTCCCGTATGTGTTCTTGTTCTTTCTGTTAGATGTCCTGCCATAGTTCTTTGCTCTAGTTTCTACCCTACATATGATAGGTTCTACTCCATATATGCAACTTCATCTAGTGTCTATTCTAGATGTGTTTAGTTCAAATTCATATATGCAGATGCTATTTACCTTCTCTCTGTCAGAACGCATGACTTGTTTTATCTCTACTATATTTGTCATGCTTACCTTCTCTCTGTCAGAACGCATGACTTGTTTTATTTCTACTATATTAGTCATGCTTTATCTAGTATTTCTATTAATAAAATCATTTGGTAAATTGCTCGTATTTCCAACAATCCAAAAACCTCATTATAGGCAATTAACCCCAAGTGGTTTTGATGCTTCCATGAGACCTCCTATGTTTGAGGGTATCCACTATAAGAGGTGGCACGTGAGAGTAGTCTTATGGTTTCAAACCATGAGTTGCTATGACGCCACTCTTGGCAAACCTGAAGGGGAGCTTGATGCTCAACAGGCACAAGTTTTTTAGAAAATGGATACTCTGTTTAAGGCTGCTCTCTTGAGTGTTCTTGGTGAGAACATAGTTGATGCTTATGCGTCAATTGATAATGGAAAAGATATGTGGGACACACTCGAGGCCAAGTTTGGGGTCTCGGATCACCGAGCTATGCGTCATGGAGCAATTCTATGATTACAACATGGTGAAGAGCGCTCCGTGGTTGAGCAAGCTCATGAGATACAATCATTTGCTAGAGAACTTGAGCACTTGGTTGTATGCTACGGACAAGTTTGTTCTTTGGAGGTATCATCACTAAGCTTCCTCCTTCGTGGAGGAACTTTGCTACCTTACTGAAACATAAGAGACAGGAGTTTTCCGTCCCGGATCTCATTGGCAGTCTTGATGTGGAAGAAAAGGCGAGAGAAAAGGACACACGTGCTCGAGGTATTGAGGGAGGATCTAGTGCCAATCTGGTACAAAAGAAGAACTTCCAGCCCCAGAAGTTCAAGAACAAGGGCAAGTTTGATGGTAAAGCAAAGTTTGATGGGAAGAACAAGGCTGTGCAACACACGAACTACAAGAAGAAGAATGACAAGAAGAAAGGTGTCTGTCATGTGTGTGGGCATCCTGATCATTGGGCTCCTAATTGCCCTAATCGCTATGACAAGCGTTATCCCGGGAAAGGGGGCAAGACCGCTAATGTTGTCATTGGAGACACTAACATGAAGGATGCTGGGTATGGTATATTTCCCACTATTCTTTCAGTATGTCATTCTTCTGATTGGTTGATTGACACGGGTGCTAATGTGCATGTATGCGGTGATATTTCCAAGTTTTTGTCTTATCAAACCGCAGGGACTTCACCCGTGCTGATGGGCAACGGTTCAAGTGCTTCTGTTTGTGGTGTTGGCACGGTCGATCTGAAGTTTACTTTGGGGAAGATCGTGCGGCTGAAGAACGTGCATTATGTCCCCTCCGTCAATAAAAATCTTGTTAGCAGATCTCTTCTGTGTAGAGATGGCTATAAGCTTGTCTTTGAGTCGAATAAATTTTTAATATCCAAGTACGGAACCTTTGTTGGTAAAGGCTATGAGTCAGGAGGCCTGTTTTGTTTATCCTTATCAGATGTTTGCAATAAATTTGTTAATCATGTTTGCAACAATAGTGAATTAAATGTGTGGCCTTCACGTCTTTGTCATGTTAACTTTGGTTGCATGTCGCGACTAGCAAAGTTGAACTTAATCCCTAGTTTCACCACTGTCAAGGGATCTAAGTGTCAAGTTTGTGTGCAAGCTAAGCAACGTCGTAAGTCTCACACGACTGCGGAAATGAGAAATCTTGCACCACTAGAGCTCATACATTCAGATCTATGTGAAATGAATGGTGTTTTGACAAAAGGTGGAAAGAAATATTTCATGACGTTAATTGACGACTCCACTAGATAACGCCGTGTGTATCTTACGAAATCTAAGGACGAGGCTTTGAACTTTTCAAGATCTATAAAGTCGGCGTGGAGAACCAACTTGATCGAAAAATCAAGAGGCTTAGGTCCGACCGTGGTGGAGAGTATTTTTCCAATGAATTTGATGCTTTTTGTGCGGAACATGGTATAATCCATGAGAGTACGCCTCCCTATTCACCTCAGTCAAATGGGGTGGCCGAAAGAAAGAACCGTACTCTAACAGATTTGGTTAACGCCATGTTAGACACATCGGGTCTCTCTAAGGCATGGTGGGGGAGACGATATTGACTGCATGTCATGTCCTAAACCGAGTTACCACAAAGAACAAAGAGATAAGTCCATTCGAGGAATGGGAGCAGAAAAGGTTAGAACTCTCTTATCAACGAACATGGGGTTGTTTGGGTAAAGTCAAGGTTCCGATTCCAAAGAAGCAGAAGCTTGGACCAAAGACTGTGGATTGTGTTTTCCTGGGATATGCTTTTCATAGCATTGGCTATAGATTTTTGGTTGTAAAATCTGAGGTACCTGACATGCATGTTTGCAGACGATCATGGAGTCGAATGATGCGACTTTCTTTGAAGATATCTTTCCCATGAAGGATATGGCAAGCTCATCTAATCAGGAGATGCCTAGTTCATCGAATCAGGAACTAGTTACAATTACCGAACCTGCCATTTCGATGGAACACTTTGAAAGTCCTGTGGAGGAGAACAATGAAGTTCCTACTAGGAGCAAGAGACAGAGGACTGCAAAGTCCTTTGGTAATGATTTTCTTGTGTATCTCATAGATGACACTCCCAGTTCTATTTTAGAGGCCTATGCATCTGAAGATGCTGACTACTGGGGAAGCGGTTCGTAGCGAGATGGATTCCATCTTGGCGAATGAAACTTGGGAGATAACTGATCGTCCTTATGGGTGCAAACCTATAGGATGCAAATGGGTATTCAAGAACAAGCTTAGGCCTGATGGTACTATTGAAAAGTACAAGGCTCAGTTCGTGGCTAAGGATTATACCCAAAAGGAAGGTGAAGACTTCTTTGATACTTACTCACCTGTGGCTCGACTGACCACTATTCGAGTTCTACTTTCACTAGCTGCCTCGCATGGTCTTCTCGTTCATCAAATTGATGTTAAGACTGCTTTCCTAAATGGAGAGTTGGACGAGGAAATTTATATGGAACAACCAGATGGGTTTGTACTAGATGGTCAGGAAAGAAAAGTGTGCAAGTTGCTGAAGTCTTTGTATGGAATCAAGCAAGCACCCAAACAGTGGCATGAGAAGTTTGAAAGAACTTTAACAGCTGCATGCTTTGTTGTAAACGAAGCTAACAAATGTGTGTACTATCGCCATGGTGGGGGCGAGGGAGTTATCCTTTGCTTGTATGTTGACGACATACTGATTTTCAGAACAAATCTGAATGTTATTAAGGAGGTCAAGGACTTTCTATCTCGCTGTTTTGAGATGAAAGATGTAGGAGTGGCTAATCTCATTCTGAACATCAAGTTGTTGAGAGACGATGATGGTGGGATTACATTGCTTCAATCTCACTATGTGGAAAAGATCTTGAGTCGCTTTGGCTATAGTGACTGCAAGCCCTCTCCAACACCATATGATGCTAGCGCGCTGCTTCGAAAGAATCAAAGAATTGCTAGAGATCAATGGAAGTACTCTAAGATTATTGGCTCGCTTATGTACTTAGCGATGCTACAAGACACGACATCTCTTTTCTTGTTAGCAAACTGAGTCGGTTTGTTTCAAAACCAGGAGATGTGCATTGGAAAGCTCTAGAGAGATTTTTGCGTTATTTGAAAGGAACTGCGAATTATGGAATTCACTACACTGGGCACCCAAAGGTGCTTGAAGGGTATAGTGACTCAAAATGGATCTCAGATGCTGATGAGATAAAGGCCACGAGCGGTTATGTATTCACTCATGGAGGTGGCGCTGTTTCTTGGAAGTCTTGCAAGCAGACTATCTTAACGAGGTCAACAATGGAAACAGAACTCACAGCATTAGATATAGCTACGGTCGAAGCAGATTGGCTGCATCGGCTCTTGAATGACTTACCGGTTGTTAAGAAACCTGTACCGGGTATCCTTATGAACTGCGACAATCAAACTGTGATCACGAAAGTGAGCAGCTCAAAGGATAACATGAAGTCGTCAAGACACGTTCACAGAAGGTTAAAGTCTGTCAGGAAAATGAAAAACTCCGGAGTTATTGCATTGGATTATATCCAAACGTCTAAAAATCTGGCAGATCCTTTTACCAAGGGTCTATCACGTAATGTGATAGATAATGCATCGAGGGAGATGTATGAAACCCACAATATGAGTTGTTCACAGTGGTAACCTATTCTTTGTGATCGGAGATCCCGTGAATTAGATGTGGAAGACAAGCTGTTGGTCAACTGAGAGGAGAGTATCCTTACTATTAACAATACCACTCCATGAAGATGCAATACTCTTCTAATCTGCATGGCATGTTGATGTATATCTTAATGTGTTCTAAGTGGCTCTTTTAAGCAGAGATGTTGTCCTGCAGAACATCTTTTGAAGAACACACCTATATGAGTCTGATTGTTAAACGTCGCAATCTATGAGAGTAGGGTTCTCTCTAGTAAACTCATGAAAGGTCTCGGAGTATGAGCATAAGCTCCAGCCGCGGGGAAGACCCACGGTAGACAAGTATCGGTCAATGCTTTGTGTGAAGCTAGATTCACAGAAAACTTGCAGTTCAAGGCCCAGTCCACTTTTTAAGTTGCTTACTAGTGTAGCATAGAGTTCTAGGTGGAAGTTCAACTTAACAGTCTCCACTGTAGTACCGGTTTATAAAACAGTCTTTTGGAACCAAAGGCAAATTTTGTGTGCCTCTGGGATCTGGTGGGGGCTTGCTGGAATTTTGTCTATTTTGGGCCTAGCCCAATAGCAGTTTCAGAAATTCCTAATAAATCCTAGAGGCCCAAGCAGCCCATTCGTGCAAGGCAAGAGGTGGAACAAAAGTTTAGTCCCACATTGCTAGTTTAGAGGGAGTTGGACCTCTTTATAAGGTAGGCTCTTTCTCCACATGTATGAGGATGAGAACAAGAGGGACATCCATGTGCGCTCCTCCTCTGCCGCCTGCCTCTCCACGCCACGCCTCGTCATGACGCGCCGCGCCTCGTCATGACGCGCCGCGCCGCGGGTTGCGGGAATGAGCTGAGCCGATGTCTAAGTTTTTGCCACGCACGACGGGTATACGTAAGGTCACGCGGGAGCTGAAACGTTTTCTATAGTGGACACTGAATTCGAACGGCGCACCTCTTCGGCCGCTGGCTTTTCGCTTCGTCTCCCTCTGTTGCTTCACCTCCCGTCGCAGCTTGTTCGCGTCCCTCTCCTGTGCCTATAAAAGGGAGGTCGCTCCTCCCAGAGAGACATACTAGAACAGCGCAACCCTCTCGCCTCCAAGTTCCTGACCACTGAGCTACTGCTACGATCTTCCTCATCCCGCCTTGCGGCGTGCACCGCAGGTCGGGACAGTAGGCCTCCAGAACCGCACCTTTTGAGTCCTGTACGGGAGAAGGGTGATAAGGTTTTTGGGGAGCGCTCCGCGCGACTACTGGCTTCTTCATCACGGACTCCGACGACTACTTCCCCGACGACGACTTCTTCCCTGATGTCGACAACCTCATCGACGACATGGCTAGAGAGGATGTCGATCCCAAGTCTAGTGCTTCTACTGCTGTTGTCCCGTACGTGTTCTTGTTCTTTCTGTTAGATGTCCTGCCACAGTTCTTTGCTCTAGTTTCTGCCCTACATATGATACGTTCTACTCCATATATGAAACTTCACCTAGTGTCTGTTCTAGATGTGTTTAGTTCAAGTTCATATATGCAGATGCTATTTACCTTCTCTCTGTCAGAACGCATGACTTGTTTTATCTCTACTATATTAGTCATGCTTACCATCTCTCTGTCGGAACGCATGACTTGTGTTATCTCTACTATATTAGTCATGCTTTATCTAGTATTTCTGTTAATAAAATCGTTTGGTACATTGCTCATATTTCCAACAATCCAAAAACCTTATTATAGGCAATTAACCCCAAGTGGTTTTGCTGCTTCCATGAGACCTCCTATGTTTGAGGGTATCCACTATAAGAGGTGGCGCGTGAGAGCAGTCTTATGGTTTCAAACCATGAGTTGCTATGACGCCACTCTTGGCAAACCCGAAGGGGAGCTTGATGCTCAACAGGCACAGGCTTTTCAGAAAATGGATACTCTATTTAAGGCTGCTCTCTTGAGTGTTCTTGGTGAGAACATAGTTGATGCTTATGTGTCAATTGATAATGGAAAAGATATGTGGGATGCACTCGAGGCCAAGTTTGGGGTCTCGGATGTCAATCGAGCTGTACATCATGGAGCAATTCTATGATTACAGGATGACTGAAGAGCGCTCCGTGGTTGAGCAAGCTCATGAGATATAGTCTTTTGCTAGAGAACTTGAGCACTTCAGTTGTATGCTACCGGACAAGTTTGTTGCCGGAGGTATCATCACTAAGCTTCCTCCTTCGTGGACGAACTTTGCTACCTTACTGAAACATAAGAGACATGAGTTTTCCATCCCGGATCTCATTGGCACTCTTGATGTGGAAGAAAAGGCGGGAGCAAAGGACACACATTCAGATCTATGTGAATGAATGGTGTTTTGACAAAAGGTGGAAAGAAATATTTCGTGATGTTAATTGACGACTCCACTAGATACTGCCGTGTGTATCTTCTGAAATCTAAGGATGAGGCTTTGAACTTTTTCAAGATCTATAAAGCTGAAGTGGAAAACCAACTTGATCGAAAAATCAAGAGGCTTAGGTCTGACCATGGTGGAGAGTATTTTTCCAATGAATTTGATGCTTTTTATGCGGAACATGGTATAATTCCTGAGAGGACGCCTCCCTATTCACCTCAGTCAAATGGGGTGGCCGAAAGAAAGAACCATACTCTAACAAATTTGGTTAACGCCATGTTAGACACATCGGGTCTCTCTAAGGCATGGTGGGGAGAGGCGATATTGACTGCATGTCATGTCCTAAACCGAGTTCCCACAAAGAACAAAAAGATAAGTCCATTCGAGGAATGAGAGAAGAAAAGGTTAAAACTCTCTTATCTACGAACATGGGGTTGTTTGGCGAAAGTCAATGTTCCAATTCCAAAGAAGCGGAAGCTTGGACCAAAGAAGGTGGATTGTGTTTTCCTGGGATATGCTTTTCATAGCATTGGCTATAGATTTTTGGTTGTAAAATCTAAGGTACCTAACATGCATGTCGGTAGGATCATGGAGTCGAATGATGCGACTTTCTTTGAAGATATCTTTCCCATGAAGGATATGGCTAGCTCATCTAATCAGGAGATGCCTAGTTCATCGAATCAGGAACTAGTTACAATTACCGAACCTGCCATTTCGATGGAACACTTTGAAAGTCCCGTGGAGGAGAACAATGAAGTTCCTACTAGGAGAAAGAGACAGAGGACTGCAAAGTCCTTTGGTGATGATTTTCTTGTGTATCTCATAGATGACACTTCCAGGTCTATTTCAGAGGCCTTTGCATGCGAAGATCTTGACTCTTTGGAAGGAAGCGGTTAAATGGCGAGATGGATTCCATCTTGGCGAATGAAACTTGGGAGATAACTGATCGTCCTTATGGGTGCAAACCTATAGGATGCAAATGGGTATTGAAGAAGAAGCTTAAGCCTGATGGTACTATTAAATAGTACAAGGCTCGGCTCGTGGCTAAGGGTTATACCCGAAAGGAAGGTGAAGACTTTTTTTATACTTAATCACCCGTGGCTCGACTGACCACTATTCGAGTTCTACTTTCACTAGCTGCCTCGCATGGTCTTCTCGTTCATCAAATGGATGTTAAGACTGCTTTCCTAAATGGAGAGTTGGACGAGGAAATTTATATGGAACAATCAGATGGGTTTGTACTAGATGGTCAGGAAAGAAAAGTGTGCAAGTTGCTGAAGTCTTTGTATGGACTCAAGCAAGCACCCAAATAGTGGCATGAGAAGTTTGAAAGAACTTTAACAGCTGCAGGCTTTGTTGTAAACGAAGCTGACAAATGTGTGTACTATCGCCATGGTGGGGGCGAGGGAGTTATCCTTTGCTTGTATGTTGACGACATACTGATTTTCGGAACAAATCTGAATGTTATTAAGGAGGTCAAGGACTTTCTATCTCGCTGCTTTGAGATGAAAGATTTCGGAGTGGCTGATGTCATTCTGAACATCAATTTGTTGAGAGACGATGATGGTGGGATTACATTGCTTCAACCTCACTATGTGGAAAAGATCTTGAGTCGCTTTGGCTATAGTGACTGCAAGCCCTCTCCAACACCATATGATGCTAGCGCGCTGCTTCGAAAGAATCGAAGAATTGCTAGAGACCAATTGAAGTACTCTAAGATTATTGGCTCGCTTATGTACTTAGCCAGTGCTACAAGACCTGACATTTCTTTTGCTTTTAGCGAACTGAGTAGGTTTGTTTCAAAACCAGGAGATATGCATTGGAAAGCTCTAAAGAGAGTTTTGCGTTATTTGAAAGGTACTGCAAATTATGGAATTCACTACACTGGGCACCCAAAGGTGCTTGAAGGGTATAGTGACTCAAACTGGATCTCGGAATCTTGATGAGATAAAGGCCACAAGCGGTTATGTATTCACTCATGGAGGTGGCGCTGTTTCTTGGAAGTCTTGCAAGCAGACCATCTTAACGAGGTCAACAATGGAAGCAGAACTCACAGCACTAGATACAGCTACGGTCGAAGCAGATTGGCTTCGTCGGCTCTTGAATGACTTGCCGGTTGTTGAGAAACCTGTACCGGGTATCCTTATGAACTGCGACAATCAAATTGTGATCACGAAAGTGAGCAGCTCAAAGGATAACATGAAGTCATCAAGACACGTTCAGAGAAGGTTAAAGTCTGTCAGGAAAATGAAAAACTCCGGAGTTATTGCATTGGATTATATCCAAATGTCTAAAAATCTGGCAGATCCTTTTACCAAGGGTCTATCACGTAATGTGATAGGTAATGCATCGAGGGAGATGGGTATGAAACCCACAATATGAGTTGTTCACATTGGTAACCTATTCTTTGTGATCGGAGATCCCGTGAATTAGATGTGAAAGACAAGTTGTTGGTCAACTGAGAGGAGAGTATCCTTACTATTAACAATACCACTCCATGAAGATGCAATACTCTTCTAATCTGCATGGTATGTTGATGTATATCTTAATGTGTTCTAAGTGGCTCTTTTAAGCAGAGATGTTGTCCTGCAGAACATCTTTTGAAGAACACACCTATACGAGTCTGATTGTTAAACGTCGCAATCTATAAGAGTCGGGTTCTCTCTAGTAAACTCATGAAAAGTCTCGGAGTATGACGCATAAGCTCCACCCGCGGGGAAGATCCATGGTAGCCAAGTATCGGTCAAGGCTTTGTGTGAAGCTAGATTCGCATAAAACTTGCAGTTCAAGGCCTAGTCCACTGTTTAAGTTGCTTACTAGTGTAGCATAGAGTTCTAGGTGGAAGTTCAACTTAACAGTCTCCTTTGTAGTACCGATATATAAAAGCAGTGTTTTGGAACCAAAGGCAAATTTTGTGTGCCTCACGGGATGCAGTGGGGATTCTTTGGAATTTTGTCTATTTTGGGCCTAGCCCAATAGCAGTTTCAGAAATTCCTAATAAATGCTAGAGGCCCACGCAGCCCATTCGTGCAAGGCAAGAGGTGGAACAAAAGTTTAGTCTCACATTGCTAGTTTAGAGGGAGTTGGACCTCTTTATAAGGGAGACTCTTTCTCCACATGTATGAGGATGAGAACAAGAGGGACATCCACGTGCGCCCCTCCTCCGCCGCCTGCCACGCCACGCCTCGCCTCGTCATGACGCGCCGCGCCGCGGGTTGCAGGAATGAGCCGAGCCGATGTCCAAGTTTTTACCACGCACGACGGGTATACGTAAGGTCATGCGGGAGCTGAAACGTTTTCTGTAATGGACACTGAATTTGAACGGCGCGCCTCTTGGCCGCTGCCTGTTCGCTTCGTCTCCCTCCGTTACTTCACCTCCCGTCGCAGCTTGTTTGTGTCCCTCTCCTGTGCCTATAAAAGGGAGTTTGCTCCTCCCAGAGAGACACATCAGAACAACGCAACCCTCTCGCCTCCAAGTTCCTGACCACTGAGCTACTGCTACGATCTTCCTCATCCCGGCTTGCGGCGTGCACCGCAAGTCGGGACAGTAGGCCTCCGGAACCGCACCTTTTGAGTCATGTACGGGAGAAGGGTGATAAGGTTTTTGGGGAGCGCTCCGCGCGACTACTGGCTTCTTCATCTCGGACCCCAACGACGACTTCTTCCCTGACGTCGACAACCTCATCGACGACATGGCTGGAGAGGATGTCGATCCCAAGTCCAGTGCTTCTACTGCTGCTGTCCCGTACGTGTTCTTGTTCTTTCTGTTAGATGTCCTGTCACAGTTCTTTGCTCTAGTTTCTGCCCTACATATGATAGGTTTTACTTCATATATGCAACTTCATCTAGTGTTTGTTCTAAATGTGTTTAGTTCAAGTTCATATATGCAGATGCTATTTACCTTCTCTCTGTCAGAATGCATGACTTATTTTATCTCTACTTTATTAGTCATGCTTTATCTAGTATTTCTGTTAATAAAATCATTTGATAAATTGCTTATACTTCCAACAATTTGATCCCCACACACACGCACTACATGTACATACACACATACACGCTTAATTCTCCTTGGCCATGACCGCGACTCTAACCTGCGCAGCGCAGTGGCGACACGACGGCGGTGAGCGGAGTAGCGGCGACATGAGTGCCCTTGCCGGCGACATGGCAGAGTCGCAGAACAGCAGCGCACGCGACGGTGGCTGGTCGTTGTAGCGCTGGAGGCAGCTGCTGCCCAGACCCAGAGCGAGCAGCTGCTGCTGCTGCCTCCTCTTCCTGTACTCCCCCACTGCTCTGTACACCAGCGGTATCAGCCCCTCCATTGCTGCCCACAGCGCTTCGCAACGACTGACCGTGCCCCATCCACCAGCGGTATAAAAAGGGCGCAAGGCAACTCGAAAGCAAAAAAGCAAGGCCATGGACTCGGCGAGAGTGTGTGCTGCTTTGCTTTTCACACGTATACGTCTCACCAAATCCATCCAAGTGATTTTTCAAGTGCCATATACCACTAGACACTAGTGCTCCTATCTTGTCAGTGTCACAGCCTTGATCATCAGCACCATCGGGGAGGTTCAAATCTTTCGCACTAGTGAACTCGAGCGATCAAATCACAACCGCATCATGGACTGGACTTGTAGGATTGGTATGCAGTGGAGGAGCTCAGGTCTCAGGTGTGAGCTTAAATCTTTGCTCACTCGTTGCTGGTGGGGGTAGCTTTCATTTCAGCGGGCAAAAACACAAGGAGCTTGAGGTGGAAAATGAATGTTTGATTGGGATGCTTGTGGAGAAGCTTCACCGTTATGCATCTCTTTTGATTAGCTCACCGACAGGTTCTAATTTGGCATACTTACAGATAATGGAGCTAATGGATTATCAGGTCTAAAATAAGTGTCTTTGATTTACTACAACTATAGAGAAGGAGCAAGTACTTGACATTCTTATTAGTGCCACCGTTGAACAGCAACTTGGCTATTATCACAGTAAACGGTTCAGTAAGCACAACTTAAGTCACAGGGAACACTGCAGGTTACTCCGCACTCAAGTTTGCGGTCCTTGGATTAAAACCTATAGATTGAAACACTTGGAAGATTAGATTTGATGGCTTGCATTTACCCAAGAATTGATGTCTGGATTCCATTTATAATTAACCAAAAGATAAAAAGGCAGCGGACACTGTCCACTGAGGTGTGTCCTCTCTTGATGTGTTCATCTCAACAAAATGTAGTACCCAAGAAGCCAGCCAGAGATATTCTTCTTGTTGTGATGCAATGACTTGTCAGGATATCTTAATTCGTCTCAGACGTAGTAACGGGGTAGACTTATAATTGTCGTCTAAAGTGTAACAGTATTTTTGTTTTCGCCAATAAGCCATGACACTTGAACGCATAGATCCATCCATGCAAACATGCAGCACAGCGACTGCATACCTCCTTGCTGCGGCAACAGAATGTGCCCCACATATCGTCAACCATCACTTCTGGTGCACAGGAACTGAATCTTCTGAAACTTTAGCAGTTTAGATTAGTTTGCTGCAACTATTCAAACAAAAATTTGACATCACAAGGTGCCGTACTGAAATATCCATGGTACCGTCCGCACGGGAGTGTAAGCATTTATACATGGAAACATTGTTTCTATACACATTTAATATTTTTAAAATACTTGATTAACATCTTTCAAATACTTAATTAACATTTTAAAATGCTTGATTAACATTTTAAAATATATGATCAATTTTTTTCTACACATTGTATATTTTTGTGTACATGAGAAATATTTTTTCTATATGCATTTAACATTTCCAATGCTTGAATAACATTTTTCAAATACATGATCTATTTTTTTCATACACATGTATAATTTTTTATATACATTTTCATGTACATGAGGAACATTTTTCTATAAACATTTAACAATTTTCAAATGCATGATTAACATTTTTCAAATGTTTTATATAAAGTGTTTTTGTAATATTTATACAATTTACCTATATATATTTATATTTATAATATTTGTGAGTATAAACAAAATTAAAAAGGGAAAGCATAAAAACAAAAAGAAACGAAAAAACTAACGCCCACACGTGTGGCCGTTTGCACATCGCCCATACGTCTCCATCACCACTCATTTTGCCACGTATAAATAGATGACATCAGCAAAAATCTTTTTGGTTTTCGGCTTAAAAATGTTTTATCTCCTAATTAAAAAATTGAATTAAAAATTTGTTTTCATCATTAAATCCGTCTCGACGAGATCTTCAAAACTAGACCCCATGTTGATATGTTTTGACGAATTTTTTTTGCCCAAAAGTTGCTATGCTGTTTACACTGTAGTTGTCATAGTGCTTAAACTAAAGTTGCCATGTGGCAATTTTAATTTATAGAACATGACAATTTTAGCTTTCTGATGATGGCAAATCCAGTACTTTGACCATAAAAATATTTTTTTGTAAACCATGGCAATTTTAAGTGCATGTATCATGGCAATTTAGTTTATGGTGCATGGCAAGTCTAGTTTCTTAATTCACGTTTTATAACATGTTAAAATTTACTTTTAAATGTAGAAGAAAATAGCTGAAACATATCATGGCAATTTCAGTGTAAACATCTTGGCAATTCATGTGCAATAGACATGACAACTTTTAACCCGAAAAAATTTCGTCAAAATATATTGACATGGGATCTAGTTTCGAAGATTTCGTCACGTGGGATTTAATGGTGAAAACGGATCTTCAATCGGATTTTTCATTTAAGAGATAAAATATTTTAAAAACTGAAAATCCAAAAAGATTCACACATGCATACATGCGGTGATGTGGCGCAGCCTGTATGTTATAGTGCGTGTTGGTGGGTTTGGCTCCCACCACACGTGTGGGCGTTAGTGTTGTCCAAAAGAAAACACGTGAAAAAACAGGAAAAAAACGAGGTTGTGTCCTGTGGCCTGTGCCCTCCTATGTCCGCCCGGGCGAGCCTATCCGACATTTCGCTATAAGCGAGACATAAGAACGCCCAATTGTTGTGGGGTTTTCATCTCATAGGATTCACATGGATATGGAAGAAAAATATATTGGCAAGAATGTATTAAGAAATTAACAAAATGTTGTCGGTCATACATATAACATCACATATTAAAATAAATCATCACATATTATAAAATGTACGTACACATAAGAAATTATGTTCATATATTTCAAAAGGCTAACCCTATTCTCTTTAAAAAGGCTGTGGATTATTGGAAAAAAATGCACGCACACATACATACATACATACATACATACATACATAGTACGTTGATCACAATGTTTTGAAAAAAAATGTAGAGGTACATGAAATAGTATATTCATGTATTCAAAAATTACGTAGTTTTGGATTAAAAAAGGAAAAAGTACAAAGAGAACAAAAAATTATTGGATAAAATTATATAAATGGAAGGAAAATAAAGGGATGGATACCAAAAGAAACTCGAACATAACTATCGAAAAAAGATGTTTTTTTTGAAAAATCTACTGAAACCTGGGGAATGCACCAGGCCAAGGAGCACACGCAACAAGAGATTGCTTCACTATTCCGCAAACTAGGGGCAAAATGGGATTTGCAAACATAATGTGCAATAAGTCGCATATCGCATACATACCTTTTATACATAGCCCGACCCTTGTATCTTTCTTGGACGCGTCTAGTGGGCGGCCGGCTGCCCACTAGTGCGATGGAGCGGCCGGCCTGAAAAGGTAAGTACCTGTCCTCCCGCGGTCCCGCGCTCCATAAAAGGTAAGTGAGCACCAACCCGCGCGAACGAGCGGCTGCTCGCGGTACGCGCAAACAGAACGAGAAAATTCCTCCCCCACGTGGCCAGCTGTACCTACCCAGCCCTCCCAGGCCCGCTCGCCCCCATGCAGCCACAGTTCCTTCTTCCTCTCCACGAAAGAAGAGATCCAAGGCCCTTCTTCCTCCTCCTACATAGCAGCCATTGCAGCCCCAAAGTAGAAGAAGAACTTGCTTCAGAAAAGATCTAAGGGCAGGGTGGTCAGATCCATACCAGGCAGCAACATCAGGGCAGATAATTTCCCTCCATCTGCCCCTCTTCACTCCCCCCCTTCTTCTACTGCATATGTCAACCCCCTGGAGAAGCTGCTTCCCCCCTTCCTCCATGGATCTAGCAGGAATCCATGGAGAAGCTGCTTCAAAAAGAGGTGGACCTGGCAAATAACCCCTCCAATAACACCACCCTCCCCCCATGAGTGTCATATCTACAACTGAAAAGAAGTGGCACGAATTATTGTGCAACTAATCATGGATAGAGACCTACGGTTTCCTGGTTTGTGCAACTAAACACAAGTCATTAGGTTTAGTTGCACACCAAACATGGTTTGAGACCAACTTTACTGAACATTTTCCTAACATGCATGCCAGCCAAGTTTCCCCCACCTAGATGTGTTAAAGAAGCCAACTAAAGCAAGTTCAGTGGCCAACTGAAACATGGTTCTAGCCAAAAACCTAAACATGCATTGTAGCCAACGGAAAATGCATAAGTGTGCAACTGAACATGCATCCCAACCAACTGAACCTGTGTTCTGTCAACTCAGCATGCATGCTAGGCAAAACTGAACATGTATCCTGAACATGTATTTTGAGTGAACACTATAGAAAACCTGGAGTATATGTGCAATAAAAACATGTATCCTGGCCAACTGAACATGCATGCTGGCCAACTGAATATGCATCCTCGCCAAATAGAACATCTATTATAGCCAACTGAACATGCATGCTGGCCAACTGAAAAAATGCATCCTGGCGAACTGAGACATCTATTCTAGCCAAAACCAAAAATTTGTAGTACGACAGCAAAAACACAAGAAATGTTTGTACATAGCAACGAAACCACAAACCAAATATTAAAGTAGTCACACATATAATATTGTCCCACACATATATTCTGGTGCCAAACCTACTGCAAAGCTATAGTGTAAGAAATATGTTCAATATACTAGAAGTAGAAACAGAAACAGCGATGAAAAACATATATCTATAATCTGTCATCCAATTCTTCTTTCTTCTTTCACCTGGATTTCATCATCTCAATTGTGGCATCAAATTATGTCCAAATTATGTGCAGAAAAATCTAGATCAGCTGCTTGCCAACAGAAAACCTGCAGATCATTAGAACAAACAGAGGGAAAAGTTAGAGAAACTCTGTACTAAAAAAAGTTCATGTTCTTGCCAACTATTTACTGCAAACTGTGCAACTAACATAACAAGGCTGTGCAAACAAAAAAATGCATACCTGTTATAAATAAAAGATTCTGCTATAGAGATGTTGCTTTTTGAACTAAGATTGTCATAAAATGGTGTGCAGCTACCTATTTACTAAGTTTTTAGGTTGTTTCAAACACTCTTTGATGATTAAAACTTGACATCACTTCCTTGTTTTGTATATGCAGTGCATGTGTGGCAGCAGCCTGAAAAAGGAAAAAAAATGCTTGATCTCAATGAGTTGCCTCCTGATCTCAATGAGCTTCCTCGTGATATGGATCAGCAACAACCCAGCATACCGCAAGGGAATTTGACAGAAAATGGGCGCTCTATTTACTACACGGAGACAAGTCGTGGGCCTAACCCTATGGGCCAGGACAATGTGGCAGGGCAGTCATCAACCCGTGGTGTCCCTGCAGTGGTGTCTTTGCAGTCAGAGAGTCATACTCTTGATGACACGGGCACCGCGGCAAATGTTCCTGGTCCAACCAGATCGAGCTCAGTCTTGGCTGTTGACGGTGTTGTGCAAGGAGAAGAAGGAGAAGATGAGGCTGGTTCTCAGCCAATGGAACCCTATGTTGGCATGAGGTTTGACACCCTTAAAATTGCTAAGGATCACTACAACAGCTACGCCTTACGGATGGGTTTCTCTGTCAAAATGAACACCTCTAGGTGGACAGGCAATGTATTGGTAAAACATCAGTTTTGCTGCAACAAGTATAAGAAGCCAAAAGCTGATGATGGTGGAGCTGAGGCTCCTCCTATCCTGGACCCTATACCAGATCCAAGACCTATTGACACTGATGAGGAAATGAAATATGAACCTCCAATCTTTGCTGAAGAGGAGGTTGGTGCTAGTAAGAAAAAGAAGAAACGAAAACGCGAGACAATAAAGCAGACTCAATGCAAAGCGAAAATGTTGGTGAAGCTAATGGATGGGCGATGGGAGGTGACGCATTTTGTTCGTGACCACAATCATCCGCTGGTGAACAAACCTTCATTGTCCAAATACTTGAGATCCCACCAAGGCATCTCTCCTGATGAAAAGGAGTTTTTGCGCATCTTGTATAACTGCAACTTGACTACAAGTGTGTTTCTATATCCCTTACAGAATTAAGTTTCCCTCTAGACAGTCCAGTGTGCAACTGTTATGTTACTAGTGTGCAACTAGATTACCTTCATCGTGCAACTACATAATGTTCCTGTGCAGCTAGATCACCTTCACTGTGCGCCTACATAATGTCCTGTGTGCAAAATAAAAGTGTTTTTAAAAGGGGAAGCTGGTTGTCAATTTCCTGCAACTATCTGCTGTGCCAACTCATATCGTATTATTGTGCAGCTGGATATGTGCATTCGTACGACTAATAAAATGTATATTGTTTCTTTTTGTATTATGCAGGACGTATGATGCATGTAATGGCAGAGTTCTATGGATCTGAGATGATGGTGCCATTCGGACCAAAGGCAATAACAAATCTGTGTACAAGTTTCCATAGAGATGACACAAAGGAGGGTGATCTGATTGAGATAATTGCGCACTTCAAGGATATACAAGAAACCGATCCAGACTTCTTCTATAAGGTGAAATATGATGAAGAGGACAGAGTTGTCAACATATTTTGGGTGGATGGCTTAGCTCGAAAAGCTTGTGCGGAGGCGTACCACGATTGCATATCGTTTGACACCACCTACATGACCAACAGGTACAATATGCCATTCGCGCCCTTCATAGGAATAAACCGACATGGCCAATCTTTCATGCTGGGTTGCGCGTTTGTGAGGCAGGAGTTGGCATTGAGAATTGATTGGGTCTTTGGAGCATTCCTAGAGGCTATGGATGGCAAACCTCCTGACAACTTCATCACCGATCAGGATGGTGCAATGAGGTAGTCAATACAGAACATCTTTCCAACCACCGTGCACCGCTGTTGTCGATGGCACATCATGAAAAAGGCTCAGGAAAAAGTTGGTTGGCTGTTGTGCCGGAATCCAGGACTCTCTGATGATTTCAACAAGTGTGTTGACTTCAGCTTCACTATAGATGAGTTTGAGAAGAATTGGGCTGGGTTAATGATGAAGTACGAGGCTATGACACACACGCACTTTGAGAAGTCGTACAAATACAGGTCAACTTGGGTGCCGTGCTACTTCAAACACAGGTTCTTCCCCTTCCTACAGTCTACACAACATAGTGAGGGGTTCAACGCCGTCCTAAAAAGATATGTGAACCCACACAACTCAATGCTGAACTTCGTCAAGCAATATGAAAAAAATCCAGAACCACATCCTTGCCAAGGAAGGCTGCAATGATTACAAGACAAAACACCTTGAGATTGAGCTGTGGTCCAACTTCCCAATAGAGAAGCAAGCTTACAAAACCTATACTAGGGACCTTTACCGCAAGTTCAGAGAAGAGTTTGAGCTGATTGGACGTTATAATGCATTCCAAGTTGGTGCTGATATATTTGAGCTCAGACCGAACCAGGAATTTGTTGCCAAATATGGTTCTCGAAACTACTTGGTGCAGACAAGGGTGGAGGAGGTTTGCTATTTGTGTGAGTGTTGTAAAATGGACAAGGACGGCATCCTCTGTTGCCACATCCTCAAGGTGTTCACCCATATTGGAGTTGATGTCATACCAGAAAGGTACCTGCTAAGACGATGGACACCTACTGCTGTAATAGTGTGCCAGGGACTGGTTATGAGCAACCCGATGAAATGCCTCCTCAATCAAAGAAGCAGATAAAGGAGAGGAACATGATATATGATTTTCGGAAACTAGCAAAGTTTGCGAGTGGTTCTGATCCAGCACAAGCTATTGTATACAAGCATATGCGCGCAACACGTACCGAGATCAACCACCTGAACAAGTCAAAGAAAAAGAAAATACCGACTGCTGCCACGGGGCCATCAGAGTATGGCAACCCTTGAGGACCTCCTCCACCCCCAGGCAGCAATCAGGGGGCTCATCATCCAGGTAATTACCTGCCCCAACTCCCGATCTAACTAGGTGTGTAACTTCACTTGCACACATCATTCTGCCCTAGTTGCACACATCATGGTGCCCAGTTGCACAGAACAGGTTGCCTAGTTGCGCACGCTGTGTTAGTTCAAGCATCAAGATAACACAACTAACTTGTTTTTCCTGTTTTGGATATAGGTGATGTCAACCCTGAAGGACCTCCTCCACCTCCTGGACGTACATGGCATCCTCCGCCACCTCCTCCCTCGCGTGCTCCTCCCAATGGCCCTACAGGCAGCACTCAGGGGGCTCATCGTCCAGGTAATTACCTGCCCCAACTCCCCATCAAACTAGGTATGTGACTCCAGTTGCACACATCATGGTGCTCAGTTGCACAAAACAGGCTGCCTAGTTGCGCACGCTGTGTTAGTTCGAGCATCAAAGATAACACAACTAACTTGTTTGTCCTGTTCTGGCTATAGGTGATGCCAACCCTCAAAGACCTCCTCCCCCGCCTGGCCCAACTAGCAGTGCCTTGCGTGCTACTCCCAATGGACCTGCAGGCAGGACTCAGGGGACTCATCACCTAGGTAAATACCTTCCCCGACTCCCAATAAAACTAGGGTGTGTGACTTTAGTTGCACATATCATAGTGCCCAGTTGCACAGAACATGCTGCCTAGTTGCGTGCGATGTGTTAGTTTGAGGATCAAGCTAAAAATCTAACTTGTTTTTCCTGTTTTGCCCATAGGCGATTATAATCCAAGTACCATGACGGGTCGTGCTACTACAGGTGTTTTTTTAACTCAACTTGCACACAGCAACCAGTTAGTTGCACAACATGGGCTGTGTGGTTGCAGAGAACATCATGTTGGGGATCGTTGCAGAAAATAAAAAATTTCTACACATCACCAAGATCAATCTATGGAGTCATCTAGCAACGAGAGAGAGGAGTGCATCTACATACCCTTGTAGATCGTGAGCGGAAGCGTTCAAGAGAGCGGGGTTGATGGAGTCGTACTCGCCGTGATCCAAATCACCGAAGATCCTAGCGCCGAACGAACGGCACCTCCGCGTTCAACACACGTGTGGAGCGGTGACGTCTCCTCCTTCTTGATCCAGCAAGGGGGAAGGAGAGGTTGAGGAAGAGAGCTCCAACAGCTGACCTGACGGGCGTGGTGGTGATGGAGTGGCCGTACTCCGACAGGGCTTCGCCAAGCACTTAATGGAGGAGGAGAGGTGTTGGGGAGGGGAGGGGCTGCGACTTGGATGTGGTGTGCAGCCCTCCCCTCGCCCCTCTATTTATAGGGAAGGGGGAAGGGGGCCGCCCCCCTCTAGATGAGATCTAGAGGGGGGGCGGCGGCCAAGGGGAGGGGGCTTGCCCCCCAAACAAGGGGGGCGCCCCCTCTAGGGTTCCCCCCCAAACCCTAGGCGCATGGGCCCAAGGGGGGTGCGCCCAGCCCTCCAGGGGCTGGTTCCCTGCCCACTACGGCCCATGAGGCCCTTCGAGAGAGGTGGCCCCTCCCGGTGGACCCCCGGAACCCCTCCGGTGGCCCCGGTACAATACCGATATGCCCCCGAACTTTTCCTGTGACCGTATGACAACTTCCCACATATAAATCTTCACCTCCGGACCATTCCGGAACTCCTGGTGACGTCCGGGATCTCATCCGGGGCTCCGAACAACATTCAGTAATCACTTACAAGTCTTCCTAATAACCCTAGCGTCACCGAACCTTAAGTGTGTAGACCCTACGGGTTCGGGAATCACGCAGACATGACCGAGACAGCTCTCCGGCCAATAACCAACAGCGGGATCTGGATACCCATGTTGGCTCCCCACATGTTCCACGATGATCTCATCGAATGAACCACGATGTCGAGGATTCAAGTAATCCCGTATACAATTCCATTTGTCAATCGGTACGTTACTTGCCCGAGATTCGATCGTCGGTATCCCAATACCTCGTTCAATATCGTTTCCGGCAAGTCACTTTACTCGTACCGTAATGCATGATCTCGTGACCAACCACTTGGTCACATTGAGCTCATTATGATGATGCATTACCTAGTGGGCCCAGAGATACCTCTCCGTCATACGGAGTGACAAATCCCAGTCTCGATCGGTGCCAACCCAACAGACACTTTCGGAGATACCTGTAGTATACCTTTATAGCCACCCAGTTACGTTGTGATGTTTGGTACACCCAAAGCACCCCTACGATATCCGGGAGTTACACGATCTCATGGTCTAAGGAAATGATACTTGACATTAGAAAAGCTCTAGCAAACGAACTACATGATCTTGTGCTATGCTTAGGATTGGGTCTTGTCCATCACATCATTCTCCCAATGATGTGATCCCGTTATCAACGACATCCAATGTCCATGGTCAGGAAACCGTAACCATCCATTGATCAACGAGCTAGTCAACTAGAGGCTCACTAGGGATATGTTGTGGTCTATGTATTCACACATGCATTACGATTTCCGGATAACACAATTATAGCATGAACAATAGACAATTATCATGAACAAGCAAATATAATAATAAGCATTTTATTATTGCCTCTAGGGCATATTTCCAACAGTCTCCCACTTGCACTAGAGTCAATAATCTAGTTACATTGTGATGAATCGAACACCCATAGAGTTCTGGTGTTGATCATGCTTTGCTCGCGGGAGAGGTTTAGTCAACGGATCTGCGACATTCAGATCCGTATGCACTTTGCAAATATCTACGTATCCATCTTGAACATTTTCACGAATGGAGTTGAAGCGACGCTTGATGTGCCTGGTCTTCTTGTGAAAACCTGGGCTCCTTGGCAAGGGCAATGGCTCTAGTGTTGTCACAGAAGAGAGTCATCGGCCCCGAAGCATTAGGAATAACTCCTAGGTCGGTAATGAACTCCTTCATCCAGATTGCTTCTTGTGCTGCCTCTGAGGCTGCCATGTATTCCGCTTCACATGTAGATCCCGCCACGACGCTTTGCTTGCAACTGCACCAGCTTACTGCCCCACCATTCAAAATATACACGTATCCGGTTTGTGACTTAGAGTCATCCAGATCTGTGTCGAAGCTAGCATCGACGTAACCCTTTACGACAAGCTTTTCGTCACCTCCACAAATGAGAAACATATCCTTAGTCCTTTTCAGGTACTTCAGGATATTCTTGACCGCTGCCCAGTGTTCCATGCCGGGATTACTTTGGTACCTTCCTAGCAAACTTATGGCAAGGTTTACATCAGGTCTGATACACAACATGGCATACATAATAGACCCTATGGCCGAGGCATAGGAGATGACACTCATCTTTTCACTATCTTCTGTCGTGGTCGGGCATTGAGCCGAGCTCAATTTCACACCTTGCAACACAGGCAAGAACCCCTTATTGGACTGATCCATATTGAACTTCTTCAATATCTTATCAAGGTATGTGCTTTGTGAAAGACCTATGAGGCGTCTCGATCTATCTCTATAGATGTTGATGCCTAATATGTAAGCAGCTTATCCAAGGTCCTTCATTGAAAAACACTTATTCAAGTAGGCCTTAATGTTGTCCAAAAGTTCTATATCATTTCCCATCAAAAGTATGTCATCTACATATAATATGAGAAATGCTCTGAGCTCCCACTCACTTTCTTGTAAACGCAGGCTTCTCCATAAGTGCGCATAAACCCAAATGCTTCGATCATTTCATCAAAGCGAATGTTCCAACTCCGAGATGCTTGCACCAGCCCATAGATGGGTATTTGGAGCTTGCATACCTTGTTAGCATTCTTAGGATCGACAAAACCTTCCGGCTGCATCGTATACAATTCTTCCTTAAGGAAGCCGTTAAGGAATGCCGTTTTGATGTCCATTTGCCATATCTCATAATCGTAGAATGCGGCAATTGCTAACATGATTCAGACGGACTTCAGCTTCGCTACGGGTGAGAAGGTCTCATCGTAGTCAGCCCCTTGAACTTGTCGATAACCCTTAGCGACAAGTCGAGCTTTATAGATGGTAACATTACCATCCGCGTCCGTCTTCTTCTTAAAGATCCATTTATTTTCTATCGCTCACTGATCATTGGGCAAGTCATCAAAGTCCATACTTTGTTTTCATACATGGATCCTATCTCGGATTGCATGGCTTCAAGCCATTTGTTGGAATCTGGGCCCGCCATCGCTTCTTCATAGTTCGAAGGTTCACCGTTGTCTTACAACATGATTTCCAGGACAGGGTTGCCATACCATTCTGGTGTGGAACGTGTCCTTGTGGACCTTCGAAGTTCAGTAGCAACTTGATCCGAAGTACCTTGATCGTTAACTTCCTCTCTAGTCGGTGCAGGCACCACAGGAACATCTTCTTGAGCTGCGCTACTTTCCGGTTCAAGAGGTAGTACTTCATCGAGTTCTACTTTCCTCCCACTTATTTCTTTGGAGAGAAACTCTTTCTCCAGAAAGGACCCGTTCTTGGCAACAAAGATCTTGCCTTTGGATCTAAGGTAGAAGGTATACCCAATGGTTTCCTTAGGGTATCCTATGAAGACGCATTTTTCCGACTTGGGTTAGAGCTTTTCAGGCTGTAGTTTCTTGACATAAGAATCGCATCCCCAAACTTTTAGAAAGCGACGGCTTAGGTTTCTTCCCAAACCATAATTCATACGGTGTCGTCTCAACGGATTTAGACGGTGCCCTATTTAAAGTGAATGTAGCTGTCTCTAGAGTGTATCCCCAAAATGATAACGGTAAATCGGTGAGTGACATCATAGATTGCACCATATCCAACAGAGTGTGATTACGACGTTCGGACACACTGTTACGCTGAGGTGTTCCAGGCGGCGTGAGTTTTGAAATGATTCCACATTTCATTAAGTGCGTACCAAATTCGTGGCTTCAATATTCTCCCCCACGATCTGATCGTAAGAACTTTATTTTTCGGTCACGTTGATTCTCTACCTCATTCTGAAATTCCTTGAACTTTTTAAAGGTCTCAGACTTGTGTTTCATCAAGTAGACATACCCATATCTACTTAAGTCATCAGTGAGAGTGAGAACATAACGATAGCCTCCGCGAGCTCAACGCTCATTGGACCGCACACATCAGTATGTATGATTTCCAATAAGTAGGTTGCTCGCTCCATTGTTCCGGAGAACGGAGTCTTGGTCATTTGCCCATGAGGCATGGTTCGCATGTGTCAAATGATTCATAATCAAGAGACTCTAAAAGTCCATCGACATGGAGCTTCTTCATGCGTTTGACACCAATGTGACCAAAGGCGGCGATGCCACAAGTATGTGGGACTATCGCTATCAACCTTACATCTTTTGGTATTCACACTATGAATATGTGTAACATCACGTTCGAGATTCATTAAGAATAAACCATTGACCAGCGGGGCATGACCATAAAACATATCTCTCATATAAATAGAACAACCATTATTCTCGGATTTAAATGAGTAGCCATCTCGTATTAAACGAGATCCAGATACAATGTTCATGCTCAAAGCTGGAACTAAATAACAATTATTCAGGTTTAAAACTAATCCCGTAGGTAAATGTAGAGGTAGTGTGCCGGCGGTGATCACATCGACCTTGGAACCATTCCCGACGCGCATCGTCACCTCGTCATTCGCCAGTCTCCGCTTATTCCGCAACTCCTGTTTTGAGTTACAAATATGAGCAACCGCACCGGTATCAAATACCCAGGAGCTACTACGAATCTTGGTAAGGTACACATCAATTACATGTATATCACATATACCTTTGGTGTTGCCGGCCTTCTTGTCCGCTAAGTACTTGGGGCAGTTCCGCTTCGATGCCGCTTCCCTTGCAATAAAAGCACTTCGGTCTCGTGTTTGGGTCCATGCTTTGGCTTCTTCCCGGCAAGCGGCTTACCGGGCGTGGCAACTCCTTGCCGTCCTTCTTGAAGTTTTTCTTACCCTTGCCTTTCTTGAAACTAGTGGTTTTATTGACCATCAACACTTGATGTTCCTTTTTGATTTCCACCTCCGCTGATTTCAGCATTGAAAATACCTCAGGAATGGTTTTCACCATCCCCTGCATATTGTAGTTCATCACAAAGCTCTTGTAGCTAGGTGGGAGCGACTGGAGGATTCTGTCAATGACCGCGTCATCCGGGAGATTAACTCCCAGCTGAGACGAGCGGTTGTGCAACCCAGACATTTTGAGTATGTGCTCGCTGACAGAGCCATTCTCCTCCATCTTACAACTGTAGAACTTGTCGGAGACTTCATATCTCTCGACCCGGGCATGAGCTTGGAAAACCATCTTTAGCTCTTGGAACATCTCATATGCTCCGTGCTGCTCAAAACGCTTTTGGAGCCCCGGTTCTAAGTTGTAAAGCATGCAGCACTGAACCAGGGAGTAATCATCACTACACGACTGCCAGGCGTTCAGAACGTCTTGAGTTGCTGGGAAAACGGGTGCTTCACCTGGCGGTGCATCTAGGACATATGCTTTCTTGGCAGCTATGAGGACGATCCTCAAGTTCCGGACCCAGTCCGTATAGTTGCTGCCATCGTCTTTCAGCTTGGTTTTCTCTAGGAATGTGTTGAAGTTGAGGGCAACATTAGCGTGGGCCATTTGATCTACAAGACATATTGCAAAAGTTTTAGACTAAGTTCATGATAATTAAGTTCATCCAATCAAATTATTTAATGAACTCCCACTCAGATAGACATCCCTCTAGTCATCTAAGTGATCCATGATCCGAGTCAACTAGGCCGTGTCCGATCATCACGTGAGACGGACTAGTCATCATCGGTGAACATCTTCATGTTGATCGTATCTTCTATACGACTCATGTTCGACCTTTCGCTCTCTTGTGTTCTGAGGCCATGTCTGTACATGCTAGGCTCATCAAGTCAACCTAAGTGTTTTTCATGTGTAAATCTGGCTTACACCTGTTGTATGTGAACGTTAGAATCTATCACACCCGATCATCACGTGGTGCTTCGAGACAACGAACTTTTGCAACGGCCTTGCGATTAGGGGGAACACTTTCTTGAAATTATTATGAGGGATCATCTTATTTATGCTACCGTCGTTCTAAGCAAATAAGATGTAAAACATGATAAACATCACATGCAATCAAATAGTGACATGATATGGCCAATATCATTTTGCTCCTTTTGATCTCCATCTTCGGGACGCCATGATCATCATCGTCACCGGCATGACACCATGATCTTCATCATCATGATCTCCATCATCATGTCTTCATGAAGTTGTCACGCCAACGATTACTTCTACTACTATGGCTAATGGTTTAGCAATAAAGTAAAGTAATTACATGGCGTTATTCAATGACATGCAGGTCATACAATAAATAAAGACAACTCCTATGGCTCCTGCCGGTTGTCATACTCATCGACATGCAAGTCGTGATTCCTATTACAGGAACATGATCAATCTCATACATCACATATATTTCATTCATCACATCCTTTTGGCCATATCACATCACAAGGCATATCTTTGCCAAAAACAAGTTAGGCGTCCTCTAATTGTTGTTGCATGTTTTACGATGGCTGCAATAGGGTTCTAGCAAGAACGTTTCTTACCTACGCCAAAAACCACAACGTGATATGCCAATTTCTATTTACCCTTCATAAGGACCCTTCTCATCGAATCCGATCCGACTAAAGTGGGAGATACAGACACCCGCTAGCCACCTTATGCAACTAGTGCATGTCAGTCGGTGGAACCTGTCTCACGCGTACCTGTAAGGTCGGTCCAGGCCGCTTCATCCCACGATGCCGCCGAAACAAGATAAGACTATTAGTGGCAAGAAAATTGACAAAATCAACGCCCACAACAATCTTGTGTTCTACTCGTGCATAGAAACTACACATAGACCTGGCTCTGATACCACTGTTGGGGATCGTTGTAGAAAATAAAAAATTTCTATGTATCACCAAGATCAATCTATGGAGTCATCTAGCAACGAGAGAGAGGAGTGCATCTACATACCCTTGTAGATCGCGAGCGGAAGCGTTCAAGAGAACGGGATTGATGGAGTCGTACTCATCGTGATCCAAATCACCGAAGATCCTAGCGCCGAACGGACGGCACATCCACGTTCAACACACGTACGGAGCGGTGACGTCTCCTCCTTCTTAATCCAGCAAGGGGGAAGGAGAGGTTGAGGAAGAGAGCTCCAAGCAAGCCTGACGGCGTGGTGGTGATGGAGTGGCCGTACTCCGACAGGGCTTCGCCAAGCACTTAATCGGAGGAGGAGAGGTGTTGGGGAGGGGAGGGGCTGCGCCTTAGATGTGGTGTGCAGCCCTCCCCTCGCCCCTCTATTTATAGGGGAAGGGAGAAGGGGGCCGCACCCCTCTAGATGAGATCTAGAGGGGGGGCGGCCAAGGGGAGGGGGCTTGCCCCCCAAGCAAGGGGGCGCCCCCTCTAGGGTTGCCCCCCAAACCCTAGGCGCATGGGCCCAAGGGGGGGTGCGCCCAGCCCTCCAGGGGCTGGTTTCCTGCCCACTACGGCCCATGAGGCCCTCCGAGAGAGGTGGCCCCTCCCGGTGGACCCCCGGAACCCCTCCGTTGGCCCCGGTACAATACCGATATGCCCCCGAACTTTTCCGGTGACCGTATGACAACTTCCCACATATAAATCTTCACCTCCGGACCATTCCGGAAGTCCTCATGACGTCCGGGATCTCATCCGGGACTCCAAACAACATTCGGTAATCACTTACAAGTCTTCCTAATAACCCTAGCGTCACCGAACCTTAAGTGTGTAGACCCTACGGGTTCGGGAATCACGCAGACATGACCGAGACAGCTCTCCGGCCAATAACCAACAGCGAGATCTGGATACCCATGTTGGCTCCCACATGTTCCACGACGATCTCATCGAATGAACCACGATGTCGAGGATTCAAGTAATCCCGTATACAATTCCCTTTGTCAATCGGTACGTTACTTGCCCGAGATTCGATCGTCGGTATCCCAATACATCGTTCAATCTCGTTTCCGGCAAATCACTTTACTCGTACCATAATGCATGATCCCGTGACCAACCACTTTGTCACATTGAGCTCATTATGATGATGCATTACCGAGTGGGCCCAGAGATACCTCTCCGTCATACGGAGTGACAAATCCCAGTCTCGATCTGTGCCAACCCAACAGACACTTTCGGAGATACCTGTAGTATACCTTTATAGCCACCCAGTTATGTTGTGATGTTTGGTACACCCAAAGCACCCCTACAATATCCGGGAGTTACACGATCCCATGGTCTAAGGAAATGATACTTGACATTAGAAAAGCTCTAGCAAACGAACTACACGATCTTGTGCTATGCTTAGGATTGGGTCTTGTCCATCACATCATTCTCCCAATGATGTGATCTCGTTATCAACGACATCCAATGTCCATGGTCAGGAAACCGTAACCATCCATTGATCAACAAGCTAGTCAACTAGAGGCTCACTAGGGACATGTTGTTCTCTATGTATTCACACATGCATTACGATTTACAGATAACACAATTATAGCATGAACAATAGACAATTATCATGAACAAGGAAATATAATAATAAGCATTTTATTATTGCCTCTAGGGCATATTTCCAACACATCACTGCTGGTTGCACAACAAAAAATACTAAACTTTTTATATGATTATTACACAGGTGATCGTGATGGTCCTACTGCCCCGTTGGAGGCTGCATCCCCTGCACAAGCTTCTGATGATTTTGTGCCCAGGGATCCTCCAAGGTCTACTACAAAGGGTAGGGCAAAGAGTCGACGCTACAAATCGGCTACCGAGCTACACCCAAAGAAGAAAAACAAATGCAGCCGGTGCCAATCTACAGAGCACACTGCCGGTGTGTGTCCACTCAAAGCTCTTGTGATTACATTTCATTGTTTGTAACTTTGGGACAAAAAAGGAAAATAATGATGTTTTTTAGCAATGTTGGGACCAAGTGGACACATTCAGCATCTATGATTTCTCTTTATCTAATTTATGCTCCTTGAATTAGTTCATGCACAGTGTAAAAAATGTTGCTATTTGTGCCTTTGTTGGCAACTGGTTAAATATTTAGTTGTTGAACAATTGTATGTCCAGTGCTCCTAATGTATCAACAAAAGTGATGGTATTGAGTTGCAAACGGAATTACTACTAGTGTGCAACTACAAAATCTGCTTAAAAATAGTGCAAACCAGCAACTTCCTCCATGGAGCAGAGAAAGAAAAAGAGTACTGACCTAATCCTTGTCGTATCTAGCAACTTCCTCCATGGGGCGGTGTTACCGGATGACCCAATCATATGCCAGCTTCTTCCTGATGTTGAGTAGTTCCTTGGGTTCGTAGTTGGGCAGTTGGCTACCGTTCCACTCGGTGGCGTTAAGCAGTGCGAACAACACACACTCATTACTGCGATGGGCAAAAAAGAAAATTTGTCACATAAAATTAAAACCAATAAAATAATGCACTCTATGCAACTGCTTATGTTCTACTATGCAACTGCTTATGTTCTACTGTGCAACTGCTTATGTGCCACTGTGCAACTACTTATGTGCCACTCTGCAATTGGCTAGATAATCCATTAGAAACTCATAAAAATGATAAACAGATTGCAGACTAGTACTGTGTCTTAAAAAACTAAAGATTGCACATGTAGAAAATTTTAAAAACTACAAATTGATGGTAAGAAATTGAGAAGAATGCCATGCTTATTGTCTTACTTGCCAAGCTGCTTCGGTACGTCAATGTCAATAATCTAGAAGTGCTAGATGCCGAAATTTGGGTAATACTTCCTGCATAGCTGGCGTACTGCCCCCACGATGGTAGATGCGGTGGTCACCAGCTCAATGTTGTCCAGCGTCCTGTTTGAGTCAAGAACTTCGAAGCGTCTATCCCTCAAGTTGACATTGAAGACCCAATAATTCCTCCCTCCCTCCTTATCGGTTACATCAATGCACTCGAGCACTGGCAGCATGACCTGCAAGCGTGAACGATTTCAGAACCACGGTCTGAGTTGTAGCTAAGAAAACAGATAAAAGACTTGGTCAAGTTAAAAACAGGTTGCAACAAGTATGTGCCAACTAACAGATGTGTCATGTGCAAGCCCGAACATCGTGGGTTCCAACTAAAAGAGATGGATCATGTGTGCACAACACTCACGAAGTCTTTCTTGTCGAGACGGTTCTTGTAATCAAACTTCTTGTTTATCTCATTCACGTTGTGGATCCCTTGCTGTAAATTCATCTGCAGAGATTATAAAGCATGCCTCAAACTCCTTAGTAGATGAAAGGCCTCCCTCAATTGGTCAACAAAAAGTGCTTTCTGAGAACAAAGATGAGGGTAAAGAAGGTTTTGGAAAAACTTACAGAAAACCTCAGTGGCATAATGACCTTCTTTGACCCTTCTGGTAAGTTATCCATGATGTGTAAGATTCCAGTCTCAATAAAAAATTTTGACAACCATCGAACCGGCTTCATAAAATCAACTAACTCCTTTAAAGAAATGTAGAAAGCACCAAACCTGATTATCTCAGGGCTGATTTTTTTAAAAGAAATAAAAAAGACAAGTTAGCTCGAAGGGTCACAGGAGCAAAAAAATGTGCATGAAATTGAAACAGAACAGTGTGCAACTAAAAGCCATGTTCTGTGCAACATGCTATGCTTTCTGTGCAACTAAGTGGCTGGTCCTGTGCAACTGAAAAAGATATGTATGTAGGCTGTGGGGAGTTAGTTTACCTGGTAGCTTCATCATTTTCTCTTGGGTGATGCCTGAACCAAAACAAGAGGGCAGCGTAAAGCTTGTTCACTGCCTCATTGGAGCTGAACGTCTTCTTCTTGTTGTAGTCAATGAATGGACACCTTTGAGATGTTGCGGGCCTTATTACCCTCCTTTGTCTTCGTGCAAGAGGTGGTCCCGAAGAACTGCTCGTGCCAACTTCTGGTTCTGCGCATATCGTGGTGTGGCAATTCTCTGGTGATCCAACATCTAGCTCTTGAGCTATTGCCTTGCCCGACATCGCAGCAAAGACATCCTTCATTCACAGCTGCTGGGTCCAACTCACACTCATCAATGCAAATCACACCGGCTTCCGTTGTTTCTGCTGCTAGAGCAGGTGCTGGAGCATCACCATCTATGTCGAGGTCAAAAGATGGTGCATCGCAGAACCCGTCACCATGATAAGACTTTGATCTTCGTATGGGTTCAAGGACCAGGGCATCTCCTTGCGGCACAAACACAGGTGCATCGTTCACTGACTTGGTTCGCAATAGTGTTGTAGTTGGCGGCCTTGGAGGCTTGCACCTACTTATAATGTTTAACACCTCCTCTTGTGTTAGTGGTTGCTGAAAGTCAGCTCTTGGTGATCTTGAGCTTGCTTGGCTGTTGTGTGCTAGCTCTTGGGGGCGGCACTTTGGTAGTAGGATCACCTCCTTTTGTGTTTGGCATTGAAGCATCTCTATGAGTAGGCACCTTGGGGCTTGCGATTGCGATGGTGCCTTCCTGAGCAGCTGTGGTGGTTTTGACTATGACCACGCTGCTAACTGACACATCAGTTGGCACACTGGTATCTGTAGTTGGAATCTTTCCAGTCCGAGTTGGCAGCAACCTAGCAGAACTTGGCACCCCTGCATCAATGGCTGCGGCACCCAGTTCTCTCGCGTCTCTGAACCCCAAACCTTTTGTGGCCTGTTCCCCCTTTGTGCCCCTGGCAAACTTGATAATCTTTTGCTGCTTAGGTGGTTTTGGTGGGATTGTTGAAAGGGGAGTCTTCCCCTTGATCTGTTGAACTCCTGTGATGGTAGTTGGCTCTCTTCTCACTACAGTTGGCATATCAGTTTGAAGCACAGCTTCCTTGACCATATTTATTTCAGCATCTGCACTCACCATCTTCTCCTTGGTTTGAGGCAACTGCAGATTCTTCTTCATTGAAACTGCTTTACGCTTCTGGACCATGTGAGGGTTTTCCATGGATGCTGCCTTGCTCTTGCTGGAGCTTAGGTCTGGAAGCTGCTTCAAATATTCCTTGTATTTTTCCTTTGAATGAACCCAGTCAAGACCCTTTCCTGCTTCCTCCATGTCAATTTGATTCTTTTCAGCACCACTTGATAAGAACAGGCTCTTGTCAATGGCAAAGTTGATCTTCTCACACATATCTTGGTCGCTAAAATCTGGCACGGGAAAGGTGGTTGGAAAAGCTGGCTTCAAGTTGCAGAGCTTGAACATATCAATGCTGCCCTGAGACTCTGCTTCGTCATTTTTTTTACTTCGGCAAAACCTTGTCTTTCAAGCAAGTTTTGTCAATCAACATCTATAGTGTGCTCCTGCTACTCAATGAATTCTTTATTCTTTGGCGGGGGTGGCGAAGTGCTAGTCCTCTGGATGTGTTGTCACTTTGTACCACGAACCCGGGGGCATTGTCATCATCATCATCGCTGTTGTCCCTGCCTCCATTGGATCCCCTTTATCATCACCATAACCATCCTCGTCTTCTTCATCATCGTCTTCTTCCCTCTCACTGCCATCAACTGCTGCGCCTTTGTCTTCTCCCCTCTCACTGCCATCAACTGCTGCGCCTTTGTCTTCTCCCCTCTCACTGCCATCAACTACTGCACCTTTGTCCCCGTCCCCCTCTTGGGCCTCATCTTCTTCTTCCTCCTCCTCTGCCTCACTATCTTCTTCCTTGTCCTCCTCCTCTCCTTTGTCCTCTTCTTCTTTGTCCTCCTCCTCCTCCTCCTCCTCTTCCTCCTCCTCCTCCTCCTCCTCTGCATCTTCTTCTTTGTCATCCTCCTCCTTGTCCTCCTCCTCCGATTCATCCGCATCTGTGTCCTCGTCATCGTCAACGTCTATCGCTGCTTCCATTTCCTCATCTTCTTCTGACTCCTCCTCAACAAACTCTTCTTCTTCTTGTATAGTTGACCCCCGTCTCTTTCTTTTTGGAGCACGGCGTGACGGCCTGGTTCGCATTGATGGCTGCTATACATAAGGATCAATATCCGGTTCCTAGTCATCGATCTTGGCAACTGCTTCAATGAAGGTGCCAACTTTGTTCGATTCTGACCTTGCACAGGTCATTGACCACTTTCGCAATCTTTGCCTTTTACGCATCAACACAAAAAAAGATTCAAGATCTTGATTGATTAGAAAAAATTAAAAAGTAAAATATTTGTAACTGACCATGATGTGATAAGCAAAAACCGACTAAGACACACTTTCTGCCCAACTAAAAACATGATTCTAGCCAACTACATATGCACTGTGGCACAAACTAAAAACATGCATTCTTCCAACTTGATGTCAATGGTTGCAAACGAACACTTTGACTGTCCAAACAACATGTGCAACTACAGAAGATTATATGTGCAACTGAACATACATCCCAGCCAACTGAATCATGTATTCTCGCAACTACAAAAGTTATACATGTGCAACTGAACATACATCCCAGCCAAAAGAAAATGTTGGTAAGTGGTACAAATTTCTGTATGCAAAACACTAACTCATGGATTGTAGGTTATTGGTAACTTGGATGTCACGAATGCTTCAGCTTGCAAAATTCCACCAAACAGTGGTGTCTGCTCCGTGCCTCTATACTCTTCTTTAAGCTGATGTAAAAAAAGAGAAAAAGAAAAGAACAAGGTTATCAAAACAGATTTGTGTGTTGAACGAAACCAAAAAATATAACCTGTGCAACTACAACAAGATATTGGGGTAGACAGTTCGACTATACATATATGCAACTGAACAAAGACACAAAAACTGTGCAACCCACATGTCACCTAAAAAAAGTTTCTACCAACTGATGCCACACATACATGCAACAAGATTAGTAAAACTGCAACTTAAAAAGATGGTGTGCCAATTTAAAATGAACATGTGTGCAGATGCCAAACTTAAAGCTACAAGCTGTGCAACTACATGCATTGTTGTGCCAACTGATGAAAGTTTTTTGTGCAATTTCCAAAAAAGTGACCAGACATCAAAAGAACATAAAAAGAAGACCCAACAAAAGAAAAGCCAAGAGAACTCACTTGTAATTTGCCGAACACACCAGGAGAGATAGTATCCTTCTTCATCACCTTGGCAATTAGAGTACTATCCCATGCATTCGATCGTATCGCCTTGATTTGCTTCTTGGGATGTCATGTCTGAAGCGCATCAAGGTATAGTATCCGCACGGCACCCAACAAAAGAAAAGCCAAGTTCAGTTATTGTTATGAGTATTTCAGCAAACTATAAGCGCACGGAAGAACAAGAACAGATGGAAGTGGTCATTTTCACTAACCATCAAGTGATACAAGCGACAGATGCCAGTTTGCTTCTCTGGTCCATGTTAGGAAAGCTTCATTAATGTGTTACGCTACAAAGAGGCAGATGTTTGTGTTCTTGAGCATTTGATGATCTAGCACAAGTCCGTAACACTTTGGGCTGAGCTTCAAGGCCGTGGTTGGTGCTAGAAAAGTGTTGAAGGCAACCGCAAGCCAGGCCATAAAGAATGTGTCATCTGTTCTTCCAACCATATCCTGAATCATCTTGAGCCATGTAGTGATCCGGGGATGAGAATTTCCAGTCATGTTGAAAGCCTGTCTGAATCTCCTAGTGGCATCCTTGTCAACTAAATATCTGACTTTTTGACCCCTGTTTGGGAGATCAAATACCCTCTGAACAACATCGGCATCGACACGGATCCTTCCCTTCACAGGAAAACCATTTCAGAGGTCTATGGCTGGTAGGACTGCACGGGGAACTTAGCAAGGTCATTTGGAAGTGTGTCCGATAAGTTCAATAGCCCCCGAACAACCTCGAAACTAGCTCGACTTACGTAGTGGGGTTAGAGAGGCGTTGAAATTTGCAAACCGCTGGTGATGCCCTTATCCTGCCCGCTTGTGATGGTGGCTCCACATCTTCCCTCGCAGCCACCTCAACTCCTTCACCTGGCTTTGTTGATGAGAAGATAAAAACATTAAGGAAACATTCAACACAAGAGAAAAAACAAGAATGAAAAAAAAACTAGCAATCATCATTTGGATCAGTATTGGAATAAGCTATATATTCATAAAATGGATCATGCCAACTAATATGATGTATTTGTGCAACTAATAAAGCTCATGAAGACAACTGCAAGACTGCCAGTGTGCAACCTTAAAAAAACTAAGAAAAAATACGAGACCTGGCAACTACAAAAAGTTCCAGCGGATGTGCAACAATAAGAAATGATATTGCAACAAGATAACAACAACTAAAAAAAAGGTTTGCAAGGAACTGTTCAATAGCTCATAAACACACAAAAAACCACATACCTCAGCATCTGTTGCGGAAGATGCGTGACTCCTCCAAGCTGCTTTGCTGCACAAAAATTGACCAGTGATGTCAACTATAAAAGATGCCAACTTTTCAACTACAAGATGCCAACTAATGCCAACTAATGTCAACTGTATTTAGATCAAAGATGACTAGAGATGTCAACTACAAATGTTGTTATTGACAAACTAAAAACAAAAATAGTGGTGCGAACTGCTGCATAATTTCATCAGCGTCTAAAAAGCAAGAAACACTTATATTCGAGAATTTACTTACCCTAGAAGATGACTCAGCTCCCTTTCCAAGTGATGCATGTCTAGTCCGCTTTACAACACGGAACTGATCAGCATCCTAAGAAAAAAAAATACATGAGCATGGGAAAAAAAGTTATATGACCCAAACAAAACCAAAAAATGGGCTTTTGTCATCAGCATGCCACTTACCTCGACATCCTCTCCCTGCTCAACACCCCGCGCAGGTCGTGACTGGCGATTAGCAGGATGCTTCGAGTTCCGGCGAAGCGACTGACTTCCAGAACGCTGATTAAACAACCAAAAGAAAACATGAAGAAAAGGACATTATCATACATGCATAAGTTGAAAACAACTCAAAAACACAGAAAAAAGTGAATAAAATGCATCTTCTTCATTGACATCCGCATCTCCTCCTATTATAACCATTTTTGCCCTGCGGGAGGAAATACAACAAAAGAAAACATAGTTAGAAGATGCGGAAACAAACTAGAGAAATCATAGAAGGTTGCTTTGATCTGCAGACATCTACACATAAGCAGGACACATATTGCAAAAAACCAAAAAACATGTGGACAACCAACTACTACAATGATGCAGCCAACTAGGCAGTAAACCTTGTGCAAACTGGACAACATATAAGCCAACTAACTATTTTCTGCCTAGTTATTACTTGCCAACTGTGGCAAGTAATAACTAGGCAGAAAATAGTTAACTAAAGGCAACAAGCTCAGTATGATAACTTGTGCAAACTGGAACAAGCAAAAAATCCAGCAAAACAATTGGGTATACTTTATTGAAAAATTAGCAACCATTAGTGCTAATTTGCAAAAAATAAGCGTCCCTAGTTGCACACATGAGGGGAAACACATGAAAACAACCACATCCACAACAAAGACTTGCAGATTGAGAATATTAAATTGGAAAATTGGCAAGCATTGGTACTAATTTGCACAATCAAGGGGCCCTAGTTGCACAAAGCAGGAGAAAAACACACCACAAGGCTGGTAGATTGGGTAGACTATATTGGAAAACTGGCAAGCATTGGTGCTAAATTACACAAACAAGAGTCCCTGGTTGCACACATCAGAGGGGGAAACAGCAAAGCCAACTAAGTACAGCAACTAGCGCAAGTGTATAACATATGAACAGCCAACTAGTAAAAGTGATGCAGCCAACTGAGCAGGCAACTTGTGCAACTGAACACCGTATAGACAACCAACTAGTACAAACAGTGAGCCAACTGACCAAGACAACTGCTTCAACTGCAGAGCATATGGACAACCAAGTACTATATGGAAGCAGCCAACTGAGGAGAATTTTGTGCAACTAACAACTTAAATCTCTGAACACCAACTGCAAAATCAGCCAATGCATTGCACACAAACATTGCGCACATCTAATACAACTTGCAGAATGACTAAGAATAATGTACAGATCTCAAACCACTGCAAAATTGAACAGAACATGAACTAAACAGCCAAATCGCCCTAAAATCGCGCAACGGGCGCCGTGGACATGCATCCCTTCTACCTAACAACTACCGCGTACCCTGGCCAACTACACGTTGACCCTGGCCAGCCACCCTATGCCGTGAACTATGCCTGCTTGTAGATCCCGACCACCGTTGGGCGCGTGCTACCAGAGAGGAGAAGGGAACTCAACGTGACCAAAATCAAGGATAAGCGGGGGGTAGTTTGCGTCGTTCCCGAACCCTAGAGAGCATTCCCCTCGCATTTCGGCACCATCCGCGCTCCGCGAGATAGAGAGAGGGAGGAGAAGCATATAGAAGTGGAGGGAGAGCATACCTCCGACGGCGAGGAGCACCAACGATTCCCCCGCGAGGAGAACCACCCGCAGGCCGCCGCCGATCTGAGCATTCCACCGCGACGCCTCATTCGGTGGAGAGGATGTGTGAGGAGGAAGACGCAGACGGAATGGGGAGAGAGCACGCTGTGGCGAGGGATTTCAGGCATGGATTTCGAAAACCGCTGCCCACGACCCCCACTACTCCCCTCCTCTACCGCTTACAAGTGGGCCTGCCCACGTCCGGATATGGACAACCGCCCACGACCGCGGCGCGCGGCCAATCCAGACCAGGTAGCACCTGGCGGATCTGGGCGCGATCAAACGGCCAGGAATCAGCCGCCCGTTTTGTTAGATAGTGGCCGACCGCTTTTTAGATCTTAGGATCTTTCTTTAATAATCCTTTTGTGATGTACTTTTATCATTAATTTTATATTTACTTTTCTTTCCCAAATTTATTACTCTAGTGTAAAAAACGCTCTTATAGTATGGGACGGAGAGAGTATTTGTTTATTTACCCATTAATTTTTTACATATTAAACAACATCAGGAGCAACAATGACAAAAACCACTTTGTCTTGAGCAAATTAAGGTAGGCTACAGAATAACGCAATAGAGACATGTGAACATCGAAAAGTGAATGGAGAAAATAAAATTTAACAAGGTAAGAACGCAAATTAAGATTCTGGCACATGTATTGCCAATTTCTATGCAGTCCTATCAAGAGAAAATCCCTAGGTACATTCTAATCCTTCAATTCTCCTTTTACCGACTACTGACATGTTTAGTTTGTTCACCCTACCGCTTCTAGTATGTTCACTCCTCCTTATATTATTATAAGGGTGGCTCGAACCTCCGTTAAATATCTCCAAACAACGTTAGTTGGTGTTGTACAAGCTTTTATCACTTGTTACGTCATTCATAATTCAGTCAGTATTCTATGGTTACACACCCATTTGAGCATGCGCATCTCAGTGACACTCAGTTGTTAGATGCATTGCTTCTTACTGAACCAACACTTTGCTCCATATATCACCTCATGTTTGATTGCCGTCTGATACTACCTCCTTTTTGGTTTATAAAGCTTGCGCGTACCTCTAGGTTGACAAATACAACAATGAATATAGGTTATATATCGCAAAAACATATCGTTAGAAACTTCAGATTGGTTACTTTCTAATTGTATAATTTTTTGACTATACAACTTATCTTATGCTGGTCAAAGTATACATCTAGGGATACACATAAGCTTTATAAACCGGAAAGGAGGTAGTAGAACTTATGTCTTTTGCTTTTAATGGACCTTCTTGTGGTCGAGGATGCCAAATTATTGCCTCCACTTTATCTACCTTGATTTAATTCCTTGTCTAACATCCTCATAGACACCACTTTTCTTTGCAACTTTGATCCCAAGCATGAGATGTCTTCCTCTTAGGCACTATATGTCCTTCTAAACTAATCAATCCCCACTCATACCGAACATCAATAAAGTCACACATTATATGCTCAGTCATGATCCTCTTAAGTCTAAACCCTTGTGAAAGGATCGAGAAGAGGTGTCTAGGGGGGGGGGTGATTAGACACTAAGTACCAAAAGTTGCAGTTTTTAATTTCTTTAAGTTGAAGTGGAGTTTTGGCACAAGTTTAACAAACACAATACATATCAAGCAAGCATGCAAAGAGTATATGAGCAGCGGAAAATAAAGCATGCAACTTGCAAGAATGTAAAGGGAAGGGTTTGGAGGATTCAAACGCAGTTGGAGACACGGATGTTTTTGTCGTGGTTCCGATAGGTGGTGCTATCGTACATCCACGTTGATGGAGACTTCAACCCACGAAGGGTAACGTTTGTGCAAGTCCACGGAGGGCTCCAACCACGAAGGGTCCACGAAGAAGCAACCTTGTCTATCCCACCATGGCCGTCGCCCACGAAGGACTTGCCTCACTAGCGGTAGATCTTCACGAAGTATGCGATCTACTTGCCCTTACAAATCCTTGGTTCAACTCCACAATCTTGTCGGAGGCTCCCAAGTGACACCTATCCAATCTAGGAGACACCACTCTCCAAGAAGTAACAAATGGTGTGTTGATGATGAACTCCTTGCTCTGCGCTTCAAATGATAGTCTCCCCAACACTCAACTCTCTCTCAGGATATGGATTTGGTGGAAAGAATATTTGAGTGGAAAGAAACTTGGGGAAGGCTAGAGATCAACATTCATATGGTAGGAATGGAGTATCTTGGCCTCAACACAAGTGTAGGTGGTTCTCTCTCAGAAAATGGTAAGTTGGAAGTGTAGGTTAGATTCGATGGCTCTCTCCACGAATGAAGAGGAGGTGGAGGGGTATATGTAGCCTCCACACAAAATCTAACCGTTACACACAACTTGCCAAACTCGGTGGGACCGAATTGATGAACTCGGTCGGACCGATTCAGATAATCTAGTGACCGTTAGAATTTTCGGTGGGACCGACATGCAACTCGGTAGGACCGATATGGTTAGGGTTAGGGCATAATGTAATCTCGGTGAGACCGATTACACAAACTCGGTGAGACCGATTTTGGTAATAGGCTAACCAGAGAGTTGGTCAAGTAAACTCGATGGGACCGATTCGCTCATTTCGGTGAGACCGAAATGTTACAAAAGGGAAACAGAGAGTTTACATTGCAATCTCGGTAGGACCGATTATGCAGACTCGGTGAGACCGATTTTGGTAATAGATTCATACAGAGATATTGCAATCCCATCTCGGTGAGACCGAGATACCTTTCTGTGAGACCGATTTGCCTAGGGTTTGTGGCAGTGGCTATGACATCTGAACTCGGTGGCGCCGGATAGAAAGAATCGGTGGGGCCGAGTTTGACTTTTGGTTTAGGTCAAATGTGGATGTGAGAAAGTAGTTGAGGGCTTTGGAGCATATCACTAAGCACTTTGAGCAAGAGCCTCATTAAGCAACACCTCATCCCTCCTTAATATTATTGGCTTTTCCTGTAGACTCAATGTGATCTTGGATCACTAAAATAGAAAATGTAGAGCCTTGAGCTTTGAGCTTGAGCCAATCCTTTTGTCCTTAGCATATTGAAGGGGTTCCACATCCTCTAGTCCATGCCACTTCATTGTTGAACTTATCTGTAACATAGTAGGTAAAAGTGTTAGTCCAACAGGAGATATGTTGACATTAATTACCAAAACCACCTAGGGAGCACTTGTGCTTTCAATCTCCCCCTTTTTGGTAATTGACATGCATCAAAGCTTTAGATAAAGATATAGAGAATAGTAAGTAAAGCTTTGGAAATACATGTAACATGCATAGGCTCCCCCTACATGTATGCAATCATGTGAATATGGAATATAGGAGCATGTGAATGCATAAACATGACAGAGTAAGCAATGTGTTACATGTATCTTGGCTATATGCATCAGAGCAAATGATGTGAATATGAGAAATGTACCTTCATGCTCATGAGTCCTTCTTGCAAACAGTATGTACATCAGCAAGAATTTCTCATTCACATGACTGTGATGCATATACTTACCTTGTGGTCTTGAGTTGGCTTAGGATGGGATGAACCTACGTAAACAAGGTTAGATAACACAGATACACCTACTGGCCAGAGCAAACAAGAGAAACCACAAGAGTACCAAGATTGGGATGACATGTAGAGTGAGTACTAAGTACCACATTGGATATAGACATGTCCCCAAAGGTAAAGATGTGCAATAAATTCAAGGATTTCCTTCCCTTAGATGTCTTGCTCCCTCTGAATCTAGCATGGGATATTGGGAGAAGATAGGGAACAGAAAATCAGAGCAAAAACAGAGCTCAAAATAAATAGAGCTAAATGCAAATGAGCAAATGTGAACATGTCTTTCCCCTCTTGACATGTGACTTCTTTCCTCTTGAACAGCAAGCATCTGGGGTCCTTGATGATTACTCTTTCTTCCCTTGAGTATTCTCTCCCCCTATAGATATTATCAAGCTTTGATGTGATCTCTCTCTCCCCCTTTGACATCAATTTCCAAGAAGGGTTCTTCTGGATTTTTGTCATGATGGGTTTGGTCCTTGAGTCACAGAACAAAGCAGCAAGTTGAATGGGATGCTGGTCGAGGACAAGATTCATTGAGTGGAGATGGATCAAAAATAATGCAGAAGCAAGTGGCAAGATGTCTTTCCTGTAGTGAAATCGGTGACACCGAGTTGTATGGTTCGGTTGTACCGAGAGGATTCGGTTGGACCGAAAGCATCAGACCGGTGAGACCGAGTTCATCGCAGAGAAAACACTTGTCACCTCAGCTCACTAGACAAGTAAGATCTCACAAGGATTTGCAAGGAATTAACTGAAAGATTTGCAATGAATTGGATGCAAGAAATGCAGAACGGAAAATAAAAGAGAAGAAACTAAAAAGGAGTCTAGATGAAGTTTTTTTTAAGAGGGAAACAAATATGCATGAGACAAATGCAAGAGCATAGAAAAGAACACAAGAGAACTTCATCTAGAATTGGTCGGCGACAAAGTCACCTATGTTAGAGTATATTGACTTAGGAGTCAAGTGAGATCACTTGATCATAGGTCATACTCATCGTTTAAGCTCAAAATGGGGTTACCATTTTTCATTTAATCTTCTTGATGTATTCACATCTTGTTGAGTTGCTTTATCCCATGACTTGGAGTAAAGCTTTCGAGATGGAATAACATACCTTGGGTGGTGGTGTTGATCATGATCATGTAATGAACTTGTGTGGGTTGCTCAAGGTTGATGTAGCTCATCAAGAGTTGGGAGCACCACTTGGAGTTTGAGTTCATCTACCTACATGGGTTAGTTTTTGCAAGGAAGAGCACTTGTGTATCCAAAATGACAATCATGAAACTCAACATAGAATTTTTCAAAGGATATGTTTGAATGGTTGCGTGCTTCCTTGTCTTCATCCACCATTGTGTAGAGACTTGGTGATATAGAAATTGCTCAAGATGTGAGTGAGTTGCAATCTCATAGATTTAGATTCATCCAAGTACCTACACGGGTTAGATAACATGCAAGGTGCAAATATATCCAAGACATGAGATAGTCAACATAAGAGAAATATCAAGGATTAGTCATAGGCTCATGCCTTGCATGTACCAAATGGAGTTCCTACTCCAAGTTTGAAGCATCAATGATGTTCAATTCATCTCTTAACCTGCAAAACACTTTCTCATCAAGCAGTTTGGTAAATATATCCGCTAATTGCTTATCAGTGCGAACATGCTTAAGATTAATGTCTCCTTTGGCAACATGGTCTCGAATGAAATGATGACGAACTTCAATATGCTTAGTTCGATAATGTTGCACGGGATTGTGAGCAATCTTAATAGCACTTTCATTGTCACAAAGTAATGGAACATGTTTCACATATATCCCATAATCTTTAAGAGTTTGGGTCATCCAAAGTAATTGAGCACAACATGAACCAGCGGCAATGTATTCCGCTTGGCGGTGGATAAGGATACCGAGTTTTGTTTCTTGGAGGACCAAGACACAAGAGATCTACCAAGAAATTGACAAGTACCCGAAGTGGACTTTCTATCAACCTTGTCTCCGGCATAGTCCGAGTCGTAGTAGCCAACAAGATCAAAGGAGGCCCTCTTTGGATACCAAATGCCAAAATTTGGTGTATGGATTAAGTATCTCACTATCCTTTTCACGACCTTAAGATGACATTCTTTAGGAGCGGCTTGATATCGTGCACACATGCACACACTTAGCATAATATCGGGACGTGAAGCACATAGATATAACAATGAACCAATCATAGAGCGATAAACCTTTTGATCAACCTGTTCACCATCTTTGGTTAAATCAAGATGTCCACTAGTAGGCATGGGTGTAGTCATACCTTTGCATTCTTGCATATTGAACTTCTTGAATAAGTCCTTGGTGTACTTCGTTTGAGAGATAAAGGTACCTTCCTTAGTTTGCTTGATTTGCAAACCAAGAAAGAATTTGAGTTCACTCATCATCGACATCTCAAACTTCTCCGACATTAGCTTTCCAAACTTTTCACTAAAATGAGGGTTAGTTGATCCAAATATAATATCATCGACATAAATTTGGCACACAAATAGTTCTCCATTAACCCTTTTAGTAAAAAGAGTAGAATATATTTTTCCAATTTCAAAGCCTTTTTCAATAAGGAACTTGGTCAAGCATTTATACCACGCTCTAGGAGCTTGTTTAAGACCATAAAAGGCTTTGTGAAGTTTGTAGACATGATTAGGTTTCTTAGGATTGAAAAAGCCGGGTGGCTGCTTAACATAAACTTCCTCTTCTATTTCACCATTTAGAAAAGCACTTTTAATGTCCATTTAGTACAAGCTGATATCATGATGATTAGCATAGGCAAGTAAGATGCGAATGGACTCAAGTCTAGTAACGGGAGCATATGTCTCACCATAGTCCATACCTTCGACTTGAGTGTAGCCTTGGGCGACTAGGCGTGCTTTGTTGCGGACGACTTGACCATCTTCATCTTGCTTGTTGTGAAACACCCATTTGGTACCGATGATGTTGTGGTTGTTGTCGGGCTTTTCAACTAATGTCCAAACTTGATTTCTCTCAAAGTTGTGTAGCTCTTCATGCATAGCGTTTATCCAAATCCGGATCTTCCAATGCTTCTTCAACCTTCATAGGTTCAATGCTAGAGATGAATGAGTAATGTTCACAAAAGTTAGCTAAACGAGTTTTAGAGCGAGTGATTCTCCCGGTTTGGATATCATTGTAGATTTGCTCAACGGGATGATCTTTGGCGATTCTTGCTCGAACTCGTGGGAGCTTTGGCTTGGCTCGGGGTGGAACATCTTCTTCATCTTGTTCTTCTTCTCGGCCTTCTTAATTGTTGACGTTGTCATTCTCTTGTCATGGTGGAGAAGGAGGTTGTTAATGTTCATCTTGGTGGGCTTCCTCGTTTTCTTCGTCTTGGTGTGTCCCACTTGTGGATGCTTCCATATCAATTCTTGGTTCACCTTGTCGTGAGGTAGAAGCTTCCACTTGGACGGACCAGGTACTCTCCTTCACCTCCGTTGGACGAATCTTGCGAATAGACAAGTCTTGGATTTCTTCTGAAGGGTCTTTGTCTCCTACATCAATTGGCAATTGCTCTGCTTACGAGCCATTAGATTCATCAAACTTCACATCTACCGTCTCTTCAACCTTTCGGGTGAAATTGTTGTAGACACGGTAAGTGTGAGAGTTTGAGCCATAACCAAGTAGGAAACCTTCATGAGATTTAGGAGCAAATTTAGAACGATGATGCTTATCAAGAATGTAGCATTTTGAGCCAAATACTCGAAAGTATCCAACTTGGGGTTTGTTACCGGTGAGGAGCTCATATGCCGTCTTGCCGAGTAGCTTGTGAAGATACAAGCGATTTGTTGCATGACAAGTTGTCTCAACCGCTTCCGCCCAAAAGTGTTTTGGTGTCTTGTACTCATCAAGCACCGTTCTTGCCATCTCAATAAGAGTCCGGTTCTTCCTCTCAATGACTCCATTTTGTTGAAGTGTGTACGTAGCCGAGAACTCATGTGAAATCCCTTCTTCGCCAAGAAAGGTATCCACATTTGTGTTCTTGAACTCTGTTCCATTGTCGCTTCGAACCTTCTTGATCTTCACGTCAAATTGATTTTGGGCCTTCCTAGCGAAGTTTTTGAAGATCTTTTGGACCTGCGATTTGTCATCAATAAAGAACGCCCACGTAAATCTTGAAAAATCATCAACTATGACTAGTCCAAATGAGTTACCATCGAGACTCTTGTAGGCATTTGGACCAAAGAGATCCATGTGAAGTAGCTCGAGTGGTCTTCTCGTGGTCATGATGTTCTTCGTGATGACTTCCTCCAACTTGTTTCCACGCTTGACAAGCACTACAAAGTCTATCCTTGTCAAATATGACATCTTTACTCCAAGGATATGATCACCTTTAATAAGCTTATCAAGATCTCGCATACCCACATGACCTAGCCTTCTATGCCACAGCCAACCCTTAGAAGATTTAGCAATTAAGCAAGTTCTAGGTTGAGCCTTTTTAGTGAAATCAACAATGTAAATATCACCTCTACGTATACCGATAAAGACCATTTTATGATTGTCTCTACGAAACACTTGGCAATCTACTTCAACGAACAGGACATTGAAACCGAAATCAGCAAGTCTAGAAACTGAAAGTAAATTGTACCCAAGAGATTCAACGAGCATGACATTTTGTATGGAGCTATCGTGTGAGATGGCCACCTTACCCAGGCCAACCACCTTACCCTTTCAATTATCACCAAAAGTGACATATTTTCGAGGGTCGTCGTTTTCTGCAAGCTCACGGAACATATCTTTATCTCCAGTCATATGATCAGTACATCCACTATCAAGGACCCATTCCTTTCCTCCAGCCATGTAGCCGCGAAGATTTGCCATAAGACCAAAGTGTCTCATTGCATCATCAAGATCATAGTCACTATCATCATCCTCATCATAGTATCCATGTTCAACATCATCTTGTGATGGATCAATTCCTAGAGAGGGTAAATCATTAGACAAATGACCATTTCTATGATTGTCTTTATGGATTCTAATAGCTTCGGAAATGATATTGCTAATGATCCCAACATCTCCTATGGCACACATGAGACTAGTAAGCTCAAATAGACAATCACCAAAGCTAGGATCACTAGAATTCATCTTACTCAAGGCAATAGATTTATGGAGAATTTAGTCTAAATTTTTCAAGGAATAATCTGGAAATCGTTCCTCAAGAAATCTCCATATAGTGTAGGCGCAATCAAGAGTAGGCAAACTAGCAATCAAATTTTTGGGCAATCCTCTTATGATAAGATTGATAGTTCTAAGATTGCGAATCATGTCAAGATCCTCTTCGGGTGTGGGATGCAAGGGATCAATATGAGGTGCACAAGGGCTAGTAATGTACTTGTTCAAATGATATTCATTGAAAATCACAAGCATCTCATTTTTTCACTCATGAAAATACTCTCCATCAAGTGTAGGCACTCTATGACTAAGACTCCCCAAAGTAGACTCATCCATCTTGCTCCAAAGGTGTTTAAACTAAGGCAATGGAGACCAAAGCTCTGATACCAATTGAAAGGATCGAGAAGAGGTGTCTAGAGGGGGGTGATTAGACACTAAGTACCAAAAGTTGTAGTTTTTAATTTCTTTAAGTTGAAGTGGAGTTTTGGCACAAGTTTAACAAACACAATACATATCAAGAAAGCATGCAAAGAGTATATGAGCAGCGGAAAGTAAAGCATGCAACTTGCAAGAATGTAAAGGCAACGGTTTGGAGGATTCAAACGCAATTGGAGACACGGATGTTTTTGTCGTGGTTCCGATAGGTGGTGCTATCGTACATCCACGTTGATGGAGACTTCAACCCACGAAGGGTAACGGTTGCGCGAGTCCACTGAGGGCTCCACCCACGAAGGGTCCACGAAGAAGCAACCTTGTCTATCCCACCATGGCCGTCGCCCACGAAGGACTTGCCTCACTAGCGGTAGATCTTCACGAAGTAGGCGATCTCCTTGCCCTTACAAACTCCTTGGTTCAACTCCACAATCTTGTCGAAGGCTCCCAAGTGACACCTAGCCAATCTAGGAGAGACCACTCTCCAAGAAGTAACAAATGGTGTGTTGATGATGAACTCCTTGCTCTGCGCTTCCAATGATAGTCTCCCCAACACTCAACTCTCTCTCACAGGATATGGATTTGGTGGAAAGAAGATTTGAGTGGAAAGCAACTTGGGGAAGGCTAGAGATCAAGATTCATATGGTAGGAATGGAGTATCTTGGCCTCAACACAAGTGTAGGTGGTTCTCTCTCAGAAAATGGTAAGTTGGAAGTGTAGGATCGTTCTGCTGGCTCTCTCCACGAATGAAGAGGAGGTGGAGGGGTATATGTAGCCTCCACACAAAATCTAACCGTTACACACAACTTACCAAACTCGGTGGGACCGAATTGATAAACTTGGTCGGACCAATTCAGCAAATCTAGTGACCGTTAGGATTTTCGGTGGGACCGATATGCAACTCGGTAGGACCGATATGGTTAGGGTTAGGGAATAACGTAATCTCGGTGAGACCGATTACACAAACTCGGTGAGACCGATTTTGGTAATAAGCTAACCGGAGAGTTGGTCAGGTAAACTCGGTGGGACCGATTCGCTCATTTCGATGAGACCGAAATGTTACAAAAGGGAAACAGAGAGTTTACATTGCAATCTCGGTAGGACCGATTACGCAGACTCGGTGAGACCAATTTTGGTAATAGATTCATACAGAGAGATTGCAATCCCATCTCGGTGAGACCGAGATCCCTATCGGTGAGACCGATTTGCCTAGGGTTTGTGGCAGTGGCTATGGCATCTGAACTCGGTGGCGCCGGATAGAAAGAATCGGTGGGGCCGAGTTTGACTTTTGGTTTAGGTCAAATGTGGATGTGAGGAAGTAGTTGAGGGCTTTGGAGCATATTGTCGGATTTCGGGTTCCGGCAGACCCTCTAGGTTCGAACACTGGGGTGCGCGTGGAGATCTCGCCCTCTACGTACCTGCACCTCGCCGCCTCGCTAGGATCTAAACTATGAAAGGAACAACACAAGAGACACAGGGTTTATACTAGTTCGGGCCACCATTGTGGTGTAATACCCTACTCTAGTTTGTGGTGTGGTGGATTGCCTCTGGGCTGATGATGATGAACAATACAAGGAAGAACAGCCTCGCGAGGGTCTGCTCTTGGCTGGTGCGATGAACTTCTAGGGGGAGTTCAGTCGCTTCTCTCTCTCTCTCTCTCTCTCTCTCTCTCTCTCTCTCTCTCTCTCTCTCTCACAAAGATTGATCTCTTGATGACCGATCAAGCTCACTCTACCCTGTGGGTGGCTAGTCCTATTTATTGGCAGAGGCCCCGGGCCTCTTCCCAAATATTGAGCGGGAAGGGCGCCAACAATTGGCCATTTTGAAGGGGAACATCTAGTACACTTATCCTGACTAAAGTTGGTCCTCGCCTGTCAAAGGCTCTGGTGGTGACGCTGGTTTGGGCCCCATGATTACTTCCTTCCCGCCGTTGTGACGGTCTTGGTCTTGTTGCACCGAAACGGATGCCTTTGCTTGATGCTCTCGCCTGCGCTTGCTCCCTTTGCACCAAAGAGGAAAGGAGGACACTGCACGGGCTGGCACCCGCCTTGCTCCCTTGGTCATCATTGCTTGCGTCATGGGCACCTCGTGAGGTACCCCGCCTTGATCTCTTCGCCTCCTCGCGAGCCAGCCTGACGAGGCCATGCCTAAGGAAGCTTCTTGTCGTCCGCCCCGCGAGGCTTGGCCCGTCACGAGGGTCTTGAGCTTATGCTGATGAAGATGGGCCGTGCTGGTCCACCCCTTGAGCCACGCCGCAGGCCGCAGGCAGGCAAGTCTGGGTACCCGTTCCTGTAACGCCGACAAGAGCCCCGGCCCAAGGCGGCGCTGGACTTGGCCGAGCAGAGAAGCGAAGGGCAAGTCTGGCGCCATGGCCCTAACAGCTCATGCGGCCTTGGGCGCCGTGTGGCGGTTGATTAGACGTGGGCGGCTCCGCTCCCCCACGACGCCTCGGCAACTGCACGAATTGACAAGTCCCTGCATGCAAAGCGGGTCATGATTACATGTGATCGTGGAGGCCAGCGGTTGGCCTCCTCTGGCTATAAGTACGGGACGGCGCCTGCCCTTCCAGTCCATCCCCTCTTGCTTCTCCTTCTTCTTCATGGCTCCGCCAAAGAGGTTCTCAGCCGCGGAGAAAGGAAAGGCCTGCCAGGTGGAGCCTGACTCTCCCCCACCCAAGCGCGGTCGAGGCCATCCTCGCAAACACCATGTGGCTCCCATGGTGGCTCCTCGCGGCCGTGGAGGTGATCTCCCACGTGGTGACGGGCGGCAGGCCGTTGCTGGGGGCGCGCTACGGCCGCGCGACCCCCTAGGCCGCGCTTCCACTCGACAGAGGCGCTGCCGGAGTTCGTTGTGTGGTCGGCGGAGCCGACCAGCACCCGGCTCCAGCTTCCTCGCTTCCTCCTGGATGAGCTTCCGGCCGGTGCCCCGGGCGGCCTCTGGCTTCAAGCGGATGGTTGCTGCAGCCGGGCCTCCTGGGCTTCGCTGGAGGTCTCTGCGGCCGGGAGCTTGGCCCTGACCAGCGGCTGGCAAACGTTTGCCCGTGCGCGTGGTCTGAGCCGGCGGTGCACCCTGCACTTCAAGTTCGACGGCAATGCCACCCTCTACGTGAGGGTGTTCAGGGAGGATGGTCGCCGTGCTGGGTGCTACCCTGAGAACGACGACCGCGCTCGTGGGCCTAGCTCCAGCGACGACGAAGACGACGGCGCGCGAGTGGCTGGCGGCGCTCGGGGTTCGTCGAGTTTCGGCGTCTCTTCTTCGGATAGCGGCTCCTCCAGCGGTGGCCACGACCAGCCCCCACGCCGCCGCGCTCACCTGGAGGGAGGTAGCGGGTCTGCCCGCCGTCGCGCCTCGGTGAAGCGCGAGAGGGAGTCCGCCTGAGCTCCGGAGGCAGCCCAAGTTCTTGCCGCGAGTTGGTGTCGGGCGAGTCGCGCCTGTTTTGTTCTTTTTCCTTTTCCCGCGTAAGGAGAGAGTAGTGTAGGGCCCCGCGGGGGCGTACTTGGACTATTGTTGTTAATTATCGTACTGTTTCTGCTATTTCGGTATTATGCCTTTGTGCCACACGCCTGCGCGCAGAAATTACTTAGCTCGGAGGGGCCTGCCGTGGCCTTTGCTTCCTGAGGCCGAGGCCTCGTTGCACGCTTTATGTCCTGCAAAGGTTAGTCTGGAGAGGTAGCTCCCGGCCTCAGCTGTGGAGGCGACCGACCCAGGTCCTGTGTTCGTGTCGCGGCGCCCGTGGGGCATGGACTGGAGGGGTGCTCCTGTAGTGGACCCGGGTAGGGAAGCCTCAAACGATAAGGGCAGAAAACACTCGCGAGGGTGCCTGCGTTGCTCCCTCGCGAGACTTGCGCGAGAGAAATCAAGGCAGGAGAGCGAAAAGGCAAGGAGTCACAAGCCAAAGACGGCAACAACTTCAATAAAACCTCGAATGGGAATGAACAAGCCAACTGCAGAAAGCAAATGAGAAAAGCCGCGTCCGACACCTAATCTAGTCTTCGACGTCTTCTCACCAGTAGCAGGAGCTAAGTTCTGCCACTGGGCGTGGGAGGGAGCCCCAGGGCCTGAGGCCGGCGCTCCTGAGACTCCGGGGCGTGTACAACCCCAACTCATTATTACGTGAGAGTGTCACGGGCGGCGAGCTTCACATGCATTGGCCTTCTTCACAGGCTCCGGGCCTTTCTCAGAAAGATAAGCTTCATAGGAGTTTGCCTTCTTCACAGGCACCGGGCCTTTTCCAAAATGCGACAGCTTCACAGGCGTTCGCCTTCTTCACAGGCTCTGGGCCTTTCCCAAAATGCAACAGCTTCATAGGCGTTCGCCTTCTTCACAGGCTCTGGGCCTTTTCCGAAACGCAACAGCTTCACAGGCGTTCGCCTTCTTCACAAGCTCTGGGCCTTTTCCAAAAAGCAACAGCTTCACAGGCGTTCGCCTTCTTCACAGGCTCTGGGCCTTTTCCAAAATGCAACAGCTTCACAGGCGTTCGCCTTCTTCACAGGCTCTGGGCCTTTTCAGGGGTAAAACCTCCGGAGGTGCTGGATGTTCCACGCATTCTGGATGGGCACCCCCTCATGAGTCTCCAAGCGCGCGGAGCCGGGCCTGGAAACATGAACAACCTTGAACGGGCCCTCCCACATGGGAGAGAGCTTATGCAGTCCCTCCCTGGAGAGAACCCGCCTAAGCACGAGGTCCCCTACCTCGAGAGTCCTGGGGCGGATGTTGCGGCAGTGGTATCGCCGCAGCGCTTGTTGGTATCTTGCGCTCGGAGCACGGCTTCCCGACGATGCTCCTCCTCCAGCACGAGGTCTGTCCCCCGCATGGCGTCCTGCTGCGCCTCGTCGAACGCCAGGACCCGTGCGGAATGACGTCTGACCTCGTGAGGGAGGACCGCTTCAGCTCCATAGACCAGGAAGAACGGGGTCTCGCCAGTCGGCTTGGTCGCGGTCGTTCGGATGGACCACAACACGGACTGAAGCTCGTCATACCAACCTCGGCCGCAAGCCTCCAGCTTCTTCTTGAATGTCCTGGTCTTGAGGCCTCTCAGGACCTTCGCGTTGGCCCGCTCGGCTGACTGCTGTTCGTGGGTGCGCCATCAAGCGTAGCATATCTGCGTCCCAAGGTTAGCTTGATGTTTTGAAGAGGTTATCGTGAACTGCGAACCGTTGTCGGTGATGATGCGGTTCGGCACCCAAGCGGCTCACGATGCCCTTGATGAACTTGACCGCAGAACTGCGGGGATGGTGCGGACGGCTTCCACTTCATCCCACTTGGTGAACTTGTCCACGGCGACGTAGAGGTAGCGATAGCCCCCTGGCGCCCGAGGAAATGGGCCCAGGATATCCAGCCCCCAGACTATGAATGGCCACGAGAGGGGTATAGTTTGCACACCTCCCGCCGGCTGATGGATCTGCTTGGCATGGAATTGGCAGGCCTCGCAAGCCTTCACCAGTTCGACGGCATCATTGAGCCTTGATGGGCCAATAGAACCCGCTGCGGAACGCCTTGCCAACGAGGGTTCGTGATGATGAATGATGCCCACAGTCTCCATCGTGTATATCTGCCAGCAGTTCCTTCCCTTGCTCCTTGGAGATGCAGCGCAGGGACACATCATTGGGTCGCTTCCGGTAGAGCTCTCCATCCCTGATGCAGTATGCTGTGGCTTGCCGCGCTACACGCTCCGCTTCCTCCTCCTTCTCCGGCAAGATCCCTTGTGTCAAGTAGCTCCGGAGCTCTGTGATCCAGCTCCCCTCCTGAGGCTCCAACGTCAAGAGCAGGCGCGCTCCTGAGGCCGGGCCACAGACCGGGGCTCCCGAGGCTGGCGGCTGGGGGAGCTCCTCCCGAGGCTGCACCGCGCTTGACAGTGACGTCATGGCCGAGGGCTTGAAGAGCCGCTCCTCGAAGACGCCAGGCTCCTGGGGTAGCTGCCTGGATGCTCATTTGGCGATGTCGTCGGCCTCCTGGTTGGTGCCACGGGGCACATGCTGCAACTCCAGCCCCAGGCTGCTTCTCCATCCTGCGGACCTCCGCAAGGTAGGCTTCCATGTGCTCATCCCTCGGCTCGTATACCTTGTTGGAGAAGTTGACGAGGAGTTGTGAATCACCCTTGATGGTAAGGCGCTTCACTCCTAGGGCAGCCGCGGCCTTCAGGCCTGCTATTAGGCCTTCATATTTTGCTATGTTGTTGGAGACCTTTTCTCCGTGCTGGAAACAGAGCTGCACGGCATAGTAGAGCTTGTCTTGAGTAGGAGATATAAGCACCGCACCAGCCCCCACGCCGTGCCTGGAGAATGCCCCGTCGAAGTACATGACCCAACCGTCCGGCACCTCGCTTCCTGGGGAGAGGGATCGATCCTCATCAGCCTTGAGGCCCGGCGCCTCCGTCCATTCTGCCATGAAATCCGCCAACGCGGCCCCCTTGATGACTCTGGTTGTGCTGAATTCGAGCTGAAACGCTTGCAGTTCAATGTTCCACTCAGCGACTCTTCCAGCTGAGTTATGGCTCCTGAGCACCCTTTCCAAGGGGTACATTGAGACAACCTTGATGGGGTGGCCCTAAAAATAATGTCGCAGCTTGCGCGAGGCCACCAATAGCGCGAGGAGGAGTTTCTGAGGCATGGGGTACCGCGCCCTCACGTCCCGCAACACTTTGGCCGATGAAGTACAGGGGTGTTCAACGAGGTTGGGAGTGCTTGTGTTGATGGCACCTCCGAGACCGTGGCGCCCCGATCTGATGGAGCCTCCAGCTGGTCGCCAGAGGGGTCTCTCTGTCGAGTCGTTCCCTGCGGCGGCTGATCCTTCTCGGCTGTGGTAGTGGTCTCTGTGGGTCTTCCTTGATCCTGCTTCGCCTTGACCTGGTCAGCTGCCGCGGCTTTGGTCCGACGCTCCTCCCTAGCCGCCACCAGGCTCTTGTTGGCGGAGTAGGGAGTGGCTGCAAGGTAGAGCACCGGGGGTTCTGAGGCGCTGGGCCACCATTACCGAGGGCTGGTTAGGTACCTCTTGAGATCTTGAACGCCTTGTCGGCCTCTTGATCCATTCAAAGGGTCCCTTTTTCTTCATCAGTGGAAGAAAGGCGCTTCGCTCCCCAACTTGGAGATGAAGCGCCCTAGTCTTTATCCGCAGCGCCCAGTGAGCTTCTGCATTTCTCTGAGGGTCTTTGGCGGGCTCATGTCCTCGACCGCCTTGACCTTTTCTGGGTTAGCTTCGATGCCTCGGTGGGACACGAGGAAGCCCAAGAGCTTGACTGAGGGGACCCCAAACACACACTTCTCCGGGTTGAGCCGCAGGCTCACTGCATTGAGGCTCGCGAAGGTTTCATCCAGGTCTTGTATCAAGGTCTTGGCCTCGCGAGACTTCACCACAATGTCATCGACGTAAGCCTCAACATTCTTCCCGAGCTGCGGGCCCAAGGTGATGTGCATCAGCCGCTGAAAGGTCGCCCCTGCGTTGCGCAGCCCGAACGGCATGCATGTGTAGCAGTACACCCCACACGGGGTCAGGAAAGCCGTTTTTTCCACATCTTCTACCGCCATCTTGATCTGGTGATACCCAGAGAAGGCATCCAAGAAACATAACAGGTCGCACTCGGCGGTGGAATCGACGATCTGATCGATGCGAGGGAGCGGAAACGGATCTTGCGGGCAGGCTTTGTTGAGGTTGGTGAAGTCGACACACATGCGTTCCTTCCCCCCTTTCTTTGGCACGACGACCGGGTTGGCCAACCAATCCGGGTATCGGACCTCGCGAATGACCCCTGCAGCTTCCAACTTGCGGGTCTCTTGGACGATGAAAGCCTGCTTTTCAGCGGACTGCCTTCTGCTTCACGGGGCGGACATTGGGGCACACGTTGAGGTGGTGCTCGATCACGCCTCTAGGGATCCCCGCCAGTTGATCAGGCTCCCATGCGAATACCTTCTTGTTTGCACACAGGAACTTGACAAGGGCCTCCTCACCTTTCGGGCTCGAGGTTGGCGCCTATGGTGAAGGTGGCGTTAGTGGATCCGTCCTCGTGGACCAGTATCTGCTTGGTTTCCGCCTTGTCTTGGGTGAACAACTGCTTCTTCTTGGTCGGCGCAGCCCCCTTGGGCTCAGGGGCGTCTGAGTCGGCAGGCTGCACCAACGCCGTTGTCTTGAAGGCAAGCTTGAGCACTTGCAACGCATCCCTAGTGTCTCCGGACACGGTGAGGACGTCGTTGCTCCGGGGCATCTTCATGAGGTTGTACGCTGGGTGAGTCGCGACCATGAATCGGGCCAGTGCTGGGTAGCCGAGGATGGCGTTGTATGGGAGGCCGATGGGGGCGATGTCGAAGTCGATTAGCTCCGTGCGGAAGTTGTCGTAGGTGCCGAAGGTCACCGGGAGACGAATCTGCCCCAAGGAGCTGGACGACCCGCCCCCGACGCCCAAGAAAGGCCGGCTGGGCTGAAGCCGCTCCGGCAGTATGTGGAGGAGGCTGAAGGCTTCGACCGAGAGCACGCTGAGGCCCGCGCCGCTGTTGATGAGAGTCCTGGTGACGGCCACCTGGCAGATGGTGGGGGTGCACAGCATTGGGAGCGCACCCGAGCAGGTTGGGTTGGAGGGGTGGTCCTCCGAGCTGAAGGCCAGATCGGCCTTGGGCACCGACCGACTGGGAGCCTCGCCGCGTGGAGGCAGCGCCGACTGGCGAACGAATGGCTTGACGTGGCGGCTGAAGGTGGCGCTGCGAGCCGCCAGAGAGCCGAGACGATCGGGGCGCGCCGGCAGCGTCTTTGGGCGACGAAGAGGTTGCAGCTCTTCCCAAGAGAACACGGAAGCCGCCGGTAGGTGGAGCGACCACATGCTTGTGAGGCGTCGGTGAGGGCCATGGGCAGCCAGTTAGCCATGACCTGCTGCCGCCTCTGCCGAGGATGGCCTCCTCGTACGCCAGCAGGAAGGCTAGCGGATCGGTTGTGCCGTTGTAGCGCGGCGGCGTCTTCGGCTTGAACTTGTCCGGCCACCGCACCTGTCGCAGGGCTGGGGCCAAGGATCGGAGCCCCCTAGCCCCCGTGCTAGCGCTGGCGACTGGAGTGGCCGGCGCGCTGCTCATCGCAGGGCGAGTCGCGGTGTCGGCGGAGAGCGGGTCGGCGGAAGGGAAAGCTCCGGCGAACCCCTACCTGGCGCGCCAAATATCGGATTTCGGGTTCCGGCAGACCCTCTAGGTTCGAACACTGGGGTGCACGCGGAGATCTTGCCGTCTACCTACCTGCACCTCGCCGCCTCGCTAGGATCTAAACTATGAAAGGAACAACACAAGAGACACAGGGTTTATACTAGTTCGGGCCACCATTGTGGTGTAATACCCTACTCTAGTTTGTGGTGTGGTGGATTGCCTCTGGGGCTGATGATGATGAACAATACAAGGAAGAACAGCCTCGCGAGGGTCTGCTCTTGGCTGGTGCGATGAACTTCTAGGGGGAGTTCAGTCGCTTCTCTCTCTCTCTCTCTCTCTCTCTCTCTCTCTCTCTCTCTCTCTCTCTCTCTGATTGATTTCTTGATGCCGGATCAAGCTGCCTCTACCCTGTGGCTGGCTAGTCCTATTTATAGGCAAAGGCCCTGGGTCTCTTCCCAAATATTGAGCGGGAAGGGCGCCAACAATTGGCCATTTTGAAGGGGAACATCTAGTACACTTATCCTGACTAAAGTTGGTCCTCGCTTTGTCAAAGGCTCTGGTGGTGACGCGGTTTGGGCCCCATGATGACTTCCTTCCCGCCGTTCGACGTGTCTTGGTCTTGTTGCACGAAGCGGATGCCTTTGCTTGATGCTCTCACCGAGCTTGCTCCTTTGCACCAAAGAGGAAAGGAGGACGCTGGCTGGCGCTCACCTTTGGCGCCTGGTCGTCATGGCTTGCGTCATGGGCACCTCGTGAGGTACCCCGCCTTGATCTCTCCGCCTCCTCGCGAGCCAGCTGACGAGGCCGTGCCTAAGGAAGCTTCACGTAAATCCGCCTGCAATCTTGGCCCCTCGCGAGGGTCTTGAGCTTATGCTGATGAAGATGGGCCGTGCTGGGCCACCCCTTGAGCCACGCCACAGGCTGCAGGCAGGCAAGTCTGGGTACCCCCGTTCCCAGAACGCCGACACATATCACTAAGCACTTTGAGCAAGGGCCTCATTAAGCAACACCTCATCCCTCCTTGATAGTATTGGCTTTTCCTATAGACTCAATGTGATCTTGGATCACTAAAATAGAAAATGTAGAGTCTTGAGCTTTGAGCTTGAGCCAATCCTTTTGTCCTTAGCATCTTGAAGGGGTTCCACATCCTCTAGTCGATGCCACTTCATTGTTGAACTTATCTGTAACATACTAGGTAAAAGTGTTAGTCCAACAGGAGATATGCTGACATTAATTACCAAAACCACCTAGGGAGCACCTGTGCTTTCAGCTTGGACTATAAAGCCTATCTCCACAACTTTAGTTTTCTATTGACGCACAACCTACCATTTTCAACTAGCACCACATTACCAGCAAAAAGCATACACCAAGAAGTATCTCCATGCATATTCTTCGTGACCTCATCCATCACCATGGCCAAGATATATGGCCTCAAGGTTGATCCTTAATGTAGGGCCAATTCTTTTGGTGGCTTTTGGGGCTTCTAGAATAAGCTACCCCTACCCAGCTTGAAGCCCAATCAAAAATATTTTTTAGAAGCCTACTAGTCAAGTCTTAAGTAGTATGGTTCTAAAAAATAAATTCGGTTGGGCTTCTAGAATAAGTTGGGTAGGGGGCAGCTTATTCCATCTTATTCTAGAAGCTGACAAAAGAACTGGCGCATAGTCCTATCATAATTGGGAAGGTATCCATACTGTTGAGTTTTAGATGGGCTTTAGGCCATATAAACAATAATTCCTAGAAAATCTCAAAGGGACATGTGGGGTTTCATGATATATGGAAAGTATAGTATCATCCCCAAAAGTGGAGGAGAGCTGAGACCAACATAGAAGGGATTCTCTTCCACATCATATTGGAGCTTGCTACTTCATTTACCTTGTTCTAGAAACATCAGCATGCTGGTTCTGTGTTGGTCTTTTAAACCCAACAATTGAGAGTAGTGGGATTCTTGGTACACAAAAGCATGCTGGTTCATTTAATGTGTTCTCGAGACATTAGGTTGCCCTCTCTACAAAGCATGCCATTGTGTCCTAGGCTTGTTGTAACTTAAGATGAGTATGTGTTGAGCATTCCAACGGATTGGGATTACACTTATCTCTCTTCAGTAAAAATGGCTCATGGTACATCAACCGCACAGCCACATCGCCTTAAAATAACATTCCTCGGATTTACTAAAGGGAACACCTAAAATCGGATCGCATGCACTGCCGATGTGTTTGTGTCCTTTGGACCAAAAGCATGACCGTGTGAGTGCAGTTGTCTAACAACATGGTAGTCCAATTGAACGGATGACTCTTCATATGAAGCGACACCCTTCAAGAAGATATAAATAGGGTTGGTGATTCTTGAAAATTAGTCATCGTGATTGTACACTATCGTGTGTGGCCATAAACAACAATATTCCCTCCGTCCACACGCATAGGTAACATAATGAAAATAAGATATTCCAAGAGTATTAGCTGAAATTGTGATTAACATTCCTGGTAACCACACATCCCCTCATGTACTTCCCCATGCAGTCCCCATTAACTTCTCGGCATCCCCTCCATGCATGTGTTGGAAATATTCCCTAGAGTATTGAATTATTATATTTCCATGTTCATAATTAAGAGTTTATATTCTATGTTATAACTGCTATGATCCTGAAATGTGCGACTCAGTGGAAAACTCATATGCATGTGTGGAATGATAAGGGTAAAATAAGATTCCTAATCTACCTCTAAGACTAGCTCAAGAGTTGTTGATGATCATGTTTTTTCGATCTTACGATATCGTTAAGTGTAACGATAGTTCTAAAACAACTTTGAGAATATGATGTTACAAGAACGATCATATTGAATTGACCCAAACTTGTTTGTTATACTGTGAGATGCAATCGTCAATAGTCAATTGTTATAACACGGAGTGTTATCGTGCGATATAGTTCCTTAGACCATGAGAGTATCATAGTCACTTCTTGTCACAACCCAAATTTTCCCCTAAATTTTTGTTGTGAACTTAGAAGCATATGCATCCATGATTTCATTGCACATTTGGTTTTGAGGCCAACAAGGCCAACATTTGAATTCAAACTACAATCTGAATTTAAGTGGAGCCGTGAAGGTTTCACCCAAAAATGTTTTCCTAAAAAACTTGCATAAGGGCATGAAAGAATTTTACTAAGATAATATTTGCCCTATTTATTTTGAGTGGACCAGGGTTTGAAAATAGTTTAGTTTGGGCGGTAAAACTATACGTAAAATTCTGGATAAGTAAATAAAATAGAAAAAATAGAAACTAAAACAATCTTGCAAATGGGCCCATTTAGTTTTTGACAAAATATAGTTTGTCAAAACCCAGGGAGAAAAAGTTCATCTAGTCAAAAATATTACCAAGGTATTTTTAGGAACAATTCCTCTTTTGAAGTAAATTCAGATTCAAATTTGAAATTGAAAACAGAGAGCAGAAACAGAAAACAGTAATGAAAGAAAAGAGAAGGCCCAGCCAGCCAGCTAGCCCGACTGGCCCAGCTAGCCAACCAGCCACGCAGCACCCTCTCTCTCTCTCTTTCTCTCGCTCTCTTTCCTCTCACTAATGCGTGAGACCCACGCGTCAGGATCATCCCCCACCTCCCGCAACCGTCACCCGAGCCACGCACCCACGACCTGGCTGCGCACGCGCCCACGATCTCCCAACTCGCACACTCCGGCCGCTGATGGCTCGTGTCCGCCTCAGTATTTCCCCGAAGAGGAAGGGATGATGCAACACAACTACGGTAGGTATTTCCCTCAGTGATGAAACCAAGGTTATCGAACCAATAGGAGAACCAAGTAACACTATGTAAACGGTACTTGCACACAAAGAACAAATAGTTGCAACCCGATGCGTAAGAGGGGTTGTCAATCCCTCTCGGCTAAAAGATAGATTGGTTCGTAGTAGATTGGACAAATATATCTCACCGAAACACCAAAAAATAACAAAAAACTGCAGCAAGGTACTTTTGGGTTTTTGCAATAATAGATCTGAAAGCAAAAGCAAATAAAAATAGATCTCAAAGCAAATATGATAAAGAATAGACCCGGGGGGTGTAGATTTCATTAGTGGCTTCTCTTGAGAAAAATAGCATACGACAGGTAAACAAATTACTGTTGGGCAATTGATAGAACTTCAAATAATTATGACGATATCCAAGCAATAATCATTATATAGGCATCACGTGCAAGATTAGTAGACCGACCCATGCCTGCATCTACTACTATTACTCCACGAATCGACCGCTATCTAGCATGCATCTAGTGTATTAAGTTCATGGAAAAACAGAGTAATGTAATAAGAACGATGACATGATGTAGACAATATCTATTCATGTAGGAATAGGGCCCTTCTTGTTATCCTTAATGGCAACAATCAATACGTGTCTTGCTGCCCCTTTTGTCACTGCGAAAGAACACCGCACGACCGAACCCATCACAAAGCACATCTTCCCATGGCAAGAAAAATCGATCTAGTTGGCCTAACTAAACCAAAAATTCGAAGAAGAAATACGAGGCTATAAGTAATCATGCATATAAGAAATCAAAACTCAAATAACTTTCATGGATAAAATAGATCTGATCATAAACTCAAAGTTCATCGGATCCCAACAAACACACCGCAAAAAGAGTTACATCAAATAGACCTCCGAGAGACCATTGTATTGAGAATCAAAAGAGAGAGAGGAAGCCATCTAGATACTAACTACGAACCCGTAGGTCTACAATGAACTACTCACGCATCATCGGAGTGGCACCAATGAGGATGATGAACCCCTCCGTGATGGTGTCTAGATTGGATATGGTGGTTCTGGAACTTGCGGTAATTTGGAATTGTGTTTAAATCGACTCCCCTAGGGTTTTTGGATTTTGGGGGTATGTATAGAGCAAAGAGGCGGTGCGGGAGGCGGCCGAGGTGGGCACAACCCACCAAGGTGCACCTAGGTGGGTTTTGCTCCCCTCGGAGCCCCCTCTGGTACTTATTTGGCCCAGCGGGTGTCTTCTGGTCCAGAAAAATTCTCCAAAAAGTTTTGCTGCGTTTGGACTCCGTTTGGTATTGATTTTCTATGAAGTAAAAAACAAGCAAAAAAACACCAACTGGCACTGGGCACTATGTCAATAGGTTAGTCCCAAAAAATGATATAAAGTTGCTATAAAATGATTGTAAAACATCCAAGAATGATAATATAACAACATGGAACACTAAAAAATTATAGATATGTTGGAGACGTATCAGCATCCCCAAGCTTAATTCCCGCTCGTCCTCGAGTAGGTAAATGATAAAAACATTTTTTTTATGTGGAATGCTGCCTAACATGTTCATCACATATTCTTTTCTTTTGTAGCATGGACATATGGACTTTTATATGGTTCAAAGCAATAGTCTAGTTTTGACATGAAGATTTGAATACTCAAGCATATCAACAAGCAACCATGTCTTTCAAAATATCAACACTAAATCAAGTTATCCCTAGCCCATCATGCTCAATCATTGATCCATTCATGAAACACACTCGTATATTAGCTACACCCAATTCTCAAATACGATCATAGTGCCCCTTAATTGGTGCTTTATAAGAGGAGATGGAGACTCAAATAAAATAAAAATTGCATAAAGTAAAAAAGAAAGGCCCTTCGCAGAGGGAAGTAGGGGTTTGTACAGGTGCCAGAGTTCAAAGCTTAAATTGAGAGATGATATTTTTTGAGAGGCATACTTTTCCCGTCAACGAAAACGATCGAGTAGTTCCCAATACTTTCCATGCTAGATATATCATATGTGGTTCCCAAATAGAAAATAAAGTTTATTCCTTTTTCCACCATACCTTCACATTCCACGGCTAGCCGTATCTGAAGGAAATATGCCCTAGAGGCAATAATAAAGTTGTTATTTATGTTTCCTAATATCATTATAAATGTTTATTATTCATGCTAGAATTGTCTTGACCGGAAAATTCGTACAAGTGTGAATACATAGACAAACAGAGTGTCCCTAGTATGCCTCTACTTGACTAGCTCGTTAATCAAAGATGGTTAAGTTTCCTGCCATAGACATGTGTTGTCATTTGATGAACAGGGTCACATCATTAGAGAATGATGTGATGGACAAGACCCATCTGTTAGCTTAGCATAATGATCGATTAGTTTTATTGCTATTGCTTTCTTCATGACTTATACATGTTCCTCTGACTATGAGATTATGCAACTCGCGAATACCGGAGGAACACCTTGTGTGCTATCAAATGTCACAACGTAACTGGGCGATTATAAAGATTCTCTACAGGTGTCTCCGATGGTGTTTGTTGAGTTGGCATAGATCAAGATTAGGATTTGTCACTCCGTGTAACGAAGAGGTATCTCTGGGCCCTCTCGGTAATGCACATCACTATGAGCCTTGCAAGCAATGTGACTAATGAGTTAGTTACGGGATGATGCATTACGAAACGAGTAAAGAGACTTGCCGGTAACGAGATTGAACTAGGTATGGTGATACCGACGATCGAATCTTGGGCAAGTAACATACCGATGACAAAGGGAACAACGTATGTTGTTATGCGGTTTGACCGATAAAGATCTTCGTAGAATATGTAGAAGCCAATATGAGCATCCCGGTTCCGCTATTGGTTATTGACCGGAGATATGTCTCGGTCAGGTCTACATAGTTCTCGAACCCATAGGGTCCGCATGCTTAACATTCGATGACAATTTATATATTGAGTTATGTGATTTGATGACCGAAGTTGGTTCGGTGTCCCGGATGAGATCACGGACATGACGAGTAGTCTAGAAATGGTCAAGAGGTAAAGATTCATATACTAGAAGGTTACATTCGGACATCAGAATGGTTCGGGTCATTTCGGATAAGTTTCGGAGTACCGGGGGTTACCGGAACCCCCCGGAGGTTAATGGGACACCATGGGCCTTAGTAGAGAAGAGAGAGGGCCGGCCAGGAGGTGGCACGCGCCCCCCTTGCCAATCCGAATTGGACAAGGGGTGGGGGCGGCGCCCCCTTCCTTCCTTCTCTCTTCCTCCTTCCCTCCTTCTCCTAGTTGGAATAGGAAGGGGGGGGCGAATCCTACTTGGACCAAGAGTCCAAGTAGGACTCCCACCTATGGCGCGCCCCCCTTGGGTCGGCCTCCTCTTCCCCCTCCTTTATATAAGTGAGAGGGCGCACCCCAAAGACACAACAAGTCTTCTCTTAGCTGTGTGTGGTGCCCCCCTCCACAGTTACACATCTCGGTCATATCGTCGTAGTGCTTAGGTGAAGCCCTATGCCGGTAACTTCATCATCACCATCGCCACGCCGTCGTGCTGACGGAACTCTCCCTTGTCCTTAGTTGGATCAAGAGCTCGAGGGACATCATCGAGCTAAACGTGTGCTGAACTCGGAGGTGACGTAAGTTCGGTGCTTGGATCGGTTGATCGCGAAGACGTTCGACTACATCAACCGTGTTACTAAACGCTTCTGCTTTCGGTCTACGAGGGTACATGGACACACTCTCCCCGCTCGTTTCTACGCATCCTAGATAGATCTTGCATGATCATAGGTAAAAAAATTGAAATACCGCGTTCCCCAACAGTGGCATCCGAGCCAGGTCTATGCGTAGATGTTATAGGCACGAGTAGAACACAAAGAGTTGTGGGCGATAATAGTCATACTTCTTACTAGCAACGTCTTACTTTGATTCGACGGTATTGTTGGATGAAGCATCCCGGGCCGACATTACATGACCGCGTTCATAAGACTGGTTCTACCGACGTGCTTCGCACACAGGTGGCTAGCGGGTGTCTGTTTCTCCAACTTTAGTTGAATCGAGTTTGGCTATGCTCGGTACTTGTTGAGGGTTAAAACAACACACTTGACGAAAATCGTTGTGGTTTTGATGCGTAGGTAAGAACGATTCTTGCTAGAAGCCCGTAGCAGCCACGTAAAACTTGCAACAACAAAGTAGAGGACGTCTAACTTGTTTTTGTAGGGCATGTTGTGATGTGATATGGTCAGAACGTGATGATATATAAATTGTTGTATGAGATGATCATGTTTTTTAAAAGTTATCGGCAACTGGCAGGAGCCTTATGGTTGTCGATTTATTGTATGAAATGCAATCGCCATGTAATTGCTTTACTTTATCACTAAGCGGTAGCGATAGTCGTGGAAGCAATAGTTGGCGTGACGACAACGATGCTACGATGGAGATCAAGGTGTCAAGCCGGTGAAGATGGTGATCATGACGGTGCTTTGGAGATGGAGATCAAAGGCACAAGATGATGATGGCCATATCATATCACTTATTTTGATTGCATGTGATGTTTATCCTTTATGCATCTTATTTTTCTTAGTACGGTGGTAGCATTATAAGATGATCCCTCACTAAATTTCAAGGTATAAGTGTTCTCCACAGTATGCCTTTGTTACTCTGATTCGTCATGCCGAAACACCACGTGATGATCGGGTGTGATAAGCTCTACGTTCACATACAATGGGTGCAAGCCAGTTTTGCACACGCATAATACTCGGGTTAAACTTGACGAGCCTAGCATATGCAGATATGGCCTCGGGACACTGAGACCGAAAGGTTGAACGTGAATCATATAGTAGATATGATCAACATATTGATGTTCACCATTGAAAACTACTCCATCTGACGTGATGATCGGACATGGTTTAGTTGATAAGGATCACATGATCATTTAGATAACTAGAGGAATGTCTATCTAAGTGGGAGTTCTTAAGTAATATGATTAATTGAACTTTAATTTATCATGAACTTAGTACCTGATAGTATTTTGCATGTCTATGTTGTTGTAGATCAATGTCCCGTGCTACCGATCCCTTGAATTTTAATGTTTTCCTAGAGAAAGCTAAGTTGAAAGATGATGGTAGCAACTACATGGACTGGGTCCGTAACTTGAGGATTATCCTCATTGCTGCACAGAAGAATTACATCCTGGAAGCACCGCTAGGTGCAAGACCCGCTGCAGGAGCAACTCCAGACGTTATGAACGTCTGGTAGAACAAAGCTGATGAGTACTCGATAGTTCAGTGCGCCATGCTTTACGGCTTAGAACCAGGACTTCAACGACGTTTTGAACATCATGGAGCATATGAGATGTTCCAGGAGTTGAAGTTAATATTTCAAGCAAATGCCCAGATTGAGTGATATGAGTCTCCAATAAGTCTTATAGCTGCAAAGTATTTGGTGGATAAGAAGGATGGAAAAGTGAAGTGTATATTTGATATACATGTTATTGATGTGTACCTTACTAATGCTCGTAGTAGCGCCTAGGTATTTAATATTGGTTCTGTTGTTCATATTTGCAACTCGAAATAGGGGCTATGGATTAAACGAAGATTGGCTAAGGACGAGGTGATGATGCGCGTGGGAAATGGTTCCAAAGTCGATGTGATCACCGTCGGCATGCTACCTCTACATCTACCGCCGGGATAAGTTTTAGACCTAAATAATTGTTATTTGGTGCCATCTTTGAGCATGAACATTATATTTGGATCTTGTTTGATGCGAGACGGTTATTGATTTAAATCAGAGAATAATGGTTGTTCTATTTATATGAGTAATATCTTTTATGGTCATGCACCCCTGATGAGTGGTCTATTCTTGTTGAATCTCGATTGTAGTGATACACATATTCATAATATTGAAACCAAAAGATGGAAGGTTAATAATGATAGTGCAACTTATTTGTGGCACTGCCATTTAGGTCATATTGGTGTAAAGCGCTTGAAGAAATTCCATGCTGATGGGCTTTTGGAATCACTTCATTATGAATCACTGGATGCTTGCGAACCATGCCTAATGGGCAAAATGACTAAGACTCCGTTCTCCGGAACAATTGAGCGAGCAACAGACTTGTTGGAAATAATACATACTGATGTATGCGGTCCAATGAGTGTTGATGCTCGCGACGGGTATTGTTATTTTCCGACCTTCACAGATGATTTGAGCAGATATGGGTATGTCTACTTGGTGAAACATAAGTCTGAAACATTTAAAAAGTTCAAAGAGTTTCAGAGTGAAGTAAAAAATCATCGTAACAAGAAAATAAAATTTCTACGATCTGATCGTGGAGGTGAATATTTGAGTTATGAGTTTGGTCTTCATTTGAAACAATGTGGAATAGTTTCGCAACTCACGCCACCTGGAACACCATAGCGTAATGGTGTGTCTGAACGTCGTAACCATACTTTTTTGGATATGGCGCAATCTATGATGTCTCTTATTGATTTACCGCTATCGTTTTGGGGTTATGCTTTAGAGACGGCTGCATTCACATTAAATAGGGTATCATCTAAATCCGTTGAGATGACACCATATGAACTGTGGTTTGGCAAGAAACCCAAGTTGTCGTTTCTTAAAGTTTGGGGCTGCGATGCTTATGTGAAAAAGCTTCAACCTGATAAGCTCGAACCCAAATCGGAGAAATTTTTCTTCATAGGATACCCAAAGGAGACAGTTGGGTACACCTTCTATCACAGATCCGAAGGCAGGATATTCGTTGCTAAGAATGGATACTTTCTAGAGAAGGAGTTTCTCTCGAAAGAAGTGAGTGGGAGGAAAGTAGAACTTGATGAGGTAATTGTACCTTCTCCCGAATTGGAAAGTAGTTTATCACAGAAATCAGTTCTAGTGATTCCTACACCAATTAGTGAGGAGGCTAATGATGATGATCATGAAACTTCAGATCAAGTTACTATCGAACCTCGTAGGTCAACCATAGTAAGATCCGCACCAGAGTGGTACGGTAATCCTATTCTGGAGGTCATGTTGCTTGACCATGACAAACCCACGGACTATGAAGAAGCGATGATGAGCCCAGATTCCGTGAAATGGCTTGAGACTATGAAATCTGAGATGGGATCCATGTATGAGAACAAAGTGTGGACTTTGGTTGACTTGCTCGATGATCGGCAAGCCATAGAGAATAAATGGATCTTCAAGAAGAAGACTGACGCTGACGGTAATGTTACTGTCTATAAAGCTCGACTTATTGCGAAAGGTTTTTGACAAGTTCAAGGAGTTGACTACGATGAGACTTTCTCACCCATAGTGATGCTTAAGTCTGTCCGAATCATGTTAGCAATTGCCGCAGTTTATGATTATGAAATTTGGCAAATGGATGTCAAAACTGCATTCCTTAATGGATATCTTAAAGAAGAGTTGTATATGATGCAACCAGGAGGTTTTGTCGATCCAAAAGGTGCTAACAAAGTGTGCAAGCTCCAGCGATCCATTTATGGACTGGTGCAAGCATCTCAGAGTTGGGCATCAAGATCTATAAAGATTTCAATGAAACACCTCGGTAAAGCTGCTTATATATTGGGCATCAAGATCTATAGAGATAGATCAAGATGCTTAATTGGACTTTCACAAAGCACATACCTTGATAAAGTTTTGAAGAAGTTCAAAATGGATCAGTCAAAGAAAGGGTTCTTGCACGTGTTTACAAGGTGTGAAGTTGATTCAGACTCAATGCGGACCACTTGTAAGATAGAGAGAAAATGAAAGTCATTCCCTATGCCTCAGCCATAGGTTCTATCATGTATGCAATGATGTGTACCAGACCTGATGTGTGCCTTGCTATTAGTTTAGCAGGGAGGTACCAAAGTAATCCAGGAGTGGATCACTGGACAGTGGTCAAGAACATCCTGAAATACCTAAAAAGGACTAAGGATATGTGATACGTCTCCAACGTATCTATAATTTTTGATTGCTCCATGCTACTTTATCTACTGTTTTGGACTATATTGGGCTTTATTTTCCACTTTTATATTACTTTTGGGACTAACCTATTAACCAGAGGCCCAGCCTAGAATTGCTATTTTTTTGCCTATTTCAGTGTTTCGAAGAAACGGAATATCAAACGGAGTCACAACGGAACGAAACCTTCGGGAACGTGATCTTCTCACCGAACGTGATCCAGGAGACTTGGACCCTACTCCAAGAAGTGCCAGAGGCGGTCACGAGGGTGGAGGGCGCCCCCCCTGGGCGCGCCCCCCTACCTTGTGGGCCCCCTGTCGCTCAACCGACGTACTCCTTCCTCCTATATATACCTATGTATCCCCAAACGATCAGAAGACGAGCCAAAAACCTAATTCCACTGCCGTACCTTCCTGTATCCACGAGATCCCATCTTGGGGCCTGTTAGGAGCTCACGAGGAGGTATCCACCACGGAGGGCTTCTACATCAACACCATAGCCCCTCCGATGAAGTGTGAGTAGTTTACTTCAGACCTTGGGTCCATAGCTAGTAGCTAGATGGCTTCTTCTCTCTTTTTGGATCTCAATACAATGTTCTCCCCTCTCTCGTGGAGATCTATTCGATGTAATATTCTTTTTGCGGTGTGTTTGTTGAGACCGATGAATTGTGGGTTTATGATCCAGCTTATCTATGGATAATATTTGAATCTTCTCTGAATTCTTTTATGTATGATTGATTTATCTTTGAAAGTCTCTTCGAATTATCCGTTTGGTTTGGCCAACTAGATTGGTAGTTCTTGCAATGGGAGAAGTGCTTAGCTTTGGGTTCAATCTTGCGGTGTCCTTACCGGATGTGAGAAAGGGTTGCAAGGCACGTATTGTATTGTTGCCATCGAGGATAACAAGATGGGGTATTTATCATATTGCATGAATTTATTCCTCTACATCATGTCATCTTGCTTAAGGCGTTACTCTGTTTTTAACTTAATACTCTAGATGCATGTTGGATAGCGGTCGATGAGTGGAGTAATAGTAGTAGATGCAGAATCTTTTCGATCTACTTGTCACGGACATGATGACTATATACATGATCATACCTAGATAACCTCATAACTATGCTCAATTCTGTCAATTGCTCAACAGTAATTTGTTCACCCACCGTAGAATATCTATGCTCTTGAGAGAAGCCACTAGTGAAACCTATGGCCCCGGGTCTATTCTCATCATATCAATCTCCATCACTTTATTTACTTGCTTTGTTTTTACTTTGCTTTTACTTTTTACTTTGCATCTTTATACCAAAAATACCAAAAATATTATCTCTCACTCTCATAAGTGATCGTGAAGGGATTGACAACCCCTAATCGCGTTGGTTGCGAGTAGCTACCGTTTTGTGCAGGTACGAGGGACTTGCGTGTGGCCTCCTCTTTGGATTGATACCTTGGTTCTCAAAAACTGAGGGAAATACTTATGCTCTTGTGCTGCATCATCCTCTCCTCTTGGGGAAAACCAGCATAAGCTCAAGACGTAGCAAGAAGGATTTCTGGTGCCGTTGCCGGGGAGGTCTACACAAAAGTCAACATATCAAGTACCCATCACAATCCCTATCTCTCGCATTACATTATTTGCCATTTTCCTCTCGTTTTCCTCTCCCCCACTTTACCCTTGACGTTTTATTTGCCCTCTCTTTCCCAATCTCCTCCTCCTTTTTCTTTTGCCTTTTGTTTGCTCGTGTGTTAGTTTGCTTGCTTGTCATCATGACTAGTCCCTTATCTACTCCTATGTCCCCCGAGTTTGAAGTTCTTCACTTCAAGCAAAGGCAAGGAGAAAACTTAAAAGATGCTTGGTATAGGATGATGGAATCTTATCGTAAATGCACCCTAGAGGTGAGCTATAGAATCCTTTTTCGGAATTTTTATGTTGGGTTAAATATAACATATAGACAACTCTTGGATTGCATGGCCCAGGGAAATTTCATTGAAATTGATCCCAGATTATGCATTTAAATTATAGAGGGAATAGTGGGAACACCACCCCAAAAAGGAGGATCTCATCCTAACCAGGAAGAAACCCAAATGTTTGAAAAGATTTGCGAAGCAACAAAGATTTTACAAAAGTCTCTTGATCCTTTTAAAAATATTGGCGGAAATCTTAACCGTATGAATATGTTGATCACTCTTTGTAATAAACGGTTGGATTCTTTAGATCTAAAAATTTCCGAGTATGACGGGAAGAGGGAAGAACCCCGGATTGAACATGACTCCGCTAAAAACTGAAAATTAAAGATGGCAATACCTAGATCTATCCTTGTTTTATGCCTAGCTAGGGCGTTAAGCGATAGCGCTTGTTGGGAGGCAACCCAATTTTATTTTTAGTTTTTTGTTTTTGCTTCTGTTTAGGAATAAATAATCCATCTAGACTATGTTTAGATGTGGTTTTATCTTTTAATTAGTGTTTGTGCCAAGTTAAACCTATTAGATCTTCTTGGGAGATAGTCATTTGATCTTGCTGTAATTTCCAGAATCTTTGCGCTCAGTGCCCGAATTGTTAAAAATCACCAGAACGTGATAAAATAGTGATTCCAATTTCTTCTGATCAATAAACAAATTTTCCAGGACGTCTAATTTTTGTAGAATTTTTTGGGTTCCAGAAGTTTGCGTTAGTTACAGATTACTACAGACTGTTCTGTTTTTGACAGATTCTGTTTTGCGTGTGTTGTTTGCTATTTTGATGAATCTATGGCTAGTAAAATAGTTTATAATCCATAGAGAAGTTGGAATACAGTAGGTTTAACACCAATATAAATAAAGAATGAGTTCATTACAGTACCTTTAAGTAGTCTTTTGTTTTCTTTCTCTAACGGAGCTCACGACATTTCTATTGAGTTTTGTGTTGTGAAGTTTTCAAGTTTTGGGTGAATTATTTTGATGGATTATGGAACAAGGAGTGGCAAGAGCCTAAGCTTGGGGATGCCCATGGCACCCCAAGATAATCCAAGGACACCAAAAGTCAAAGCTTGGGGATGCCCGGAAGGCATCCCTCTTTAAATCCACTTCCATCGGTAATTTACTTGGAGCTATATTTTTATTCACCAACATAATATGTGTTCTGCTTGGAGCATCTTGTATTATTTGAGTTTTGCTTGTTAGTTTACCACAATCATCCTTGTTGTACACACCTTTTGAGAGAGCCATACATGATTTGCAATTTGTTACAATACTCTATGTGCTTCACTTATATCTTTTGAGCTTGATAGTTTTGCTCATAGTGCTTCACTTATATCTTTTGAGCGTGATAATTTTTGCTCTAGTGCTTTACTTAGATCTTTTAGAGCCGCAATTGGTGGATTTGTTTTAAAGAAACTTGATCTCTCATGCTTCACTTAGATCATTTTGAGAGTCGTTAATAGCATGGTAATTTGCTTAATGTTAATATACTTGGTGTTCGAGATATGTGAAACTTTCTTTTGAGTGAATTGAATACTAAGATAAATTTAATGCCTAATAATTGTTTTGTGATATGTAGGTAATAATATCAAAGTCGTGCTAGTTGATAATTGTGAATTTGAGAAATACTTGTGTTGAAGTTTGCAAGTCCCGTAGCATGCACGTATGGGTAAAGTTGTGTAACAAATTTGAAACATGAAGTGTACCTCGCTTGTGCATCCTTATGAGTGGCGGTCGGGAATGACGATGGTCTTTTCCTACCAATCTATCCCCTAGGAGCATTGTGCGTAGTACTTGATTTTTGATGGCTTCTAAATTTTTGCAATAAGTATATGAGTTATTTTGACTAATGTTGAGCCATGGATTATACGCACTTTTATCTTTCCGCACTTGCTAGCCTCTTGATGCCGTGCATTGCCCTTTCTCACCTTGAGAGTTGGTGCAAAATTAGCGGTGCATCCAAACCCCGTGATATGATACGCTCTTTCACATAAACCTCCTTATATCTTCCTCAAAACAGCCACCATACCTACCTATCATGGCATTTCCATAGCCATTCCGAGATATATTGCCATGCAACTTCCATCATCATTATTTTGACATACATTACTTTTGTCATATTGCCATTGCATGATCATGTAGTTGACATCATATTTGTGGCAAAGCCACCATGCATTATTTTTCATACATGTCACTCTTGATTCATTGCACCACCCCGGTACACCGCCGGAGGCATTCATATAGAGTCATATTTTGTTCTAAGTTTCGAGTTGTAATTGTTGAGTTGTAATAGAAATAAAAGTGTTATGATCATCATTATTAGAGCATTGTCCCAAGTGAGGAAAGGATGATGGAGACTATGATTCCCCCATAAGTCGGGATGAGACTCCGGACGAAAAAAAAGAGGCCAAAAAAAAGAGAGAAAAGGCCCAAATAAAAAAAATAAAAAAAATAGAGAAAAAGAGAGAAGGGACAATGCTACTATCCTTTTACCACACTTGTGCTTCAAAGTAGCACCTTGTTCTTCATGTAGTGAGTCTCATATATTGTTCTTCAAAGTAGCACTAAGATCTTCATAATAGAGAGTCTCTCATTTTGTCACTTTCATATACTAGTGGGAATTTTTCATTATAGAACTTGGCTTGTATATTCCAATGATGGGCTTCCTGAAAGTGCCCTAGGTCTTCGTGAGAAAGCAAGTTGGATGTGCACCCACTTAGTTTCTTTTGTAGAACTTTCATATACTTATAGCTCTAGTGCATCCGTTGCATGGCAATTCCTACTCCTCATGTTGACATCAATTGATGGGCATCTCCATAGCCCATTGATTATCCTCGTCGATATGAGACTTTCCTTTTTTTTGTCTTCTCCACACAATCCCATCATCATATTTCTATTCCACCCATAGTGTTATACCCATGGCTTGTGCTCATGTATTGCGTAAAGGTTGAAAGAGTTTGAGATTATTTGAGTATGAAACAATTGCTTGGCTTGTCATCGGGGGTATAGAAGTTGAGAACATCTTTGTGTGACGAAAATGAAGCATAGCCTAACCATATGATTTTGTAGGGATGAACTTTCTTTGGCCATGTTATTTTGAGATGACATAATTGATTAGTTAGTATGCTTGAAGTATTATTATTTTTATGTCAATATGAACTTTTGTCTTAAATCTTTCGGATCTGAATATTCATATCACAAGTAAGAAGATTTATATTGAAATTATGCCAAAGTATCCTCCGCATCAAAATTCTCTTTTTATCATTTACCTACTCGAGAATGACGAGGAATTAAGCTTAGGGATGCACGATCGTCTCCAACGTATCTATAATTTTGATTGCTCCATGATACTTTATCTACTGTTTTGGACTATATTGGGCTTCATTTTCCACTTTTATATTACTTTTGGGACTAACCTATTAACAGGAGGCCCGGCCCCGAAATTGCTTTGTTTTTGCCTATTTCAGTGTTTGAAGAAATGGAATATCAAACGGAGTCCAAACGGAATGAAACCTTCGGGAACGTGATCTTCTCACCGAATGTGATCCAGGAGACTTGGACCCTACTCCAAGAAGTGTCAGAGGCGGTCACGAGGGTGGAGGTCACCCTCCCTGGGCGCGCCCCCTACCTCGTGGGCCCCCTGATGCTCCACCGACGTACTCCTTCCTCCTATATATACCTACGTATCCCCAAACAATCAGAGGAGGAGCCAAAAACCTAATTCCACCGCATTGACTTCCTGTATCCACGAGATCCCATCTTGGGGCCTGTTAGGAGCTCATGGGAGGGTATCCACCATGGAGGGCTTCTACATCAACACCATAGCCCCTCAGGTGAAGTGTGAGTAGTTTACTTCAGACCTTGGTCCATAGCTAGTAGCTGGATGGCTTCTTCTCTCTTTTGGATCTCAATACAATGTTCTCCCCTCTCTCGTGGAGATCTATTCGATGTAATCTTCTTTTTGCGGTGTGTTTGTTGAGATCGATGAATTGTGGGTTTATGATCCAGCTTATCTATGGATAATATTTGAATCTTCTCTGAATTCTTTTATGTATGATTGAGTTATCTTTGCAAGTCTCTTGAATTATCCGTTTGGTTTGGCCAACTAGATTGGTAGTTCTTGCAATGGGAGAAGTGCTTAGCTTTGGGTTCAATCTTGCGGTGTCCTTACCGATGTGAAAAGGGTTGCAAGGCACGTATTGTATTGTTGCCATCGAGGATAACAAGATGGGGTATTTATCATATTGCATGAATTTATTCCTCTACATCATGTCATCTTGCTTAAGGCGTTACTCTGTTTTAACTTAATACTCTAGATGCATCTTTGGATAGCGGTCAATGAGTGGAGTAATAGTAGTAGATGCAGAATCGTTTCGATCTACTTGTCACGGACGTGATGCCTATATACATGATCATACCTAGATAAACTCATAACTATGCTCAATTCTGTCAATTGCTCAACAGTAATTTGTTCACCCACCGTAGAATATCTATGCTCTTGAGAGAAGCCACTAGTGAAACCTATGGCCCCCGGGTCTATTCTCATCATATCAATCTCCATCACTTTATTTACTTGCTTTGTTTTTACTTTGCTTTTACTTTTTACTTTGCATCTTTATACCAAAAATATTATCTCTATCAGATCTCACTCTCGTAAGTGACCGTGAAGGGATTGACAACCCCGAATTGCGTTGGTTGCGAGTAGCTATCGTTTTGTGCAGGTACGAGGGACTTGCGCGTGGCCTCATACTGGATTGATACCTTGGTTCTCAAAAACTGAGGGAAATACTTACGCTACTGTGCTGCATCATCCTCTCCTCTTCAGGGAAAACCAACGCAAGCTCAAGACGTAGCAATATGTTTCTCATTTATGGAGGTGATAAAGAGCTCACCATAAATAGTTATGTCAATGCAAGCTTTGACACTAATCCGGATGACTCTAAGTCACAAACCAGATACGTATTTATATTGAATGGTGGAGATGTCAATTGGTGCAGTTCAAAGAAGAGCGTCGTGGTGGGATCTATGTGTGAAGCGGAGTACATAGCTACTTCGGAAGCAGCAAATGAAGGAGTCTGGATGAAGGAGTTCATATCCGATCTAGGTGTAATACCTAGTGCATCGGGTGACGGTGTCCTGCACTAGGGGGTACTCACCACGTCATGTCCCGATCAGTTGGATTGGGCCGAGGACTACCATGGCCGTTTGCTGATGGGCCAATTCAGACAGCCGATGTATACACGAGGAAGATTCCACAAGACTTGGTGATCAAGACAAGGACTCCTCTCCACCGACGTATTTGACTAGGACTCTTGTTATCCTAGGCCTCTGGTACATTATATAAGCCGAGGCCATGCTAGTTGATAGATCATCATGGCATTACTCATCATACGTCTAGGGTTTAGACCACAACATATGATCTCGAGGTAGATCAACTCTGTAATCATACACATAGAATACAATCAAAAGCAGCATGTAGGGTATTATCTCTTCGAGAGAGCCCGAAGCTGGGTAAAATCCCGTGTCCGTGGTACCATCGATCCTAAGACATGCAGCTTGGGACCCCCTATTCGAGATCTGCCGGTTTCGACACCGACATCGGGTCCAATGAAAATGTTTTGTGACAATACTGGAGCAATTGCCTTGGCGAAGGAATCCAGATTTCACAAGAGGACCAAACACATCAAGAGACGCTTCAATTCCATCTGCGATCAAGTCAAGGAGGGAGACATAGAGATTTGCAAGATACATAAGGATCTGAATGTTGCAGACCCGTCGACTAAGCTTCTCTCACGAGCAAAACATGATCAGCACCAAGACTCCATGGGTGTTAGAATCATTACTATGTAATCAAGATTATTGACTCTAGTGCAAGTGGGAGACTGAAGGAAATATACCCTAGCGGCAATAATAAAGTTGTTATTTATATTTCCTTATATCATGATAAATGTTTATTATTCATGCTAGAATTGTATTAACCAGAAACTTAGTACATGTGTGAATACATAGACAAACAGAGTGTCCCTAGTACGCCTCTACTTGACTAGCTCGTTAATCAAAGATGGTTAAGTTTCCTGACCATAGACATGTGTTGTCATTTGATGAACCGGATCACATCATTAGAGAATGATGTGATGAACAAGACCCATCCATTAGCTTAGCATAATGATCGATTAGTTTTATTGCTATTGCTTTCTTCATGACTTATACATGTTCCTCTGACTATGAGATTATGCAACTCCCGAATACCGGAGGAACACCTTGTGTGCTATCAAACGTCACAACGTAACTGGGTGATTATAAAGATGCTCAGTCTCCGATGGTGTTTGTTGAGTTGGCGTAGATCGAGATTAGGATTTGTCACTCCGTGTAACGGAGAGGTATCTCTGGGCCCTCTCGGTAATGCACATCACTATGAGCCTTGCAAGCATTGTAACTAATGAGTTAGTTATGGGATGATGCATTACAGAACGAGTAAAGAGACTTGCCGGTAACGAAATTGAACTAGGTATGGTGATACCGATGATCGAATCTCAGGGAAGTAACATACCGATGACAAAGGGAACAACGTATGTTATTATGCGGTTTGAACGATAAAGATCTTCGTAGAATATGTAGGAGCCAATATGAGCATCTAGGTTCCGCTATTAGTTATTGACCGGAGATATATCTCAGTCATGTCTACATAGTTCTTGAACCCGTAGGGTCCACACGCTTAATGTTCGATGACGATTTGTATTATGAGTTATGTGATTTGATGACCGAAGTTTGTCCGGAGTCTCGGATGAGATCACAAACATGACGAGGAGTATCAAAATGGTCGAGAGGTAAAGATTCATATATTGGAAGGTTACATTCGGACACCGGAATGGTTCGGGTTGTCTCGGATAAGTTTCAGTATACGTGGCGTTACCGGACCCCCCCCCCCCCCCGGGAGGTTAATGGGCCACCATGGGCCTTAGTGGAGAAGAGAGAGGGCCAGCCAGGAGGTGGCGCGCGCCCCCCTTGCCAATCCGAATTGGACAAGGGGTGGGGCGATGCCCTCCTTCCTTCCTTCTATCCTCTTCCTCCTTCCCTCCTTCTCCTAGTTGGAATAGGAAAGGGGCGAATCCTACTTGGACCGGGAGTCCAAGTAGGACTCCCCTATGGCGCCCACAGGACGGCCTCCTCTTCCCCTCCTTTATACGTGGGAGGGGCACCGAAAAGACACACCAAGTCTTCTCTTAGCCGTGTGCGGTGCCCCCCTCCACAGTTACACACCTCGGTCATATCGTCGTAGTGCTTACGTGAAGCCCTACGCCGTTAACTTCATCATCACCGTCGCCATGCCGTCGTGCTGACGGAACTCTCCCTCGTCCTCAACTGGATCAAGAGCTCGAGGGGTGTCATCCAGCTGAACGTGTGCTGAACGCAGAGGTGCCATACGTTCGGTGCTTGGATCGGTTGGATCGCGAAGACGTTCTACTACGTTACTACACGCTTGCGCTTTCGGTCTACGAGGGTACGTGGACACACTCTCCCTACTCGTTGCTATGCATCTGCTAGATAATTCTTGCATGATCGTAGGTAAATTTTTTGAAATACTGCGTCCCCAACAGTATCCATGGGTGTCGTCCATACCAAGACTTTTCATGGAATTTATTATTTGACAACATAAAGTAATTCATTTTTCGTTTTGGGACCGGGCATCCCAAATACCTTTGCCATACTCCCGTGCAATGACAAGTGAATAAACACTCATCTTGAGAATAACACATGTAGCATGGAAAAATATCAGCCACCCCCTACCGTTTCCTGAGCAGTACAAGCACACAAAAAGGAAATTATTTTGAAATTTAGAGATGGCATATACAAATTTGCTTAGAACGGCACCGGAATACCGCATATAGGCATGTATGGTGGACTCATATGGCAAAACTGGATTTAAGGATTTTGGATGCACAAGTAGTATTCCTACTTAGTACAAGTGAAAGCTAGCAAAAAGATTGAGAAGCAGCCAACCAAGAAACGAAAAATCACAGAACGGGCATTAAGCATAACTAACACCGAATAATGCACCACAAGTAGGATGTAATTTTATTAAATAACTATTGACTTTCATGCTTGCATAGAGAATCACAAACCTTAACACCAATATCTATTATATACTTAAAACAGAAGTAAAAGAAGCTTTCACATTTATCCACATAAGTCAAATTATGTGCACCATCAATATTTGATAACAACGGCTGAGATTTAAAAATATACAAAAGTTACATATAACTATTATGGGGTACACATAGTTGCCTGACACGCCTGTTATCTAGCACGTCTCCAAACCTCATAGCATGTCTTCATCAATCTGCCCGACAGACCGACACAACCACAAACTGGCGTGTGCAAATAAGGCAAGCAAAACTCCACACGAATTAATCAGCAAGAGCCCAGATGCCTCTGAAAAAAAACTCCACATGGACTCCGCCAAGCCAACTAAAAATATAAAGGCACTCGACCGGCCACATCCAGCACACGTGTGACGCCCTCGATTCAATCGTACACTAATCATACACGCAAATGTGTACGATCAAGATCAAAGACTCACGGGAAGATATCACAACACAACTCTAGACACAAATTAAAATAATACAAGCTTTATGTTACAAGCTGTGGGCCTCGAGGGCTCGAATACATAAGCTCGAATACACAAGAGTCAGTGAAGCAACAATATCTCGAGTCTGGGACATGAGTTAGACAAGTTTGCCTTAAGAAGGCTAGCACCAAAAGCAACAACGATCGAAAAGGCAAGGCCTCGCCTGGAGCCTCCTAACTACTCACGGTCGTCGATGGTCTCCACGTAGTAGTAGGCACCCTCGGGGTAGTAGCGGTCGTCAAAGGTCGATCGGCTCTGGCTCCGACATCTGGTTGCATCAACCGGAAAGAAGAAGAAAGGGGAAAAGGGGAGCAAAGCAACCGTGAGTACTCATCCAAAGTACTGCAAGCAAGGGTCTACACTACATATGCAACATTATCAAAGGAAGGTTGTATATGTGGACCGGTCAGCAGAAATGCCGAATAGAGAGAAGGCCTAGTCCTATCGAAGACTAGCATCTGTTGGAAACCACCATCTTGCAAAGATCTGGAGGGAGTAGAGTAACATAAAATAAAGTAGTAGAAGTGTTATCAACCTCGTAGGAGATCCTTTCTCGACTCCCTGCGAGAAAGGCATCCCGCAGCCATACTATCCGATTATCATCACAATCCAATTCTCATCGCAATCCATTGCTCATATCCATGTCTCATCTCAAGTATCCGATTCTAGTTGTATCGATCGGGATACAACTCCAAGTGTCCGCTATCGTGGGACGGGCTATCGATAGATGTTTTCTTCCTGCAGGGTGCACCAACTTACCCACCACGCCGCTTAACTCCGTGGGACACACTTTCCGGTCATGCGGCCTCGGCCAAACAATACGCCGCAACCCGACTTAGGCTTAATAGAGAGGCCGACGCCGGACTAAACCTATGCCCCTGTGGTTCATGGGCCATCTTCCCGGAACTCTGCACGCTATGTGACGCTGGGTGAGCACCTAGCTACCTCCTTCAACAAGCGGGCGCTACGCAGTCCAACCCGACGCAGCGCCACTCGAGCCGGCGTCTATTAAGCTTGGTGATGCATACGACGCAGAACGCCCATACTATGCCCACGTGATGGTTAGTGCTATTAGGCGAGGCCCTCGGATCAAATATCCAAATCGTAGTGGATTAGGAACGCGGTAACAAGCAGAGACTCACGAAAGATGTGACCCCGTTGCCCCGTCTCGAGGACTTGCGGCAAGGGCTAGGAATGCCCGGCCACGCCTCGTAATTATCTCGCGGGCACCCTCCAGGTCAACCCAACTCCACATCACTCGCAATTAAGCTCGCGCGGGTACCCCTCAGGGTCGACCCGTCTTTCCAAGTAACAGTGGTAAAGTCCAAGTAACTGTGTGTCCAAACATCAAGGGAAAAACCCGAGGAATCACCCCGATGAATTCCACTAGATGTAATCATCAAGGTGAACGTAAGAGGAATCACCCCGAGGTTCACACTTGAGGGGTTGCCTGACAGTCGTGTCGGAAGTGGTTAAGGAGGAAATCACCCTCGATGACCACGACCGAATGACTACACTACAGGGTTAACATCAGAAGTGCTGAAGAGGTCTCACCCTCGGTACTCGATAGTGACCCAGTAGTGTCGAGCAACTAAGGGGAAGTGATGTGCAGTGTCGGGGCCTGGTCTTCGATCCCATTGAACGGGTCTTCGATGATGAAGCAGGGGCAACAAGGACAAGGTGGGGGTCACTGATGGATCTCTAACCAACCTATACTAAGTAGTTTAGGATAAACAGGTAAGGTACAACAAATAGACATACAAAAGCGTGCTATGCATCGTAATAGGTGCAAACAATAACAAGAGCAAAATCTAATGCAAGCATGAGAGAATGGAATGGGCGATATCGGGATGATCAAAGGGGGCTTGCTGGTTGCTCACGGCAAGGAGGGTCGTCGGTGGCGTAGTAGATCATGGGGCAAGATCGGTCTCGGTTCACCAAGAGAAGAGGGAGAAATAGTAAATATAAAGCAAACATAGTATCACAAAGCGTAACATGGCAATATCTTTGTGTCGGGTGTGACCTAACATATGGCTACACGATATAGGTGAAGGGGAATTCAGCAGGAATGTATTCTCGGTTAGGACTGTGTCAGACAGAGATGACCGGAGGAATGTTCCATGTTGACATGCTAGAGGCATGTGACAGATGAACGGACCGCATATTCGAATTCGTTGGATTTTTCTGAGCAACTTTCATGTAGAAAACATTTTCATCCGAGTTACGGTTTATTTTATATGATTTTTCAAAGTTTTAGCAATATATTAAAATTTATTATTAATTTCGCAATTAAAACTATAAATTTACTTTTGTCACCTAGTGTGTTGCCAGCCACAGTCAATGACATGTGGGGTCAGGTCAAAGTCAACAGTACAATCAGCTGTTGACTAGGTCAACCTATGAATAATTTTTGTGGGTCCTACGTGTCATTGGCTATGGTTAACTAGACTTTAATTAAATTAGATTAGCTAATCGTGGGGCCACTGTCATTGGCTAGTAGTTAAACTAATTAGTAATTAGCCCCTAAGATAAAAGCACGGTTGCCCGGCGGTGGTTGTGCATACACACGCACACCACACGGGCTTGGACATGGGCACGGCCATGGCCACTTAGCAGCAACTAGCATCGGCTGGAACAACAACTAACAGCAGCAGTAGGAAGAATCAGTAGCCGGCAATCAGCAACATATAGGAGCAGTAGTCGCTAGCAGCCAGGAGCATCAGCGGCGGGCACTAGCAGTGAGCAGCAGCAAGCGGGAGCAGCAGCAGCTTGCGACAGCGACATCAAGCGGTAGCAGGGGCGAGCGACGACAGCGAGCAGGTCACTCGGCGGCAACCAGCAGTACGCAGCAGCCGCAGGCGTCAGTTAAGTAGCAGAAGCAGGCAGCAGCTCACGCACATACGTACGTACGCGTACGCGCGAGATCGGATGTGTTCGGGGACGGCAAAAATACGACCCAATCGAAGCGGAGAAAAGGGGATCCGGAGGAGTTGCTCACCACGAGTCCATTAGCGCGCTCGGGGAGGGTCGGGGTGGACGGGAGAGGTGGTCCGACGGCGACAACATGCGGCAACCGACGAGGAAGAAGGCGTCGCGGACGACGATGATGTACGCGGTGGAAACGAGGTCGATGGCGAGCGTACAGGGCGGCTCCACTCGAATTGACGCTCTGGACGGACGTAGTCGACGGTGGCGATCCTCCTGGACTCGTCGGTGCGACGAACGGTGGTCGGTGGCCGCGGGATTGACGGCGGCACGTCGGCGACCGCGCTCGGGCGAACAAGGCAGAGAGGGAGAGGGCGAAGCGGCGCGAGGGGAGAGCAAGTGGGGGCTAGGTTTCGTCTGGGGGGTCACGGAGTCGGCCTTTATGCTCTAGAGGAGCCGGCAGATGGCCGGCACGCGGCCAGGGAATGGCCATGGCGGCCAGATGCCTGCCACGAGCCCCTGCCTCCTGTACTGAGGTGGGAGAAGCCCAGGTTGGGTTGGGCCAAGTGCACTGTGCACTTAGGCCCAGCCCCAGCAGTAGTCTAGGCCTTTTTTTATTTTTATCTCTGTTTTATTTCCAGAGATAGTTTTGCAATAATTTGAGCCATCAAATGACTAAACAAAATGTTAAACTTAGTCACAAAAATACTATGGTACATTCCACGTTGCCACAGGAAGTTAGGGAAAGTTTTGGAATCCTTTGGCATTTTTCATAATGAATTTAGGCATTTATAGTGTTGTTTTGGCACTGATTTAAATGCTTTGACCCACTTTGACTTGATGGTGATGTTGTTTTCCTTAACAACAAGTTGTTTTGGAATATTTGCTAAATGGTGAACATTTTCCAGCATCTTTTGTGCAACTTCAAATTTCACTTTGAATTTGAATTGAGTTCACGGAAGGATTGTGAAACGAGATATTTAACCACTGTGATTAATCAATGCAAATGATGATGACTTTGCATGATCATAAGGGATTACTGTGGTGTGATACTGGGGATGTTACAAATCTCCTCCACTACAAGAAATCTCGTCCCGAGATTTAAGTGGGGAAGTAAAGAGTAACTTCGAGAGAAATGACCCTTATAGGGATAATTATCTGGTGAACAATGGAGGGAGTGTGACAGAAGTATCTCTCAAGTTGAAACTTCAGAAAACATCAAGAGCAATGTATGAAGGTTCAATAGGAAGTTTCAAGCAAATGGACAAACGATCGATACCTGAACAGAGTGTGAGAAGGGGTTCAGAGCATCGGGAATAGATCATCCCTCGGAGGGTGACTCGTGATAACACACAAAGCCAAGAGCATAAGATACTACGGCATCAAGGTTGTACAGGAGAGTCAGGTTTCGATCCTGTGAAACTGTGGGTTATGGGCCCACCATGTGGGTAATAACTAGGAAGGCATTGACATCTTGCACAGTCATGATAACAAGGCATGTCAGAGAATAACCTATTAGTTATGTTGGCAACAATGTTGGTACCAAGGGCGAGGGACGAAGAGAACCATTTCTTTGCTTTCGTTGAACGAGGCGGACCAATAGGCAAAGTTCTCGTCCCATCGGTGGTTACCTAATGTCAACAAAGAATAATAACAAGGTCTTCTCGACAAATTGTACACCGAGGTGTTTACATAAGCAGGGAAATATTACAGCTTAGATCATATAGATCACAAGAAAGGTTAAACAAAAAAATGGAAAGGAAAATGTGGTTATTAGTTTAACCAGACCAATGGAAAGGAAAAGGTGCTTATACAAAAGCATTAGAGTATATGCTTCCCAAGAACAAACAGAGCATGATATACATGATAGGACATCAACTATTACTGCTTAGATCATATAGATCACAAGAAAGGTTAAACAAAAAAAATGGAAAGGAAAATGTGGTTATTAGTTTAACCAGACCAATGGAAAGGAAAAGGTGCTTATACAAAAGCATTAGAGTATATGCTTCCCAAGAACAAACAGAGCATGATATACATGATAGGACATCAACTACTTATCCATTTAGTTAATGGGGCAAGGAGAATCATGATGTTTGCCCATACAACAGTGTTTGGATAATTGATGAAGAAACATTTAGCATTGCGCCTCAAATGTTCTTAATGATGTTCAGAGTAACACAGTCATACTTTTGGATAGCATTGACATGGTCATCAGGTAAAGGCCGGACTTCGGAAACACGAGGTTCCCTCGGGAATTTTTTTTGAACATCTCATAAATTTTACCAGGAAAATATGAGGATGTGGCCGATGGGTTCAGCAAAAATCCATCGACGTGTCAAAAAGGATGTATTTCCAAAATTTAAATGAACAAATTCGTGCTGGGGGAGGCAAGAATGTTGTCGATGATAACACAAATCATCAAGGGGCAAGGATCGTATTTCTCATCATGAATTCAATTGTTAACCTGAAAGAGCATCAGAATGTTGATGATGATCACAACACATTTGTCGAGAGATTTCATGAAGATGTAATCGTTTGGCGACGACATCAAGTCAAAGGAATGATGAAGCGAAAGGCTATTGGAACCACGGATACGACACAAGCTCAGATTCAAGCTTGTTGTTCAAGGTGGAATGATAAGATGAGGAAGATCGACGTAAGCTTCGCTGATCGTCGAAAAGTTGTGCTCCAGGAGTAAGGACCAAGTAGCACAGTTAAAATTTAGTACGATAATGATATAGCCGATCAGGCTAGGAATGATGTGACGAAGTATCACTCCAATTAAGAATTTACAATAGGTAGTGCAAAGACACAATATCCTCGAGATATAAGGGGGCAATACTGATCAGAATAGAGGTTGGGCAGGCATATTGGTTTGCAGAAGACAAGTGTTATAGCTTGTCCGCAAAATGGGATCAAAGAAGAACAATCATGGTCGGAACCATGGTTGCAAAGGATCAAATCCCAGATATAAGATGATCTTATGCCATGGGGTTAATTTATTTTAAGTGAAGCTTCCATGATAAGATCTACATCGTGTCCATGGGCATGAACGCAAAGTTCAAGGTCGACTCCCACTTCCTCAATGTATATCATTTCAATTACTTCTCGCTTTCGATGAAGTTGTAGTGTTGAAATGTTATCTGGCTAAACACCAGAAGAGTAAGACTCGTTAAAACTCTTGGGTTCAAATGGATTATGGGAGGCATAGGTTCAACCCAGAGGGGCATCTTAGGAACCTATACCACTAACTTCCAGAGCATATTACATCAGCTCAATGACAGAGCATGGTTGTCAATAAGCAGAGGATACAATTTACCGAAGGCAATATGTATCAGGGGGAAGAGCGCACAAGATTTTGAATATGAAGGACATTCTTGGGATAATAATCCAACAAAGGACTCAGCGGTCCTCAATGTATCTGATGTGAGTATCGGTACTCAATCAGATGAGGGAAAGAATGCAAAGGCATTAGATTATAGAAACAGCTGAATAATTCGACATTCAAGTTGAAGGGAACTAGGTGGACAATCAACTACAACATGATTGGCCGAGATCCAACTCATGTCTAGAATGACGTATGAGCAGGAAGGTCAAATTTCAGGGTGCGACTGATGATTGTGAGCAATCACAACATAATGAATCAATAGGCTCGGGATGACAATGACAAAGGTTGTTAATGAATATTGCTGGACATATGGATTTAACCATAATGCAAAGTGCATAAGACTTTTGGGAGCACTAGGTCGCAGAGGATCTTCAGGAGATCGAATTGCATTCAAGAATTTTGTGAGACATAGGATCAATCGGGATGAACAAATCCTCGATAAGTGTGTGGAATTATTCGTAGGGGTATTCATGCGGCAAAGAACTTGAAGGCGATATGGAAGGGGTTCTCGAAACATCTGAGTGTAATTCGAGGCATCTTGTAATAACAAGAGCAACCCGAAAATGATGTATGAACGATGTGTATGTAGCTATACATAGGGGTTGGCGGTGGAAGTGAATTGCAAAAGTGATGAGCACATGTTCTCGGAGAATAGCGAGAGTATCTTGAAGTCTTACGGCGAAGCAGCGATCATCGATAACGCTTGGGCTCTCCAGGAGGAAGTGGGTACGAGCCTAATGTTAGAGTAAGTAAAATATTTAACCCGAATAGACGAGAGATCGAGTCCCGTAATATAGAGCGAGGAATAAAAGATCCTAATACCACCCAATGGCGGCGTGGGCCCGTAAGCCATGTACCATGTTAGTAAAAGTTTTTCAATGACTAGACTCAACTTCGCCAAGGAGTTGGAAAGGGGCTACCTACAGGCAATGGCTCACGATACCAACTTGTGACGCCTCGATTCAATCAGACACTAATCATACACGCAAATGTGTACGATCAAGATCAAAGACTCACGGAAGATATCACAACACAACTCTAGACACAAATTAAAATAATACAAGCTTTATGTTACAAGCCGGGGCCTCGAGGGCTCGAATACATAAGCTCGAATACACAAGAGTCGGCTAAGCAACAATATCTGAGTACGGACATGAGTTAGACAAGTTTGCCTTAAGAAGGCTAGCACCAAAAAGCAAAGAACGATCGAAAAGGCAAGGCCTTCCCGCCTGAGCCTCCTAACTACTCCTCGGTCGCCAACGGTCTCCACGTAGTAGTAGGCACCCTCGGGGTAGTAGCGATCGTCGAAAGGTCGCATCGGCTCCGGGCTCGGCATCCGGTTGCATCATCCGGAAAAGAAGAAGAAAGGGGAAAAGGGGAGCAAAGCAACCGTGAGTACTCATCCAAAGTACTCGCAAGCAAGGGTCTACACTACATATGCAACATTATCAAAGGAAGGTTGTATATGTGGACTGGCCGCATGAAATGCCGTAATAGAGAGAAGGCCTAGTCCTATCGAAGACTAGCATCTGTTGGAAACCACCATCTTGCAAAGATCCGGAGGGAGTAGAGTAACATAAAATAAAGTAGTAGAAGTGTTATCAACCTCGTGGAGATCCTTTCTCGACTTCGCGAGAAAGGCATCCCATAGCCATACTATCCAGCTTATCATCACAATCCAATTCTCATCGCAATCCATTGCTCATATCCATGTCTCATCTCAAGTATCCGATTCTAGTTGTATCGATCGGGATACAACTCCAAGTGTCCGCTATCAGAGGATGTGCTATCGATAGATATTTTCTTACTGCAGGGTGCACCAACTTACCCACCACGCCGCTTAACTCCCACGGACACACTTTTCAGGTCATGCCCTCGGCCAAACAATACGCCGCAACCCGACCTAGGCTTAATAGAGAGGCCAAGACGACGGACTAAACCTATGCCCCAGGGTTCATGGGCCATCTCTGAACTCCTGACGTTATGTGACGCCGGTGAGCGCACTAGCTACCTCCTTCAACAAGGCAGACGCCACGTTAGCCCAACCCGGCACAAGGCCACTCGATCGCCGACGCCTATTAAGCTTCTGATGCATACGACGTAACGCCCATACTATGCCCACGTGATGGTTAGTGCTATCGTGCCGAGGCCCTCCGGATCAAATATCCAAATCGTAGTGGATTAGGAACACGCGGTAACAAGCGAGACTCACGAAAGATGTGACCCGTTGCCCGTCCTCGAGGACTTGCGGCAAGGGCTAGGAATGCCCTACCACGCCTCGTAATTATCTCATGGGCACCCTTCGTGTCAACCCGACTCCACATCACTCGCAATTAAGCTCACGCGGGTACCCTTCGTGGTCGAATTCGCCTTTCCAAGTAACTGGTAAAGTCCAAGTAGCTGTGTGTCCAAACATCAAGGCAAAACCCGAGGAATCACCCCGATGAATTCCACTAGATGTAATCATCAAGGTGAACGAGGGAGGAATCACCCCGAGGTTCACACTTGAGGGTTACCACGACAGTCGTGTCGGAAGTGGTTAAGGAGGAAATCACCCTCGATGACCACAATCGAATGACTACACTACTGTGGTTAACATCACAAGTCTTTGAAGAGGTCTCACCCTCAGACTCGATAGTGACCTAGTAGTGTCGAGCAACTAAGGGAAGTGATGTGCGATGTCGGGGCTCGGTCTTCGATCCCATTGAGCGGGTCTCAAGATGAAGCGAGGGCAACAAGGAAAAGGTGGGGGTCATCGATGGATCTCTAACCAACCTATACTAAGCGCTTTAGGATAAGCGGCTAAGGTACAACAAATAGACAAAAAGCGTGCTATACATCGTAATAGGTGCAAACAATAATAGAGCAAAATCTAATGCAAGCATGAGAGAATGGAATGGGCGATATCGGGATGATCGAAGGGAGGGCTTGCACGGTTGCTCAGCAAGGAGAATTAAATCGGTGGCGTAGTCGATCACAGGGGCGTCGGTCTCGGTCTACCAAGAGAAGAGGGAGAAACAAAGAAATATAAAGCAAACATAGTATCACAAAGCGTAACATGGCAATATCTTTGTCGGGTGTGACCTAACATATGGCTACACGATATAGGTGAAGGGGAATTCAACCGAATGTATTCTCGATTAGGACTGTGTCAGACGGATGACCGGGAGGAGAATGTTCCATGTTCAAAGATGCTAGAGGCATGTAATGATGAACGGACCGCATATTCAATTCGTTGGATTTTTCTGAGCAACTTTCATGTAGAAAACATTTTCATCCGAGTTACGGTTTATTTTATATGATTTTTCAAAGTTTTAGCAATATACTGAAATTTATTATTAATTTCGCAATTAAAACTATAAATTTCTTTTGTCACCTAGTGTGTTGCCAGCCACAGTCAATGACATGTGGGGTCAGGTCAAAGTCAACAGTACAATCAGCTGTTGACTAGGTCAACCTATGAATAATTTTTGTGGGTCCTACGTGTCATTGGCTATGGTTAACTAGACTTTAATTAAATTAGATTAGCTAATCATGGGGCCACTGTCATTGGCTAGTAGTTAAACTAATTAGTAATTAGCCCCTAAGATAAAAAGCACGGCCGGCCGGCGGTGGTTGTGCATACACACGCACACCACACAGGCTTGGACATGGGCACGGCCATGGCCACTTAGCAGCAACTAGCATCGGCTGGAACAACAACTAACAGCAGCAGTAGGAAGAATCAGTAGCCGGCAATCAGCAACATCTAGGAGCAGTAGTCGCTAGCAGCCAGGAGCATCAGCGGCGGGCACTAGCAGTGAGCAGCAGCAAGCGGGAACAGCAGCAGCTTGCGACAGCGACATCAAGCGGTAGCAGGGGCGAGCGACGACAGCGAGCAGGTCACTCGGCGGCAACCAGCAGTACGCAGCAGCCGCAGGCGTCAGTTAAGTAGCAGAAGCAGGCAGCAGCTCACGCACATACGTACGTACGCGTACGCCCGAGATCGGAAGAGTTCGGGGACGGCAAAAATACGACCCAATCGAAGCGGAGAAAAGGGGATCCGGAGGAGTTGCTCACCACGAGTCCATTAGCGCACTCGGGGAGGGTCGGGGTGGACCAGAGAGGTGGTCCGACGGCGACAACATGCGGCAACCGACGAGGAAGAAGGCGTCGCGGACGACGACGATGTACGCGGTGGAAACGAGGTCGATGGCGAGCGTACAGGGCGGCTCCACTCGAATTGACGCTCTGGACGGACGTAGTCGACGGTGGCGATCCTCCTGGACTCGTCGGTGCGACGAACGGTGGTCGGTGGCCGCGGGATTGTCGGCGACCGCGCTCGGGCGAACAAGGCAGAGAGGGAGAGGGCGAAGCGGCGCGAGGGGAGGGCAAGTGGGGGCTAGGGTTCGTCTGGGGGCTAGGGCAATAATTTGAGCCATCAAATGACTTAATAAAAATGTTAAACTTAGTCACAAAAATACTATGGTACATTCCACATTGCCACAGGAAGTTAGGGAAAATTTTGGAATCCTTTGGCATTTTTCACAATGAATTTAGGCATTTATAGTGTTGTTTTGGCACTGATTTAAATGCTTTGACCCACTTTGACTTGATGGTGATGTCGTTTTCCTTAACAACAAGTTGTTTTGGAATATTTGCTAAATGGTGAACATTTTTCCAGCATCTTTTGTGCAACTTCAAATTTCACTTTGAATTTGAATTGAGTTCACGGAAGGATTGTGAAATGAGATATTTAACCACTGTGATTAATCAATGCAAATGATGATGACTTTGCATGATCATAAGGGGGATTACTGTGGTGTGATATTGGGGATGTTACAACACGCAAGGCAGCCCAAGATTTAGGATCAATATTTTTAGGAAAGTCAAAGTCAGCCAAATCTGCTATGAACCAACAAGCCACCAGCAAAACTAAAGTCTGCTGATTATGTGATGCATCCAGTGATTCAACGACGGACAAACAAGAACGCAAGGCAGCCCAAGATTTAGGATCAATATTTTTTGGAAAGTCGAAGTCAGCCAAATCTCCTATGAACCAACGCGCCACCAGCAAAATCGAAGTCGGCCGGTTATGTGATGCATCCAGTGATTCAACGATGGACAAACAAGAAAATTAGCCAACCTTCAATGTCAGGTTCAGCTCGAGTGCCGACAAAGTCAGGCCCAACCTTCTGAGTAGTCTCTAACCTGAATCATCATGGTTAGTAAATACTACTATTACTAAATTCACTTATCAGCATAAAATCTTCATAGGTACTTTATCAGTTGTTTTAAACTCCTATTAAACCCCAAAAATATGGCATACAAGAAGCTTAATGACTTAACGACAATTGTTGATGAGCTTATTAGCCTCAATATAATTTTGATGGACAAAAAATGCATTACATATTACAAATTTCTCTATTGTTTTGGACAACAATCCCTAATTATATTTTACTGTTTTGATAGGGCCCAACCGAGTTCATGCTACTATCAACATTTAAAAATCCATGCTTAAATTATAATTATAATCATTGGTACGGATTAAGTACAATAACAGGTAGATAAAATAAACAATGCTCAGGTATGTCTATACTCTATAGTCTGTAGTTTGAAATAAGACTCTTATCTAATTAATCTTTCTAACTGTGAAGCAATTAATCTCCAAATTTATTGTGATTGGATTAATCACCCAAATGAAGAATGTGGAATCAATAATAAAAAAAAAGAACTCTTTAGGGGTTATAAAAATAGGAGTTACGTTATGGACAAAGTTTCCTTATTTTTTGAATGAGGATTTAATCGACAGCTAAACTGTCCCTATTGTTACCTTGATGGTGCAGAAGTTCAATCCAGTAATGTTTACAAGATATTTTGTTATTTACAGGGAAAATATCTAAGACATTTACCATTGATTACCAATTCCACAAGAATTATATAGGTCTAAATATAACCGAAGCCCAGGAACTTCTTGGCAGGTATGGAATAGTATCTTTTATCAGTTATTAGTTATCAACTAATGAATAGTAACTCTGTTTGTTAACCAATATTACTATACTTGACTAACTGCATATGTGTGCAGAAGAAACTTAACAAAAATGATGGAAAATAGATACAACTACGAAAGGAACACTAGAAGAAAAAATGTTTTACAAAAGAAGAACATTACAAGAAATTACTAGAATGAGGCACAAAAATCAGACAAATCAGGTACTGTATAGACTTCTAAGATATGATATGACCACTTCCGAGGAAAACAAGACTCCAAACCTGGACTGATAATGGAGTCATATCAGCTAGTACGGACCATATTTGATTTATTTATGTCTCTCAACTTCTTCAGATCGCTAACTATGAGTTTTGAGGTTGTTTTTTCAGGATTGCGAACTTTGAGCTACCTACAATATATCTATTACAAGAACATGGTGGTATATGTCATGTGGTGATCTCACAAAGCAGGTACAAAGAAAATTGACAAGAGTTGTGGTATATATACATAAATTGTAACACCTCGGTAAGCATATATTCTGCTAATTTTAACAGTAACTTCCCGATTATGTTTACTTTGCAATGAAAAGATGCCAAATTAATTACCATACAACTACTATAAGCTGCACTCTATTTTACGAGGAGACCGAAAAAATTATTAATATATCGGTCTCGAAATTGCAGAACTCATTGGGTGGGAAGCACAAAAATTATACGATAATTATGTTGAAAGTAAGCCAAACTATTTATGTTTACTGAGATAATAGTAAGAATACTTGACATCCATCAATATAAGGAGGACACTTACCAGATAACAAAGGTCAAATGTTAGCACTATCAAAAACATATTACATTATAATTATTTTAAATACATTCAGACATGTACTTTGGTGAATTTTATATTCTTGGTAACAACTATTCTAGCCTATGGCATGTTTAAAATCAACAGACCATGATCGTGAGGGAAAACTGCAATATTACATGCATCACCTACACCATAGGCAAAAAATTCATTGCATGTCAATTAAGATATATGAACCAAATTCCAGTTAATACATTTAATCCTTATTGCTTTGTCCTAAATACACATATATGTATATAACTTGCTAATATATGTTAGCAACAAAAAAAGAATACTATTAAACCACATGTAATGGGGAAACTTACATGTCAAGAATAAGCCAATCCCGATGAAGTAGAAATGATGCAAAGTTGTAGCAAATTAATGGGTGAAAGGCGATGGCACCAGCAATGAGGAAGCCCAAAACCCGCCTTTGCCTACAGACTCTTTAAATGAAAAGGACCAATCACTATATAAAAAATATACATCGGGGTTATACATAGTAAATGGATGTAATGGACATACGCTTTGTTGTACGAAGCTCCATATAATGGCTACAGATATGTTGAAGAGGCAATAATCAAAGTTGGGTAGAATGTAAACTAAAAAATAATGTCAAGCCAAATATCTCTATAATGTATATCCTATTAATGACCGTTAGATGGAAGAACAAAAGAAAGTATGAGGTCATCTCCCAAATTATAATTTAATAGAACAAGTAAATCAACCTTCCCTCTGAATTTGTTTAACAGATCAACAAAGTAAATCAACTTACAAAGTACATATATTGTGCCAAGCAAGAGAAGAATGAAGATAATAATGGGAGAGTAGGGAGAGATTCATACCTGTCCTTACTGCTCCGCCTCAGACGTGGAATGCTACGGAGAAGATGGTCGTTCAACCTAACGACACAGCTCTCTGTCCTAGAGCCACGAACAGGAGAGCAGAACACTCTCGGAGAACCTAGCAGCAAGCAACACCTCTTATAATCTCCGGTGGCCTACCCGGCGACCGACCTGCCTCTACAAAGCAGAAATAGTGAGATGCGGCCTTGCTGGTAGGCGACGCAAGATCTGCGGCTCGAACGCACATCTCCATTTCTGCCAGACTTGACCTCCAAGAGCATCTCCTTCGCAGCTTTGGTGAAGTAGGAGCATCCATTCGATTTGGTAGAGCCAGCTTGAGGGACTATAACGATAGAGCAGAGAAAGGGGATCTGTTTATCTTCTCACAGAAGATATATGGAGACTTCTACAGACGGGAAGAAAGTTGACAAATGGGCCTATTGTGACCTGGGAGGCGTGGGTGAAAGCAAAAAGGAAATATTCTACAATAACATTTTTCTTGCAACTTGCCTCTAGGGCTAAAAAATTGTGTGTCTATTTTTTGAGAGCGTGTGTCTGTTTAGTACCACTGAATTTTACAATGGGCTGATGGATTAGGGGCATGGAGTAGAGTAGTGGAAGTTTTTTTAAAGTATGGAGTTGTGAACTTAGGAGTACGAAAACATTTTTTTTCCAAAAATTAAATAACAAGTATATCACCTAGGACTAGGAGTGTAATTACGTAGGTACATCAACTATTGTGGACAATCAACGAAATATGCAAAAAAACACGAGCACAAACAAACAGAACAAACTTTGATTATAGGGGCTGATGGAGAGAATGTTTTTGAAACATAGAAATGAATAAGATAAAATATGGAGCAGTGCATTTTATTTATCGTAAAAAAAGTAAGCTATTGCAAAACAAATTAGTCACTATTAGAAAAAGTCATGAACGGCATTGGCGTATGGTGATAATTCTCATTATTTATTTTGACCCAGTGTATCATTTTTATGAGATTATTATGTTATTTGAGGGAATTGTTCTTCTAATAAGGGGCGGGGGTCTAGGAGTAATCTTGAAAAAAAAACTAAATTTTGTAATGGAATTGTATGAGGAAAAAAATGCCTAATGTAAAGATTGTGACTGGGAGTAAGACAAAAAAAATATTTCTCGCGATTTGAGGCAATATTATTGATTCTTCAATACCATATATCCATCGTCATGCAACATAGAGATTTAGAGGCATGTCACTATACCAAATAAAACACAACTATAATAATATTATCCAGAAGGTGTATAGATAAGGAGAACACTAAATTTATATTTAAGATACCCATGAATGAATTTATAGGAAAATTAGCACAGATTGACGGAGAGTAGAAGAGGGAAAGCTAGGGACCATTATGAACCATGATTTTACACAATCGGTCGCCAACTGATGAGACATGAAGTGTAGTATATTTAAAATGATCGATGAAGCGGTGAATTATATTCCAAAATCTTAATACAAATATAACATATAGAAAATCTAGCCACGCAAATGTGCGGGTCACGCCGCTAGTTCTTACTAAAGCACAGTTACTCACCAACATGACTCACATATCACTATCATCATGTTGCAAAACTATTACAAGGAATCAAGTTTATTTTGTCCAATGATCTTCATGAATTTTTTTATTATATCCCTCTTGAACATCTGTCACTTTGGGACTAGTTTCATATGTTGCGTTTGATAAGCTCAAACAAATTTAAATAAAGAACATGAGCATAAATATTTTTTTCTCTCAAAATAAGCACGAGCGAATTTCTTCAAAATTTTACTAACTCTCAAATAAATCTAAGTGAGGCATGAGAGTATTTCTTCAAAAATATGAAAGCACACCGTGCTAAAAAGGATATAAGTGAAGCACTAGAGCAATTTCATAGCTCAATTTTTTAAGTGAAGCACACACTGGCACGCGTCGGTGCTATACAAACGGTTTTTAACCCCTATCCGCGACGGCATTTGGAACCATCGCCAAGTGAGTGTGGGTGATAGGGGGTCCCTCCCACATGACCCAAAAACCGTCGGGGATAGGCCCTCCTGGCACACAGGCTGGGGCAAAATGAGCTCGTGTGCGATCGGGCGAGGCATCAAAACCCAATCGTTTCCGTTCGTATGTACATCCCACACAGTCAGTCCCAAATAAACATTTCTATTTGTTAGTACATTCCACACAGTCAATCCAAGGAATACGCTTTCGTTCTTATGTACATCCCACACCGTTAATCCAGGGAAAACGTTTTCGTTCGTATGTACATCCCACACAGTCAATTCAGGGAAAATGTTTCCGTTCATATATACATCCCATACAATTTTACGTATAGGCTCGTGTGTGATAGGTGTAACTATCACAGCTCGTGTGTGATAGGTGTAACTATCACACACGCTCTGCCTTGGTTAACCGTTTGCTTTTATTCATCTACATCACACACGATCTGATGAAGAAAACTGTGTGGCATTGGGCTATTCATCACAAGCACTTTTACTACTAGAACCGTTTGCAAAGTTCTATGACCCATTTAGTAGGTTTATTAGTTTACAATTAATAATTCCAGTATTAAGCAAATTTACATTTCATATCGAACAGTTATTTGCCCATTTCATATTAGGCACATAAATATATTTTAACATCACAGTAAGATAGCTACCTGAAAATAGCACAGTATAGCACATAGCTAGTGCAGCTTCATAAGAACAATATTAGAACAATATATTCATTTCCCTAATCGAGATCATCGAGGCTTGTCTTATCCACCTCTGCTTTTAGTTCAGTAAGAACCTGTTTTGCACTGGCCAACTAGGAAAGTGCCTCCTCCTTCGCCAACACCTTCTTGGCAAAGTCCGATTCAAAAAATCTGAGCTCATTCTCCACCTTCCTCTTTTTATCCCGCATCTTCAAATATTATTCAGCGTTGACAACACTTTCTCTAAGCCTACCTCTGTTCTCTTCCTCATACATGCTCCAGAGGTTTGCTAGGCACATCTTCTGTAACGCCCGGATAATCATACTACAGTAATCTCACGTTGATGGTGCCACGTCACCTCACATCAGAGATAATCTCGGGATGAATCAAAACTGTTTAAAAATTAAGTTCAAAATTATGAAGGCAATGAAAAGTTTTCAAAAATTGAAACTAAAATGTTCGGGGGTTGTCAAATATTACAAATTTAATTATGGTGGGGTGCACACATTTTTGTAAAGTGTCTGGATATTTTAAATAAATTAAAACAGAAAAGGAAAATAAGAAAAGCAAAATAAAACAAAAAAAGGGGGAGAGAAAGAGAAAACCCCCCCACTGGCCCAACTGGGCCAAGCCCACCTGGCCCAGCCGGCCAGCCCCCGGCCCGGCCCACCCCCCACTCCTTATCCACCTCCCCGGGTGGAAACCCTAGCCACCCATTCGCCCCGATCCCTCCTCCTCACTCCTCGCGCCGATCTGGATCGGCTCATGATCCCGTCCCCACTGGCGCGGCGACTCGCCGCCCGTCCTCACCCCTCCTCCTCCCCGGCGCAAGGCCCCTCGTCGTCTCGGGGCCGACCCGCCCAGCGACCACCTCGGGATCCGCCGCCATGGCGCCTCCGCCCTCACTCCTCACAGTCGCCCCGGCCGTCTCAGCTGCGCCTCGAGACCTGCGCCCCATGAGCTCCCACGTGGATCCCTCTCCCTCGTCCCCTCGGCGCCACCACCGCGCCCCAAGTCGCCCGGCTCGGCCGCCCAGCGCGCCGGCCTCTCCCTCCCCGTCACGGAGCACGAGCGTGCTCCTGACCTCCTATCCTTCTCCTCGCCCGAGCCGCGGCCCGTGAGCCGCCAACGCGCCCATGGCGTGGATCTCGTCGCCGGCGCCCCCCGGTGACCAAATGGTCACGGGCCGAGCTCCGTGGTGCTCGGCGCACCGCGCAAGCCACCTCGGCCAGAAGGCGCTCCGTCGGGATCTCGAACCCTACCGCCGCCTCGCCGCCGCGCCGTGGCCGAGTCCGGCCGTGGCCTTGCCACCAATGGACGCTTGGCGTCCTCCCGCTGAACGCGCCGGCCACGCTTTTGGCCGGACGGCGGATTCAAGCGCTCCGCCATGGAACGCCCACCGAGTTCTAACGCCGGGCCGACGTGGCCGACCCGGGCCATCGTCACATCAGGTGGGCCCAGGCCCCCGCCTCACGAATTGCTGACTTTGGCCACTAGGATGACTGGGCACCCCCCAGCCTATGACATGGGGGCCCCAACCCCCCAGAATGTTTTTAAAAAAAAGGAAAAAGGAAATGGGGAATTAAATAAATATAATTAATAAAAATAAAAATGAATAAAATTAATTAATTAATTAATTAATTAATTAATTAATTTAATTAATCCTGATTAATTAACCTAATGGCTAATTAAATTAATTAACTACTGTTAATTAACTAACAAATACCCATTTAACGGGACCCACATGTCAGTTGACCAAGTCAACCTGTTGATCACGACGTCAAGATGACATCATGCTGACGTCATAAATTCATTTTTTTCGAATTAATTAATTAATTAATTAAATTCCAGAAATTAATAAAATCTTTAAAAAATCATATCTTTTAATCCGTAACTCGGATTAAAATATTTTCAACATGAAAGTTGCTCAGAACGACGAGGCGAATCCGGATACGCAGTTCGTTCTTCCGCCACACACCACTAACCTATCAAACCTGCAACTTTCCCCCTCCGGCTCCTTTGCCCGAAAACACGAAACACCGGGAATACTTTCCCGGACGTTTCCCCCCTTAACCAGTACCACCTCATACCACGTTAGGGCACACCTAGCATCGCTACTTGTCATGTCATGCATCGATATGCATCTGTTTACTTGGTATTCATTGTTTCTTCCCCCCTTCTCTCCGGTAGACTACGAGACCGAGCTGCTTCCGCCAGTTCGACTACGGTGTTGGCGACCCCTCTCTCTTGCACAGAGCAACCAGTGCAAGCCTCCCCTTGATCACCAGATATCGCCTATTCTACTCTATACCGCTTGCATTAGAGTAGTGTAGCATGTTACCGCTTTCGCTTAGTCCTATCTTCGCATAGCTTTGTCCTTGCTACTCTTGTTGTTACCTTTACTCGCTATCCATCGCTTAGTATAGGATGCTAGTGTTCCATCGATGGCCCTACACTCTTGTCCGCCCGCCATGCTATACTTGATGGGCTGTGATCACTTCGGGAGGTGATCACGGGCATATACTATATACTTTACATCGTTACATTACATCAATCTTTGTTCGGAGATGAAATTTGAAAGGACAGGTGGCTCCATCCCGGTAGAGGTGGGCATGGGTTCCCGATGGCCCCCGACTGTTACTTGTGGCGGAGCGACAGGGCAGGTTGAGACCACCTAGGAGAGAGGTGGGCCTGGCCCTGGTCGGCGTCATGGATACTTAACACGCTTAACGAGATCTTGGTATTTGATCTGAGTTGGCTACGAGCCTATATGCACTAACCATCTACGTGGGAGTAGTTATGGGTATCCCGGCGTCGTGGTATCAGCCGAAGCACTTCAGACATCAGCGACGAACCGGCGCGCGCCGGATTGGACTGGAACGCCTGCTAGGCTAGAGTGCCTTCCGGCAGCGTCACATAGCGTGCAGGTGTGCTTTCGAGGCGATGGGCCCGGACCCTGCTGGCGCTTAGGTTTAGACCGGCGTCTTTGGCCTCTCTGTTGTGCCTAGGTGGGGCTGCGGCGTGTTGATCTTCCGCGGGCATGACCCAGAAAGTGTGTCCGCCAAATGGGATCAAGCGTGTTGGGTAAGTTGGTGCACCTGCAGGAAGTTAATCTATTCGAATAGCCGTGATCTTGATAACAGACGACTTGGAGTTGTACCTTGAGCTTATGACAACTAGAACCGGATACTTGATAAAACACACCCTTCCAAGTGCCGACATAACCGGTGGTTGCTCTCCCTCGAGGATATGAGGAGGGATCACGGTAGGATTATTGCTATGTGATGTTACTTGGAGGACTTCAGATCGTCCTCTTCTACTGTTGCAAGACCAGGAGACCCGAAGCGTAGTCTTCGTTAAGACTAGCTATCCCCTCTTATTACGGCTTTCTGCGGTCTGCAGTCCACCGATATGGCCCTTTACACATATATCCATGCATATGTAGTGTAGCTCCTTGCTTGTAGTACTTTGGATGAGTACTCACGGTTGCCTTGTTCCCCTTTTCCCCCTACCTCTACTCGATTGCTGCAACTGCACGATGGAGCCTGTGGAGCGACGCCACCGTCGATGGCGACTACTACTTTGGAGGTGCCTACTACTACGTGCAGCCCCCGACGACCACTGTGAGTAGCTAGGAGGATCCCAGCGGAGGCCTGCTCCTCTTCGATCTGTATCCCGATTTGTGCTAGCCTTCTTAAGGCAAACTTGTTTAACTTATGTACGTACTTTCAGATATTGTTGCTTCCGCTTAACTCGTCTATGATCGAGCACTTGTATTCGAGCCCTCGAGGCCCTGGCTTGTATTATGATGCTTGTATGACTTATTTTATTTGTAGAGTTGTGTTGTGATATCTTCCCGTGAGTCCTTGATCTTGATCGTACACATTTGCGTGCATGATTAGTGTACGATTGAATCGAGGGCGTCACAAGTTGGTATCAGAGACGACTGCCTGTAGGAATCCCCCTTCCACACTCCTTGGCCAAAGTCGAGTCTAGACATTGCAAAAACTTTTACTAACTTGGCTGTGTGCCTTACGGGCCCACGTCGCCATCGGGTGGTACTAGGATCTTTTACTCCTCGACCTTTACTGCGGGACTACGAACTCTCTTCTACTCGGGTTAAACGATTTTACTAACTAACACTAGGATCCCGTGACCACATTCACCCCAAAGTTGGATAAAGCCATAGTTATTCCTTGGAATTGTATTTTGATCAATTTCCACACGGTCATTTGACTCCTTTGAAACATCTTTGTTTTCATATGGAACCCACGAGGCAGGTCGTGCGCCACCACGGCGGCCATTGGTGCCTCGGGATCACCTGCGGTGCTAGCAGAGATGATGACCTATCCGGGTTATCGCCGGCACCCCGAGTACACCGCCTTTGAGGAGTACCGTGATTTTAACCAGAGCGCACCGAGCCATCGTCCACCTCTACTCTCGGGAGTATGACTCCACCACTGTACGCACACCGCACATGGTGTTGGGGTGACTATCGATATGGCAGTCCACGATGTCGCTTATGCTTTGCTCGACACGTCTGCGTGGAGAGTATCGAGAGTTGGACACCTCCCCCTTCAGGCACATTGCTATCGCGTCTGATGTTGGGGAGGAGGGATACTACACTGCTGCCTACTCCACTGTCACCAGAGAGCCCTTCTACCATCAAAACTTTGTTACGCATGTCGATGGGCTGGATCGAGCTAACCGAGCTCTTCGCCACGAGTTGTACATCACCCGTCAAGACCTTTACCGTGCTCGACGCCATCTGCACCCCTTTGTCCGATCCAGAGCTGCCGCTGCTGCGATCTACCCAGCCAGACCGTGATGCCCTGTGGTGTCGGTTGGCCAGAGGTGGGAGGCTACTCTCCCGCACTTGGTCCTCTCCTGCCACTTGGTCGTCGGGTTCTGCACCAGGGTATCCGCGGCCCCCAGGTCACTGATGTGGAGGACTATCCGCTGCCACACTACCAGCTTGCACAGTGGTGTTAGCTGCATTCGCCGCGAGCCTGCGTGCCGCCTATGATGTCTTAGTCTATGTATTGAACTCTGTGTACCGAACTCTATGCGTGATCCCTTTTGTAAGATATGCCGACTACTATGTAGTTTCTATCGTCGCTTTCATTATGCATGTTTCATCATGAATGATTCTTGTCCTTTGCATAATTCCTCAAGTCTTTGAACTACCTGTTATATATTAGCATGATGGTTAGACCAATTGGTCGTGGTCGTGGTGGCAACTTCCCACCACCGCTTTGAGTACATGGCTGGTATGATCCAACGACTTGAGATGAATCGCCAGTTCATGGAGAACATGATGGCTCGGTTCCTCGCCCCAATATGAACCAAAGCAGCCAAACACAACAACTCTGCAGGATTTCATCGCCTCAACCCAAGTGTGTACCGCAGCTCAACCCGGCCCACGGATCTTGATGGCGGCTCCGTGACATCACCTATGAGATGGAGTCTGGCGATGTAGCCCCGCCGGCTATGTCACCTTTGCTTCCTTTTTCTGAAGGGACCCGCAGCTCAATGGTGGGACAGCCACAGGCGTACTCGCCGCTTGGAACAATCATCACCGCCAGACTTCCAGTTGCTTTCCGTGCCCGCTTCATCCCTCAAGGAGTCATGGAGCGGAAGAAGCGTGAGTTCCGCAACCTCACCCAAGGCAACAAGACTGTTGAAGCTTATCAGCGAGAGTTCCTGGACTTGTCTCGCTATCTTTGAAGAGGATATTGCAACCGATGCACGCAGACAAGAGAAGTTCGCGGACGGCCTTCAAGTCGACATCAAGCTCGCACTAGTGCACGACTTTGCTTGATTTCGCCACCTTGGTGAACAAGGCTATCAATGTCGAAACCGGTCTGCAGGAATACCAGAGCTCTAACAGCGCAACCGTGACGCTGGCTCATCTTCGGCCCGTCCTCTCGTAAGCGCAAGATATGGATTCCCAATAGCATGTACCAAAGAATGCACCTGCCCCAAGGCGTAGCTATCTTGCACCTCGTCGCCTACTCCAGCTAGGCAGCCAAAGCTTCCAGCTCCACCACCCCAAGCTCCTGTTCCCACTCCCAATAATGGTTTGTGCTTGGTGTGGACAACCAGTGGCACCGTGCTAGAGAATCCAACGAACCGTAATCACCGCCCTTCCAAATGACCGGCCGTGGAAGCAACCAGCCCCGCAACAACAATGCCAAGCCCTATGGTCGAGTTCGGGCCAACCACGTTGATCTCGAACGAAGCTCAAGACCAGCCTCATCGTGATGGGTACACTCCTCGTAAATTCAGTACCGCATCTGTTTTATTGATTCAGGAGCATCGCATTCATTCATGTCAGAAGATTTTGCATACAAGCACGACGTTAAGTGTGAGGAGATGAACTCTTCGGTAGTGGTAAAAACCCCCTTGGGACAATGTCAAACCTCCATGGTTGGCATCGGCGTCCCCGTGGACATCGAAGGGCTGGAATTCTATGACTCACCCATTATCCTCAAGACGCCTAACATCGACCTCATTTTGGGGATGGATTGGTTGAAAGTGCATCTTTGCTTCAATCGTTTGCGCCACTAAGACCGTCCATCTGCTACACCTTCGATGAAATAATAAGCTACAATGCTCATCTCGGTTCAGGATGCCGAGGCAAGGCTCTATGCATTGAATGCATTGAACACCGCACCCTCGAGGGCATTGAAAACATTCCCGCTGCTTCGCGATTTCCGGGACGTCTTTCTGAAGAACTTCCGAGGATTCCCCACCGCTAGAGCTGTCGAATTCGTCATCGACTTGAAACCGTGCACCACTCCTATAGCCAAGCGCCCTTCAAGATGCCGCCGCATGAACTCCTTGAGCTCAAGGAGGAAATCGACAAATCTCTTCGAAGTGGTTTCATTCGCCCAAGTTGCTCTCCTTGGGGAGCACCTTCTCTCTTTGTCAAGAAGAAGGATGGGACAAACCGATTGGTCCAAGACTACCGTTCGATAAATCAAGCTACCATTCAAAATAAGTATCCTCTTCCTCGGATCAATGATCTGTATGATCAACTGGCTGGTTCATCAGTGTTCTCTAAACTCGACTTGAGGTTGGGTTACCACCAGATCCGTGTTCGCGAAGAGGATATCCCCAAGACCGCCTTTGTGACTCGTTATGGTTCATACGAGTACACCGTCATGTCTTTCGGCTTAACCAATGCTCCAGCCACCTTCTCTCGCTTGATGAACTATATATTCATGGATTACCTCGACAAGTTCGTCGTGGTTTATCTGGATGATATCCTGATATTTTCCAAGAATGAAGAAGAACATGCTGAACATCTTCGTCTTGTCTTTGGAAAAGCTACGAGAGCATCAGCTATATTCCAAGTTCTCCAAGTGTGAATTTTGGCTTCCCGAAGTAACCTATCTTGGGAATGTCATCTCTAAGGATGGTATTGCCGTCAACCCCGAAAGAGTTCAGGCTATTCTCGATTGGACTCCTCCAAAGAACGTTAAGCAAGTCGGAAGTTTTCTCGGTCTCGCCTTGACTATTGCCGTCGATTCGCCGAGAACTTCTCCAAGATTGCTGTGCCTCTAACTAACTTTGTTGCATAAGGGCGTCAAGTTCCAATGGATGATAAATGTCGGGGAAAGTTTCCGGGCACTCAAAGACAAGTTGACTTACGCCCGATGCTAGCTCCTCCGATACTAAGAAGGACTTCGTCATTTATTGCGACGCTTCTCGTCAAGGATTAGGCGGTGTCCTAATGCAAGAGCGCAAAGTAGTTGCTTATGCCTCTCGACAATTGCGCCCTCACGAAGAGAACTACCCAGTTCACGACCTCGAACTTCTTCTTTGTCATTCATGCACCTTTGAAGCATGGCGACATTACCTTCTCGGTAATCGTTGCGAGCTCTTCATCGACCACCAAAGTCTGAAGTATCATTTACTCAGCCAGACCTGAACCTCCGTCACCTGAGATGGATGGAAACTATTGCAGACTTTGATTTGGGTATTTCCTATACACCGTGCAAGGCTAATGTAATGGCTGATGCCTTGAGCCATAAGTCTTATCGCAACCACCTCCAGGTTCACAAAGTTCAGCCCTCACTCGTTGAAGAATTGAAAAATGAACCTCCATATTGTTCCTCACGGGTGCACTCGCTCCCCCTCCTCCGGAGTTCCGCAAGATGAATCTCCGTGTTGTTTCCTGTGGTTCCCTCTATACCCTGGCTGTCGAACCCGATCTCGTGAGCTCCGTCCAAGACAATGCAGGGATATGACTCTGAAGTCTACAAGATTAAGCAAGACCTCGAGAAGGAAAGCCCTCATTCTTCACTATTGCGATGATGGCGCCTTTGTACTTCAAAGGCCGCCTAGTGGTGACGTGTAAGAAGGAAAACCTGAATATGACCCAGAAGGTTATGAAAGAAGCTCATGATACGCCTCTTTGTATCCATCCTGGTAGTACAAAGATGTATCAAGACATTCGTCAGAGATTCTGGTGGTCCAGTATGAAGCAAGACATTGCTCGCTATGTTCTTTGAGTGTGACGTTTGCCGTCGTATCAAAGCGAGAACATCAAAGGCCTCTTTGGGACTACGCAACCTATCGCTATTCCGGAATGGAAATGGGACCATGTTGAAATGGACTTCGCCTTTGGATTTCCCAAGTCGCGAAAGGTAATGATGCTATTCTTGTCGTCATTGACCAGCTTTCTAAAGTGGCACATTTTACGGCGGTCAAAGAAGCGATCACCGCTAGTCGACTTGCAACTCTCTATATGTCCAGAATTGTTTCACTTCACGGTATTCCACTGGTTATCGATTCGACCGTGGCAGCTTATTCACTTCAAGATTACGGGCAAGTTTCCAAGAAGCTATGGGGACTCATTTATCTTTCGATCTGCGTCTCATCCGCAAATACAAGGGCAAGTTGAGCGTGTGAACCAAGTTCTCAAGACATGCTTCGAGCTTGTGTTATTTCCTTCGCAAGAAGTGGGGGAATCTCTCCGTATGCGGAGTTCTCTTATAATAATAGCTATCAAGCTAGTCCGAAGATGGCCCCCTTCAAGTGTTATATGGACGAAAGTGCGAACTCCTCCGAATCGGTCAAAGCGGGAACGTCCACTCTTCGGTCCGGATATTATCCAACATGCCGAAGAACAAGTCCGCATTATTCGCGAGAATCTCAAGACCGCTCGATCCACGTCGAAAAGAGTAATTATGACCGTCATCACAAAGACATGGTCTATCAACTTTGGCGAAAAGGCCTATCTTCGCGTTACGCCAATGAAGGGTGCTCACCGCCGGATCAAGGGCAAGCTAGCTCCTCGCTATATTGGCCCATTCACTATTACGGAAAGGCGTGGAAAAGTGGCATATCAATCGGAGCTTCCGTCGAACCTTTCTCGTGTTCACGATGTGTTCCACGTGTCACAACTCCGACGCTGCTTCAAGGACCCAATCCGAGGTGGACCATGAAGTGCTCGAATTGCAACAGGACCTCTCCTATAAAGAGCATCCGGTCCGCATTCTCGACCAAGATGAACGCCGCACGCGTCAGAAGGCGATCAAGTTCCTCAAAGTCCAGTGGTCGAATCACTCTGAAGACGAAGCCACCTGGGAACGCGAGGATCGTCCTCGAGATGAATACCCCGCACTCTTTCCTTCTACCTCCTAAATCTCGGGACGAGATTTCTTGTAGTGGAGGAGATTTGTAACGCCCGGATAATCATGCTACAGTAATCTCACGTTGATGGTGCCACGTCACCTCACATCAGAGATAATCTCGGGATGAATCAAAACTGTTTAAAAATTAAATTCAAAATTATGAAGGCAATGAAAAGTTTTCAAAAATTGAAACTAAAATGTTCGGGGTTGTCAAATATTACAAAGTTAATTATGGTGGGGTGCACACATTTTGTAAAGTGTGCGGATATTTTAAATAAATTAAAAGCAGAAAAGGAAAATAAGAAAAGCAAAATAAAACAAAAAAGGGGAGAGAAAGAACCCCCCACTGGCCCAACCGGGCCAAGCCCACTGCCCACCGGGCCAGCCCTGCCCGGCCCAACCCCCACTCCCTTATCCACCTCCCGTCGGTTGAAACCCTAGCGACCCATTCGCCCCGATCCTCCTCCTCCTCCTCCTCGCGCTGATCTGGATCGGCTCACGATCCGTTCCCCCCCGCCTCGACGCCGGCGACTCGCCTCCCGTCCTCACCCCTCCTCCTCCCCGACCCGGCTAAGAAGGCCCCTCGTCGTCTCGGGCCGACCCGCTTCGACGACCACCTCGGATCCGGATCCGCAGCTGAAGCGCCTCCCGCCCTCCTCCTCACCGGTCGCCCGACCGCCTCTCAGCACGCCTCGAGACCTGCGCCCACGTGAGCTCCCCCCGTGGATCCCCACTCTCCTCGTCCCCTCCCGGCGCCACCACCGCGCCCACGTCGCCCGGCTCGGCCGCCCCACAGACCGGCCTTCCTCTCCTTCCACGCCACGGAGCACGGGAACGTGCTCCCGGCCTCCTCTTTCTCCTCGCCCGAGCCGCGGCCGGCGAGCCAGACCAACGCCCCATGGCGTGGATCTCGTCATGGCGCCCCCGGTGACCAAATGGTCACGAGGCCGAGCCCGTGGTGCTCGGCGCACCGCTGCAAGCCACCCGGCCCCGTGGCGCGCTCGTCGGGATCCGAACCCTACGCCGCCTCCTTGGCTCGCTGCCGTTTCCGCCGAGTCCGGCCGTGGCCTTACCACCAATGGACGCGACGTCCTCCCGCTTCGAGCAACGCTTGCGCCCCTTTTGCCGCCGGACGGCTGGATTAAGTCCGGCGCCCACTCCTTGAACGCCGGAGCCCCCTGCCGGCGTGGCCGACCAGGGCCTTGGTGGGTAGGGCCCCCCGCCCGCCGACACATTGACTCGATCGGCTAGGGCCGACTGGCACCTCCCGCCTATGACATGGGGCCCCAACCCCGTAACGTTTTTTTAAAAAAAGGAAAAAGGAAATGGGGAATTAAATAAATATAATTAATAAAAATAAAAATGAATAAAATTAATTAATTAATTAATTAATTAATTAATTAATTAAATAATTAATTTAATTAATCCTGATTAATTACCCTAATGGCTAATTAACTTAATTAACTCATCGTTAATTAACTAACGATCAGCATTAACAGGACCCACACGTCAGTTGACCAAGTCAACCTGTTGATCGGCCGACGTCAAGATGACATCATCGCGACGTCATAAATTCATTTTTTTCCGAATTAATTAATTAATTAATTAAAATCCAGAAATTAATAAAATCTTTAAAAAATCATATCTTTTAATCCGTAACTCGGATTAAAATATTTTCAACATGAAAGTTGCTCAGAACGACGAGGCGAATCCGGATACGCAGTCCGTTCTTCCGCCACACACCCCTAACCTATCAAACCTGCAACTTTCCCCCCTCCGGCTCCTCTGCCCGAAAACACGAAACACCGGGAATACTTTCCGGGACGTTTCCTTAACGATACCACCTCATACCACGTTAGGGCACGCCTAGCATCGCTACTTGTCATGTCATGCATCGATATGCATCTGCTTACTTGGTATTCATTGTTTCTTCCCCTCTTCTCTCGTTAGACTACGAGGCCAAGCAGCTGCTGCGCCAGTTCGACTACGGTGTTGTGACCCTCTCTCTTGCCGAGCAACCAGGCAAGCCCCCCTTGATCACCGGATATCGCCTATTCTACTCTATAACGCTTGCATTAGAGTAGTGTAGCATGTTCTTGCTTCGATTAATCCTATCTTCTTTGCATAGCCCGTCCTTGCTACTCTTGTTGTTACCTTTACCGCTATCCTCTTGCTTAGTATAGGATGCTAGTGTTCCATCAAGGGCCCTACACTCTTGTCCGTCTCGCCATGCTATACTCTTTGGGGTGTGATCACTTCGGGAGGTGATCACGGGCATATACTATATACTTTACCTTGTTACATTACCGTGCAATCTTGTTCGGAGATGAAATTTGAAAGGATGTGGCTCCATCCCGGTAGAGGTGGGCTGGGTTCCCGACGGCTCCATTTGTTACTTGTGGCGGAGGCGACAGGCGAGTTGAGACCACCTAGGAGAGAGGTGGGCCTGGCCTGGTCGGCGTCATGGATACTTAACACGCTTAACGAGATCTTGGTATTTGATCCGAGTTGGCTACGAGCCTATACGCACTAACCATCTACGTGGGAGTAGTTATGGGTATCCGGCGTCGTGGTATCGAAGCACTTCAGACGTCGGCGGCGGGCGCGGCCGGATTGACTGGAACGCCTGCTAGGCTAGGTGCCGCTTCCGGCAGCGTCGCATAGCGTTCGAGGTGTGCTTTCGAGGCGATGGGCGGACCCTGCGCGCTTAGGTTTAGACCGGCGTGCTGGCCTCTCTGTTGTGCCTAGGTGGGGCTGCGACGTGTTGATCTTCCGCGGCCGGGCAGGAAAGTGTGTCCGGCCAAATGGGATCAAGCGTGTTGGGTAAGTTGGTGCACCCCTGCAGGGAAGTTAATCTATTCGAATAGCCGTGATCTTCGGTAACAGGACGACTTGGAGTTGTACCTTGAGCTTATGACAACTAGAACCGAATTCTTGATAAAACACACCCTTCCAAGTGCCAGATATAACCGGTGGTAGCTCTCCCTTAGGGATATGAGGAGGGGATCGCCGGGTAGGATTATTGCTATGTGATGTTACTTGGAGGACTTCAGATCGTCCTCTTCTACCTATTGCAAGACCGGAGACCAGAAGCGTAGTCTTCGTTAAGACTAGCTATCCCCCTCTTATTCTGGCTTTCTGCAGTACAGTCCACCGATATGGCCCTTTACACATATATCCATGCATATGTAGTGTAGCTCCTTACTTGCGAGTACTTTGGATGAGTACTCACGGTTGCCTTGTTCCCCTTTTCCCCTACCTCTACTCGATTGCGCAACTGCACGATGGAGCCTGTGAGCAGACGCCACCGTCAATGACGACTACTACACTGGAGGTGCCTACTACTACGTGCAGCCCGCTAACGGCGACCAGGAGTAGCTAGGAGGATCGAGCGGGAGGCCTGCTCCTCTTCGATCTGTATCCCGGTTTGTGCTAGCCTTCTTAAGGCAAACTTGTTTAACTTATGTACGTACTCAGATATTGTTGCTTCACCGACTCGTCTATGATCGAGCACTTGTATTCGAGCCCTCGAGGCCCTGGCTTGTATTGTGATGCTTGTATGACTTATTTTATTTGTAGAGTTGTGTTGTGATATCTTCCCGTGAGTCCTTGATCTTGATCGTACACATTTGCGTGCATGATTAGTGTACGATTGAATCGAGGGCGTCACATCTTCAAAGACTGTGGCCACTCTGGATCAACCCACTCCAAGTAAGAACACTTCCGTTCATCCTATAATATTTAAAACTAGATCAATAACAATTGTAGGGGAACTGGGTTTATATCAACATAGGAAATCACCAATACTTATTTTGAAAAACTGAAGAAACAGGTTAATTATGACATATCTTCTCAAAAAGATCAATCTGCAAATGAATTAATTGCTACTGAGACAACAACCAAATTCTGAAACATCAGAAGCTATAATTAATTACAAAAACGCTACAAGTTCTTACTCATGTACTATAAATAACAAATTGAACATTTATGAGAAAGGTAAATATAACTGCAACAGCATAGTGACAATGTTTGGATGGCACCAAATTGATACTAACAGGTGTGTACGTGCACAAATTTAGTAACATAGAACTAATAACACTAAGGTCGTCCACTATGTATGCCAAAACCGTTGTAAAGACAATTGTTGCTACATCTTGCACCGGTGCCCTGCACTAGTGAGCCGATGCAGCGGAAAAAAATCAGGGACCCGGACTCCGGAGCACCTAGTTGCTCCGATGCCCAATTCCTTCGTTCCATAAAGATTTAGTATTTTACTACTTGGCTGCTCGGATGTGTGGACCAAAGTTGGCTTCCCAAACTGCTGAAGCGGCGCCAAATAATTTTCTAATGGCACCGCTGATGAGATGGCAACATTTTTAGATACTAGGTACAAACTGTGACACTATCTTAGGATGCGTTTGATTGAAGGTGTGGTATGAATGGGTTGGGACCGTGGCAGTGTCTGAATCACATCTAACAAATGATTTGTAACAACGAAAGAGGGTCTAACCTTCTCTGCACATGCCAGAAACTTCCTCCCTCTGTCCACAAATTCAAATGCAACTAGCTTCACGCATGGAGATTGATGGTGACAACGAGCAGACAGATCTTCAGCCACCCCGCTCCATTTGTTGCAACTGATGTTCCTAAGGATCTAAAAGAGGAAGAAATGACTCAAATCGACCGCTGGGTTAAAATCCTTCATTCCAAGTCATAGCCCGAGAGAGAGAGAAGAGAGGCTTACCCGGGTGGTGAAGGAGTCTTCGTCGGAGGAGGAACCACTGGAGAGGTCATTGAAGAAGACCATGGCGACTCCGCCGGTAGGATGTGAGATGGCGAGTGATGCGGCTTGAAGCTACGTCAATATTTCCCCAAAGAGGAAGGGATGATGCAGCATAGCGGCGGTAGGTATTTCCCTCAGTTATGAGACCAAGGTTATCGAACCAGTAGGAGAACCAAGCAACACAACGTAAACAGCCCCTGCACACAAATAACAAATACTCGCAACCCGACGTATAAAAGGGGTTGTCAATCCCTTTCGGTAGCGGTGCCTCAAGATAGGCAAAGGAACGTGAATAAAATTGTAGTAGATTGATAGATCGAACGCCAAATAAAAAATAAGAATAAAATGCAGAAAGGTATTTTTGTATTTTTGGTTTAATAGATCTGATAATAAAAGCAAAGGAAGAGTAGATCGCAAAGGCAAATAATATGAGAAAGAGACCCGGGGGCCGTACGTTTCACTAGTGGCTTCTCTCGAGAAAAATAGCAAACGATGGGTGAATAAATTACTGTTGGGAAATTGATAGAACTTCAAATAATCATGACGATATCCATGCAATGATCATTACATAGGCATCACGTCCAAGATTAGTAGACCGACTCCTGCCTGCATCTACTACTATTACTCCACACATCGATCACTCTCCAGCATGCATCTAGTGTATTAAGTTCGTGGAGAAACGGAGTAATGCTTTAAGAATGATGACATGATGTAGACAAGATCTATCTATGTAGAGATAGACCCCATCATTTTATCCTTAGTAGCAACGATACATACGTGTCGGTTCCCCATACATCCTTTGGGACCAAGCAATCGTAAGATCGAACCCACTACAAAGTACCTCTTCCCATTGCAAGATAAATAGATCAAGTTGGCCAAACAAAACTCAAATATCGGAGAAGAAATACGAGGCTATAAGCAATCATGCATATAAGAGATCAAAGAAACTCAAATAACTTTCATGGAAATAAAAAGATAGATCTGATCATAAACTCAAAGTTCATCCGATCCCAACAAACACACCGCAAAAAGAGTTACATCATATGGATCTCCAAGAGACCATTGTATTGAGACTCAAACGAGAGAGAGGAAGTAATCTAGCTACTAACTACGGACCCGAAGGTCTACAAAGAACTACTCACGCATCATCGGAGAGGAACCAATGGAAGTGGTGAACCAATCCGTGATGGTGTCTAGATTGGATCTGGTGGTTCTGGACTCTGCGGCGGCTGGAATTGATTTTCATCGACTCCCCTAGGGTTTCTGGAATATTGGGGTATTTATCAAGCAAAGAGGAAGTCCCGGGGGGCACCAAGGTGTGCACAACCCACTGAGGCGCTGGGCCTCTGGCGGCGTCTGGTGGGTTGTGCTCCCCTCGAAGCACCCCCCAGGCGCTGCCTTGGCCCATTGGGTGTCTTCTGGTCCATAAAAAATCTCCATAAAGTTTTGTTGCATTTGGACTCCATTTGGTTGATTTCCTGCGATGTAAAAAACATGCAGAAAACAACAACTGGCACTTGGCACTATGTCAATAGGTTAGTACCAAAAATGATATAAAATGATTACAAAACATCCAAGATTGATAATATAACAACATGGAACAATAAAAAATTATAGATACGTTGGAGACGTATCAGCATCCCCAAGCTTAACTCCTACTCGTCCTCGAGTAGGTAAGTGATAAAAATAGAATTTTTGATGTGCAATGCTGCCTAACATGTCATCTCATATTTCTTTTCTTTATAGCATCACTACAGGAATCAGACACTTTGCCATCTGCCATGGCTGACGGCAAAGGCCTTTGCCGTCAGCTAGCAGACGGCAACATGTCCGGCTGAACAAGCTACGGCAAAGCCCTCTTTGTCGTCTGCTGGCGGACGACAAAGATGAAATGGTCTTTGTCGTCCGCTAGCGGACGACAAAGAGCCTGGACGGCACATGTGGAAGGTTAGGTCCGTTAGGGGGTTAACGGCGTGCTTTGCCATCTGCTAGCGAACGGCAAAGACCACTGCAAAGAGCCCATGTAGGCCAGCCTAGGTAGCTGACACGTGGCATGCTATGCCATCAGCTGGCCGACGGCAAAGATGCAAAGGTCTGGCGGACGGCAAAGCAACCATATAGGCCAGCCTAGTGCCCCCAGGTTGCACAGGTAGCTGACACGTGGCAGCTTTGCCGTCCGCTGGCTGATGGTAAACCTCTTTGTCGTCCGCCAGCAGACGGCAAAGAGCCTGTACAACCCCTGTTTTTTCTGTTTTTTCTTAAATTCATTCAATTTGACAAAAAATCAGAGATATACATATATACACATTTGAAGATACTTTCAACAAGCATAACAACACATATACATACCAAATCATATCCCTGCCATATGGATATGATCATCCAACACATATACATACCAATGAAAAGTCCATATGCAGCATATCCAACAACAAGCATACAATAGTTTCATCCATCCATACATATATAGGTAGCCAATGAATAGCGCATACGCCGACAAGTCATGCGTCGAGTACATGTAGCAGACATGCATTATGAAGTTCCGTCTGCTAAAGGCGTCGTATGTCTTGAACCCACTATCCCAGGCTTCATGCAATTCGTCCTTCAGCGGCTGCATGTACACATTCATATTCTTCCCCGGATAGTTGGGCCCTCGAATTATCAATGTCAGGAAAACATTCTTTCTTTGCATAATCTATCCGGGGGGGGGGGGGGGGGTTGAGTGGAAAGACAAATATGGGCCAACAACTGTATTGGGGTGCCGTTAGACCAATCACACTGAACCCATTCGTGCTGATGCCGGCTCGAGGATGCCTCGGATCTGCCGCTTTGTCATCATGTAATGCATCGAGGCTCTTCCATGCTTCACCGTCCGATGTGTGCACCATCATCAGCTTCCCATCTGCATCTACTTGGGTTCTTTTGCTCGTTTTGTGCCATGTCATCTGTCTGCCATCTCTTCGACCATGAAAAGACGTTGAAGTCTTGGTACAATTGGCATATACCAAAGAACATTAATGGGGATTTTGGTCTGCGTCTTCTCAGCCATACCGTTCTCTACCAGAACATACCTGGATGACTTGCAAATGGGACAATAGTTCAAGTCCGCATACTGAAGCCTAAATAAGTGATACGTCCATTTTGCATCATGCTTTTATATCGATATTCATCGCATTATGGGCTGTTATTTTACGTTATGTCACAATACTTATGGCTATTCTGTCTTATTTTACAAGGTTTACCATGAAGAGGGGGAATGCCGACAGCTGGAATTCTGGCTGGAAAAGGAGCAAATATTGAAGACCTATTCTGTGCAACTCCAAAAGTCCTGAAACTCCACGAAATATCTTAAAATAAATAAAGAAAAATCGTCGCCAAAGATGAAGGCCAGGGGGCCCACACCCTGCTCACGAGGGTGGGGGCGCGCCCTCCCCCCTAGGCGCGCCCCCTACCTCGTGGGCCCCCTGGTGGCTCTCCGACGCCCATCTTCTCCTATATGAAGTCTTCTGATGAGAAAAAAAATCAGAGACAACCAATCGGGACGAGACTCCTCCGCCACGAGGAGGAACAATGGCGGAACCAATCTAGGGCTCGTGAGGCTATTCTGCAGGGGACACTTCCCTCCGTGAGGGGGGAAATCATCGCCATCATCATCACCAACGCTCCTCTCATCGGGAGAGGGTAATCTCCATCAACATCTTCACCAGCACCATCTCATCTCCAAACCCTAGTTCATCTCTTGTATCCAGTTCTTGTCTCCAAGTCCGGCATTGGTGCTAGTAGGTTGCTAGTAGTGTTGATTACTCCTTGTAGTTGATGATAGTTGGTTTACTTGGTGGAAGATCATATGTTCAGATCCTTTATGCATATTATTACCCCTCTGATTATGAACATGAATATGCTTTGTGAGTAGTTGTGTTTGTTCCCGAGGACAAGGGAGAAGTCTTGCTATTAGTAGTCATGTGAATTTGGTATTCGTTCGATATTTTGATAAGATGTATGTTGTCTAACCTCTAGTGGTGTTATGTGAACGTCGACTACATAACACTTCACCATTATTTGGGCCTAGAGGAAGGCATTGGGAAGTAATTAGTAGATGATGGGTTGCTAGAGTGATGAAGCTTAAACCCTAGTTTATGCGTTGCTTCGTAAGGGGCTGATTTGGATCCATATGTTTCATGCTATGGTTAGGTTTACCTTAATACTTTTGTTGTAGTTGCGGATGCTTGCAATAGAGGTTAATCATAAGTGGGATGCTTGTTCAAGTAAGAACAACACCCAAGCACCGGTCCACCCACATATCAAATTATCAAAGTACCGAACGCGAATCATATGAACGTGATGAAAACTAGCTTGACGATATTCCCATGTGTCCTCGGGAGCGCTTTTCCTATTATAAGAGTTTGTTCCGGCTTGTCCTTTGCTACAAAAAGGATTGGGCCACCTTGCTGCACCTTATTTACTTTTGTTACTTGTTGCTCGTTACAATTTACCTTATCACAAAACTATCTACTACCACTTATTTCAGTACTTGCAGAGAATACCTTGCTGAAAACCGCTTATCATTTTCTTCTGCTCCTCATTGGGTTCGACACTCTTACTTATCGAAAGGACTACGATAGATCCACTATACTTGTGGGTCATCAAGACTCTTTTCTGGCGCCGTTGCCGGGGAGTGAAGCGCCTTTGGTAGGTGGAATTTGGTAAGGAAAAAATTATTTAGTGTGCTGAAATTTTCTATCACTTGTTACTATGGAAAGTAAGCATGTCTGAGGGGCTTGTTCGGTATCTTCACCCCGTCCCAAGAGAGCAAAGAGTTGCTCCTCAACCTACTCAACCTACTGAACCTATTGAAAATGAAACTCCTTTTGAATTTCCTTCGGGTATGATGGAAAAACTGCTAGCTAATCCTTTTACAGGAGATGGAACAAAGCACCCTGATGAGCACTTAATATATGTGGATGAAATTTGTGGATTATTTAAGCTTGCGGGTGTACCCGACGATGTTGTTAAGAAGAAGGCTTTTCCTTTATCTTTGAAGGAAGACACATTGACATGGTATAGGCTATGTGATACGAGATCATGGAACTATAAAAGATTGAAATTGGAATTTCATCAAAAATATTATCCTATGCATCTTGTTCATCGTGATCGCAATTATATATATAATTTTTGGCCTCGCGAAGGAGAAAGCATCGCTCAAGCTTGGGGAGGCTTAAATCAATGTTATATTCATGCCCCAATCATGAGCTTGAAGAGAAATAATTATTCAAAGTTTTTATGCTCGGCTTTACGATGACAATCGCACCATGCTTGATACTTCTTGTACTGGCTCTTTTATGATGGAGACTATTGAATTCAAATGGAATTTATTGGATAGAATTAAACGCAACTCTGAAGATTGGGACCTCGGCGAAGGTAAGGATTCAGGTATGACACCTAAGTTTGATTGTGTTAAATCTTTTATGGATACCGATATTTTCCGTAAGTTTAGCACTAAATATGGACTTGACTACGAGATAGTAGCTTCTTTCTGTGAATCTTTTGCTACTTATGTTGATCTCCCTAAGGAGAAGTGGTTTAAATAGCATCCTCCCATAGAAGTAAAAGTAGCTGCACCTATTAAAGTTGAAGAAAAGACTATCACTTATAATGATCCTATTGTTCCCACCTCTTATGTTGAGAAACCACCTTTCCTCGTTAGAGTAAAGGATCATGCTAAAGCTTCAACTGTTGTTCGTAAAAGCAATATTAGAACTTATACACCTCTGAGCAAGTCAAAGTAGAACCTAATATTGCTATTGTTAAAGATCTCTTGTCCGATAATATTGATGGGCATGTTATTCAATTACGTGGTGAAAATGCTAGAATCGCTACACCCTGTGATAAAGATAAACATAGTCTTGTGGTAGGCGTGCCTGTTATTTCTGTTAAAATAGGAGATCATTGTTATCATGGCTTATGTGATATGGGTGCTAGTGCTAGTGTTATACCTATTACCTTGTATGAAGAAATTAAGCATGAAATTGCACCTGCTGAGTTAGAAGATATTGATGTTACAATTAAACTTGCCAATAGAGATATTATATCTGCAATGGGAATTGTTAGAGATGTTGAAGTCTTGTGTGGGAAAACCAAATATCCCGCTGATTTTCTTGTTCTTGGTTCTCCACAAGATAGATTTTGTCCCATTATATTTGGTAGACCCTTCTTGAATACTGTTAATGCTAAGATAGACTGCGAAAAGAATGTTGTTACTATTGGCTTGGATGATATGGTTCATAAGTTTAATTTCTCTAAATTTAGTAAACAACATCGTGAGGAAGAATTGCCTAGTAAGGATGAAATTATTGGTCTTGCTTCTATTGCCGTACCTCCTAGTGATCCTTTGGAACACTATTTGCTAGACCATGAAAATGAGATGTTCATGAATGAAAGAAGGGAAATAGATGAAGTATTCTTTAAACAGAACCTATTACGCAACATAATTTGCCTGTTGAAATCTTAGGGGATCCTCCTCCACCCAAGGGTGATCCGTGTTTGAGCTTAAACCATTGCCTGATAATCTTAAATATGCTTATCTCGATGAAAAGAAAATATATCCTGTTATTATTAGTGCTAACCTTTCAGAGCATGAAGAAGAAAGATTATTGAAAACTCCGAAGAAGCACAGTGCCGCTATTGTATATACTCTTGATGATCTTAACGGCATTAGTCCCACTCTATGTCAGCATAAAATAAATTTGGAAGCGGACGCCAAACCAGTTCGTGATCCCCAACGACGTTTGAATCCTAAAATGAAAGAAGTGGTAAGAAAAGAAATACTCAAGCTTCTGGAGGCAGGTATAATTTATACCGTTATTTGATAGTCGATGGTAAGTCCTGTCCATCCATTGTGTCCCTAAGAAGGGAGGTATTCTTGTTGTCCCTAATGATAAATATGAATTGATTCCGCAAAAGAATTATTACAGGTTATAGGATGGTAATTGATTTCCGCAAATTAAATAAAGCTACTAATAAAGATCATTACCTTACCTTTTATTGATCAAATGCTAGAAAGATTATGCAAACATACACATTATTGCTTTCTAGATGGTTATTACGGTTTCTCTCAAATACCGTGTCGGCTAAAGATCAATCAAAGACTACTTTTACATGCCCTTTTGGTACTTTTGCTTATAGACGTATCCCTTTTGGTTTATGTAATGCACCTGCTACCTTTCAAAGATGCATGATGGCTATATTCTTTGATTTTTGTGAAAAGATTTGTGAGGTTTTCATGGACGACTTTTCCGTCTATGGATCCTCTTTTGATGATTTCTTGAGCAATCTTGATCGAGTTTTGCGGAGATGTGAAGAAACTAATCTTGTCTTGAATTGGGAAAAGTGCCACTTTATGGTTAATGAAGGTATTGTCTTGGGGCACAAAGTTTCTGAAAGAGGCATTGAAGTTGATAAAGCCAAGGTTGATGCTATTGAAAAGATGCCATGTCCCAAGGACATCAAAGGTATAAGAAGTTTCCTTGGTCATGTCGGATTTTATAGGAGGTTTATTAAGGACTTCTCAAAAATCTCTCGGCCTCTGACTCATTTATTACAAAAAGATGTACCATTTGTCTTTGATGATGATTGTGTAGAAGCATTTGAAATAATTAAGAAAGCATTAGTCTCTCGCACTTTGTTGTTCACCACACGATTGGAATTTACCCTTTGAAATTATGTGTGATGCTAGTGATTATCTTTGTAGGTGCTGTTCTAGGGCAAAGAGTTGATAAGAAATTAAATGTTATCCACTATGCTAGTAAGACTCTAGACAATGCTCAAAGAAATTATGCTACTGCCGAAAAGGAATTTTTAGCAGTTGTATTTGCTTGTGATAAATTCAGACCCTATATTGTTGATTCTGAAGTAACTATTCACCTTGATCATCTTTGCTATTAACTATATTATGGAAAAGAAAGATGCTAAACCTAGACTTATTAGATGGGTTCTCTTGCTGCAAGAATTTGATTTGCATATTGTTGATAGAAAAGGAGCTGAGAACCCGTTGCATAACTTATCTAGGTTAGAGAATGTTCTTGATGACCCACTACCTATTGATGATAGATTTCCTGATGAACAATTAAATGTCATAAGCACTTCTCGTAGCACTCCCTAGTATGCTGATTATGCTAATTATATTGTTGCTAAATTTATACCACCTAGCTTCACATACCAACAAAAGAAAAAGTTCTTTTATGATTTGAGACATTACTTTTGGGACGATCCACATCTTTATAAAGAAGGAGTAGATGGTGTTATTAGACGTTGTGTGCCTGAGCATCAACAGGAACAGATCCTACGCAAGTGTCACTCCGAAGCTTATGGAGGACACCACGCTAGAGATAGAACTGCACATAAGGTATTGCAATCCGGTTTTTATTGGCCCACTCTCTTCAAAGATGCCCGTAAGTTTGTTTTGTCTTGCGATGAATGTCAAAGAATTGGTAATATTAGTAGACGTCAAGAAATGCCTATGAATTATTCACTTGTTATCGAACCATTTGATGTTTGGGGCTTTGATTATATGGGACCTTTTCACGCCTCTAATGGATACACTCATATTTTAGTTCTTTGTTGATTACGTTACTAAGTGGGTAGAAGCTATTCCAACTAGTAGTGCTGATCATAACACTTCTATTAAAATGCTTAAGGAATTTATTTTTCCGAGGTTTGGAGTCCCTAGATATTTAATGACTGATGGTGGTTCACACTTTATTCATGGTGCTTTCCGTAAAATGCTTGCTAAATATGATGTTAATCATAGAATTGCATCTTCATATCACCTTGATCTAGTGGTCAAGTAGAACTGAGTAATAGAGAGCTCAAATTAATTTTGCAGAAGACTGTCAATAGGTCTAGAAAGAATTGGTCCAAGAAACTTGATGATGCGTTATGGGCCTATAGAATTGCATATAAGAATCCTATGGGTATGTCTCCGTATAAAATGGTTTATGGAAAAGCATGTCACTTACCTCTCGAACTAGAACATAAGGCATATTGGGCTATTAAAGAGCTCAACTATGATTTCAAACTTGCCGGTGAGAAGAGGTTATTTGATATTAGCTCACTTGATGAATGGAGAACCCAAGCCTATGAAAATGCCAAGTTATTTAAAGAAAAAGTTAAAAGATGGCATGACAAAAGGATACAAAAGCGTGAGTTCAATGTAGGTGATTATGTATTGCTATAAAACTCTCGTTTAAGATTTTTTGCAAGAAAACTTCTCTCTAAATGGGAAGGTCCCTACATTATCGAGGAGGTCTATTGTTCCGGTGCCATAAAAATCAACAACTTCGCAGGCACAAATCCGAATGTGGTAAACGGTCAAAGGATCAAACTCTATCTCAGGTAATCCTATAAATGTTGAAATTAATATTATTGAAACCGTAACCCTGGAGGAATACATAAGGGACACTTTCCAGACCATTTCAGACTCCGAAAAGGAATAGGTATGTGTTACGATAAGTAAACCGACTCCAAAACAAATTCTAAGGCAATATTTCTCCGTTTTGGAATATTTAGAAAAATAAAAAAATAAGTAGCAGTCCGGGGAGGACACGAGGCCTCCACGAGGGTGGAGGGCGCGCCCTACCCCCGGGCGCGCCCCTACCTCGTGAGCACCTCGTGTGCCCTCCGGACTCCGTTTTCTTGTACGATACGTATTTTGGTCTGTAAAAATTCATTATATATTCTCCCGAAGGTTTTGACGACCGTATCACGCAAATATCCTCTGTTTTCGTTTTGAGATGTTTCCGTTGCAGATTTGAGGATACCGGAGACTCAATCATCCTTCTATGAGGGTGAGCCTATGCCATGGAAGGTGGACGACAAGCTTGCATCATCAACAACACCTCCACGGACAACAACAAAGAAGGAGACATAATCTCATGGGTATGGGCACTCCCCTTGGCAACTGCCAAGCTTGGGGGAGGTGCCCCGGTATCGTATCACCATCACAACTCCTATCTTTACCGTTTTTCTTAGTTCTATCCTATTAGTAGTATCTTGATATAGTATAATAAAGTCATGGCATGATCTAGTCTTGAAGTTTTGCTTTATGATCCCTCTATGCAATCGAGTCCATGAGCTATATATAATAAAGACTAGTGTTGAGTCAAGGGCTTGATTACTTTTCCATGATCTTGAGTGAATAAAAGAAAAGATAAAAAGAAACAAAGAGTTCATATTGTTCTTATTGAAAGTAATGACTTCACATAGAAAGAGTATGATGATTCAAAGTTGTTGGGAGTTGGCAAATATAGCTTTGGTCATCGTTGCAATTAATAGGAAGTAATAAGGAGAGAGAGGTTTCACATATAGATATATTATCATTGACATCTTTTATGATTGGGAACACTCATTAAAATATGACATGCTAAAGAGCTGACGTTGGACAAGGAAGACAACGTAATGAGTTATGTTTTCTTATATCTGAGATAAAGCATATTGTCATGGATCTCCCAACATGTTGAGCTTGCCTTTCCCCCTCATGCTAGCCAAATTCTCAGCACCAAGTAGAGATACTACTTGTGCTTCCAAATCTACCTCTAAACCAGTTTAGCCATGAGAGTCCACCATACCTACCTATGGATTGAGTAAGATCCTTCAAGTAAGTTGTCATCGGTGCAAGCAATAAAAATTGCTCTCTAAATACGCATGACTTATTAGTGCAGAGAAATAAGCTTTGTACGAACTTGTTGTGGAAGTAATGAAAGCGACGGACTGCATAATAAAGTTCCACATACAAGGGGCAATATAAAGTGACGTTCTTTTGCATTAAGATTTTGTGCATCCAACCATAAAAGCGCATAGCAACCTCTGCTTCCCTCTGCGAAGGGCCTATCTTTTATTATTATCTTCTACCTTATGCAAGAGTCACGATGATCTTCACCTTTCCTTTTCATTTTATCCTTTGGCAAGCCCGGCATGTTGGAAAGAACATGATATATATATCTAATTGGATGTGGGGGAGCATGAATTATTATTGTTGACATTACCCTTGAGGTAAAAGGTTGTGGGGCAAAACTATAAGCCCCTATCTTTCTCTGTGTCCGATTAAAACTCCGTAACCACAAGTATTGCGTGAGTGTTAGCAATTAAGAAGGACTAAGTGATAGTTGAGTATGTGGACTTGCTTTTAAGCTCTGACATAGACTCTTTCCGATGTTATGATAAATTGCAATTGCTCCAATGACTGAGGGTATAATTTGTTGGTGCTCAATAAGGTTTCTGATTCATACTTTGGCTTTGTGAAAAGATCATCACTTGAACATGAGTAATCATATGACAAAATCTATTTATGTTGTTGTTATGAAAATAATCATGATGCCTTCATGTCCGTATTTTATTTTTATCGACGCCTCTACCTCTAAACATGAGGACATATTTTTTTATTTTTTTTGAATGCTTGGGACAGTGAGGGCAACCCCCCACTGACTTTGTATTACAACTCAACACACAAGATTACATGAGAGAGAATTTACATGGTGGGGCAGAGTGGAACTCCTATACAACAAGGGTATAGGTAGGGGGACTAGACTAGACCAATCACCCTATCAACAAGCGGCACTAAGGCCTGTTTGATCCTATGTCTCATCATGCCAAAATCTAGTTTTAATCTTTTAGCCCACCCATCAACGGTCGACGTCACCCCCCTAAAATGTTTGTTGTTTCGTTCTTTCCAAAGGCTCCACGAAGCAACAATGAATAGATCCATGAACATGGGCCCGTTCCACGAGCTTTTGGTTGCATGCAAGAGTTGCAACCGATTGCCCTGGCTCGGCCAGGTGATTCCCAGCTTCTCGGCGAGGCCGGTGAACTCACCTTTGGAAAAGCAGGTGTTCCACAGTTTCTTCAAAGGCCGACGGCAAAGAAGGCATGTGTAGTCATCATCCATGACTTCATGTGTTTTCTTTTGAGTAGACCACGAGTGTTTAGTCTGTCCATGAAGCAACCACCCAAACACTTTCCATTTGTTGGTGCACTTTGCTTTCCAGACCCATGCAAACGCCTCATCCGCTTCCTCGTGCCGAAAGCAGTGTAGGTAGAACTTGCTAGAGGCGAGCCCCTCCGAGCCCCAAACCGGGCGCCAGACATCGTTTTCTTTAATGAGCTCCGACGAGGACAGGGCGTCTTGCAAGGCCTCGAGCTCATCCCTAGCTTGGGTTGACAGGGGTAGGTGGAAGTTTTGGCCGAGCGTTGGCGAAGTCAAGAATCCTTGAACGGAGGCATCTTCATGCTTAGCGAAGGAGAACAATGGGGTGGCTGTCGGCTAGAACGCCACCATGCCGATCATCTTTCCGGAAGAGGGTGGAGGTCCGTTACACACCACAGCAGTCGTGACACCCCTATAAACAGGAGCCGGGCTCATGACATCTCTCCACGAGCGATCGCGAGGATCCAAAGCGTGCGGGACCAAACCCTCATAGTAGGTTCACACAATTGGTCATCGCCCGTTGAAAAAGCGATGGCGCTGAAGCTACCGTGTCTTGGGATTATGGTGAGCGCCTATAAGTCGAGAATCCAAGCTAGCGAAGGACATATTTATTGTTATCGGCTTTTAAGCTTGAGGACAAGCGAGGTCTAAGCTTGGGGAGTTGATCGTCCATTTGCATCATGCTTTTATATTGATATTTATCGCATTATGGGTTGTTATTTTACGTTATGTCACAATACTTATGGCTATTCTCTCTTATTTTACAAGGTTTACCATGAAGAGGGAATGCTTACATTTGAAAAAGGAGCAAATATTGGAGACCTAATCTGTGCAACTCCAAAAGTCCTGAAACTCCACGGAATGTCTTAAAATAAATAAAGAAAAATCATTGCCAAAGATGAAGGCCAGGGGGCCCACACCCTGCTCACGAGGGTGGGGGCGCGCCCTCACCCCTCGTGGGCCCCCTGGTGGCTCTCCGATGCCCATCTTCTCCTATATGAAGTCTTTTGATGAGAAAAAAAATCATAAGCAACCTTTCGGGACGAGACTCCGCCACAGGCGGAACCTTAGCGGAACCAATCTAGGGCTCCCGTGAGCTGTTCTAGGGGACACTTCCCCTCGGGAGGGAAATCATTGCCATCATCATCACCAACGCTCCTCTCATCGGGAGAGGGCAATCTCCATCAACATATTTACCAAAGACCATCTCATCTCCAAACCCTAGTTCATTTCTTGTATCCAATTCTTGTCTCCAAGTCCGGGATTGGTGCTAGTAGGTTGCTAATAGTGTTGATTACTCCTTGTAGTTGATGCTAGTTGGTTTACTTGGTGGAAGATCATATGTTCAGATCCTTTATGCATATTATTACCCTCGATTCTAAACATGAATATGCTTTGTGAGTAGTTACGTTTGTTCACGAGGACAAGGGAGAAGTCTTGCTATTAGTAGTCATGTGAATTTGGTATTAGATTCGATATTTTGATAAGATGTATGTTGTCTAACCTCTAGTGGTGTTATGTGAGCGTCGACTACATAACACTTCACCATTATTTGGGCCTAGAGGAAGGCATTGGGAAGTAATAAGTAGATGATGGGTTGCTAGGCGACAAAAGCTTAAACCCTAGTTTATGCGTTGCTTCGTAAAGGGCTGATTTGGATCCATATGTTTCATGCTATGGTTAGGTTTACCTTAATACTTTTGTTGTAGTTGCGGATGCTTGCAATAGAGGTTAATCATAAGTGGGATGCTTGTTCATGTAAGAACAGCACCCAAGCACCGGTCCACCCACATATCAAATTATCAAAGTGCCGAACGCGAATCATATGAACGTGATGAAAACTAGCTTGACGATATTCCCATGTGTCCTCGGGAGCGCTTTTCCTATTATAAGAGTTTGTTCCGGCTTGTCCTTTGCTACAAAAAGGATTGGGCCACCTTGCTGCACCTTATTTACTTTTGTTACTTGTTGCTTGTTACAATTTACCTTATCACAAAACTATCTGTTACCACTTATTTCATTACTTGGAGAGAATACCTTCTTTGAAAACCGCTTATCATTTCCTTACGCTTCCTCGTTGGGTTCGACACTCTTACTTATCGAAAGGACTACGATAGATCCCCTATACTTGTGGGTCATCAATAAGGCACATCCTTTCTCACATGCATGTATCTTCTCATAGGGCAGCTTAAGAGCACAGAGGATTTTGTCTGACTGGTACAGGTTTGTAGGTAGTACATGGCCTTTGGGTAGAAAACGTCACTACAAAAAAAAGACACATCCGTGACATTTTGGGCTGAACGAAATTTTTTCTGTCATACATATGACACTTCTATGACGATAGTTGTGACAAAACCCGGTATCATCATAAATGTGGTGGGCTCCTACTTCTATGACAAAAAATCATGACAGAAAATGGGCTTTTCTTCACGGGCGGGCGGAGGCCTTGTTGCATGACATTCTTTGGGCCATCCATGACGGAAAAAACCGTGGTAGAAGCGAGGGGGAGGAAAATTTCGGGGAGTTGCCGGTTATGATGGGAGGTCGGGGGCCGAGCGATGCGGGTTTCTCTCGTACACGTACGCGCGCGTGTGCCAGGCGTTGGCTCTAACTGAACCCGAGCAAGGCATTGGGCTCTAACTGAACCCGAGCCATTGCACTGCAGGCTATGCGTTACTAAACCGGAGCGATCGATTGATGGCTGTTAACTGAACCCGATCGAGCGATTCCTTTGGTACTGCTTCTAACTGAAGCCGATCGATTGGATGAACAGTGAGCGTTGCGGGGGTTGGATGAACAGTGAGCGGTGGCGTTGCCTATGGATGAACAGGACCCCGTGGTGTGGAGGGATGGATGAGCGATGAAGCGGTGGAGGGTGCCATGGAGGGTGGTTGAACAGGACCCGTGGTGTGGAGGGCTGGATGAACAATAGAAGGTGGAGGGTGGTTGAGCGATGGCCGGTGGAGTAGCAGCGGTGGAGGCTGGATGAACAGAGCCGTGGAGGTGGAGGAGGTCGACGGTGGAGATGAACAGTATCCCGTGGAGTCCCTTTTGCGGTGCGCCACACCTCCCGATCAACAGGACCCCGTTTCGGCCGTAGGAGGTCCGTTTAAATCCGTTTCTGATGCGCCACACCCCTCCCGATCAACAGAACCCCCATTTCGACCGTAGGAGGTCCGTTTCATCCATTTTGCGGTACGCCACACCCCTCCCGATCAACAGGACCCCCCGTTTCGATCGTAGGAGGTCCGTTTCCTCCGTTTTGCGGTACACCACACCCCTCCCGATCAACAGGACCCCGTTCCGAACGTAGGAGGTCCTTTTCCTCCGTTGTGCGGTACGCCAGGCCTCGTTTCCATCGCCTGTTCCGTCCAAGCCGGTTGGCTCCCACGTGTTCCGTTGCCTCCCGATGAACACGACGCATTCCGTTGCCTCCCGATGAACACGAAGCATTCCGTTGCCTCCCCATGAACACGATGACGACGCTGTTTCTCCGTTCCGACCCAGCCATGTACACGAGCCCTGACCGTACGTATGCGCGAGTAGGCGTTTGAGACCCTGCCCGTATGTACGTACGTGGTCGTATTTTCTTTCTTGCACCCTCACCGCTGTACGTACGTGTACATGCTACGTGCGCGCCTCTACTACGACACGTGCGCGCCTCTACAACGAACAGTATGTACGTACACGTTCGCGACCATAATGACAACGCTACGTACGCTTCGACCAGGTGGGTCAAAACTGTCAGGCACTTCCTTGACTGCGAAGATGTAGCTGGTGGATCCCATCAGTCAGGGGGGCGAATCGTTTTTTTGCCCAGACGCACTTCCTTGCATGCGAAGATGTAGCTGGTGGGTCCCAGCAGTCAGGGGGAAACGTTTTTTTCACGAAATATGGTGGCCTGTCCGGTTGGTCCCCGCTGTCAGGTGGAGGAATAATTATTTTGCGCGTAATAAGGAGGCACTTCCTTGCTGAGGCCGTGGACCCAGCTGTCAGCCTCTCCACGTACAGTCCACGTCCAATGGAAGCCATTCCTTGACCATTTTGACCATGCCGCGTCGAGAGCACCAAGGCGGTGGACGATGCCGAGGCCTAGGAAGGGGACGACGCGGAGCCGGGGAAGACGCGGCAGTGAATGCCCACACGTAGAGGAGTACGAGGGTTCACTGGTTCGCTGCGGTGTGAGGCTACCGTCGCCGCAGAATAACAGGGGATGCGCGTGAGTAGAGGGATGGCCTGACCAGCGGTAGGAGTAGTAGGGGGCGGTGAGGCCTCCGCCGCATCGCAGCCAGCCACGGGAGGCAGGAGCACGAGGCACGACAGGTGCTGGTTTGGTTGGCTGGAGCAAGAAGACCAGAGGTTGAAGAAGCACTATGGCCATTGGATGGACATCGTACGATCACTGGAGCTAGAATCATGCATATTGACTAAGTTGACAAAGCCCTCCGTCCCCGTCAACTTAGTAGGCCCACAAGTCAGCCTGCCACTATCTTTGGGTCCCAGCTAACGGGAGTATTCATTTTTTGTGCGTAATAAGGAGGCACTTCCTTGCGTGCGAAGATATAGCTAGTGGGTCCGGCTGTCCGGCGTGATAACGTTTTTCGCGAAATCTGAGAGGCCCTTCGGTGGGTCCACGATGTCGGTGGAGGAATCATTATTTTGCGGCGTAATAAGGAGGCATTTCCTTGCGTGCGGCCGTGGACCCGGTATCGGCCTCTCCACGTGCGATCCACTTTAGATGCATGTCGGTGCGTTGACCATGTTGACCAGGCAGCGCCGAGAGCACCCGAGGCGGTGGACGACGGCGAGGCCTAGGAAGGAATGACACGAGCGAGGAAGACTTCGGCGATTTGTTTCCCACGCGGAGAATACGATTGTATGAGGGTTTCTTGGTTTGTCGCCGTCGCCAAGAATGACAAAGGTGTGGGTGAGTAGAGGGATGGCTAAGCCAGCGATGGGAGTACGGTGGGGCGGTGTGGCCTGTGTGACACACAGCCGGCCGCGGGGAGGAGGGAGCAGGCAGTCCCTCCGGCGCTTGTTTGAACGGCTGGAGCAGGAAGAGCGGCCGTTGGATGGACATCCAACAGCCACTGCTTGTGCGTCAACCTTTTTTTAGGAAAGCCTCAAATCTATGGAAAACAACATATAGCCCATCTGCCATTATTTCTAATAATTTACAGCCCATTTGCTAATTCTTAAGGTTTTTTTGGAGCCCATATTCTTTTTGTTAGCATTACAGCCCATATTGTGGCCACGGTTAAAAAATTATACGAAATTTTGCATATTTCGGTGCGGTCCGAACTGTATTTAATCCCGAAATTTCGACTCACATTCAAACTGATTTTAAAAATAAATGTATATCAATATAAAATCCAATAAATTCTCCACGCATAAAAATTAATGTAATTTAAAATCCCGAAATGAAAAAAGATATTTGAGACTAATTGTCGGTTTGATGTGTTTTAAAAATGTACAGCCTATTTCTCATTACTGATAGGCCATTTTCTCGGCCAGCCGAATGAAGCTCTCCTCGTCTTGAAAGATTTGCAGCCCAACAGGCCTAACAAAGCGACTTACTTGGCAAATCACAAAAAAACTAGGATGTGGCCATGGACCCGGTATCGACCTCTCCACGTCTGATACTCTTCCGATGGAAGTCGGTCATTGACCACATTGACCACGCCATGGGAGCACCAAAGGCGGTGGGCGACGGCGAGGCCTAGGAAGGGGACGACACGGAGCCGAGGAAGACGCAGCGGTGGATGCCCATGCGGAGAGGATCTGAGGTTCACTAGTTAATTGCGGCATGAGGCTGCCGTCGCCCTTGAGAATAACAGGGGTGTGGGTGAGTAGAGGGATACCACAGGCCAGCGGTGGGAGTAGTAGGGGCGGTGAGGCCTCCGCGGCATCACAGCCGGCCACGAGAAAGCGAGGAGCACGCGGCACGACCGGCGCTGCTTTGGGTGGCTGGAGCAAGAAGACCAGAGGTTGAAGAAGCACTATGGCCATTGGATGGACATCATACGGTCGCTGGAGCTAGAATCGTTCATATTGACTAAGTTGACAAAGCCCTCCGTCCTTGTCAACTTAGTAGGCCCACAATTCAGCCACCCACTACGGTGGGTCCCAGCTAGCAGGGGGTATTCATTTTTTGGTGCGTAATAAGGAGGCACTTCCTTGCGTGCGAAGATATAGCTGGTGGGTCCGACACATCGGGGGAACGTTTTTCACGAAATCTGAAGCCCTTCCATATGTACGATTGCGTCTGGTGCATAATAAGGAGGAACTTTCCTTGCGTGCGACCATGGACCTCGTGGGTCCCAGCCGTCGAGCTCTCCACGTCTGATCCTCTTCCGATGACTCGTATGTTGCCCACGCCGAAAGCGCACCGAGGCGGTGGGCAACGGCGAGGCCCTGACTGGAAACGACCGGAGATGGGGAAGATGCGGCGGTGGAGTCGCAGACGGAGAGGAGTGGGAAACTTGACTGGTTCGGGTGCGGGGTGGGCCTACACTCGGCGAGAGAATAACAGGAGGTGCGGAGTGGAGGGATGGCACAGCCATCGGTGAGGGTAGCCGAGGAGAGCGCAAAACAACGCCCTTTGGATGCCGAAGGCTGGAGCGAAGCGATTCCGGCGTATTTGGGGAAGAAGGCGAGAGATGGAAGAAGAATGTCGGCCGTTGGATGTAAATCCAATGCCTTCTTAAACTTCGACCTCTTGGCCCACATGTCGACCCGATCCATTTGTTTTTAGTCCATTTGGTGGGCTGGGTGAAACAATGATGTAGCATCTATGCAGCCCGTTTAAATCCCATTTGCATTTTCTCAAAATCCATGGACTTCTTTGGGCTGGGTGAAAATATCATGTTGGGCTAGAAGGAGAAATGTTATAAAAACATAAACACATGATTGCACGTCAGTAAAATCTTTGCAAGCTTATGTACGCAATCACTAGGAGTTAACTTGGCGAGTTATATATAAACAATTATTATTATTATTTTGTAAGAACTTTCAACTTACGAAATAAAATATCATTTTAATTTGATGAGTTAATAGTACGTGGGGTATTATTACTTTTTAGGCTAGACGTGGGATAGTTGAGTTGGTTCTAGGGGAAAGTACTGGGGGAAAACTCTGTTTACATCGAAAAAGAAGTGGGAGAAAATTCAGAGACCTGCTAGGTCCACCTGAGGAGAGGAATATGTTGGGAGGAAGGAGATTCAAAGCACGGCAGCCGAGTGAACTAGTTGTTTTTTTACGGACAAGTGAACTAGTTTACATACATAAGCAAATATCCACTAAAAAAAGCAATCAGGTTAATGGGTTCTTAAAAGAAATATTTCGGACAAAACAGATAATTATCACACATAGGCTAATGCCGGAAACACTCAGATGATAAAGGTGCTTATAAACAGATAAAGTACAACATCTAGACCTTCCTGTCACGCTTGATCATGACGTTGCAGCTGTCCGTGTACTCGTCGGTTATGGGAAGCAGACACGCCCTCATGTCCAAGATCTGCCTGTACATGTCGTAGCATGCGTATGCGTCCTTGGCCGCGTAGGTTATGTAGGCTAGATTCAGAGGTACCTCCCACGTGTTCATGTCATCTTCTTTCATGTTGGCGTATCAGTGGTCGATGATGGTCTCGGCCGAGGTCAACCACGGAGTCCTTCTCCTGCCGTTGCTAATGATCTTGTATTGCTTACGGATGTCGACAAGCTTGTTGCACCGGATGGCGAATCGTCGTGTTCTTCCTTCTCTCCACCGTAGCGAAGGTGCGATCGGCGCCGATGAAACGGCGAATGCTCGAACTGGTGCAGCCATAGGATCGAGGCGAGGCGTAGCTTCACCGAGTCTGTCGTTGGTGTAGATCACATTCAACTTGGTGCAGCCATAGGGTGAGCAGCGAACTCAAAGGGGAACTCCTTGCTTTGAAGTCCATATCCGGCGAGGCTCACCCCTCGGATCGCCATTGGAGTCTCTTCGAGTGAACGAGTGTGTAGGCGGCGGCAGCAGCTTTATTTTTCTGCTCTTGGGGGCTGGATTCAATAGTAAATTTGAGTGTGTACAGGCGATACTTGATTACTACCCCTCACTCGTCCGCTGCGGCCGGTAGAAGATGCACCCTCGGCGCATTCAAACGCCTCCATTAAGAAACCTACTCCGGCCACATTCGGTTCACGGCGGGTTCTGTATTAGTCTTGTAATAACAGGAGTTAGTGGTCACTTTACTTAAATTTAATTAGCTTTAATAGAAATTTATACTTAAAACAAGCAATGCATTTGCTCGTTCTATCAGTGCCACAGGATCAACATGCACAACAATTAGAATTATTATTCTCGGGGCGCTTTACACGATCAGGCACATTTGTCGCACTTTCACAAAGATAGTACTACCAAGTTTGAACTGTTTGTTATGGTTGTTGTCCTCTGCATCATCATGCCGTGTTTCCCGGCTTGCAAGATTCGTAACCAACAAATAAGATCCAAATAATAAGTACAACAAATATGCCTACACATCTCATTGATTCCCGACTTGCAAGATTCAGAACCAACAAATAAGATCCAAATAATAAGTACAACAAAGATGCCTACACATCTCATTGATTCCCAGCTTGCAAGATTCGGAACCAACAAATAAGATTCAAATAATAAGTACAACAAAGATGCCTACACATCTCTTTGATTCCCAGCTTGCGAGATTCGAGAACCAACCGATTAGAGCCTTTTGATAAAGCTGAATATCGGGATTAAATCCATCTTGGCTAGCCATGTCATACAATCGAAGAACTTGGCGAATGCTCTTGACCGTCACAACATCTGTAGTTGAGTATTCCTGTTTGCACAGCATGTTTGCACAACACAAACAAGGAGACAGGAGAGCATGATATCGCTTTAATAGCGGCCTCCTTGAACTCAACCTCCAACTCTACTTGGATGAGGTCTGCCTAGAGTTCCATGATTCAATTCATGCGCCTTTTTCTGCAGTTCACCTGAAATGAAGCAAAGATTGCATCATTCAGCTAGCAAGAAGTACTTGCTCTTGTGAGCTGGCGGTGTTCTTCTTTAGTAGTTGCACTAAAATTGAGGAACATTAAGGTTGGCTGTCCGGCTCATGTAAGGTGCAACTATAATTTTCTTATCCTTTTGTGCAGTTCCACTAAAATAAAGTGCCATTGTGGTAGCAGTGGACGGCTCCATCTTGCAAAGGCTAATAAAATGTTGCACGAGATTACCCGTGAGAACTTGAGCGGAGATTTTGGAAACTCCAATCACCATTTTGTGCAGTTCCACCAAAATTGAGAGATGTTGCCCACGTGACATTTTAGTTGAACTGCACAAGACACTCATTCAAAAAAGTGTTTTGTGCAGTTCACCAAAAGGTCACAATAGCAACAAGGTGAAATGGATATCCCTATCTCGCACAAAATGATAGAAAGTAAGCGATTGCTTTGGTCAAGAAGAGTATACGAAACATATACAAAATGAAAAGAAGCATCTTAATTATGTTCATGGTAATCACGCAAGGACAGTAGACATTTCAAAACGTCATCAATGCTTCATGTTACCAGAAGCATTACGATCAACAATGAGATTCCTCAAATATGGGATTACTTTAATGGTGGCATTGCTTGTTTACGGAACCACGATAAATCAACACAGACTAAAGAGTTGGTTTAAGGGCATGGGACCGTGGGGACACCAGGACACTTTCGGCGTAAAGGAGCAACTTACTTATCATACTGGGAAAACAGCAGGAGTGCCATTTGTAACACAGTTTAATTGCAACTTATCACTGGAGGCATTAGATTAACTATAACACTGGTTAGACATGTCCCTAAGGAAACAGTGTGATCGCTTCATTTTACATGCGCCCTTACATTAACAACAGCAAAAGGTTGGTATAAGGACATGCGACAATGGATGCATCAGCACAATATACCTACAAGGAGGCATAAAGTGGTGATGCCGAGCTTGTTCATGCTATGTGAGGGCAGCAAACCTAATCCTGGAGACCTTGTACTATGTGAGGGCAGCAAATCTAATCCTGGAGACCTTTTACTATGTGAGGGCAGCAAATCTAATCATGGAGACATTATACTATGTGAGGGCAGAAAATCTAATCACAGAGACCTTTTTACTATGTGAGGGCAGCAAATCTAATCCTGAGACCTTTTACTATGTGAGGGCAGCAAATCTAATCCTGAGACCTTTTACTATGTGAGGGCAGCAAATCTAATCCTGGAGACCTTTTACTATGTGATGGCAGCAAATCTAATCATGTACATACTCTGTTGACTTGTCCACCAGCCGCACTTTCTATCCTTTTTTCAACCAATAATAGATCTGTTCCTTATCCAGTTTGTACTGCGTTTTCCCATTATTTCCCTTTTCAACCAAGATACCGGTTGGGTATCCGGTCTCTACTACTTTCACCATATTATTTCCTCTTTGAATCAAGTCCTAGATTCATGCTACAACTTTCCCCCTTTCTTCGTTGTTTGAACAAAGCCCTAGATTCGAATGCATGAAGTAGCTTTACCTCTAATAATACTAAAAATTTAGGTGGCTTTGGAAGAGCTGATGGGAGTAGAAAAAGATGCACATGTAGACACGTGGGGAGCTGGGGCAGTAGAGCAAGGCCGCTTCGAAGAACTTATACACGAGGGTCGCCGGGATGTCGTGGCGCGGCAGTCGGATCTGCGGACAATACTGCAGGGTGCAAGAAGGGTCGGAGGACCTCCCAGCCGCTGTGTCGAAGAGAACGCACGCAGGCGGAGGATCGGGCCCCTCCGGCAGCTGTGGGTTTCCTCCCTCGGCGGCGATGACCGCGTGAACGATGCACCTTTTAGTCCTCTACACACACCGGCCAAAGGGATCTGGCTGGATCTGTGACCAGCGGTGAGAAGAGAGAAAATGTTGCTACCGCTGTCTTGTTTATATCTGGAGAGGATGAGAGAATGAAGAGAGCAACCCTAGTAAAGCAAGCGCTCGAGGCCCTGCAAGGTCCATATATAGTGGAGTGATTATCTTTTTCTCTCCACAACAAGTGTTTCAATTTGTGTACGTGGCATTAAAGAAAAGAAACTCTCTATTTAAGGTTCACTTGTGCTCCCCGCCTCCATTCATTGAACAACCCCACGGGTGAATAAACATGCTGATAAGTACTGTATTTATATAGAACGAACAAGCTCGAACTATTTTCGCGTAGTTAAAAGTTGAGGGTGGGGCTTTTCCCGGGCAGTATGTGCGACAGTTTTCGGGTAGGCGGTTTGACAGAGAGGCGAGGAGGGTGAGCGAGTGGGGCTGTGCGATTTGATGATGCGTTACTGCTGGAAAGACTTGTGATATGACCACTCGCTATCGTCATGAATTATCGGGTGCTCACCGGGTGATGCCCCTTCCGATTCTGCGCTCTAACTGGTGCATGACACGTCGACCGGATCTTTGGCTCTCCCACATGTCGGAGTAGTAAGAAGGAGCAAAGAATGATGCGGTATATACTAGTACTATACTACTCCCTCCGTTCCTAAATATAAATGTCTTTGGAGAGATTTCACTATGGACCACATACGGAGAAAAATGAGTGAATCTACACATAAAATGCATCTATATACATCCGTATGTGGTCCACAGTGAAATATCTACGAAGACTTATATTTAGGAACGGAGGGAGTACTACTCAGGTCGTAGGAGTGTGAACCACGGCAGCCCAGTGAACTAGCAGTGTGAACCACGGTAGCCCAGTGAACCAGCAGTAGAAAACAATGCGGTGATATGGCCATAAAAAACAATGTGCTACGGTCCACACTGTAGCATGTACAGTAACACTCCTCTTTGTTTGGATCCATGAGTTAGAGCTAGTTTGGGTTGAAATAGCCTCAAATTATCGAAACAAGAGGGGTTAGTTTGAGCTAGTTTGCTCTAACCCAGCTAAAAAAACTAGCCCGGTGGAGAGGTTCTAATTGGGTTAGTTATCCTGGGCCCACTAAAAGAGAACTAAAAAATCTCACCTGCCTCACACGAGATCACTCCCCCTCTCGCACGACTCCTCTCTGTTCCCCATAGGGCCGCTCGCCCTCTCTCTCCTCCGGCCGCCCTCTCCTTAGGCCTCCGCGCCCTACTCGGCCGCCCTCTCCCTCCGGCCTTGAAGGTCGCCCGCTCTCCCTTCACGGTCGTTTTCTCCTCTACATGCTGTGGCGACACATATACTAGGGAGGTCGCAAGAGGGGTGAGTTTGTTTGTTCCTTCTCTGTCTCACGGCCATATCATTGATCTTGCTTGCTCTAGCGCTAATTTTGATTTGGAAAAGTAGATCCTGATCAAACTTGCTATAGATTTGTGGTGCATGCATGGAATTTTTTATGCTGCTCGAGGAGGTAATAAATCTTTCTAGAGGCCCAAAGATTCAGGTCACCTTTCTAGGTATTTCAATTTCAGGCTTGCATTATTTGTAGAGGCCCAAAGATTCAGTTCACCTTTCTAGGTATTTCAATTTCAGGCTTGCATTATTTCTAGAGGCCCATAGATTCAGATTCACCTTTCTAGGTATTTCGGTTTCGAGCTTGCATTATTTCTAGAGGCCCAAAGATTCAGTTCACCTTTCTACGTATTTCAGTTTCAAGCTTGCATTATTTCTAGAGGCCCAAAGATTCAGTTCACCTTTCTAGGTATTTCAGTTTCAGGCTTGCATTGTTTCTAGAGGCCCAAAGATTCAGTTCACCTTTCTAGGTATTTTAGTTTTAGGCTTGCATTATTCTAGAGGCCCAAAGATTCAGTTCACCTTTCTAGGTATTTCAGTTTCAGCCTTGCATTATTTTTAGAGGCCCAAAGATTCAGTTCACCTTTCTAGGTATTTTAGTTACATGCTTGCATTATTTCTAGAGGCCCAAAGATTAAGTTCCCGATCGGGCAAGCGGCCCTACTACCCATGCCGGTGTCGACCTCAACTCATAAGGGCCCGCGTCGGAGGGGTTCCCGGGGCTTGGGCTCTACAGAGCCTTCCTCCAGAGCGACGATGGCGAGCTCCTCCCTCGGTGTGTGAGGGGCTCTGGGCTCCCTCCCTATCGTGAATGACTTTCGTGATGAGTTAGTTCATTCTTTGTTTCATGAAGTGTTTTTTTATTTTGTGAAGCTTGATTGACGACTTGTATGTTTAAGTGGGATATCTCATTTGTATGGATAAAGTAAAAATTATCATGTTTTTCATGCTTGATTTGTATAGATGGTTCATTTATGTCAATTGTGAGCGGGAGGAGGCCACATAAGAGCCGGCCACACCAAGAGGGTGCTTGAATCCAAGGGACTTTTTTTTAGTCTGACTAAAAATAGGGTCGAAAGTAGTCAAATGATTGAGACAGAGCATTTATTGTCAATCTAACACTGCCATCCATACACCTCTTTGGTTTAGAGTTAGTTCAGGGTTAGAATCTAACTCTAACCTCTAACTGAGTTAGAGTTCTCCTCGTCTCGGTTCATCGCCATCATACTTTCCCCATTCACGTGTTTTCAGTATCCTGCGAATCAAAGAGGCCCTTTTTTGCGGGAAAAATCAAAGAGGCCCTTAGACTGGTTTAGGTCCGGTCATTTTTTATAAACGTGTTATGTCCAAAATTTAATGAACGTGCTCCGGTTTCCACAAAAATAATCCGGTTTCATGTAGTAATTCATTCATTTATTTATTCTTCTGCGGGGGGTTTGCATGTAATTCATGAGGTCTGAAATGTAAAGTACCCCGGCATATGCTCCGAGTCGTGCATGCACTACGACCCAGATGTTCTATGTCCCACATGTCGGCGAATGGGAGCACGTGGAAATAGCCTAGGAGTACATATAGGAGGATAAATGCATGAAAAAAATATGTATTATGAAGCGTAGCCGCGGTTCGAAAAGGTGACCTAAAGTGATGACAGCTATAGGTCGCACGCACCTAACTAGTGGTACTAGACATACGACTAATTTTTCCCTCAAAAAAAAGAGGCACGAGTGCTCAGTACTCCTATTCTATAAACACGAGTCCCATCTGACAACAGCGTCCAGGTACTACTGACTAGCTCTCCTCCCTCGTTTCTCTCTTCTAATTCTAAACTCGACCGGCCTTGGGTGGGCGGGTGGGTTTGCTCAGCTGCGGCCCCAACTCACGGTGAAAACGTTATGGTGGAATAAAATGCCATATACTCCCTTCATTCATAAATATAAGCCTTTTTAGATACTAGTTCAAATGGAATACATCATACAGATGTATGTAGACATAGTTTAGAGTGTAGATTCACTCATTTTGCTCCGTATGTAGTAGTGACTTGCTGGAATCTTTAGAAAGACTAATATTTGGGAACAGAGGGAGTACTACACTAATAAAACATTAAGGCCATGAGGCGATGCAGTGCTGGTTACATGAGGGAAGAAGAAGAGATGCATCCATCGACGACGTCCACCTCCTCGACTCAGGGCGCCGGCCCACCGAACGGCGCCTAATTAGCGGCTTCGTGGCCGGTCGGCGTGCTTACGAACAATGGCGTCCAAAGATTCCAGCCCATTTGGAAGAAGGCCAACGTCTTCATCCTCGCTTGCCTTGTAGTGGCCTATGCGACGATTTCCTCAGAGACGTGGATGTGCGGTCGACGGTTTCTTGCATGGCGGCGCTGGCGGCGGCCTTGCCTCGAGGTGCACATTCTTCGTCACGACCTCCGGCACTGCGGGGCCACCACGAGGATTGAAAGAGTTCGTCACCATGTAGGCCGATGAGGGTGGCAGGCAATGAGGAGCCTGGGCGCGCGGGCTGGAGCAGTACGGCAAGGTCATCCGCATGCTTCTTGACGGCGGTGAACTTGTGGATGGATTTGACCATCATGTCGTCCATGCGAGAGGCGAAGCCGGCGTCGGCGAGGGCTACGATGCCTGCGGTTGCCAGCACCATCTAGAAACACTGTGCAGTGCGGGGCAGGCAGCGCTATGGATGATTTGGCACGATCGCCGCTTCGCATCCATCGCCTCCATAGGTGCTTGTGGCTTACGGTCACTTGGTCTTGGATTGGAGTGAGCAGTGTTGCGCAGAGACTTGGGAGTAGATGGATTGGAGTGGTGGGGCGCCTTTATTATATGAGAGTCCAAACTCTGTTGCATTCACATCATGCTGGCTCTATTTTGCTTCTCCAATTAATTCGCTCTGCATGTAATTGAGGATGCATCATTGACCGTTCTACGTCTCGGGAACCGCTACCCTCTTCCTCCTTGGCATTCAAGCACCTACTCGTAAATTTCAAGATGATAGTGCCGTGCGTGTGTGCGTTCATAGGGATGAGTGTATGCGTGTGTATATGAGCGCTTGCGTGTGTACTGTGTCAAAAAAAACGTAAATGCGTGTCAAAAAAGAGACTAGTCAGTATACTCAATATTGTGCACCTCAGAGAGGAAAATTATAGAACTAGTACAAATTTATTTACGGTGTAGATTCACTCATTTTGCTCCATATGTACTCCGTCTCGGTGTTGTCTAGTCACTTGTTGAAATCTCTGGAAGGGCAAATACTCCTTTCTGGTTTACAGGGCTATACTAGCAAGTAGTTGTACGTACTAGTACAATAGTGGGCTCACATAGCAATTTTGTCTCATGCAAGAGCCCGCCAATATGTGTGATCCAATGTTTGCAACTGCAACGTTCGGTTTGCGCTTGGCTCTTCGCCTCTTCGAGAAGACGAACAATGATGTTACTACTACTGCTTCTACAGTGTCGAATCCACTGCTGCATGTCCGTCCACCGCAAGCGGGACGGATAGCTTGTTGTAGAAGTACTACTAAGCAAAAGCCTGTCCTCGTTTCGGAGCAACCACGCGCATGGACGAGGGAGAAGACGTGTAGTAAAATCAAGCTTCTTCTCGTTGTACGAGTTGACGCGACACATCATAGCACTGGCCCCACATGCTTGCCTCTAAACTTGGCTGAAAGACCATGATGTACAATATATTTGCTGCAACCTCTAACATTTACCCACCACAAATTAAAATATATGTGGCCGTATGCATCGTTCTGATGCAGAGCCCGGGGAGTCCCCCCTTTTCGAAAAAATAAATAAATATATATTCCTATCTTAACCAGATGAGCATGCAAACTACAATCACCAGGGTGACAGGTAGGGCCAGAAGACTATTTTAATTTTAAAAAAACTTCGAGACGGCCACATAGCATGGAGCCGACCCCAATGATTTTAAGCTTACAGGCACGATACACGCTATCCTAGACTACTCTACACATGAAACTGCCACACGAGCGTCCGGGCTGCGCTTGGCTCTTCGCCTCTTCGGGAAGTCGAACAATGATGGAGTACTACTGCAGACCTTTGGAGGAGTACTCTGAAGACGCTTCAGCCATCGACATCGATTGAACTGCTGCATGTCCACCGTGCGTGGGAGGGAGAGCGTAGGCGAAGCTTCTCCTAGTCTTGCTACCACCGGCTCATGGGCGAGGGAGGGATGCTCCTGCCTTTGCGTGTATGACAGGTGGGCCCGACAGGTGTGTGGCCAACCTGTCATACAGCCAAAGGCAAGTGCAATTAAGTCCGCGAGGGACATGATAATCAAACTTCTCGTTGATGTACGAGTTGACTTTACACATCAAAGCACTGCACTCGATATATTTCAATAATTTGCATATACCGATGCATTAATTACAACGCATGCATGCATGCCGTGACTCTTCTTTTGATACTTGCATGTGTTGATTTAATGCATGCAGACCGAACAGGACCCAACGATGGAGCTATCTAAGGTCTCGATGGACCTCACCGTGCTCCACTGCCCCTTGTGCCTCCGCCCCTTGACGCCTCCAGTGTATGAGGTTCGAATACACCTCGTCCGTTCGGCTGATTGAGCAAGGTGCAGGTTTCTTGATTGATGTGATGTTCGATTGATTTCTGCAGTGTAAGGGAGGGCACCTGGCCTGCGCGGACTGCCACGTCGAGCGCCCCAGGAGCCAGCGGCAGTGCCAGAAGTGCGAGCGCGGCGGTGGCTTCGACGTGCGGAACACGGCGGTGGACTCCGTCCTTTCGTGGGTGAGGGTGGAGTGCCCGCACGAAGGCTGTGGGCTCTACGTCACTTACCACAAGCTGGCCGATCACCAGACCGTGTGTCCGCTCGCGCCCTGCAAATGCCCCGTGTCCGTCTGCGGCTACGAAGGCCCGCCGCCGGTGCTCTACCACCACATCAGCACCACGCATCCCATGCCCGTGCACAGGATCCAGTACGGCAAGGTGCTCCAGCTGCAAGTGCCACTGTCGGAGCCACGGCTCTTGCTATTCGCGGAGGAGGACCGCCGCGCGTTTTTCTTGGTCGGCGGCGTGCTCGACATCGGCGCGCCTATCGCCGTGTCGTTAAATGCGCATCGAGCGGGGCGTCCCCACTGCCGCACTACTTGGCCAAGCTATGGGAGAACGGCCCACCGGGGGAGCCCGAAGGCACGACCGATGCCGTCAAGGTGGAAATGGAGGTGACAAGCAGCAAGGATCCCGGCGACGTCGACGTGCAGGAGCTGACCTTCTTGACAGTTCCGCCCAAGCTGCTGGCCAGGGCTAAGCTTGTGTCCCTCCACATTCAGATTGACAAGCTCACGTCCTAAATGTTTCTCTGATTGCCTTTTGTTTATCTTAGTAATATGCTAATATAGGGATTACCTTGGTCTACTTTAGCTTAAGAAATGGTGGGTTTTGGTGGCGATGCAGCAATTACTTCGACATCGGATCGGTAATTTCCAACGATCGAACGGATATTTTGTGTGCATTGGATATAAAGTTCCTTTGGGTAAGAAGTACTACTTGTAATCAAAATGGATAAAAGGAGATGTAGGTAGACGTATTTTAGTTCTAGATACGTCCCTTTTTATCCATTTTGATGACAAGCACTCCCTCCGTTCCACAATACATGCCTTCCATTTGTCAAAATATAGATGTATCTAGACATGTTTTAGTATATAGGTACATCCATGATAGAGCCAATCGGATGGTTGAGAACACTACAATTCGTAGCTACAGATGCGTGCGTGACTCCCAGATGCAGAGGCCGGGGGCCATCATCCTCCTTTTCGAGAAAAAACAGACGCGTGTGTGAGAGGACGAGTGCGTGCGTGCACCTCTTCTCTTCCTGTATAACGTACTACTAAACTCAGTACAAGTTTTTGTGGGTGGCACGATGGTGCGTAAGTAGAAGTCCCGAGCTAGGTTTAATGCGTCTGAAAAAAGACTAGCCTAGAGCTCGCCATGCGGCTATTCTGTCGAACGCCCCATTAACCGTAAGATATGTATACGATGGTGCGGTTATTGCACGTATACAGCAGTACTCCCTCCTTTCCGGTTTATCGGGCTTAATTCAAAAATCTCACCAACCAAGATGGTGAGTGGTGGAATATTTTTTGTAGTTTGCAAAAGCACCTAATTAATGCTCTTGTTTTTCTCAAGAAATTATGTTTATCAATGCATTAATTGCAATGCATGCATGCATAAAGTACATGCATTGGTCAATTTTCTCTTAATACTTGCATGCAATGATTTAATGCACCTTGGAATCTGAACATGTGTTGGGGAACAACCAAATTGAGACTTATAAAATGGAAAAACTAAAATTTTGAGATAAGCCCTATAAAACCGGAAAGGAGGGAGTAGAAAAAGAAGTACTCCACCCGGGAATAGTGCCGCACTTCGAAACTAGAACCGTCAATAAATTTTGAGCTTGCGTCTCGTCACATTCCAAATTACTCCACGCTATATTGAATTGCAAACCTGTTCACACCGATCACAACTTAAAGAGTTTCCCACTTAGGAGCGTATTAGTACCACGCTAATTGAATTCCAAACCTGTTCACACCGATCACAACCTAAACGGTTTCCCACTTAGGAGTGTATTAGTACTCGGTTATAAATACTAGTATGCCAAGATGACTGCACATTCCTCCTCAACTCCTCATCCACAAAAACAAACAAGTCATTCAGCATCCTTCCATTGCGCCCGCCATGGCGGCGTGAGTTACAGGTCGAGATTGCCACCAGGGAGAGGAGAGCATGGAAGCGGAAGCACGAGAGATGTCCCGCCTCGCTGCGAGAGCAGCCGACATGTCCCGCCGCGTAGAAGTAGCAGCACAGAGGTCCCGCCACGCCGCTGAAGTAGCACGGAGGTCCCGCCGCGCCGTCGATGCAGCAGACTGGTCCGACCGCACCGTGGAAGCAGCAGAGATGTCCCGCCGGGCCACGAGTGTAGCACAGATGTCTGCCAGGCGCGCTCGGGAAAAAATTTCTCCGCAGGCGGCGGCAGTATTACTGAGCACATGCATGCGATTGTCCATAGCAAGATGGATCAGATCTCCGGCTGGGCGAGGTTGTAGGACGACGTGAAAGCCTCGTTTGAACAGGCTACCGGCGTCATCCGGCAACTAAGGGAGGGCAATGAGAGGCTCGGGGCCGAGCGCGACCCGCTGAGGGAGAAGATCGTCCGAAGTGCAGACCAGCAGGAGGAGGCCAGTGCCTTGTTGAAAAGGACCGGCGTCATCGTCAATAAACTTATGGATGAGAATGACATGCTCCGCAACGAGCGCCAAAGGCTGGTGGAGGAATCCGTGGATGTTCTCAAGCAGCGTCTTGAGGACATGAAAGAGCTCATCGCCGCTTCACGGGAGACTAGTTCCCATGACCTATAGCAACGCATCAAGAAAGTAGAGATCGTGAGCCGGATCCTTGTCTTCCTTCTTATTTTGCCCTTGTGTATTTCGGTGTAGCCGCATGTGGCTTTTTTAATTATCTTTCTAATTATGTAAGACAATTAATCATCCTTATCTTTACGTGGAAGATCAATGTTGCGAGGTGGAATGAAGAAAACTCTTCTTTGGGCGACCACGGCATTCTTGTTCTTCTAGTTCTTTGTTGGGCTTCCTTGAGTTTCCTGGATCCTTTTGATGTAATAATCGGTTTAGGATGTGGATTGTGTAGTCGGTTGTGAAATGTTGGGTTCTAGCACGGATGTTTGGCCTTTTTTGGCCTCTTGGGATGTTGCGATTTCAATCTGGTAGCTTTTAGTCCTTTGTGTTAGGCTGGAGTTGTCTTGAACTTCTTGTGAATTGTGGTGGTTTTAGGTAATTAAAATCGGAAGGGCAAGCCCTTCTTTGATAAAAAAATTAATCGTCCTTATATATTCATCGCCTTGCTATTAGTCATGATAGATGCTATATAGGTCCGTCGGATCTTACATCAAGATCTGTGCTTTCAGATTTTCTTTTTCTCTCTTAAATCTCAGTCGAGTGAGACATAGCCACGCCATTAAGCAGAGGCTCGGGCGCCATTAATGGAGACCTTGGGAGAGAGGTGGACGACAAATGGAGGTCAAAGGGCTCTCCTCCCGATAAGCACACGCAGGGGTCTGATCGCATGCATCTCGTACTCAAATAGCTACCCTGCACGGCGCCTCCTAGCTAATAAAAAATGGGGACGCGTGGCGGCACGTAAATGGTACTAGTAAGTAGAACTCCCATGGTTTCAATAATACTTGTATTTCCGATTGTAACGTGACAGCACTTGTTCCAAACTGACTTTGTTGATTGTTAATGTGTGCGCCTTCGCAAATCGGACTGCAAATTTACCACAGCATGTTGGTGCCATGTCATGGCACCAAGCCAAGTTTCATTATTTTCATGCGTGTTTTGGATTTACAGGAATTTAAAAACTAAGTTTCTCAATGTTTCCAACCCAGCCACGACGCCCAGAATTTTGACTTTCATTCCCATTTCTTGCATGGAACCTAGAAATTTACCCGAGGACACACATGTGATTTTTCAACCAACTTTGGTGCACTGGAACATGTGCCTGTATTTCAAATTTTAATTATGCACACAAAGGTGACACATTCCCTCCTAGAACCACGTGCCTTCTTGAGAGAAGCTCCGATTTGCAAGAAGCTTATACCAAAATTTTGTTCCTGTTCGGCCAATTTTTTTACCACGGCATGGTACTACCATGACATGACACCATGCCAAGTTTCATTGTTTTAAAACCAAGTTTCTCAATGCTCTCGACCGAGCCACGATGCCCAGATGTTTGAATCTTATTCTCATTTTTTGCATGGGACCTACTCCCTCCTTCCATCTATATAGGGCCTAATGTGTTTTTCAAGACATCCTTTGACTATTGACAAGATTAATAGCACATGAGATGTATACTATGAAAATTATATTATTGGAAGCTCCTTTGACATACAAATTTGAAGGTATGCTTTGTGTAAGTTGCATGTCATATATTATTGCTCTAACGATTGGTCAAAGTTAGCCTCGAAAAACGCATTAAGACCTCTATAGATGGAAGGAGGGAGTAGAAATTCACCCGAGGACACAAATGTGATTTTTCAACCAACTTTGGTGCACGGGAGCATGTGCTTGTAGTTCAAATTTGAATTATGCACATTAAATGACCAAAAACTCAATTAATGTGTAAATAAGGCCAAACGAAGCCGGAATAATTCCAAAATTTAACAGGGCACTCATGTAGTTCTATGTTACCTTTGTAAATAAACTCAAGGGGGACAACATATATCGTTTCGCACTCAAAGGTGGCACGTTCCCTCTCAGAACCACGAGCCTTCTTGAGAGAAGCTTCGGTTTGCAAGAAGCTTATACCAAAATCTGTTCCTATTCGGCCATTTTTTACCACAACATGGTAGTACCATGACATGACATCCATGCCAAGTTTCATGATTTTCAGATGTGTTTTGGATTTACTAGAATTTTAAAACCAAGTTTCTCAATGTTCTCGGCCGAGTCACGATGCCCAGATGTTTTAATTTTATTCTCATTTCTTGCATGGGGCCTAGAAATTCACCCGAGGACACAAATGTGATTTTCAACCAACTTTGGTGCACGAGAGCATGTGCTTGTAGTTCAAATTTTACTTATGCACATTAAATGACCAGAAACTCAACTAATGTATAAAAAAAACAAACGATAATATGCATGTCTTTTTGTTATCAAGATAATATTTAAATTATTGTATAACTTGACAACAATCGTATTCAAATAAGGAAAATTGATTCAAATTTAGTCCATATGGTAGACGACAATATATATGTTCACATGGTGTAAAATGTTCATATATGATGGAAGATCAAAATGTACGACAACATCAATTATAAACCGCAAGGTCACCTAATGATATATTCGAATTCAACATAACGTGGATTCAAAAATTGAAATTCAAGATCATGGCATCTGTAATCATATAAAAAGGGACATTACTCTTTCCTTGGTGGGAATTGATTTGTTTTTTGTTGTTGTTGAGGGAAGTGCGAATTGATTTGGTACTGCAGGGGTAATCTTGTTCTTAGATTTTTTTACATTTTTCTTGTAGTTTTTCAATGGCATCTATAGCAATATAGTAAAGGGACATGACTCTCTTGTGTCTTGTATGAATTGTTTCTTTACACGTTAAGTTTGTTCTGTCGAACAAGGAATTCACACCTTGTTATCCCGAAATTTTCAAGCTCGAGTATCTTTTGTCTCACCTGCTTTGAAACTCGCGCTTCTTCAACCCGCGCCGCCCTTGTTATCCCAAAATTTGACGCCACGAGAACTCCCTCCTCATCCAAATCACTCCCCGCAGCCAGACACGCGAAATCCCCTTCTACCCCTCGGTAGGAAATGAAGCTCCACGTCGGGTGTGAAAACCGTGGGGTACGCTCGTAACTTACCCTACATTTCGGACAAGCGTCCCTAAGCTTGGCTCCTCCCCTTCGCCCCCATTCGTACACCGAGGCCGCCAAAACCCACGAAACCCCACGCTCCTCCGTCGGCCTCCCGACCGCCGCCCAGCCGGAGACTCTTCCCCGACTATGTCGTCCACCGCAACAGCTCGCCGTCCCTCATCCACCGGAGCGGATGAGGATCCGTTGTCGATCTCGTCATCCCGCCGGATCAGCCACCCCGTCCTCCACCTCCAAGGAGCTGCCCCGACGTTCGCCTCGTCTATCACGCCACCTCAATCCCCACAGCGCCGTCTTGACCTGCCCCACCGGAACCGCAAAGACCTCACCAATTCCTCCGATGAAGCCGAGGCCAACTCGGCGCCACCAAGGAGGTTCTGCACTCATCGTTGCATTTTATCTTTTATTCGATCTCACGGGGCTGCGGTGCTCGATACCGAGCGAACATGGCGTCTCCATCGACGGCGCCGCCGCCGCCACATCATCCACGGCGTCTCTCCCCATGTCATTGCTTCCTCGTGGCGACTTCCACAACGGCACTAGCTGCAGCTGCTCCGGCTCTTGTTTTCGGCTCTTTCTGTTCTTCTTGTCGGTCGTTCTTTGCACTGATCCTGCTTTCGTTCGTGCTGCTGCTCTGCTCTTGCTCTCGCTTGCACTGCTGCTGCTGCTGCACGACCTCTGGCAGCTACAAGAGTTGCTGATTTAGCACTCACTCGCGATGCTACTGCACGACTTGCTCTCTGCTAGTGCTTTCCCTACTCGAGCGTCTGCTGATTTAGATCACTGCTTCTCTGCTACTAGTGCTCGAACGCCCTAAACATCTATTGCAATGCTCTGTTACTAGTTCAATCAGTTTCGATAGTAAAATTCAGTTTATTTGTGAAGTTCATTTTCTTGATTAAGTTCAGAGTGAGCAGTACTTACAAAGATCTGTCGGAGCGGCCGTGTCGCGGTGATGCGTGTTACATCTAGCACTTTTGGTGATGTATTTTACATCATCTATTGCGAGATGATATTAGGGTCCCACTTTCAGATTAACGTTATGCCGTCTTGTCATGCTTCAGCCTCGTCATTTGTACACCTTAGCGGAGCTGCTCCAACGATGTAACCGTCCATCACAATGAGCAGTACCCTCGGTGCCGCTTTCTAGAGGCCTCGGATCTTCTTCCCGCCTCCGACAAATACACCGCATCATCACCATCCTCCATGTCCAACCCAATGATGCTTTGAGGTCCACAAGGCTATGCCAAAGAGGTTGTACACTCGTCGCATCACTTTGTTTCTCCATTCCTCTGTTCTTCCAATTCATGTGAGCCAAACACCTGTGTTGACTAAAATCCTATGTTTCCAAATGCCTGCTTTTGCACGTGCATTCCTATCCTATTCTGTGTTTTTCCTGTCCCTGCGTTTATAGAATCCTCCAATTCTTAGGATCCCTTACAGATTTACTTCATTTTCAGATTGGCGTCAAAGAAAACTCATGTGTTATGTCCTGCTCTGTCGTGCCGTCATCCACCCCACGAGGTGCACCATCGAAAGCGTTCCACTGCGGCAGAAGATCCCCCTCAGACTTTATTTCGCCGCCTCGAGATCATCTTCCCGTTGCTGGCAGCCACGCCTAACTGCATTACCATCATCGATCGAGCAGATGAACACGAGGACTACGATTCCGGAAGAGAGGTCGTGATCTTTCATGTTTGCTTACGTTATACATCGGTTATTATTACCTGCTACTTTATCGTTCAATCTTGAGTTTTGAATTGCCCATGGGTCTCATATCGAGCCAACAACGGATAGTATCTGTCTACTATCTGGTTCATCTGGGGTCTTCTATGTGGTTCATGTTGGGTGGGCAACAAACAATAGATGATCCATTGTCTACCTTTTTAAACTGAAGCTATATACCTGTTATCATCAGTTTTGGATCCATCCACTCGTTTGCTACCATCAGTCTTGATTTTTGCATGCACCCCTTAGGCCTTACAAAATCTAACTATATTTTTTTATTATGCATGTCGGATATTGTAGACAATCGTCTTGAACATGTAGAGAAAAGAGAAGACCGCTATGCGTATATAATGTCATGCAGACGCCGCTCCATGGTGGGCTAAGTGCCCCCCTCTCCTGCATTTCAGATTGTATTCGAGAGGAAGATAAGCATGCAGGTGGAGATTCGGAAAGGAGCCGACCACGCCTGTTTACCACACGAGGTGTTTGCTCTAACTCGCATCTTGATGTTGGCCATATCATGCATATGGCGCCTTGCATTGCTTACATTATACATCTTATATGTCATCGACTTAGTTTAGATTTGCTTTGTGTGAATGCCACCTGTTTGGTTTCTATATCATACTCCCACCATTCCTAAATATTTTTCTTTTTAGAGATTTCAACAAGTGACTACATACGGAACAAAATGAGTGAATCTACACTCTAAAATATGTCTATATACATCCGTATGTGGTAGTCCATTTGAAATCTATAAAAAGACAAAAAATTTGGAACGGAGGGAGTATATGCGAATTATGCAATGCCATCTTCTTTAGCCAGGCATCATATACGTGAATCATGCAATGCCATCCTGTTTAGCTACCATCGATATGTGAATTGTATCGTGCCATATTTTTTTCCATAATGTATTCCATTTGTCAACAATGTTTATACATTCATCTACTCTTCTGTGCATCAGCCCATTTGAGTCGGTCATGGGAAAATCTGGAGTGAAAACAAGGTCTTCGAGCGGTCGGTGCTACTGTCGTCTGATTTCTTGCTGGAATCTGAATAGCTCCTCAAAGGAGGATTGAGAGAGAGATGATCGGTCGTATTCCCCGAGGTGCATGCTCTAACTTGGCTGGGTTATATTGCTCATATCATGCATATGGTGTCTTGCATTGCCATGCCATACGCTTAGATTAGACATGCTTTGTGTGAATGCCGCCTTTGTGCTTTCTATATCAGATATGTGAATTATGCAATGCCATGTTTTTCAGCCAGTTATCATATATGTGAATTATGCACGGCCATGGAGCCAGGCATCATATATGTGAATTATCTCAAGCCATCTTTTTTTTGATTACGTATTCCATTTGTCGACAATCTGTGTATATTGAACTACTCTTCATGTGTATCGACCATTTGAGCCGGTTATGGAAAAACTGGAGTAAAACAAGGTCTTCGTGAGTAGGCAATGGTACTGTTGAAGCATATATCTCGATGGTTCTGAGGAGCTCTTCAGAGGAGGATTGAGACAGATGACCAGTCCTATATCCCACCCGAGGTGTATGCTCTAAGTTGCAATGTTTATATTTCTCATATGATGCATATGGTGTCTTGCATTGCTTAGTTTAGACATCATATGCACAATATTGAATTCTATCTCGCTTAGTTTAGAGATCATACATGCGAGTGCCACCTGCTTAGTATATGAATCAATTATGTCAATTATATCATGCCATCCTGTATACTTAGACAACATGTATGTGAATTATTTCATCCCAACCTATTTTAGAAAGACATCATATAGTTTTGTCATGTCATCTTGTTTAGGTACTCATCATATGTTGAATTATGCCATTATATCCTGTTAAGTTATCCATCATATATCTGAAACTGTGTCATGCTATCCTGTTTAGTTAGGCATCGTATATGTGAAATTGTGTCATCTTGTCTGTTTGGTTAGACAACATATATGTGAATTACCACATTTGTCTATCATACAATGTCTCAGACGTTCAATTTCTTTTCTTGTTTATCAACCATTTGAATTGGAGGGGTGATGGCGGTATCTAAGGGAGCAAAACCCGTTCTTCACAAAAAGACAAGTGCTACCCGTCGATGTAGATAGAACCATGGTTGTACTAGCCCACAAACTAGCCCCACCACACATAATCGAGACTCTTCCAGATTGCACACTTACAATCAAGGGCAGAGAACAAGCTACAACCCATCTAACCGCAACCCTAGCGGATAGTAACCCACTTATAGTTGACAAAGCACCATGTCCACCACAGAGTACCCCCACACGAGCAGTTTGTAAAGCTACTGCAGTGCCCAAAGCACGAAGACCACCATAGCTAACATAAACTCCACGTTTAAAGCAGAAGATCAACTATTCTCAGGTCAGATTTCATAGCTATGGTCCATACTCATTTGTTGTTGCATCACTGTATTTACTCATACCAACTACTTTCGAATTTGAAGGATCCAATTGAAACTCCAATGGCGCAACAGGTATGTTTTAAACCTATTTCTTTAACTGGATTGTTGTTCTAACTTCTTGCTCTATGTTGATTTCAGTTTAAGTTGTATAAAAAGTTATGTTCTCATGTGATGCACATTACAAGTGCTGCCAATGTTGTGTAGATTCTCACACTTATATTCTGTCTATGCTGATGTGTCTTAAAAATATATGAGTTGAACTGTGTCTCTATCTTGATTAGGGAACATAAACTATAATGATATGGACAATACAGTGACCATATTACATAGATATATGTTTGTTTCATGCTGTTATCATGTCCACCTTACTACTGAACCGGTTTACCAAAATGAGTTTCGTATATTACAAGCTAAACCTGTGATGTGTCTGCTTGTTTCTCTTGTAGTATGCAAATGTAATATTGGAGAAGAGCACCCCACTATGCAATGGTAGAGAAAGTAATGCAGATAAGGTTCAAGATTGTGAGACAACCCTTTTGGTCTCCAAGAAAGGTGATAAAACAATCTTGTAGACGGTGAGAAAACCCCACGATCCTGCGTTGATGTAGTGTTCGAAGTTCTTGGCGATCACCGGCACAAGCTCTCTTCGAACTTCATTTGCTGAATCACTTTGGCTTCTTAGGTCTCGGCTACAAGTGAAAGGCATCGATCGGTGTCTTTGCGGCAAGAAGTCAGAAGGGAGGAGAAGTCCTGCGAGAATTGAGATGCGTACTTTCTTGTGCAACAACAAGCTACTGGAGGATTTAAGCGCCAAACAAGAGAAAGTTAACAAGCTTACTAAGCATCTTGCCGCATTATGGGTACCTGGATATTGTTTCTTGAACTCTTACGAAGTGGTTTCGATTCTGGACTTGTTTTCTTGTATGCGTTTATATGTCGCTTTGTTCCCTATATTTGCCTTTGGTGGCGAACTTTGATGCCCGTGGATGTAATATGTGTAAAGCCGTGATAGCCTAGCATAAGTTGCTTGCTTATTTATTTCCTTGTTGTCTTGTTTATTTGTTTGCTTGTAGTCGATGCAGTTCTTTTTCCGCGGTTTGCTAGTGGCTGCAATAACCTATTTTTAAAACTAGGCCACAATAACCATGGGCTAATATTCTTTGTAGTATTATTTGGGCCTCCTACGGTCGTAGAAATAGTGGGCCTTCTACGGGCCATAGAAGCGATGAGGCCTTCTTCGGGCCGTAGAAACAATGGGCCTTGTACGGGCCGTAGAAACAATGGGCCTTCTACGGGTCGTATCATCAATGGGCCTTATACGGGCCGTATGATCGATTGGCCAAACATGGGCCAATAATAAGCTGCATTATGGCCGTAAACGGGCTAGAGTTGGAATTGTCCGTTCATGGGCCGACCATAACGGGCCATTGTTAATAGGCCGTATTTGATGACGCTATGAAAACGACCCAACGACATTAACGGACCACAAACGGGCCTATTGTAACCACGGGCTGAATTTGGCCCACAAGCGTAAAATAGCGATGAACGGGCCGTATGTAAACTAATGCTGGAAATGAGTCCAAGATAAATGGGCTCTGAGAAGGCCGAAAGATAACATGGGCTGGAAACGGCCCAACTGAATAACGGGCCCTTAATGGGTATAAAGTGATACACTGTTCATTACGGGCCAGTTTCACCACGGGCCCTTAATGGGTATAACGTGATACACTGTTCATTGCGGGCCAGTTTCACCACGGGCCATTAATAGGCCAAGAGTTACATAGGGCCTCATATGGGCCGAAAGACGTCATGGGCCAGAAGTGAAAACGGGCTGGAATCATATTGGATGGCCCAGCTGACGCTACTGGGCCTAATTCGGAATGGGCGTAACGGGTCTTGGGTTAGCGGGTTGTAAATGGGCTATATGCGAATAGGCCGTTAACAGGCTTTCCATGGGTCAGCCCGCCACATTTTAACCAAGTCAAACGGGCCGGCCTTTTCACAGGAATGGGCCTCTGTTGGGCCGTGCCACGTGTCGACGTATCATAGGCGCCTTCTGTCCAATGAGTGGATGACATCTGTTCCAACGATGAGCCGACACGTGTTTCCTCAAGCCAATGATGATTTTACATGTGGAAAATCCCCATTGGCCGGGGCTGTTAACGGGTTATCGGATCCAAAACCCGGCCCAATAGCTTAACGGCGTTCCGTTACGGTGGATGCCACGTGTTGGTCACCCTTGACGAAAGCACTTCTGTGACGCGTGATTTATCGTCATGGAAGTGGACACTTCCATGATGATAATTTTGGTAATGTCATGGAACACTTCTATGACAAAGATGTATGACTATCTTGATTCTGTCATAAAATCGTCATGGATGTACATGCATGACAAAAAATGCGACCTACTGTGACAAACACGTATCATCACGGAAGTGTATTTTTTTTGTAGTGCGTCCAAATACTGTCATCATTGCGTTGTAGCATTCTCTACCCAAGTTGAATTGAGCCTTCAGAGCCATTATTTGTGAGATGGCATCCAGTTGACAAAGCTCAGTGTGCGCCCGTGGACAGGATGTTTTGAAGATTCCAACATTTCATTGAAGGCCTTTGCAGATTCCTCCATCTCATCGTCCGAGTCCCGAGCATCATCAAAGTCTTGCACCATGTCTTGCATCCCGGTACCATGCTCGTCGGTGCAACGATGAAGCACCTCAGCTCTGGCACGTTGGGCAGACTCGCCATGAAATGTCCACACCGTATAATCTGGCGTAAAACCCCTCTTCTTTAGGTGTTTGCCCATTTCATCCTCTGTCCTCTTGTGCCAATTGTTGCACCCGGCACAGGGGCACCATGTTGTCCTCTGGCCATTTGCAAATGTGGCTCTCAGAAACCCCTTGGTTTTTGTTAACCATTCAATGGTCATGTCTTTCTGACTAGTGTGACCGGTGTACATCCATGCACGACCAGTCATCTTGCCTAGCAACCTAGACGCAAATATATATATATATATATAAGATATATATATATATATATATATATATATATATATATATATATATATATCAGCATGTATATATTCATCAGTTAATGGAGTTTGTCACTTTTGTTACGTCCATGCAACCTAGACGCTAATAAGTAAAGATAGGTCCTAATCCCACCCGAGTATGTGTAGATCAGGTTTGTTTTCCCATGCTCTGGTCCGGATCCGACGCAAAATTTTGGCAGCACCTCCCCGCTATTCTCCTGATACACGTCTCAGCAATAAGCAGAGAGGATGTGTACCCGGAAAACAACAGGGAGGCACTGACGAAATTCTGCCCTGGGTTCCGGAGCAGAGCATATAGGAAAACGAACCCAATCTACACATACTTGGGCTGTCCATGGATAACGTTGGACAATTCAAAAGAATCACGGTTATAAATATGCAAATGCATGCATGTTTATAGATGTAACCCTTTCGAACGGGAGACACATAGTGGTCACGCATACTGATGATTGAAGACACCTATAGCTAGAAAGTTTCATCGACACGAAGACTGGAACAAAGAAAATGAAGGAGGGAGGAGGAGAGGTCATTTGTGCTCACCATGAACGCAGGGGCAGAGCTAGTCGAACACTAGACCCTCGCAGCGACGAAAAAACTGCACATTTAAATCGAAAGATGAGTAATATAGCAATTTTATTTTTTGCGTCAACCTAACTAAATATTTACAACATGACGAGCGGGTTAGGGGGTTCCTTGGTGTCGATGGAACCCTAAATACCAAGTATCATCGGTGCGAGATACATGTGGCGCTCGGTGTTGAACACTAGATGCACATCCCACAAGTGAAGTCGGCGCCCGGCATCCTGCAACAATAGTTCTGGTGGTCGATGACGGTCGAACACCTTGGCGAATTTGTCTGGCAGCCTTTGTGATGAGGATTAGAGCCAAGTTTTGAAAGTTCAAACAACCAAACTGACTTGAGTCAGTTTGGGTGTTTCAAGTTTCAACACTTGGCTTCTAATCGTCATCACAAAGGCTGCAAGACAAATTCGCAATGGTGTTCGACTGCCATCGACACCGAGAACTGTTGTTGTGGGACGCCGGACACCGGTGTCACTTGTGGGACGTGGATGTAGTGTTCGACACCGACGGCCACATGTATCTCGCACCGACGATACTAGCTATTTAGGGTTCCATTGACACCGAGGAACCCCCTAACCCGCTCGACCCAGTTTCGTCGGTGATGCACCCCTAATCTTCTTATTCTTCCTCCTCCTCCTCCTCTTCTTCCTCCTCCTCCTCCTCCTCCTCTTCTTCCTCCTCCTCCTCCTCTTCTTCTTCCTCCTCCTCCTCCTCTTCTTCTTCCTCCTCCTCGTCCTCTTCTTCTTCCTCCTCCTCGTCCTCTTCTTCTTCCTCCTCCTCATCGTCTTCTTCTTCCTCCTCCTCCTCCTCTTCTTATTCCTCCTCCTCGTCGTATTCTTCTTCCTCCTCCTCCTCCTCTTCTTCTTCCTCCTCCTCGTCGTATTCTTCTTCTTCTTCTTCTTCTTTCATCTTTCGTCTTTCTTCTTAACCTAAAGTAAACCTAATAAACTTAACCTAGACTAAACTAAATATAAACATAAAAAATAGAAACAAAACCTAAACTAAACTTAAACTAAACCAAGCCTAGATTAAACTGAACCTAATTAAACTAAATCTAAAAAAAGAAAAATAGGGATGTCTCACCTTCAAGCGCCGAGGGTGCACTGGATGGAGGAGGGGCGAGCGGCGGTGGTGGCGGCCGGGCCGAGGCGGGCGTGGTGTGGCGGGCAGGCGTGGCCAGGCGGCTCGAACGCAGGCGGCGGCGCGGGTGTGATGAGGGAGGGAGAGAGAGGGCGGAGAGAGATAGGGACGTGGAGCTGACCCCTTTTTAGTTTAGGTCACAACTCTTTGTCGTCTGCTAGTGGACGACAAAGAGCCTAGCTAACGGACGTTAGCTAGCCACTTTCTTTGTCGTCCGCTAGCAGACGGCAAAGAAAGTGGCCGTTAGGTGGCCCTCGCTAGTACGCCACCCTCCCCCTTTGTCGTTTGATAGCTGACGGCAGAGATTCTATTGTGTCAGCTAGCGGACGGCAACGAGGTAGCTGACGGCAAACATTACCTTTGCTGTCAGTTTTCCTTAACCTGATGGCAAAGACCTTCTTCGCCATGAGCTAGCGGACGGCAAAGAGCCGGCTGACGGCAAAGATCCTAATTCTAGTAGTGCATGGACATTTGGACTTTTATATTATACAAAGCAATAGTCTAGTTTTTACATGACAACTTAAATACTAAAGCATATCAAGAAGCAACCATGTCTTTCAAAATATCAACACTAAAATAAGCTATCCCTAGCCCATGATGCTTAATCATTGATCCATTCATGAAACACGCTCGCATATTAACTACACCTATTGCTCAAGTACGATCATAGTGCCTCCTAGTTGGTGCTTTATAAGAGAATATGGAGAATCAAATTCAAAATAAAAATTGCATAAAGTAAAAGAAAGGCCCTTCGTAGAGGGAAGTAGGGATTTGTAGAGGTGCCAGAGCTCAAACTGAAAAACTTAGAGATAAAAACATTCTGGGAGGTGTGTCCTTCCCACCAACGAAAACGACTTAGAGTTCCCAACACATTCCATGCTAGATATATCATAGGTGGTTCCCAACCATAAAATAAAGTTTATTCCTTTTTCCATCATACTTTCACTTTCCATTGCTAGCCAAATCCACGGTTGCCTTCCATACCAACACTTTCCAAGGAATTTATTATTTGACAACATAAAGTAAATTCATTTTCATTTAGGGACTGGGCATCCCTAATACCTTTGCCTTACTCTCGTGCAATGACAAGTGAATAAACACTCATCGTGAGAATAACACATCTAGCATGGCAAATATTAGCCATCCCTTACCGCCTCGCGAGCGGTATGAACACACATCCAGAAAGGAATCAAGACTTAAAACACAAAATAAAACAAGCAAAGACTCATATTATACAAGATGCTCCAAGCAAAACACATAGTATGTGACGAATAAAAATATAGCTTCAAGTAAAATACCGATGGTCGTTAGAAGAAAGAGGGGATGCCACTAGGGGCACCCCCAAGCTTAGTTGCTTGCTCTCTTTTGGATAATAGCTTGGGATGCTAGGGCATCCCCAAGCTTAGGCTCTTCTTACTCCTTATTCCTTCATCCATCATAAGATAACCCAGAACTTGAAAACTTCAATCACACAAAACTCAACAAAACCTTCATGAGATCCGTTAGTGTAAGAAAGCAAATCACTACTATAAGTACTGTAGAAACCAATTCATATTTTGTTCTTCCATTATATCTACTGTATTCAACTGTTCTATGGCAAAAAAATCATCAAAGAAAACCATAGATCCATCAAAACAAGCACACAACACAAACAAAACAGAATCTGTGAAAAACAGAACAGTCTGTAGCAATCTAGACATTTCGAATACTTATGAAACTCCACAAATTCTGAAACATTAGGACGACCTGAGAAATTTGTATACTAATCTTCTGCAAAAAGAATTGACATTTTATCATGCTCTGGTAAAAAATGAGAATTGTTTTCGTGAGTGTAAAAGTTTCTGTTCTTCAGTAAGATCAAACAACTATCACCCAAGAAGATCCTAATGGCTTTACTTGGCACAAACACTAATTAAACACAAAAACACAATCATAACAGTAGCATAATTGTGCAAACACTCAAGAATAGAAATCAAAAAGCAAAAATAAATTTTATTCATTGGGTTACCTCCCAACAAGCGCTATAGTTTTACGCCCTTAGCTAGGCATAAAGCAAGGATCTAAGTATTGTCATCTTTGTTCAACTCTTCAATCAAACACTTAGAATTCCTTAGAGATTTAGCATAGAGGTTTTCAATGACAATACTCCTAGGACCAAATTTAAAGAATTCATTCTTGCCAAAGGGATCTCTTATAACTTCAACTAAATCCGGGTGGATAATAATCATCTTAAGATCCTATTTACTAGAAGTTGCACCATTGATCTTAGTAACTTGGGTAGTCTTATCAATTTTTATGGGAGTTTTTTCAACAGTTTTAGCAGAAGCAAAAGCCGAACTCAAATTACTAAAGATTTCTTCCAGTTTATCAATCCGAGACGGGCTTTCTTCAATTCTTTCATGAATTATAGTTCCCTTTTCTTTTAACAACTTAAAAACTGCACCCGCTTTTGATCCAATCTTAGTAGCAAAATTATGCATCTTTTTATCCAAATTTTCAATATGCACTTCAGTAAGTATTTTCTTTTCAATGGAATCTAAGCTTTCCATGACATGCTCAAGAGTCAAAGTTGTTTCATTAATCATAAGGGGTGGCAAGCCTACTAAATTTCCCATAGCATTAAAAGCATCAAGAGAGGGACACATCAAGAAATTTCCACCGGTAATCGTATCAAGGACGAATCTATACCAAGTGGTGATGCCCACATAAAAACAACAGAGAAGAACAACGATAGATTGTTTTCGGATAGATCTATTATGAGCATTGCAAATTCTATACCAAGCATCTTTTAAATTTTCTCCTCCATTTTGTTTAAAGTTGAGAACTCCATTCTTCAGAATGCACGCAATAGAGGAAGAACTATCCATGACGATAATAAAAGAAAACAAGATTGCACTCAAGAACAGATCCGGCAAGAAAACAGCGAACGAAAAAGAGGGGCGAATAAAACGGTAAATCTTTGTGAAGTGGGGGAGAGGAAAATGAGAGGCAAATGGCAAATAATGTAAATTGTGAGGAGATGAGATTTGTGATTAGGAACCTGTTATATGTTGAAGATCCTCCCCGGCAATGGCGCCAAAAATTGGTGCGTGGCCGGGAGACTATCTTGACGTGATCCTCCCCGGCAACGGCGCCATAAATTCCTTTTGATGCGGCTTGAAGCTACGTGGTATTTCCCCAAAGAGGAAGGGATGATGCAGCACAACAACAGTAGGTATTTCCCTCAGTTATGAGACCAAGTTATCGAACCAGCAGGAGAACTAAGCAACTCAACGTAAGCAGCCCCTGCACACAAATAACAAATACTCGCAACACGACGTGTAAAAGGGGCTGTTAATCCCTTTCGGGTAGCGGCGCCCCAAGATAGGCAAATAGACGTGAATAAAATTGTAGTACATTGATAGATCGAACGCCAAATAAAATAAATAAGAATAAAACGCAGCAAGGTATTTTTGTATTTTTTGGTTAATAGATCTAAAAATAAAAGCAAAGGAAAATTAGATCGCAAAGGCAAATAATATGAGAAAGAGACCCGGGGGCCGTAGGTTTCACTAGTGGCTTCTCTCAAGAAAAATAGCAAATGGTGGGTGAACAAATTGCTGTTGGGCAATTGATAGAACTTCAAATAATCATGTAGATATCCATGCAATGATCATTACATAGGCATCACGTCCAAGATTAGTAGACCGACTCCTGCCTGCATCTATTACTATTACTCCACACATCGACCGCTATCCAACATGCATCTAGTGTATTAAGTTCATGGAGAAAAGGAGTAATTCAATAAGAACGATGACATGATTTAGACAAGATCTATCTATGTAGAGATAGACCCCATCATTCATGCTCAGTAGCAACGATACATACGTGTCAGTTCCGCTTCTGTCACTGGGATCAAGCACCGTAAGATCGAACCCACTACAAATCACCTCTTCCCATTGCAAGATAAATAGATCAAGTTGGCCAAACAAAACCAAAATATCGGAGAAGAAATACGAGGCTATAAGCAATCATGCATATAAGAAATCAAAGAAACTCAAATAACTTTCATGGATATAAAAAGATAGATCTGATCATAAACTCAAAGTTCATCCGATCCCAACAAACACATCGCAAAAAGAGTTACATCATATGGATCTCCAAGAGACCATTGTATTGAGAATCAAACGAGAGAGAGGAAGCCATCTAGATACTAACTATGGACCCGAAGGTCTACAAAGAACTACTCACGCATCATCGGAGAGGCACCAATGGAAGTGGTGAACCCCTCCGTGATGGTGTCTAGATTGGATCTGGTGGTTCTGGACTCTACGGCGGCTGGAATTGATTTTTGTCGACTCCATTAGGGTTTCTGGAATATTGGGGTATTTATAGAGCAAAGAGGCGGTCCGAGGGGCACCCGAGGTGGGCACAACCCACCAGGGAGCGCCTGGGCCTCCTGGCGCGCCCTGGTAGGTTGTGATTCCCTCGGAGCACCCCCTAGGCGCTGCCTTGGCCCATTGGATGTCTTCTGGTCCATAAAAAAATCTTTGTAAAGTTTCATTGCATTTGGACCCCGTTTGGTATTGATTTCCTGCGATGTAAAAAACATGCAGAAAACAACAACTGGCACTTGGCACTATGTCAATAGGTTAGTACCAAAAAATGATATTAAATGACTATAAAATGATTATAAAACATCCAAGATTGATAGTATAACAGCATGGAACAAACAAAAATTATAGATACGTTGGAGACGTATCAGCGAGAACGAGGAAGCAAGTGAGGAAGCGGCTATAGCTTAGGAAGGAAGGATGGAGGAAACAGGAGAAATGTGACTTGTGGTCCGAGAGAAAACGGGGTGGGAAGGGCGGTAGATATTTCAGCGGTAGGCCAAACTTTTTGAAATGTTGAGGGAAACTTTGCGCTCGGTGCCGCCGGACACCATTCACTTTGAACGATTGTGTGCATCGCAAATGATTCTTCAACTTTACGCGCATGGGATGAGTTTGATAATTCAATTTTTTGTGGAAATTTCCCCGGGTACGTCATTGCATAATGTAACATCGCTTTCTAATTTGGGCACACAAAAGAGCATACAGCACACAGACCACACTTACTGAATCGAGCAATTTAGTAATCAAATAGAGCCAGTTGACCTAAACATTGCTCTAACAAAAGACCAGCATTAAAAACAAAGCCTAAGTACGCATAGTTTTATCAAAAATGGTGTCGCGCTGGCCTATGCATCGCCAGTGTGAGAGAGACATCGATGACTTGTCCTGGCGACATGCCGCCATTGGTGGACTCCGCGTCCCCCTGCTAAAGTCGACCGCGTCCTCGTCCTCGTCCTCGGCACTGCCCTCAAGGTTGTAGTACTCGTAGTAGTGGTTGCGCCAGAGCTCGTGTTGGTACTCCACCGCCGATTCCTCGATGGACAGACTCTTCTCTACCTTGACCTCGGCCACGTGCAACTCCTCCTCCCGCTGCTCCTTGATCTCCATTGCCTCCTGCATCTACAGCACCCGCTCGACGATCTCATGAGGAAGCAGGTGCTCCATGGACACCACCGCCTTTTGGACGTGGGTTGCATGCTGGATTCCGAGGTGGCCTGGAATATCTTGGTGTGTGCGTCCTTGATCTTGGCGTGGATGGCCTCGACCCGGGCTAGGGCGACAACGGCGACACAAACGACAGCTTGAGCGCTCTTGGCGTTTTGCGGCCGCCGTCACAGCAGCAGCTGCAGCCGTCTTGGCCGTTGGAGCTGCCCTATTGGCTGCCGCAGACGCGCTCTTGGCGGATGCGGCCGCGCTCAATGCGGATGCAGCGGCACTCTCGGTGTAGGCGGCCGCGCTATCGGCGTAGGCAGCAATGCTCGGGGAGGACGTGGCCATTGTACGAGCCTTCACGAAGCGTTTCCGCGGCGTCATCTTTGCAAGAAGGGGTTGCGAGAATGGGGATCAAGATTCATGGATTCGGGGGTTGCAGGAACTAGAGCAGACGAGCCGGCGAAGCTTAAGGAGGAATACTTAAATAGACAGAGGAATTTTCATCACAAACGGTTCCTACAAAAAAACTTTGTGTGATGTTGTTGATATTTTTTATTAGCTGTGCAAGACGAATTTGGAGTAAAGTGGCAACGGGTGGTGTTTTAAATGTATGAGAAAATTTGTAGTAGTAATACAACTATCATGTCAAATTTTGGAAAATTTCAGGGGTCATTTGACCTTTTAAGACATTTTAGTGATTTTCTAGCCATTTAATGACCGTAATTTAAATTTGAACTACATGTACATGCAACAGCTAACCACAACGGTTTCAAAAGTCATATTTTGTGTGCTTGTGTGCGATTTAATTCCATGTGCAGTAAATTGGAAGGAATTTTCAAACATATTGGTCTAACGACTATGACACAATTAAACATGGAGTGCCATGACATTTAAATTCCAAAAAATTGAAAAAAGATCAGAAACACATGAAACCTTGCTTGATGTAATGTCATGCCACCAAGATGATGTGGTAAAAATTTGGCATGTTTGACGAAAGTTTGGACACACACACCCCACAAACCGAAGCAAGTAACTGGAAGGCTCGTGGTTCTGAGAGGGAACAATGCATGTTTGATGATGAACGGGAGATAGCTTCCCCTTACGGCCTTCAAATTTTTCTACATTTAACGTGCACTAATACAACTGTCATGTGAAAAATTGAAAAATTTCAGGGGTCATTTGACCTTTTATAGACATTTAAGTGATTTTCTAGCCATTTCATGACTGTAATTCAAATTTGAACTACATCTACATGAAACAGCTAACCATAACAGTTTGAAAAATCATATTTGTGTACTTGTGTGCGAGTTAATTCCATGTGCAATAAATTGGAAGGAATTTTCAAACATAATGGTCTCACGGCATGGACACATGCATGGAGTGCCATGGCATTTTAATTCCAAAAAATTAAAAAATGACCAGAAAAACATGAAACCTTGCTTGATGTAATGTCATGCCACCAAGATGATGTGGTAAAAAAATTGGCATGTTTGACGAAAGTTTGGACACACACCCCTCACAAACCATATCAACTCACTAGAAGACTCGTGGTTCCGAGAGGGAACAATGCATGTTTGATGATAAACGGGAGATAGCTTCCTCTTACGTCCTTCAAATTTTTTCTACGTTTAACATGCACTAATACAACTATCATGTGAAAATTTGGAAAATTTCAGGGGTCATGTGACCTTTTATAGACATTTAAGTGATTTTCTAGCCAATTAATGACCGTAATTAAAATTTGAACTACATCTACATGCAATAGCTAACCATAACGGTTTGAAAACCATATTTGTGTACTTGTGTGCGAGTTAATTCAATGTGTAGTGAATTTGCAGGAATTTTCAAACATATTGGTGTCACGGCATGGACACATGCATGGAGTGCCATGGCATTTTAATTCCATAACATTAAAAAATGATAGAAAACATGAAACCTCGGTTGATGTAATGCCATGCCACCAAGATAATGTGGTAAAAAATTTGGCATGTTTGACGAAAGTTTGGACACACACCCCTCGCAAACCGGGAGATTAGATGATTTGCCCCACTTTACAAGGGGTTAGATGATTTTCCCCGGGGTTGTCTCAATGACCAGTGCCCCCGGCCCCACCTGGCAGTCTCTCAGGGGGGGGGGGTGCAAATTATCTAAGTGGGAAGTAAAGTGCGGCAAAAGATCCAATTTTCCCTCGCAAACCGGAGCAACTCACTAGAAGGCTGTTGGTTACGAGAGGGAACAATCTATGTTTGATGACGAACATGAGATAGCTTCCTCTTAAGGCCTTCAATTTTTTGTACATTTAACGTGCACTAATACAACTGTCATGTGAAAATTTGGAAAATTCGAGGGGGCATTTGACCTTTTAAAGACATTTAAGTGAGTTTCTAGCCATTTAATGACCGTAATTCAAATTTGGACTACATCTACATGCAACGGCTAACCATAACGGTTTGAAAAATAATATTTTTGTGTACTTGTGTGCGAGTTAAAAAATCATCAGACGATGTAAATATGTGAGGTTCAAAAAAACAAAATGTAAAGATCCGGCAAGACAACTGGCCCCACATGATTGGCACTCTATTTCACGCCTCTAGGTTTGGAAGGTGGTGGCGGGGGTTATTAATCAGACACGGTTTTGTATTGGAAACCGTCAGCTATTAAGTTCACACAAGGATTTTGCTGCAGGAATCGTGTGTAATTCAAACTACAGTACTCGTAAATTCTAGTGACCAGCGTGTGTACTGTTCCCGTCGATCTAGATTCCGTCCGCCAATAAATACTACCTTGCTCACGTCGTCCCGCCTGCATTCTCATTTACATCCTCCCCTCGCTTGCTCTCTCTCTCTCTCTCTCTCTCTCAAATCTCTGCCATGGCGCCATCGATCTGCCCACGCACCGACGAGGACTCGCCACCCCCCGAGGATGCTCCGTCAAAGAGCAGCAACGAGGAGGACCCCTATGCGCCGCCGACGAGGTTGCGTTGGACCCCCCAACTTTGGATTGGTTTGGGGGCCAGTACAATCTTTGTCTGTGGAAGTCGCTGCCGCCGGCTGAGAAAGCCAGGCAAGTGGCATTCCAGAAGGAGATTGCGGAGGAGGAAGCCAGGTACCAGGTGGCCTATGAAGCCCATGATGCCGCTGGGAAAAAGGAGGCGGTGGAGCTTTGGGGGTGGGCGCGTCGTCGTGCGGAGGAGGTGTACGAAGACGAGTACTCCACGAGGAAGGTCAAAGGAGCTAGGTGCCTCATCGCTGCGTGGAGGTGGGCCGATAAGCTCCAGCGAGCCATCGACAAGGACCTCCGGAGGGCGCCCAACGAAATGGCAAGATCGTTCGCACTCGTCTACCAGCAAGAGGCAGATCGGTACGTCAAGCGCTGCGAGGTGGAGGAGGCGGAGTACTGTCTCCGCGCTGGGAAGACGCCGCGCACCTGGGAGCTACTGGTGAGGGGCTGCTGGAATATTGCCCCCAGGAGGGATTATTAGTTTTAGTATTGCTCGTTTTCGATTTTATGCATTGTACCTAGTAGTTAAGTATCATCATGTATATGTGATGATATTATATATATTCCATGATGAACTAATGAACAATTAATATATATATATATATTATGAATTCCATTTTCTATCTGTTTTGTATACTAATTTGTATCTAGATGTTATCATCCACATATATAGAAAGGAAAGTGTATATACACACATTAAAACAGAACATATAAGAATGGAAAACAGAGTACACACATTGAAATAGAGCAATATTACGATTGTTGTGAATACATAGCGATCCACGTCGAAACGATTCAACAAAATAAAATGCGTCCATGAGACCATGACCAACCCTTGCTACGGTAGCTCTTGGCTCTGCCTGAACTCATGCAGGCGTTCGTCCAAGCGGTCGACACACTCACGGTACATCTGGAGCACGATCTCGAGCTCCAAGTTGTCTATTTCTTCGGAGATCACCAGCTCGAGGATGCGACGGCCATGTTCCTCTACTGCGCCCAGGTGGACACCTGGGCTAAGGAGGCAGTCGAGCCTACCGACCAGTGCGTTGGCATCGAGCGGGCCGCGGACAAGGCGAACGGTGCGGCGGGCGTCTGGTGCAAGTACAGCGAGGCCGGCTACTAGTGCAAGTACGGCGCAGAGGGCCTCTGCCCACTCCTGACGAGGAATGGGGGTATTGACGGGACGTGTACCCAGCTGCGACACCCTGTCGACAGCAGGCAAGCGCCGATGGATCCGCTCTTGTTGTGCGGCATGCCGCGCTTCTCGCTCTGCGGCGCTCCAACGGCCTCGCCGTGCGCCGAGCTGCAGCCTATCGGCGCGGACACGCATAGCTTGCTTGGCGGCTCGCCATCGATCATGTTGTGCGGCGAGCTGCAGCCTCTCGGCGCTGACATGCCTATCTTGATACGCGGTGCTGAAGCGCCATGCGCCAATGGTCTGCTCTACCCTGGCGATGACGCGCATCACGAAGTCGTCCATCACGTTGCCGGGGAGTGCCTCGGCCTCGACGGGCCGTGGCGCCTTCTCGTTTTCCTCGTCGATGAGGTTGATGGCAGAGGTGGCACTTTTGTGGGTTGGCATGCTTGGAAAAGGTGGATGTGCTACAGGCTGCGCTTGTGGCCTCTGTGCGTCGCGTGTCACCTAGGTTTATGCGCAATATCGCTGGGTGTCAGGAAACAAGTGAGGAAATGGTGGGAAACTGTGGCATGTTCATAAAACGCCATCAATTAATGGAAACTTAGCATAGAAGGAACATCAATCTAGCACAAGAAGTAGATGATGATCAGATGATCGTTTATCCTAGTGAATTATGCATGTAATAGTTTACTTTGGTGTGTGGAAATGTCATGTATGTACTAGCATCCTATGTAATTGGATGTTTTCCGCATACTACACACATCTTGTTTATGTGAAACGTTTCTGTTCTCCTGGCTCAACACAAACAGTTTATCATAATGAACCATATGCCGTATATCGCACACACCTTGATCTGGCTGACCATTTCTTTTGTGTTGCCTAATCACAAACAGTTCATCCGAGTGAACTGTATGCCATATATCACACACACCTTCATCTGGCTGTCCATTTTTTATGTTCTGCCTCATCACAAACAGTTCATCCGACTGAACTTTATGCCTTATATCACACACGCCTTCATCTAGCTGCCCATTTTTGTTCTTCTTCCTCATCGCAAACAGTTCATTGAACTGAACCATATGCCCCGCATCACAAACACAACTAAAATCGAAACCATGTTTGATGGCTGCCATAACAAAAGTTTTGCACCTTTTTACGGTTATTTTACATCACCATTTGCGATTAATGCATCCCACACAGTTTCGTCAAAGGGTCTCTGATCGTAGTGTCGTGTTAGCAGCATCCTGCAGTAGTGACATAGAGCGGTTCTAACAAATCATAGCATAATTTTGGCTCTCTCAAATAGGTGTGTCCATCAAGGATAGATGACATAAACTAAATAGAAAAACAAGCAAAGACTCATATAATACAAGACGCTCCAAGCAAAACTCATGATATGTGACGAATAAGAATATAGCTCCTAGTAAAATACCGATGGTCGTTAGAAGAAAGAGGGGATGTCACTCATGGAATCCCCAAGCTTAGTTGCTTGTTCCTCTTTGGATAATAACTTGGGGTGCCATGGTGCATCCTCAAGCTTAGTCTCTTCTTACTCATTATCCCTTCATCCATCATAATCTCACCCAAAACTTGAAAACTTCAATCACACAAAACTCAACAAAACCTTTGTGAGATCCGTTAGTATAACAAAGCAAATCACTTTCTAAGTACTGTTGCAAACCATACATATTTTATTTTTACATTATATCTATTGTATTCCAACTTTACTATGGCTTATACCCTGCAATACAAACCATAGATGCATCAAAATAAGAACACAATGCAAAGAAAACAGAATCTAGTTGGCCTAACCAAACCAGATACGAAGAAGAATTACAAGGCTATAAGTAATCATGAATATAAGAGATCAAAACTCAAATAACTTTCATGGATAAAATATATCTAATCATAATCTCAAAGTTCATCGGATCCCAGCAAACACACCGCAAAAAGAGTTACATCAAATAGATCTCCAAGAGACCATTGTATTGGGAATCAAAAGATAGAGAGGAAGCCATCTAGCTACTAACTACGAAGCCGTAGGTCTACAATGAACTACTCACGCATCATCGGAGAGGCACCAATGAGGATGATGAAACCCTCTGTAATGGTATCTAGATTGGACCTGGTGGTTCTGGAACTTGCGGCGGCTGGAATTGTGTTTTGTCGACTCCCCTAGGGGTTTTGGATTTTCGGGGTATTTATAGAGCAAAGAGGCATTGCAGGAGGTGGCCGAGGTGGGCACAACCCACCAGGGCGCGCTTGGGCGCCCAGGCGCGCCCAGGTGGGTTGTGCTCCCCTCGGAGCCCCTATCTGGCACTTCTTTGGCCCAACAGGTGTCTTCTGGTCCAGAAAAAACCACCAAAAAGTTTCGCTGCGTTTGGACTCCGTTTGGTATTGATTTTTTGCAAAGTAAAAAACAAGCAAAAAACAACAACTCGCATTGGGCACTATGTCAGTAGGTTAGTCCCCCAAAATGATATAAAGTTGCTATAAAATGATTATAAAACATCCAAGAATGATAATATAACATCACGGAATGATAAAAAAATTATGGATACGTTGGAGACGTATCAGCCGCGCCTGCCCACGTCTCCATGTCCTATAAATAGCCCCTGCCTTGCTTTGCAAAAGCCCCAAGATCACCATGTCCCTCGTCGCAAGGCTGCTCCGCCACGAGATCATCGTTGCCGCACTGGCCACAACCCTAACTGCTTGATTCCGGGCACCGTAGCCACCCCCGAGGCCAGTCGTTGCCACCACTACACTTGCCATCACCTTGTGCACCCGTTGGACAGCAAGCCCGAGGCCTTCTGCAGCCCCGAGCTCATCAACATCTGAACCTCACCGCCACCCCGCCATTGATTCCGGTAAGGTAAGGCAGTGTACGAGCTATGCACCTTGTCCATCATGCTCGCCATGATCTCGTGCATCTTCTTGGCCCACTCATTCATCTCCAGGCACACAGAAACGAGCACCGTGACCACACCTGAAGCTCTCCACCGTCTGCACAACTTCAGTGAGCCTCCCCATCGTTGTCTCCATCCCCGAAGCCAACCAGGCCACCATCATCTTCGCCGTCATCTACCACATCCAATCATGCCCCTCATGCAGCCTAGAACCTCCTGGAACGCCGACAACCTCCACACCCAAGCGTCGCACCACCGTCCCCATGTTTTTTGGAGACTCTCCGGCGATGAATTCCATGGAGCTCAAAACCCTAACCCCTCCGTTTAATCTCAGCGTCAGATCCTGACCACCGCCCACATTAGATCACTTAAACAAATCGATATGGGCCAACCATAACACGCTACGTGGCCAACCTTATTCAAAACATTATCCAGAAGAACTTTGTTTAATTAAAAGAAAAAGTAGTTTTGCAAAAAAAGCCCGTAGAAGTTCAAGCTATCATAACTAATTATCGAGTCGTCCAAATTGAATGATTATTTTTGCAAACGAATCCTTAGGAAATGTACTTTTAGAATAATTTTTTAAAAGGTAAATTTGATAATCTGAAATTCGAATTTCGAACAGAATGGCTTAAATATCAAATAGGGCATAACTTCTAAACCACAAATCCAAATTAGGTGATTCTTTTTGCATTTTGGAGCATGTAGTTTGAATTTGTCTACTATTGGTTAAAGTATATTACTATATAAAACATTTTCTTGACAGAAACTTAGAAAACCTAGTTCCACATTTAATTGAATTTATTTAATGCATTTTTTTGAAATAGTCCAAATTCAATTAGAATAAATACTATACTTAACTGTGACATGAGAGAACTAAACAAAATATTTTTAAAACAATTTAATGTTGGAAATATGCCCTAGAGGCAATAATATAGTATTATTATATTTCTTTTATTCATAATTAAGAGTTTGTATTTCATGCTATAACTGCTATGATCCTGTAATACGCGAGTGAGTGGAAAACTCATATGCACGTATGAAATGATAAACGATAAACAATAGGTTCCCGGTCTCACCTCTAAGACCAGCTCAAGTGTTGTTGGTGATCACATTTTTTGGATCTTAGGATATCGTTAAGTGTAACGATAGTTCTAAAACAACATTGAGGGTATGGCGTTAGAAGAACGATCATATTTAATCGACCCAATTCTTGTCTGTTATACTATGTGATCATATCGTCTGAAATCATCTGTTATAACATGGAGTGTTAGCATGTGTTTTAGTTCCTCAGACCGTGAGAGTGTCTCGGTCACTTCCTACCAAACGATGGGCTTTGGGGTTGGTCAAACATCATCCGTAACAAGGTGATTATATTGACAACTTTCAGGCTCACCGGAAAGTTTGACAAGTGACCGAACAGCTTGAGAGTGAGATTTGCTCCTCCGACGATGGAGAGATCTTAGGGCCCTCTCGGTGTGACAACATCCATCATCGTCTGGCCAGACACAAGTGACAATGTCATGGGGATGCTAGAACACATCAACGAGAAAAGAAGAACAAGACCAGTAACAGGAGCAACGGTATAGTGAGCATGGTGATGACTTAGGAGGATACCGATACACACCGGGTTTGGTAAAATATCAGAAGCAAAAGGAACACCACATTATAACCAAAGGTTCACTCGAATATCATCTGTGTGATCATAGGGACCAATATGGATGTCCACGGTTCCGCTACCGGTCATTGAACAAAGGGGTTTCGTTCATGTCTATGGTTTACCAAACCTATGGACTCACAAGCTTAAGGTAATCATGATCTACTGAGTGTTATTAGGACGGGAGTGATGGGAATTTATTTGTGTAATTTTTTCATTAATATCCAGAATAGTTCCGAGAGGTTCCAGAAGCGTTACGGGGTAACCGGGAAGGTTTAAGTGAATATCGGGTAATACCAGGTATTACCGATTAATACTATATAGTTGGAAAATGTTTCCGGGGATGTTAGATCATATATGTAATGCTCATAGAATGGTTAGAACATTTTATATTTAATTTAAATATCAATGGGCCTTAAAAGGCCAAGAGATGGAAGGCAACTTGGGCCACAAGGGCCCAAGTAGGAAGGCGCCCCCCTTTCCTTATGGGGGGCCGAATTGGACTAGGGGAGGAAGTCCTACTCCTACCTAGGCAAGCGCCCCAAGGGGGACTTTCCCTCCTTGGTGGCCGCCCTCTTCCTCCCCTCTAACCTATATATACTAGAGGATTTCCACCCTATGGATACACAAGTTTTGGAGCCTCCTCTAGTTGATCTAGTGCACGTTCTAGTTGGTCCTAGTTGACTAATTAGAGCGAGCCCTAGCCACCTCTAATACTCATAATTAGAATCCCTGTGTGGTTTTAATCTCCTCCCTCCGATTCTCCGACGACGGTTAGCTCTGGACGGCGAAGCGCTGCCGGACCGTGAAGACCGTATGCTTGCAACCAAGTAGGGAGGCCATGCCTTCAGTCTTCCGTTCGAGGGATTCTTCGTGGATGGTTCGCAGGATCGATATCAACGTTCGAGGAACTTCATGTACGATCTACAACGACTCGTCTACTTCCGCTGCACTCCCGGAGTCGGTAATGATCGTTGATCACAACCCGTTATGCATCTTCATATTGTTCCTGGGTGATCGTAGGGCGATTTTTTTTGTTTTCCACTATGTTTTGCAACATTTGAACCATAGTTTGAATTAAAATAAATTTAATGATAAACCCTAATTATTTTATAAAATAAAATGGTAGAACAATTAATGATTTTATTCAAATTTCATAATCAAATCATAATGACCTGAAATAAATGAACTTCAAATCTGAAAGTAAAACTTAGGTCAAATATTTTCAAGAATGCAAGTCAAATCTTAAATTCAAACCAAGTTGCATTAATTAATAGGGTCTAACTCATCTAGGGTTCAAAAATATTAAACTAAGTTATTAAGTTGAACTTATTAGAATTTGAACCAAGGTAGCTAACCCTAGTTGAATATTGTAATGAAGTCAATTAATCAACTAAACCCTAACCAAAAATTGAATACCTAGTTGAATGAAACCAAACCCAACAATCCAACACTTGATGTGTTGTTTGTGCTTTCGCATTCATGCAATTCTTACCTTTGCATGAATTGTGTGCTTCTGATTGCTATTTTGTATCGTTTTGATAATGTCAGATTATGGGGAGTGCCACCCCTGTGACTGTGAGGAGTGCACTAGGGTCCACAACAACCGAGGCAAGTTCCACTTTGATCATGTTACACAATATTTTATTTGCATTGTAGTTTTGCCATGTTATGTGTGTAAGTTTAGGATGCTAAATTCTTTACAACTCAGTAATTGACAACTTAGGTCCAAACTTACCCTGCCTTGTAACCATCAAGTAGATGCGTAGCTGCTATAACCTGGATTGGGAAACATCAATTATTATTCCACCACACAAATTCATTGTTGATTATTTAATTACTACTTAATTAATGAATCGATCTGGGTGGACTCGCTTTGATTCGGTCATTGGAGTGTAGTCTTTGGTGGGGAATGCACCCAGGTATCAAAGGGATTGTACGATTTTAACATTGAGTGGCTATCGTGTGTAACTGTGATATAATGTGGGCTCTGTTTGGACCAAGTAGATTGTGGGAACCCTCATGGGTAGACCAGCAGATGTAGGTGTGTAGGATGGACTAGGTCCGCCTTCTCTGAGAGGGCTACCACTTCTAAAAGTCTAGTCACGATCTACCTAGCTACTTCACAAATGAAGTTTAGGGGCATATGGGTGTGACTGGGAATCAAAGGCAGAGTGTATTAAACTGATCATGACCAGCCGTGTCCTCGGTTACGGACAAACTTGAGCAACTCATCTAAGAATTGTCAGCTTGATCTCATCACCTCTTCTCTAATAAAATCAATGGGTTGAACCAACGGGGAGTGTGGAGTTGTCTTAGAGGATTGGGGGTACCAGGGTCTCTAGAGAAAGGCTTGGGGCAACCGTGCGATTTGGAAGCCCACATATTTAAATTGCATCTATGGGTGATCTCATGATATGATCTACCCAGGACTACCGTGTGATGCAGTATGTCCAGTTAGAGTAGACCACTACTAAAATAATAGCGCAAAACTATATTTTCTGCAAAGAGCCTTGAACCCCACCAGGCAAAGTACATGTAGGTGAATAGGTTTCGAGTAAACTTTGGACTTGCCAATACATTCCAAATACTGAGCCTAGTGGCTACAACATATCATGTTGCAGGTGATTACTATGAGGAGTGATTTACGTAGGGTTTTGTGCCTCCACTCGACACGCTTCCCCGTGGTGTTGATGGAGCTTATCAATACATCTACCTTAGATTTGCTTTTGTTTCCGCTTGTTATGAACTCTGTTTGCTTATAGTACGATGTATTTGACTAGCCCATGGCTAGAGTCTACAAGACTATTTGCTTTCTCGATCGTGCGATGTAATACATGACACATTTATGTTATCGTGTATGCCGATGATTCGATCTAGGGGCTAGCATAGCAAGACATGGAGACCATATGCCTGAAAAGGTGGGTCGTGACACTTCTTACTGTACGGTGGACTTTGGGGTTGGTCAAACATGATCTGTAACATGGTGATCATAACGACAACTTACAGGTTCATCTGAAAGTTTCACAAGGGACTAGATAGCTCAAGAGCGGGATTTGCTCCTCCAACGATGGACATATATTCTTAGGGCCCTCTCAGTGTGACGAAATCCATCATCATCTGGCCAGACACGGGTGGCAATGTCACGGGGATGCCAGAACATGTCAATGAGAAAGAAGAACGAAAGTGGTAATGAGGAGACCGGTATAGTGAGCATGTGTGTGACTCAAGAGGATACCGATACATCTCACCTAGGGTTTTGTGAAGTATCATGAAGTAAAGGGAATAACACATGACAACCAAAGGTTCACTCAAATGTCATTCACGTACTCATAGGGAGCGACATGGACGTCCACGGTGTCGGGGGTTGGGTGCGACATATGCCAAAGGATGGCTTATCATGGTGGGAGCGAGTAGAACGTCGCCGGTGCCCGGAAGCGTGATAAGGCGTAAACACGAACACCGGCGGACTTTACCCAGGTTTGGGGCTCTCCTAGGAGATAACACCCCTAGTCCTGCTCTGCGGGGTCTCCGCATGATCACTAAGGCTCAAGTGAATACACGAGTGCTCCTCGAGCTGTATGCTAGAGGTAGGAGAAGGCAAGGCTAGCTCTTCCCTTTCCTCTATGATCTGGTCTAACTATCACAGTTTCCAACCCTTTGCATGGGTGCCCTGGGGGGTTTATATAGGCCTACCCCCAGGGGTACATTGGTAATCTGGCCGGGTGTGGGGCCCGCCGCCTTGATCTCTTGTGCGGCTTCTTCACCGGTGGTGGGCCCTTGTTGGCGAGCGGTATGGGCCGACAGGCCGCATACTGGCGCTCCGGGCTGTCGTGGCCGATCACTGTAGCCGCGTCTCTAATGACGCGGGCTTGGTTGGGAGGTCATGGCTACAGCCCTGCCGCCTGGCGGGCGATTACTGTAGCCACTCCCTATCTTGTCTGTTGATGGCGCATGGGACCCGAGGGAGGGGCCTGCCGACTCCTGGAGGCCGACCTCCCCCGGGTCTGATTAGCGGGTCTCTTTGCCGTCTTCTGGACCCTCGCTGACGTGCGGGGCCCATTGTCCTTGGGCCGTACAGACAGGCCGTCGTGGGAACAGGACTGTGCCCATATGGGGTGACGTCAGGGATGCGGGGGCAACAGTGCCGCGTCGGGCGGAGATCTCCGCCGGTACGGGGCACTGTGGCCATGCTTGCCTGATATGGAGGACGGGATGGGCTGTACTATAGCCACTCCCCGTCCTGTCCTCCTAACAGGGGCCCAGGCTCTACATGTGTTGTGGGCCGACTCTCTGGAGCCGGCTTCTCTGGAAGTCGCCGGGCTGGAGTCGGCTTGATTTGGCCTCGTATCCAGGACTCGGCCGCCCACGGGAAGCCGGCCGCTCCTTTAGTCGGCTCCCAGAAGGCGGCACCTCGCCTCGTCGTCTTGAGGGGCGCAGCCAGCCCCGATGTGTTGAAAGGTCGTGGGTCTCGGGTTAGCCTACCCGTGGCCCATTACTCCGACAGTAGTCCCCCAAGCTGGTGAGGCGCCGCGGGCGATCGGCCGAGGAGCCTCAGCAGTTTCCTTCTCCCGTCGTCCGAGGTGGAGCTTCGTTCGTCTTCTGCCAAGCTGACTAGTTGGAGTCGGCCTCGCCCCAACCTGTCTTGACCATTCTCTCAGACACCTTGGCGGGAGCCAAGTGGCATACTAGCGAAGCCTTCGCGCCACCGCCCGTCCCGGGCCTGTCACGTGGTGGCATGCGGCCGAGCCAGCCTGCCTGCTTACGCACGCGATGGGACACGTCTTCGGACCGAGCCCGCCATTACCCTCCTCGGCTCTCGAGCGGATCCGCTGTGGCCGAGGCGGGCGGTTGCGATTCCCACGGAGTTACTGCGCATAGTAACTCGCGTGGTAAGGATCGTGGGGGCATGGGGTAACGGCGCAGTTAATCCCACGCTCGCCCCCTCGGCTTCGCAGCCCGAGGGCCTATAAGTAGGCGGGGGAGGGGGAGCGGCAGGGCACGCGCGTCCCCCCTCCTCATTGCCTCCTCTTTATTGCCTTCTCTTTCTTCTTCCTCTCGCTGCTGCGCCCCCAAGCTACGTCGAGCGTCGCGGCGACCCGCTCTCCATGAGCTCCTCTTCCACCGTCATGCCCCCGCGGTGCGCTCCGGGGAGTGGGACGGCTGCCTCGCGAGGAATTTGTGAAGGTCCGCCTCGCACCGGAGAAAGAAATCTCGCCGGCGCCGGAGGATGGCGAGCGGGTCGTCTTCCGCTCACACTGCCTGCGCGGCCTCGGTCTGCCGGCGAGCGGCTTCTTCCGCTCCTTCCTCGAGTTCTACGGACTCCAGCCGCACCACCTCACTCCAAACACGGTGGTGCTGCTGTCCGCCTTCGTCACTCTGTGCGAGGGCTTCCTCGGCGTCCTCCCCACTATCGAGCTATGGGGGGAGTTCTTCTACACCAAGCTTGGCACCCATGTCGCAGGCGTGCCGGCTCAGTGCGACGCGTTCATCGCAGTGCGGAGGACGGGGGCCGACAACCCGTTTCCCCACATCACGCTGATAAAATCGGTGAAGATGTGGAAGCGGTCATACTTCTACATGAAGAGCGTCTTCGCGGAAGGCGACTGGGTCAACCTGCCGGCCTATGCAGCCGGCGCACCGGCTGGGAGGCAGCCCACCTGGTCGTACCGTGCCAGGACGCTGACGCCTGCTGGAGCCGCCGCCATCGCCCGACTCCAAGTGATGACGCAGTTGGAGGGCCTGACCGGGCCCGACTTGCTGGCCGCCTTCGTGACGCGCCGGGTGCTCCCGCTTCAAGTTCATCCTCATATGATCTGTCAGATGAGCGGCCACCGGGATCCAAGCCGGCTGAGCACCAAGGAGACGCCCCACGAAGAGGTGGCCTACATGGTGAACTACCTTGCGAACTGCGAGCTCTCGGAAGAGTGGCAGTTCGGCAAGGAGCCGTATTCGCGCGCCCATCCTCCGCCCATGGTGAGTTGTTACCTTTTCCAGTTCCTCTGATTCCTTGTTGCCGAGTCCGTCTTGCTAGGTCTGACCGACCGGTCTTTGGTCAGAGCCCTCTCCTTCAGCCAGCAGCTGACACCACGGGGCCGGCCCACAAGTTCCTCCCTAACAGGGCAGAAAGCGATGTCGACGACCCCGACTTGGGGGCGGCGGCCTTGGAAGATGATGCCGAGGGAGGAGGTGGCAGAGCGGGCGGCACGAGGCTTGGTGCCAGCCTTGAGGACTGGCCCGACGATGATGCGGGGGAAGTCGCCCCGCACCACCTCCCGCGAGCCGGCCAGCTAGGCGCGAGCTTCGCAGACGCGTCGAACGCCCAGGGCGGCGCGAAGAAGCGTAGGGCTGCACCGAGCCAGTTCGGCAGCCGTCCGAAGAAGCCCAAGGGCTCGGCCGCGGCGACCAAGCGAGAAGAGGCGGCCGCGAAGGTCAACCGCCTCCAGGAGGTGAAGACGCCAGAATCGGGTCTCCGCGTAAGTGCTTTCCTCCCTTGCATCCTTATCTTCTCTTCATCGATCTGTTTTGAGTTTTCTTCTTTGTTTTCCTTGGGTCCAGGGCTCCCCCTTCTCTTGAGAAGGTAGCCGCCGCCTCCAGCATGGGGTCGGCGGAGACTTCCGCCACGACTCGGCGGATTGACCCGGCCGCCGACCTTCGGGAGGCGAGGGAGCGGAACGCGCAAGAGGTGCGCGAGGAGCAGGAGGCTGACCGCCTGAAGAAGTCGGAGGCCGCCGCCAAGGAGAAATTGGCGGAAGCCGCAGCCGCCGACATGTCGAAGAAACGGGCAGAAGAAGCAGCGCATGACCACTCGACGATCTTCATCATTCCTCTGAACTCTGCTCCACCGCCCTCGGAGTTCTTGGCGCAGACCGGGGAAGCCGGCGGTGAGAACGCGATCAAGGAATGAGACGGCGGCGACACCTCCGTGCCGTGCTTGTGCCGCCACCGCCATCTCAGAGCGCTCCGGGTGGGCAGCCGGCGGACCCACTGGTGCCTCCGACTGGAGAGGTGGCGGCGGGCCTGGATCTTGGGGTCGGTGCTCCAACGCGTCGCCGTCTTGCGAAGGAGGCTTCTGCGCCTCGCCCGCTGGAGACCGGCGCCACGAGCTCCTCGATCCCGGACACTGAGGCGACGAGCGTCGTGCCTGCTGGGTGGGTGCGAGGAGGCGGGACGGGCCCTCTGAATCGGGCGCTCTTGGACATCCAAGCCAAGATCCGGGCCGAGAGCGAGGCCCTGAAGAACTGCAACAAGGCGCTCTTGGCAGCGCGAGAAGCCGTTCGGGTACGTTCTCTTCTTCGTTTTGTTTCTTGTGCTTTTCGATGGAGGCGCGCCAGCGCACCCTCTGGGTGTAGTCCCCGAGTTTTGGGCCGGCTGCTGAGTAGGCGGCTCGGAACTCTAATCGGCGAGCTCCAAGTGCTAACACTCGTCTGAGTTTTATGTCGCAGGATTACCACAATCTCCGTGTGACTGCCTTCAACTCCAACATCCAGGAGCTGGCTCAGCGGACCGCCGACTTGTCAGACAGCCTGAGTACGTCTTCTTCTTCTTTCCGCTGGGCGCCTGGCGCACTCCGCAAGAGTCCCTAAGATTCGGGCCGATCGCCGAAAGGGCCGGGCCGGATCTCCCCGGCGATTGTATTTTTTGCTGGCGACTAACGCCTTGCTTTCTTCTCTCTTTCGCAGAAGCCAACGCCGCCTTGCAGGAGCAGCTGGATGAAGCCAACACCGCCCGCGTGCCAAGGAGAAAGAGTGTGGCTAGCTGGTCAAGAGCGCGATCGCTGGTAGCCGCAAGAATTGGCGGAGCAGAAGGAGCTCTTCGAGAAGGCCCAGAAGGAGGCGAAGGACAAGGAGTCCGGTCTCCTTGCTGAGTTCGCGAGCGAGCGCTCCTCCTAGTCTGACAAGGAGGCGATGCTGACCTCTGGCTTCCACGAGATCGAGGACATAGTCAATGGTGAGTCTTCCTCACTTTCCTTCTTTGCGCTGCCGGCTGTTGGTCAAACCGGCTTCTAGTCTTGAATTCTGCTCTTTGCTTCCGCTTTGGTAGACTTCTTTCCTGGCCACTCGGACGTCGCCAACCGGGCCATCGAAGCTGACCACCGGGGGCGGAGGGCGGATGGTGTGATGATCGCCGCCGACGCCCCCCCGATCCCTTTACGAGCAGATCCTGAGCATTGAGGCTCGTCTTCGGCCGGCTCACCCGATGCTGCGCCGGCCAGTGATGTCGGCGCCAGGCCGCCACTGCGGGCCGGATATGCAAGATCAAGCGTACCACCCGTCGGACTGCCGACTGGATGGAGGTAGCGGCCGGCCGTCTTGAGGCCTGGAAGGGCTCTTCCGCCTGGGCTGGAGTGCACCGGGCCTTGGAGTTCGTCAAGGCATGGTACCCTGGGCTGAAGTAGCCCAACTGGCCACGTTCCGGCAAGAGGCTCAGGCGGAGTTGGCGGCCGTGGAGGACAATCTTGTCAGGCGCGCGGCGGCGATCACCGAGTACACCGACACCATCATCTTCGTCCCGGAGCAGGCTGAAAACGGCGACGAGGCGCCGCCAGAATGGTTCGGGTTGAACCCGGCCAACGGCGAGGACTCGGCAGAGGTGATCGACTCCAGCGGCGAGGAGGAAGGCGAGTCAGAGGAGGGAGGCGAAGAGGAGGCGCCAGAGGTCGGAGCGGACGGCCAGCCTCAACTTGACCGCGCCACTAGCAACGAGCTGTGTCCGACCGAGCCAGCTACTGCCGGAGGCGATCAAGCAGAGACCGACCAGCCAGCCGCTCCGGCGACTGGCACCGCCGATTCCTCCGATCCACCGAATCCTTCTGCCGCTTCCTAGGCTGCCACTTTATCTTTTGTTTCGCCTGTCTATTAGTCTCGGATGAACTTGTTAGTTTCGCACAATTCCACCCGCGGGGTGTATCTAAACTTTGTTGAAGATCGGCCAAGAGCCCTTATTATGTAAATATTTTCTAGAGTTCCAATTCTTCTTGATTATCGCTCTTTGGCTGTTTTTCCTTTGCTGCCTTCCCTTGGTTGCCGCCTTGTCAGCCAAACAGCCGCTCTGCAGTCTGTTGCTGGGTCAAGTTCCTGGCTATCTTGGGAAGGCAAGTACTTAGTCGCTTCAGAGTTTTAGCAAGTTTAATAGGAAACGGCCAGCGGACTACTGAATCAGTCGGTTGTAAAAAAGGCTGGAAACCGGCTTAAACTATGCAGTGCTTTGAGTCCTTAGCCATTTTTCGTGTGGGCGCCCTTTCTACCTTGTTCCCGCCCGCCGATCAGTTGCTCTGCGAGCTGCGGCTTCTGGCGGGAGACGGCTTAGGTGCCACACATTACATGTCCGGCTGCAGGAAGCATTTCATAGCTCGAGGCCGCAAGTCCCCGGGTCGACTAGTCGAACCCGGTGCCAATCGGCATAACAAAAAGTGGCATGCTCATGGCCGCATTTCTTATCATATAGATAAAAGAGGGCAGTCCCCGAGCTCTTCTCGGGGGACCCAAAGTCTTCGTACTTTAATACAAAATGTAGTGTGGTACATACTGCATTAACTGTAAAACCTTCAGAGGAGATATGCATTCCATGGCCGTTCCGTCTCCTTGCCAGAGTCATCCCTCTTGCGTGCTCGAGGCTTCTGAGCGTCGATCAGGTAGTAGGAGTCGTTGCCCAATACTTTGCTGACGATGAAGGGGCCTTCCCAAGGTGCCGAAAGCTTGTGCTGACCGGCTGTTCGCTGGATCAGCCGGAGCACAAGGTCTCCTTCTTGGAAAGATCTCGGCTTGACCTTCCGGTTGTAGTATCGCAAGAGCTCTGCTGGTAGATGCTAGACTGGCTGAGTGCCAACAACTGGCCCTCTTCCAGCAGATCGACGCCATCTTGTCGTGCTTCTTCTGCCTCCTCTTCGGTGTACATGGTGACTCGAGGGGAGTCGAACTCTATGTCTGTTGGGATGACGGCTTCGGCACCGTAGACGAGGAAGAAAGGCGTGAAGCCAGTCGACTTGTTTGGAGTTGTGCGCGAGCTCGGAAGGACGGCTGGCAGCTCGTCGAGCCAGCAGCCGGCCGAACGCTCCAGAGGCTCGACCAGCGGGGCTTGATGCCGGAAAAGATGAGGCCGTTTGCTCGCTCAACTTGGCCGTTTGACTATGGGTGGGCAACAGACGCTAAGTCCAGTCGGATGCCCTGTGTCGCGCAGAAACGGGCCAAAGCGCCCTTGGCGAAGTTTGTGCCGTTGTCGGTGATGATGCTGTGCGGTATGCCGTACCGAGTGGTGATGTCGGCGATGAAAGTCACGGCAGTTGGCCCATTCTGTTTCTTGATTGGTCTTGCCTCTATCCACTTGGTAAACTTTTCCACAGCGACAAGCAGATGAGTCATGCCGCCACATGCCGTCTTGAATGGTCCCACCATATCCAGGCCCCAGACGGCAAAGGGCCAGGCAATGGGGATAGTTTTGAGTGCGGAAGCCGGCTGATGTGGCTTGGAGCGGAACATCTGACACCCCTTGCATTTCAGAACCAAATCCTTGGCATCTTCTAGGGCAGTCGGCCAGAAGAAACCGTGGCGGAAAGCTTTGGCGACAAGTGCCCTTGAAGCCGCGTGGTGGCCACACTTGCCCTGGTGGATATCTTTGAGAATTGCTTGGCCTTGGTCTGGTTCAACGCAGCGTTGGTAAACACCAGTGACACTTCGCCTGACCAGCTCTCTGTTGACTATGGTAGCAGCGGCGTCTGCACGCACTTGCCGGGCCGAGATCTCATCGACGGCAGCTCCTTGTTCACTAGGAAGTTGAGGATGGGCTGGGCCTGTGAAGGCCGCGACTTGCGATCGTTAGGACCGCAACTTGACGAGGCGGCCGGGCCGGGAGGCGGCGGGTTGGAGTCGGCAGCCGCTTCTGGGTCGATGAAGTCCCAGGCAGATTAGTGCAGTCCCCGGCTGAGCTCTGAAGTCCCCAGCCGACAGTGCAGTCCCGGGCGGGTTCAAGTCCACAGGCGGGTGGGACTGCCATGCCCCCGGGCCGCCTGCTAGAATTCCAGTGCCAGCCGTTGGAGCTCTCAAGTCGGATCCGACTGCTTCAGGTGGAGCCGGCACGAAGATAGAATCTGATTCCGGCGATGGCTTGACACACGGCTTGGAGAGGCGTTGAAGGGCGACGCCGGTCGGTATTGCTTGACGGGTGGAGCCAATTCTTTCCAAGGCGTCTGCTTGCTCGTTGTTGTTTCTTGGCACATGGAGAAACTCGCACCCCTCGAAATATCCACTGAGTTGCTGTACCAGGAAGCGGTAGCTCGCCATGTTTGCATCTTTGGCGTCCCAGTCGTGTGACGACTGCTGGACCACGAAGTCAGAGTCGCCATAACACAGGATCCGGCAGATGCCGAGCTCTTTGGCAAGCCAGAGCCCGTGAATGAGTGCCTCGTACTCGGCGACGTTGTTGGAGGCGGCGAAATGGATTTGCAGCACATACTTGAGCTTGTCACCTTTGGGAGAGGTAAGGACGATGCCGGCTCCCAAACCGGTGCACATCATCCGCCAATGGGTGGAGTCGGGCGCTGGTGGTAGGTACTGGGTCTCGGCCCAGTCGACGAGGAAGTCAGCCAGTGCTTGTGACTTGATGGCGGTGCGAGGCTGGTAGTAGATGGTGTAGGGGGCCAAATCTATGGCCCACTTGGCGACTCGGCCCGAGGCATCTCGGCTTCCAATAATCTCGGCCAGTGGAGATGTGTAGACCATAGTGATTGGGTGCTCTTGAAAATACGGCTTCAGCTTTTTGGCGGCAAAGTGCACGCCGTAACACATCTTCTGATAGTGGGGATAGTTTTGCTTGGAGGTCGACAGTACCTCACTCAGGTAATACACCGGTCTCTGGACCGGCAGTGCCTTGCCTTCCTCTTTGCGCTCCAACACGATGACTGTGCTGACCACCCGGCTGGTGGCGGCGATGTAAAGGAGCATGGGCTCTTTAGGAGTCGGGGCCGCCAAGACAGGTGGAGTGGTCAACATCGTTTTGAGCTGGAGGAAAGCTTCATCCGCCTTGTCGTTCCACTCGAAAAAGGTGGTTTTCTTCATGAGCTGGTACAGAGGAAGAGCCTTCTCCCCCAGCCGACCGATGAACCGGTTGATGGAAGCCAAATAGCCAGTGAACTTCTGCACATCCAACAGTCGGCGGGGTACTTCCATCCTCTCGATGACCTTGATCTTCACAGGGTTGCACTCTATGCCACGTTCAGAGACCAGGAATCCAAGAAGCTGGTCGGCTGGTACTCCAAAGACGCACTTCTCTGGGTTGGGCTTGATCTGAAATCGGCGCAGGTTCTCAAAGGTCTCTTTGAGGTCCTCAAGCAATGTTCCGCGCTTCTCCGTCTTCACCACCACATCATCCACGTAAATGTGGGCGTTCCTGCCGAGTTTCTTGAGGAGGCTCTTCTGCATGCAGCGTTGAAAGGTGGCGCCGGCATTCCTCAAGCCAAACGAAATGGTCAGGTAGCAGAAGGCTCCGAATGATGTGATGAAGGCGGTCTTCAGTCTGTCAGCCGGATTCAGCTTGATTTGGTGATATCTTGAATATGCATCCAAAAAGCTCAACAGCTCGCACCCGGCTGTGGAGTCTATCACTTGGTCAGTTCTTGGCAAAGCAAACGGGTCTTTCGGGCATGCTTTGTTGAGGCTAGTGTAGTCAATACACATACACCACTACTTGTTTTTCTTCAATATGAGGACTAGGTTGGCCAGCCACTCCGGAAAGAACACTTCCATGATGAAGCCGGCTGCCAACAGCCGGGCTATCTCTTCTCCAACAACTCTCCTCTTCTCTTCTAACAGGCGGCGCAACGGCTGCCTGACGGGCTTGGCGTCGGGTCGGACGTGTAACTTGTGCTCGGTGAAATCCGTCGGAACACCTGGCATGTCTTTGGGGGACCATGCAAAGATGTCCCGATTCTCACGGAGGAAATCGACGAGCTCGCCTTCCTATTTGTTGTCGAGGCCTGTACCTATGACAGCGTGCCTCTCCGGGTGCTCTGGGTCCAAGGGTATCTTCTTTGTCTCTTTGGCCGGCTTGAACGAGCCCTCAGCCTCCGACTCCTTGGGGTCTGGCGACATCTCCGGCCGCTTTCCAGCCATCGCCACAACCCGGCCGAGGAGCCGCTTCTCAGCTGCGATCACGAGGGACTCGGCCAACCGATCGGCCTTGAAGTGACGTAATTCTTGTAGTCGCCGGCTATGGTCAGAATCCCCTTGGAACTCGGCATCTTCATCTTGAGGTAGGCGTAGTGGGGGACCGCCATGAACTTGGCCAGAGCGGGCCGGCCAAGCAGCGCATGGTATGGGCTTTCAAGGTCCACCACCTCAAACCAGACATACTCTCGGTGAAAGTGATCTTTATCCCCGAAGAGGACGTCTATTAGGATCTTGCCGATTGGTGAGGAGGAAAGACCAGGAACTATGCCGTGGAAGACATTCCGGCTGGGCTGAAGCTGTCTTTGCTTGATTCCCAACTTCTCCATGGTGTCCTTGTACAGGATGTTGATCTTTGCCGCCGCTCTATCGTAACTTCGGGAGAAACGAGCAGCCCCCCTGTCCGTGGCAAAGGTGGCATCCAAAACCAGTGCATAGGAGCCGGGTTTGGGCATCACCTCTGGGTGATCGGCTCGGCTCTAGCTGATGGGTTTCTCCGACCAATGCATGAACTGTGCAGCCTTGGTTGCTACTGCGTTCACCTCTTGCTGTTGCTGCTGCCTGCTGCGCCGGTCATCAACCATGCTGGTGAATACGATGTATGCTCCATGCTCTTCTGGAAACTCGTCCTGTATGGCTCCGACTGGTTCATCCGCCGGCCGCTGGGGCTGAGGAGGAGGCTGCTGCCCAGCAGGCGCGGGAGGCAAGAGGCCGTCTCCCTTGGCGATCCTGGTGAGCCAATGGCACTTCCGAGTGGTGTGGTTTGACGGCTTCGCGCCGCTATGGAATTTGCAAGGTGCATCCAGGGTTTGCTCATATGAGAAAGCCGGCAGCCAATTGGGCTTGCCACCCTTCTGCTGCTTGGAAGGAGCATGCCCTCCCGTCACGCCGATCCTCGATTGTCGCCACTGCGGTGGTGGAAGCCAGGCCGCGGGCCTTGCGCTTGTGGTCGTTCATTGCTGACGCCTTGGTGGCGTCTCCGGCCAGAGTTCTAGGATCCTGAGGGGCCACCTTGCCAGATGCATTTACTTGGATCTCCGCCTTCATGGAGGAGTCGGCCGTGGCGTATTTATCTGCTATGATCAGCAGCTCGTCGAGTGTTTCCGGCTCGTCACAGAAAAGCTTGTGCTTGAGGAGAGTGCCCTCTCGGCACCCGGCGGTGAAGTACTCGATGGCATGTACCTCATGTACACCTTCGCAAGAGTTGCGGAGCTCGGCCCAGCGCGTGAGGTAGTCGCGAGTCGACTCGTCGGGGCCTTGCACGCACAAGGAGAGCTGGCGGGGCTTGGGCGGCTGCTTGTATGTGCTGGTGAAGTTGCGGACGAAGGTGTCGGTGAAGTCGACCCAACTGTTGATGCTTCGGGGCTTCAAGCTGTTCAGCCATGTCCGGGCCATGCCTTGGAGCATGAGCGGAACGTATTTCACGGTGACTCGCTTGTTGCCATTTGCTATGCTGACGGCGGTGGAGTAGTCGACTAGACAGTCCTCCGGCTTCACGGAACCGGTGTACTTGGGAGTGTCTCTTGGGTGCGTGAACCCTTTGGGGAAGAGCTCGTCTCGTATGCTGGGACCGAAATAAGGCGGACCCAACTCGTCTTCTTCTTCTAGCGCCAGGGATCGGTTGAGGCGGTCAATCCGGTGGCGGGCGTCGTTTTCTCCGATTCCTTCTCGGCGGCCAAGGCGGTCACCGAGCGATGGGTGATCAACAGGCGGCGGGGAAACGCGCCTTTCCTCGCGAGGGGAGGAGGCGGATGTCGCCCTGTCGTTCCACCGCTTCTTGGGCGCCATCTTGGTCGCGCTCTATGGAGATCCGAGTCCAACCACGGCCGCAGCGGCCCTTGTCTTTTCTTGCACGGACGCCACCAGTCGGCGTCCGAGAGGTCGCGCCTTGATCTCAGCGGTGGGGCGGATCGTCGTTTTGCCGGGGCGGCACCTCGGTGCGGCAGCCGGGTTCGTGCTGCTCGGCGGCCGCGTCGAGGAGTCGCTGGACGCGCTCCGCCATCTGGTGACGCTCTTTGCCCTCGAACTTGTCCAGCTCTCCCGCCGTCGCCTGGGCGGCTCGGATGTTTTCCGCAGGCGTCGCGTAGACGGGGCGATCAGCCCCGAACAGGTTGGCGATGGCTACGCCGCGCTGCTGGACCATGCCAAGGCGGCTGGGCCCAGCGGGAGCCGGCGTGCCGCCCACAGCGCGGTCCATTTCACGCTGGTAGGCTTCCGACATGCGTCTTATGCCGGCCAACCTCTTGGCGCCTTCGACGAGCTGGAGGCGGCGTGCCTCCAACGTTTCGACGTTGGCGTCTTCGGGAAAGGGCGCTGACAGGTCTTGCAGCGCCACGTCGAGCGGGTCGCGAGCACCTCCATCGGAGTGCTCGCCGTGCCCAATGACCAGCACCTCCGTGACGGTGCTTCGGCCACTCTCCACGCGCGGGAACGGCTCGTCGTAGACCACCACGTTGGTGGGAAACGCGTCGAGCGACGCGGTGTCGGAGTCGATCAACATCGGGTTGGTGGAGCCTACAGACTCCAAATCCGTAGCAAGCTCGCTGGAGACGTGGAGCTGATCGAGGAGGCCCGCGAGGAGGCTCTCGGGGCCGTCGGTGCCCACATCGGATGCGGGCTCGTCGGAGAGGCGGACTCCGCCAACGAGATCGGCGAGGCAGCTCGCCGCGCAGGCCAGCTCCACGCCGTGCAGCGCGACGACACAGACGCCGTCTGGCGTGCCGAGCTGGCTGCACTCGCGGGAGGAAAAGGGTTCCCGTCTAGAACAGGTCTCCGGACGACGGTGCAACTCGCCCCATGGTGGGCGCCAAATGTCGGGGGTTGGGTGCGACATATGCCAAAGTATGGCTTATCATGGTGGGAGCGAGTAGAACGTCGCCGGTGCCCGGAAGCGGGATAAGGCGTAGACACGAACGCCGGCGAACTTTACCCAGGTTCGGGGCTCTCCTAGGAGATAACACCCCTAGTCCTGCTCTGCGGGGTCTCCGCATGATCACTAAGGCTCAAGTGAATACATGAGTGCTCCTCGACCTGTATGCTAGAGGTAGGAGAAGGCAAGGCTAGCTCTTCCCTTTCCTCTATGATCTAGTCTAACTATCACAGGTTCCAACCCTTTGCATGGGTGTCCTGGGGGGTTTATATAGGCCTACCCCCCAGGGGTACATTGGTAATCTGGCCGGGTGTGGGGCCCGGCCGCCAGTCTCTCTTGCGTCGGCTTCTCCGCCGACTGGCGAGGTACGAGCCGACAGGCCGTACCCACCGCTCTCGGGCCTGTCAGTGGCTGATCATTGTAGCCGCGTCTCTAATGACGCGGGCTTGGTTGGGAGGTCATGGCTACAGCCCTCCCGCCTGGCGGGCGATTACTGTAGCCACTCCCTATCTTGTCTGGTTGATGGCGCATGGGACCCGAGGGAGGGGTCGGCCGACTCCTGGAGGCCGACCTCCCTCGGGTCCGAAGCAGGGCTCTTTGCCGTCTTCTGGACCCTCGCTGACGTGCGGGGCCCGTCGTCCTTGGGCCGTACAAACAGGCCATCCTGGGAACAGGACTCCACCCATATGGGGTGATGTCAGGGATGCGGTGGCAACAGTGCCGCGTCGGGCGGAGATCTCCGCCGGTACGGGGCACTGTGGCCATGCTTGCCTGATTTGGAGGAGGGGATGGGTTGTACTGTAGCCACTCCCCGTCCCGTCCTCCTGACGGGGGCCTAGGCTCTACAGGTGTCGTGGGTTGACTCTCTGGAGCCGGCTTCTCTAGAAGTCGCCGGGCTGGAGTCGGCTTGACTTGGCCTCGTATCCAGGACTCGGCCGCCCACGGGAAGCCGGCCGCTCCTTCAGTCGGCTCCCAGAAGGCGGCACCTCGCCTCGTCGTCTTGAGGGGCGCAGCCAGCCCCGATGTCTTGAAAGGTCTAGGGTCTCGGGTTAGCCTACCCGTGGCCCATTACTCTAACACACGGTTCCTCTATCGGTTATTAAACAAAGAGGTTTGGTTGATGTCTATGTTTTACAGAACCTACATGGTCACAAGCTTAAGGTAATCACAATACACTGAGTGTTAGTAGGACGGGGATAATATAGACATATTTGTGAAATTGTTTTGTTAATATTCCAAATAGTTGCGAGAGGAACCGGGAGCATTTTGGGGTCACCGGAAGGGTTTTGGAGTTTCTCGGGCAATATCGGGTATTACCGATAAATAATATACAGGTGGAAATTTTTTATGGAGTTGTTAAATTAATAATAAAAAGCTATAATAATAGTTAGGAGGATTTTATATTAATTTAAATATCAACGGGCCTTAAATGCCAAGTGGTGGAAAGAGATTGGGCCACATGTGCCCAATAGGTGGAGGCGCCCCCTTCCTCCTTGTAGAAGGAAGCACTGGTACAACTAGGTGCTATACAAACAGTTTTTAACCTCTTTCTTCGACAACATTTGGAACCGTCGCCAAGTGAGTGTGGGCAATAGGGGGGGTCCTTACAACACGACCCAGTAACCGTCGATGATAGGCCCTCCCACCACACACGCTCGGCAAAATGAGGTCGTGTGTGACGGGCGAGCGATCGAATATGATTATACGTATGGTTGTACTAAAAAAATACAATAATACAAGCCAAATTGTTTCCAGTCGTAAGTACATCTCACATAGTCAGTCACGGCTAGACGTTTCCATTCGTATGTACATTCCACAGAGATGTAATTATGCATGTAATAGTTCACTTTGGTGTGTGCAAATGTCATGTGTGTAGTAGCCACCTATGTAATTGGATGTTTAATTTGGTTATGCAACCATGTCCTTATAAGTGTGTATGTATATATGTTGTTGTTCTGTATGCAATCCCATCGCACAACACACACGTCTTATTAGTAGCAATCGTCTGTGTTATTATCGGTCTTCGCAGACATTTTTTATTACAGACATGTTTTGCGGCGTATCACACACATCTTGTTAAATTGAACCGTTTATGTTCTCTTGGCTCAACGCAAATAGTTCATCTGAGTGAACTGTTTGCCCTCTATCACACACACCTTGATCTGCCTGTCCGTTTCTTTTGTTCCGCTTAATCACAAACAGTTCATCCGAGTGAACTGTATGACGTATGTTGCACACACCTTCATTTGGCTGCCTGTTTCTGTTGTTCTGCCTCATCACAAACAGTTCATTGTATTGAACCATATGCCCCGCATCGCACACGCAACTAAAATCCAAATCATGTTTGATGTACCCTCCATCGCAAATGTTTTGCATCTTTTTTGATGGTTTTTTTACATCATCGTTTACGATTATTGCATAGCACACAGTTTTGTCGAAGCGTCTCTGATTGTAGTGTCGCGTTAGCAATGCCCTGCATTAATGAAGGGAGGCAAATTGGAGGGGATTCCTCCCTACTTGGTCAGCCAAAGGGGAGAGTTTCCTTCCCCTTGTGGCACCCCCTATCCCTCCCTCCAACCTATATATACTTTAGGACATTGGCCCTTTGGACACACAAGTTTTGGAGCCTCCTCTAGTTCTCTAGTTCTAGTTGGTCCTAGTTGATCAAGTAGAGCTAGACCTAGATCCTCAAATCGTCATAATTAGAAGCCCAATGTGGTTCTAATATCCTCCCTCTAATTCTCTGGCGATGATTAGCTCTCGATGGCGAAGCGCTGCCAGATCGTGAGGACCATACACTTGCAACTCATATAGAGCCCGTGCTTTCAATCTTTCATTTGAGGGACTATTCGTGTGCGACTTGCGGAATCGTTCATCTAGACTTCAAGTGTGATCAACACCAACTCGTCTTCTTCTGCTGCAACTCAAAGTTGG